>OZ001667.1:14071632-14693254 GCA_963924145.1 Pyrausta purpuralis | reverse complement strand
TGAGGGAAGGCGGGCGTTGCATCCTGCATTTGTCTGAACTAATACTCAACGCGGTGAAGGTTTGTGTTAGCTGCCAGTCAGTCAAAATTCAACTTAATCCCTCAAGCATATGTAAACGAGACACAATGGATATTCTATTGTTATGCGGTCGCATGCGACCGCTTCGGTGTTTATGCGTTAATAATGGATTTTCGCAATTGATCGAATAAGATCTTGTACAACGAAAACTGGATAAAAAATTACGATGATGAGAAATGTTTAAAATGACGCATATTACATACCTACATGAATAAATAAACTTGACTTTTTCGATCTTATCTCCTACGGCTTTTAATAAAGTAAGAAGCAAAATGAACTTGCTTAAAAATATACTAAGTATTTGTTCATCCGTCATCCTTCTGTCCTCGTACATACTTCACACATAAATAAATGACACGTTTTACATGGAACGCTTTTCCGGAACAGTTACAAAATACCAATTAGTCACATCACTGGTTATCTAATGCCGGAAAGCATCTTGAAAGTTCGCGACTAGTTGCGTTAGTTCTTAGCGTGAATAAAAAGCGCAGGAGGAATTACAAACCACTATCGCTAACTCGTAAGAATAGGTTGGAATTCAAGCTGCAATATAGATCACCAATTCTCGTGCAGTTCACAATTTTAAAAGGTTAACAATCAAAATTTCTCTTGCGAGGAATTAAAATTTTGCTTTTTCAGGGTCACAATTTCTATGCATTTCGAATTCGGCTAACATACTTACAAAGGGTATACATGATGTAAGGTTTCCAGAAAAAATTTTTGGACGTCACTGTTTTCGCCTTCCTTTATAGCTCATACATCAGAATAACACCTAGTCTATAATTCGTAGTGATATTTTTTTTGCAATCCGATATTTACGTGGATGAAGCCGCAAGGAACCGCTAGTCTACATTATTAACTCAGTCTACCACAACACACCACACATAACTACAAAACATTACTTCAAATATTCAGTACCCTTGCCCATAACTATCAAAGGGCTAACCCAATTTCACAGCTGTCGATAGTTCAAAGAAGAGGGCTGAAATAGCTCTTAACGAAGATTTGCCACGTCTCAGATATGAACTATACATATATTATAAAGCTGAAGAGTTTGTTTATTTATTTGATTGCGCTAATCTCAGGAACTAATGGACCGATTTGAAAAAATATTTTAGTGTTGGATAGCTTATTTATCGAGGAAGGTTTTTGGCTATAAATCATTACGCTGTGACGGGTTCGATCCCGTCCAAACCAATTTTCGTTGAAAGTATATGTTAAGATATTTTTTTTCAAAATTAACACTCGCTTAGTTTAGAAGTTATAAGAGGGGGGGGGGGGGGGGGCTTTTACCACTTTGGAAGCGTATATCTCGCAAACGTTAGACTTTTAGTACTGCGATGGGAGGGGAGGTAGGAGACACAAAATGCGCGGACGAAGTCGTGGGGGACTGCTCGTCGTAAATAATATTTCTTGGAGTTCACAAGAATATCATTATCGATTAGGGTCACTGTCCACTGAAGCTGTGTGAAAAAGTTTTTAGTCGAAATTGAACTATCTGAAGAGGTGGATCTATGTCAGCTTCTAATGAGTAAGTAACATTCACGACCCCAATTCTCATTTAAAAAAAGTTCACCAATATAATTTCTTTTTCGAATAAAATATAGTTTTCGCTCTATCAGGGTCACGATTTCTATGCATTTCAAATTCTTTCGTGCATTTGTATTTTTACATGGTAATATATTACTTGATTTTTACGGTAAAACGCGTAATCGAATTACTACACGGAAAATGATAACTTAACGTGAGAATCGGAGCTTTGGAGCAAGGAAAATTAAGCATGTTTTTTGTTTTTAATAGTCAGATATAACACAAAATCTTTACAAATCTATGATCTGTATGTGGGTGGCAACCGGTACAGGTTTTTGGGATGGTAATAAGTAAGATCCTTATAATTATGTTTGAAGTTTGGTTTGTTTTTTTTCGGGACCGTGCGACGACAGCTTCACAAACTATTGGAGGACTTTGAAACGACAAATGACTGGCTGTCATTACAAAAAGTAATAAAACCTAAGTGTTTGCCATTAAATATTGTATTATTATTATTTGTAGAGCTCGTAGAGCAGTGGTAGCAGCGCTTCGGTAGTGATACTGAAGTGAAGCCACCGACAGCGCGGTCGCGTTTGGATGGGTGACCATTTCGACCATGTCAGTGACGTATATCACGAGCATCTCCGTGCTTCGGAAGGCACGTTAAGCTGTTAGTCAGAGGCCTTATGGGCGGCTTGATAACATGTGACAGCATGGTTAGTCGCTTGCCTTGCAAATACCCATCCACCAACCCGCAGCAGTGGGACGTTACTGGCTAACTTTACTTATTTTATTGTATTATCCATTATTTCTGTTCAATCACGTTAATCTACTGGTATCGTGTCGATATTTACTCATTCATAAAGTAAAATGCACGACTACGTAAATTTATTTTGTATTAAAATTGCAAAAAAAATAATGGTGAAAATAGTCCGCCAATGTTAACAATTTTTTGGTCAATGCGAGTTCTATCATCGATTCGGGTTCCGCCACTACCTACTTCGCATACAGCAAAAATATACTTCCCTTAACACATAATATTATAAATAAATGCTAAGGTTTGTGGAAGGATGGATATGTTTGTTACTTCACGCAGAAACTGCGGAGGGATTTTTTTGAATGTGACAATTATATAGCTTATACATCAGAATAGCGCACAGGCTATATTTCATAACGATATTTCTTGAGATCCAAGATCAAGTGGATGAAGCCGCGGGAAACCACCAGTACTTAGGTACTCAAGTGAGCAGTAAGCCTTATCTTAAATTTTATGAGTAACTCCTTCGAATATTAAATGGCGTGCGTGCCAGTCCGTACAATATTACGTTACGAAAAGCGGTTCTGGAGATATATCAATTTGGATAAAAAAGATTTGAATAAAAGTAACTAACAATCTCTCTACTCACAGAGCGCTACAATAAATATTTATTTTAAAGTAGATATTAAAGCACGAGACATCTACTTTATAGCTTGACAAATAAAAATAAAACTTAAACAAGCCAGTTAATCTAAAAACGTATCCCGATTCATTTTGTTTTAAGACTTTTATTACAAATTAGTTAAAATTTTATGTGTATTATATGTACTTTATTTATTTTAATTTTACTTTTATTTATAAGGATAACCAGGGTTTGGAAGTGAACCGTAAGCTACACATTATACAATATGTAGTAGAATCATGCCGTGAGGCGTACCTTAGCTTAAATGTTGCCCTTTCAAATTAAAAAGGAGCAATAAATTTCTGCCAAACTGCATAATTTTGTCTAAAATATGAGCAACAGCAGGCGTGCTTATTATTAACTTACGTGAAGTGAATTATTCGAATTAATACGGCACTAAATTAGAATATTAACTGGAACTCAGTTAACTGTATGTGAGCTGTGGTTGTGCGGTTAGGCACTTAACTAGTGTGACCCTACCAGTTCATATCAATATCAAAAATGATAAGAATTTAACAGGAGGCTGGTAAGAACACTTACATAAATCCTTCCTAATTCAATTCAATGTTGCCATCTTTCTGCATGACCTAAAGGTTTGACTAGTAGTTTGCTTTAAGCATTAAGTTCACCTTTTTACACTTAATTTGCGCAATAAAGTCTTTAAACAAAATAAATATCCTACGAGTTTAAGTAAGTAAGACCGATTCAAACCATTCGTTAGCTTCCACCAGCCGTTTTCGACACCATGGTAGGTATTTTCAATTCCTTAACTTTTAAAATCCGATTAATGAACGTGGCATTGCGAAATACAAATATATCAATTAATTTCAAGGCTATACCTAGACTAAGAATACGCTGTAGTATAGTCTTAATAACTATGTTGATGAAAGCGGCATCACTCATGTGACCTGCTCTGCAGATTTTGTGAAAGCTAGCTAACTAAGCGCTTTATGTATATTTTTTTAATGCGTACAGCAAAAATGTGGAACTCTACCCGCATCAGTGTTTCCAATGGATTCTACTTACCTAGATGTTCCTACTGTTCCTTAAAAGACACAACTTAGTAGAAATGACATATAGTTTTATCAAGGAGCCCACTATTTATCAGTTTTACGTTGTTTCTATATAAAGAAAGTTAAAAAAACTTACTTTTGTATGATCTTAATACATTAGCCAAATCATTTATTATAAATATGATCTTCTGAAAATATCCCAAAACTTTGTGATAACTTATTTAATCCCTCAAGCGTATGTGAACGAGACACAATGCAAATTCTTTTGTTATGCGGTTGCCTGCAACCGCTCGGGTGTTGAAGCATTAAAATAATCAAGTTTTGTTCCTATTTGGCATATAGTACCTTATGTATCTAAGACATATTTTTTCCGGAATATCTGAGTTAAATTGTAACGCTAAAATTTTTGAAGCCACAGTGAAAAGGCTTCTTCTGGGTGAGCTGGCTCCATTTTAACCTCTGTCTATGCCACGTCTGGTCTAGTCTGGAGACAAGAGCGAAGCCATTTCAAATATAAAAAAGTTACGAATTTTTATTTGAAGGTTACTGTTTTATACCAAGTTGATAATCGGTTAAGGAATTATTATATTCACTTGTTTTTTTACTTTCAAGTTATTACCACAAGTATCCATTACCTATCACATACTCTTCACAAACTACTCCCTCGATTGACAAAACTGAAATCAATTTATCTTTTTACTGCCAACAGCTTATCAGTGCAAGTTTGGAGTGTGGACAGTAAACCAGCGGGCATTACTGTTGATTGGTAGTCCGTAAAACAACATCGATCGCCAATAAATGGCGATTTATTTGCTGCCCGATGGCTGACGACACGGTAGAGGCGGTAGCGATAACAATAAGTTGAATAGGACGCTATTTACAGAGCATAGGAATAATAATATTATGTATGATTGTTATTGTATTGGTATATATGTATATAATAATCTGTTATGTTTTATAAACATGTATATTATTTGTTAATATTATCTTTATTTGTTTTTTTTTATACAATTATTTTTATTATAATTTTATTATACAGATATATTTATATTTCACTTATTCAGCTCTTATTTTTTTATACACAAAATACCCCTTCCTATAAAAGTCATATTTTTTTTTATCCAAAGGTTGTCTGGAGGAGATCGCTTATATCGATAAGACCGCCTAAATTGTACATTCCCTTAAAACAAATTTGTAAATTAATGTATGTTATGAGAGTGATCAATCTATCTATCTATCTGTTTAATATTCTTCTTCCGATTTTCTGTAATGCGTCGCCGTCGCCGAAAACCTCGTATGTGTTTTTGAGAAAACTTTTTAGGAGGTGAAAATAACCGTCTGGTGAAAAAAAAATCAACTACGTAGATCTTTGTTTTAATTTTAACATGCTCCGACCTGTTGTCTCGAGGTAATCACACCAGACTAGTTCACGCGAGCGAATTCGAGGTTCTCATTGAACGTCATAGACGGCGCTATTTGTATCAGATGAGCGTGTGAGTTAATCTAGAATGTGCGTCGCGAGGTTTTCTTTCAAATAATGTAATAATAAAAAAATGAGCATAACTGCAATCCCGAGGTTTTCACTCTACGGCGACGAATGGCGGTCTCTCTCAAGAAATACTTACTAGGCCAGGTACGCAGGAGAACTAAAGTGCTCAGATTTGTAACTTACTCCGGTAACCTATCAAGATTGTTTACAATATTCGTCAAGCGAAAAGAAACGGATTTTTAAATAGAGCTATTCTATCTTTTTATACAAGTTAGGTATTAATTTTCAAAATATTATGTAAGTATGACGTAACGAGGTGTTTACCCAAACCTGTTACAAGTGTAACCGTAAAATTAATAAATGCCTTTGACCATTACGCATAATATTTAGTCCATTTTTTATCATAACTTACTAGCTTGACCCAATAAAAAGTAAATTTTCCGCTCGATTGTAACCGGCCAGCCTATAATATTGCGGGTAGATGGCAAATCATGCGTTATATTGACTTTAGCAGGCGACCCTTCAAGGTCGAGTGTGGTCATGCTCTGGTTAAGATAAGCCTGCCGTTGGAAGGTCAATGGTCTGAACTAGAATTGGAGCTTGGACCTAGTACGAACGGCAGCACGTCAAGGTAAACACTGCGGTATCTTATTCACTTGTAATAAGGACTAGTTTGCAACAAAAGTGGTTTACCTGATGTGCTGGTCACTGTACAAGACGGACCAGTGAATAAGAAATAATTCGTTGATAGTGTACAATGTGTTTTATTGGGCTTGATGCTTTCAACAAGAATATGCCAGGATTGTGATAATTTAATGAATCCTGCCATGAAAAATTCTACCATGAGTTTTAGTTGAAGGTTTGCTTATTATGAATCCTGAAAATCAAACAACAAAATAGCAGCATAGAAAAAGCAATATTGTATTGTAATATCATTCATTAATGGATAAACTCTTATTTTTAATTAGACAGACCAAAATGACATTTGAAGGGATGCCACATTTTCGTAATTTAAAAAAAAATAAAAAATGATCGACAAATTCTATTTTTTTACTCGTTCCTTTTAAATGGTTGTAAAATAATTATTAGAGATTGTGTTTGTTAGCACAGTGTTATCACAAAATGTTTACATAAACAAAATCCGTTTTAAAATCATTTTTCCTACAAAAACCATCATAATTTAAAAATCAAATGTATAATGTAGTACAAGGTCTAAAACGTTCAAGTCCTACAAGAATATTGCTGTTGCAAGTGAAAGGACTAAAATAGTTTACCCAATATTTTTATTTATTATTGTTTAACGTTTGTTTTAAATTGTATTGAACGTTTTACACCGAGTATTTATCCAAATAAGTAGAAATACATTATTGAAAAATCGTATTACAAATTAAATAAATCGCTAAAAATTGAATTGTTACAACACTATTGCACTATGCTTACATATAAGTTATGCTTTTAAAAAAAAACTTTGAATTATATGCAACCTCTTGTCATCTTTTTTTTTAATGAATGGGAAAACTACCACCCTCGCTCGTAGCTCGCACGTGTATGTACGAAATTATACACCGTAGCACAGAAGATATAATAGTAAGCTATTAACCTACGAAGAGACGACCTGACGTCGGTAGATTTGACTACCTCGCGATTGATTTTATGCTATTTTTCATTTAAAATTTTTTTTGGTCCCGTGAGTCGGGCGTCGCTGACCAAAACACCACATTGTATTTAATTATGGCAAAGAGCCTGTATCTTCGGAGCGGACGCTGTGAAAATGGGCATACTGTTTGGGATTTTAATAGGTTCTATTTCAAAAAAATAAAGAAAAATAGAGCCACATAAGAGCCCACGGATCTAAGTGTCAATCAAGGTAATTCGTTAGCTTCGTGTGCCTTCCAAAGATGATACTTATGAAAGTAAAACACTCGCTTTCTCTGTCACTGTGTGAGTTAGCCCCTGATAGAATAGGGCCGAGTAGCCAGGGCCAGCTCAGTTATGTGCGACCGTAGCAGGCGCTAGTTCATACACCCTTAGTGCGAGGGTAGATGAACTCCCATGTGTGGCCATGAAGTAAGCGGGGCTCCGTTTAATGTGCACAAGACATCGTGGCTTTCAGATAACTCGCGTCGCTTGTCACTGTGAGCTAGCCCCTGACAGACTAGGGCCCAGTCGCCAGGACTGGCTCAGTTTTACGTGCGGCTGTAGCAGCCGCCAGTTTATGCGCTCTTAGTTCGAGAGCAGATGAACTCCCTTGTGTGGCCATGAAGTAAGCGGGACTTCGTTTTATGTGCAAAAGACATCATGGCTTAAAGATAACTCGCGTCGCTTGTCACTGTGAGCTAGCCCCTGATAGACTAGGGCCGACCAGGGCCGACTCAATTTTATATGTGTGGCCGTAGCAGGCGCCAGTTTATGCGCCCTTAGCGCGATGGCATGTGAACTTCCATGTATGGCCATGAAGTAAGCGGGGCTCCGTTTTATGTGCACAAGACATCGTGGCTTTCAGAATACTCGCGTCACTTGTCACTGTGAGCTAGCCCCTGATAGACTAGGACCCAGTAGCCAGGGCCGACTCAGTTTTATGTGCGACCGTAGCAGGCGCCAGTTTATGCGCCCGTAGCGCGATGGCATGTGAACTTCCATGTATGGCCATGAAGTAAGCGGGGCTCCGTTTTATGTGCTCAAGACATCGGGGCTTTCAAATTACTCGCGTCGCTTGTCACTGTGAGTTAGCCCCTGATAGACTAGGGCCCAGTCGCCAGGGCCGACTCAGTTTTATGTGCGACCGTAGCAGGTGCCAGTTTATGCGCCCTTAGCGCGATGGCATGTGAACTTTCATGTATGGCCATGAAGTAAGCGGGGCTCCGTTTTATGTGCTCAAGACATCGGGGCTTTCAAATTACTCGCGTCGCTTGTCACTGTGAGTTAGCCCCTGATAGACTAGGGCCCAGTCGCCAGGGCTGGCTCAGTTTTTTGTGCGGCCGTAGCTGGCGCCAGTTTATGCGCCCTTAGTTCGATGGTATGGTGGAACTCCCATTTGGGGCCGATAAGTCAGCGGGATGTGAGTGTGAGTTGATTAGAGATTTATCTTTTTAAATATTATGAACTGATTAACTGTGTACAGTTGCAAGTTACGTCATAAACAGTTAGTATAATCGTAAGACATTGGGTCTTGACAACCACAGTCGTAGCCACGTAACATTGTGATTAATTATTTGTAACTGTAACATTGAATTCTCGTGCCTGACTACTTTCAACGATGATTGCTTTAACACACGAGACAGGGCGTCGTAAATAAAAGACGGCGCGGGACACAAGATATTTTGGAAATGCCTTTTTTATTTTCTACCTCTTCTGTTAGCAATGCATCAAAAATCAGGGCCCAGATTATCACGTCAATTGAACTTTTGTCGTATGGTAGTTCGATTACAAGTTTCCCCGTGTAACTAAAAAAAACAAGTAATATATCAACATGCAAAAAAAAGGACCGATCGGAAGAAATATATGCATAGAAATCGTGACCTTGATAAAAAAAAAAGTCTGTTTCTTCAAAAAAGTAAATTGATTGGTGAACTTTTTCGTATATGAACTGCACGAGAATTGGCCTCCAGGAGTAGTTGGGATGGGTGGGACGAGTTTGGGTATTTTTAGCACAGCATACCTTGTAAATTTTCCAAGCGACCTACGCAATCGTTTATTGTAAGAGCCTGTCTCAAGATTTTCCACTTATTCCTACTTTTATTCGTAAAAATTGTTAAGTCCTAAATATCGCTAGTAATACCATTTATTTTTAGGTTTACATGAATGAGTACTTGAATAGATCGAAGCAGTGATGTTAAGTTGACTTGAAGTTTTACTTCTTAGAAGCAGATGTCTGGCTGTGTACCAGACATCTTACTAAAGTGGGTACTATTGATACTGAGTGGACTTATTCTTTGCGGTTATTCCAATCTGCGGATTTTACTTGTACGTTCTGTGCCTTTTTTATTAGTTTCATAGCCGCTGTTCTAGTGGCCCCACATCCGCTATAAGCCGATGGTTGATACTAACTAAGATGGTGACATTTTATGACGGCAATCTTTGGTAGCCATGTAATCGGGCTTACGCGTCCGATCGAAAACATCCCCACATTATAATAGAGAAACATTCGGTAAAATTTATCGGATTGAAGGCGGAGATGCGTGATCGATAGTGAATTGTTCAGTAAATATTCAGCTACTGGTAAAGAATCTGAGCTATTTAGGCCGATCCGCACACACCAGTGCCGATACGTGCCGATCAGTAACGTACTTATCGGTGTCAGTGAGAAATGATATTGAAGCATACCTACGTGACGACCTCCGTGGTCGCGTGGCTAGCACGCTGCCACGCTTTCAAGCGTCGCCATCTCGTGAGGTTCCGGGTTCAATTCCTGGTCGGATTATTATAATTATTCTTATTATTATACATTTTGTACATCGTCAGCGACAGTGATGTTCAGTGACGTTCAATGATCACTGTCACTTATAGCGTCGTACAAAATGTTTGCTACTTTTTCACTGACACTGATGGATACGTTACTGATCGCAACGTGCCGGCACTGAGCAATGTTGAGTTCATTTGTTGATTAGTATGGAAAGATAAAATTGTTTTGGTCACAATGTAGGTTAACACATGCAGTAAATATAAGGGCGATTATAAGCGGGGGTGGGCCATAGGCGTGTTGTGTGGCGTGTGGGACTAGTAAAAAAAAAGTGTCTGATATTTCAATCATTACATGAATTCTGTTAAAAAAGATTTTGGGCCAATTGTCAATATCGGGGACGATATCGACTTTGTTACTATAAATATAGCAAACTGGCTCCCTTTGCAAAACATATTATTAAGAGTTTAAGTTGCCGACGAGTTTGGTGTTTTGGTTAGAGCTCCTGACTATCACTGAACTGAATATTTATGTGATGAGCATAAACATTGATACATGAGTCATGGATTTTTATTATGTATTTAAGTATTTATGGGAGACGCCCCCGTCATAATCGTTATCTGGTATTCGTAACACAAGGAAGAAAATTCCTTACTTCGAAACCACGACAATTGGTGTGTTGTCTGTCGCATATTTATTTATTTAAAATTAAAATGCTGACTTAAATAAAGTCAGCATTTTGCCAGTTTCCATTTCAATACAATCTTGACTGTATGTGACTTGGTTGGTTTAAAAAAGTCTAAGTTACACAACACGATACTGTTGTTGATAAATGTTAAGGTTCATGGTTAGGATTCTCGTAAAATGTCACAATTTCTTTGTAAAAAAAGTCATCAGCTATTACACCTAATGACAAAATATGTGATAAACCTAAATTGCCATGGACATACCTAAAAATCTAATCGGAATGAAAACTATTATTCGGTACGGACAACAGCACGTCAAGGTAAACACTGAAGTATCTTATACAGTTGTAATAAGGACTAGTTTGCAACGAAAAAGGGTAACCTGATGTGCTGACCACTGTACAATAATTATACAAGAAAGCAACTCTGTCATTACTATCTGCAATTTGTCTACAATTATATTACAAAACTAGCCGTCCCCCGCTGCTTCGTTACGAGTTTTAAGTTCTCCCGTCGCAGCGTGATGTTTTATAGCCTTCCTCAATAAATAAGCTATCCAACAGAAACATATTTTTTCCAGTAATCCTGAGATTAGCGCGTTCAAACAAACAAACAAACTCTTCAGCTTTATAATATTAGTATAGAGTCTAGCTAGATTATACAGAAAAACTAACTTCTAATGCAGCCATTACTTTCCAAGCGTGTTGCCAACTCATAATAATTAATTTAACGGCGTTTGTATAACCTTGACGACAGGATCACGATAAGCCACTTAGTTGTGTGACACTGAGTAAATAATTATGTTAATTAAGTTGTTTAAAGCCCAAAGTTAGGAAGTATTAATTAAGTTCCTTTAAGTTTACTAAAACTATTTAGCTCGCAATTGAGTAGGTACCTACTAAATACAATATTTGGTTAAGATATCCCTTTTGGCCTAAATTAAAAATGAATTACGAACTACCAAAATTGTAGTTCCTACTAAACTATAGGTACAGGTATGTACATAATAAATATATAAATAAAGCTGTTTGTTTAACATAAGGTTGATACACACATCAAAAGTGTCTAGGGATCAAGCATTTTTATGCGGATTTCTTGAGATTGAGATGTGGCTTTGTAATAAATTTATCAAATTGGAGTAAAAGATGAAAATCAGCTGTCAATATTTTCCCTATAAAAACATACAACGCATTGAAGACATTATTAGTGCTACTGTTTCCCTACTACTGATTAAAACCAACGTTATTATGGAGCGGCGACGTCATTTAAGCAGGGAAGAAATGCTCAGAGCCGTGGGAATGATAGAAGCTGGTCCCCGGCAACGTACTGTGGCTTTAGTTAGAGTTGCTGAAGCTGCTGAATACAAGTCAGAGTGTTATCAGTCGACTTTGGACACGTTACCGAAGCACTGGTACTTCGGTAACGTGGGCTCAAAGAGCTCCAACAATAACCGCCATGATGTTAGCCGTGAGGCTTCATCACTCTTCAGGGAACTTAATTAGCGACCAAACAGTCAGAAACCGCTTGCATGTAGTGAACCTTCATTCCCGAAGACCGCTACGGGTACCACCTATAGCAATGCACAATCGTAGGATTCGATATCAATGGGCTCTTGAACACAGAAATTGGGCAGAAGAACAATGGCGTTTCGTGTGCTTTTCTGATGAGTCTCGTTTTGGTATGAGACCGGATACAAGACGTTTACGACACTGGAGAACCCCTGGACGCCAACAGCGATTAAAATCCTGCCAGGAAGGCCATCCTTATAGTGGTGGAACCATCATGGTATGGGCGGGTATTTGGATCGGCGGAAGAACTGATTTGATTCGGATCAGAGTCAACCTCAGCGCTCAAATTTATGCTGAGACGATTGTATCTACAAGTGCAAATCGGTCCCTTATTTAATTAATGCATGATAATGCACGATCGCACACCGCAAGAGTTGTAAGACAGACTCTCGCCGCAGCTAACATCAATGTCCTGCCCTGGCCTGCTCAGTCGCCAAACTTGAACCCGATTGAGCATGCATGGGATATGCTACAGAGAAGAGCTCTGCCGAATATGGAGGGTATCCAGTCGCAAGAAGACCATTTTTTGTTGTTGCAACGAACATGGGCGGCCATTCCACAGCGTGATTTGGATGAACTCATTTTGAGTATGCCAAACCGATGTTTTTGTGTTGTTAGTGTTCGCGGTAGAAACACGGATTATTAATTGTTTAAGTTACCCAATAAAATTTTAAAGAAAACTGTTATTTCAGTCTTTTTTCGAACTTTAATGTTAGTGGTTCAAATGTCAATAATCCCTTTATTAGGAAAATGGCAAATTTCTTTATTAATGCAAAGGTGACTTGGTTTATCGTTACTATAGACAAACGAAAACACTTTATTTGATGAATCCTTAAAGAAAATTTTAATTCATATCAATCAGGAGAAAAGTTATTGCAAAAATATATGTTGATTCCTAGACACTTTTGATGTGTGTAGTTTGTGTTTGCTGTATTCATGTTGTATTGCATTAGGGTTCCGTAGCCGAATGGCAAAAACCGGAACCCTTATAGTTTCGTCAAGTCTGTGTCTATGGATCGTTTTTTTGCTATTTAAAAAATGTAAAAAAAATTTTTAAACTTATATCACGTGAATAAAATTGATTTACTATTTGATCGAGATAGATATTTGAGCTTAATTAAGAATTACTTATGTAGTTTGAGAGTTTTGTGTTTACCTTAGTAAAATTTGTTTTTTTTTGGTTAAAAATTAAAGCCTAAAAGATTGTGTACATTTTTCGAAAATCTTAAAGAGACTGGCTTTATACTGTCTCAGGTCTGGGTGTCGTGGTATTACCGTTGTGTCTGATTTGCACCACAAGTGCATTGAAATGAAATGAAAGGAATATTTATTTGCTCAAAACATAGTTTCAATAGATGGTAGGTAAATTACAAAAGTCCTCACATTTTACCAAAATTATGGCATGCAAATTTATAATAATTAAAGAAAATTTAAAAATAGCATAATTAAAGTTACATATAAAGTCACACTAATATAATAATCAATCCTGAATTCAAATAAAATGTCAAAGATCGGTTAAAAACATTCAATAAATTAAATTACCAATAAACAAGACAACATCCAATTAATTAGTATCCATAAAAATGACATTGATTTTATAGATTTTTTTTTCTCGAAGCCATTTTATGAGTCCGCGCTTAAATAAATTATTTGGAAGTAATTTGATTTGATCCGGAATTGCATTAAAAATCTTGACACACATTGCATAACACTGTTTCTTGTAAAAAAAAAAGTGGTGTATTTTTATAAATAAGTTTTTTTGCATGCCTTAGGTACCGATGCTGTATTTGGTGACGTTTCTTAAAAAGATCGGTATTGTTCTTGACAAAACAGGCAAATTCTAATATGTACATGCAAGGAAGTGGCAATATTCTAAGCTTTTTGAACAGTAGCTTGCAAGAGTAACGTGGTGTTTTACAACATATGGCTCTTACACATTTTTTTGTGTTCTAAACAAAAGAGGAGAGTCGGTTGAATTTCCCCAAATTAGAAGTCTATACCTAAAGAGCGACGCTACGTAACCATGATATGCTGCTAGGTTACGTAGCGTCTATTTAAGACAAATACATAACGATTTAGTCTGTCGCGAATATATATTCTACATGTTTTTTCCAATTACAATTTTCGTCCAATACTACACCTAAAAATTTTGTGTCATTTACTTGATCAATATTAGTTCCGTCAAAATTAATGTTAAGGTTTAATTTGGTTTGGCGATGTGAGCCGAATTGAATGTATTTAGTATTATTTAAGTTAACATTTAAATTATTATCGTGGAGCCAATGTATTACTACAACTATAAGGAATAATTACTGAAAGGTCGTCGGCAAATAAAATACATTTGTGTGAAATTACGTCAGGAAGGTCATTTATATATAGTAAGAACAATAGTGGCCCAAGAACACTTCCTTGGGGAACTCCACACGCATTCGTCATAAATTGAGACCTATTAGAAATTACACATGATTTATCGTCTACTTCATTCGCTACTTACTTTGAAATCAGAGCAATATATGTGATTGGCGTCCAATATTTATTTGTATATTTAATCAATTGATTGAGTTGCAAACATAAATCGCACATCATCAACAAT
Organism: Pyrausta purpuralis; assembly: GCA_963924145.1. NCBI lineage: Eukaryota > Metazoa > Arthropoda > Insecta > Lepidoptera > Crambidae > Pyrausta > Pyrausta purpuralis. The sequence continues at coordinate 14,678,459 of OZ001667.1, read as the reverse complement.
CAATGTATCTTTTTCCTTACTTCGGCTTACGGACAACAAAAACGGCACCGAAACACAAAAGCAAATACGAGGAGGAACAAACAAAAATTGTATTTGTTCAGAAATAACACACCCAACTCGGCACATGCACGGTAGCTTCATAATACTCTTTCTTACATATTTGTCTTGAGCTTTGATACCTTCACATACTAAGAAATGGTACTGGTAATTGTATGAAAATATTAATTTATATTCATCTATGCTAATATATAAAGCTAAAGAGTTAGTTTGTTTCTTTGAACGCGCTAATAAAAAAATACTGGACAGTTTTTTTTTTTGTTGCATAGCTTATTTATTAAGGAAGGCTTTAGGCTATAAACATCAGAGTCAGCGTGGACGCAGTCGCGTAATTAGTATTATTTATAAACTTATAAGGCAATATTGATTATTCATAAAGATGAAATAAGAAACCAAAAACTTGCGCACGGGCGGGACTTGAACCAGCACTATCTGGCTAACCGGGCCAAACGTACTACCAATTGTAGAGAAGAGCTACCGTGCTGTCTGTCGGACCTTGCGAAATTTGTGGTCTCTTACGGATACGTCATTATGCGTGACGTTTAGCGCCATCTATCCGTCTGTTTTTGCAACAGTAGGCCAAGTATTTATGAATATAAAATATGACACTGTGAGTGTTAAAAAAATTCTAAACCAATATTGATAATGTTATACAGGACATATTATTAAGGCAATAAAAATGCATAGTAGATATGAAACCCTTTTTGCGCGAGTACGGCTCGCACTTGGCCAGTTTTTTTTTATTTTAATTTACTGTCATCCATTACTCTCTTCAATGTATTCTTTGACCTCTTCACTGCACTTTTTAGCAGCGAATCAGGCGCTTAGCTTTTACAATGCAGCATCGATGCAGTCGCAAATTGACAATCTTTACACACTTGAGCTACTTTAAGCATCGATAAAGTCGCGATGCAGAAGCTGGAAATTAACAAATGTATCTGTTTAATGGCGACTACGAGTACACCGATACAAACGCGCGACAGCTTCGATGCCAAAATCTGTTCATTGCGTGAGTCGCGACCTCGCGGTGCTGTCGCGACTGCATCGATGCTAAACGTCACACCTTCTTTTTCATAATAAAGCAAACAGTCTAAGAAACCTGTTTAAACGTCTACGCTGTTTTGTCTCGTTCTTTCTTGGCGCTACCATCATTTGTCAGAATGTGACAAAATAGTGTAATACCTAAAATAAGTTTATTAGACTGTTTGAGGTTTTTATGAATAAGGGGACAGTATGTAATGGGTCAATATCTACTTTTGACAGTGTGTGCGTTCAGATGCCACATCCAAAGCGTTATAGTTCATCGCTGAGCGAAGCGAGCGAGCAACACCTGCTTCGTTCAGATAGCTGTAATGAAAACATACGGCGAGTATGCTGTGTGCTCATTATCGCGCTTAAATGAGGACCTCCGTATATCAGCATTAAACTTCATGACTTAGCCTGTCGCGACGGGAAGTTATAATAAGTGGGAGCGGAGATTTTCAATGCTGGACTTTGAATTGTTAATTAGGTTTTTAGGGTTCCGTAGCCGAATGGCAAAAAACGGAACCCTTATATTTTCGTCAAGTCTGTCTTTCTGTCCGTATGTTACAGTCACTTTATTCTGTAACTATAAGCATCACACTGCTGAAATTTGGTAGGAAGGTGTATTCTGTTAACCGCTTTACGATTCTCATACAAACATTAAAAAAATGATATTTAAGGGGGGCTCCCATACATGAAACTAAAACCGAAAATTTTTTTTTAGTCAAACCTATGCGTTAAAATTGGTTTGGACGGGATCTAACGAGAAGTTTTTGAGATATAGCACTTTTTCAACAACCGCAAATATAACTTTGTTCTTCATACAAACACTATGAAAAACAAAGTTATATTTGCTTTTAACAAAATTTTTTGGTAATTTAGCTAAGTTAAAGTAAGGGGATTCCACAATTCAGTTAAAGTTGGCACGGAACCCTCAGTGTGCGAGTCCAACTCGCACTTGGCCGGTTTCACATCCATAACTCCGTGTTAATAGTTTAAGAATAGTTTTTGTATTAATACGAGGGTCAAACTGAAAGTTCTTAGAAAATCAAAAACTGATTACATTAGCCAGTTATTAGTTTTATTATATCTTTTCAAAATATTGTCCATTGACGTCAATACACCGCTGCATGCGAAGGAACCACTGGGAAAAGCACTTTGCCCACTCGTCCTTAGGGGTCTCTTCAATGGCATCGCGATACGCAGCCACCGCTTCTTCAGCATTCATAAACCGCTTTCCTTTAAGTTTTTCTTTAATTTTTGGAAATAAATAAAAATCACAAGGCGCGAGGTCGGGGCTATACGGCGGGTGACCCAGTAATTTAACGTTTGATGTCGCCAAATAGTCGATCGTTCGCTTGGCGGTGTGCGACGAGGCGTTGTCGTGGTGAAGGAGGATCCTACTGCGAGGTCGTTTCTCTCGAACTTTTTCCAAGACAAGTGGCAAACAATTAGTAGTGTACCATTCTGCAGAAACTGTTTTTTGATCCTCTAACACAATTGTTGCGAAATGACCTATCCTTCCAAAGAACGAGGCCACCATTTTTTTTGCCCGCACTTCGATCTCTCTTCACTTTAGTTGGCAACTCCTCGAAAGGAAACACCCACTGAGCAGATTGTCTTTTGGTTTCAGGATCATAACAGTAAATCCAGCTTTCATCACGTGTTAGTATGTCGAACACAGCATTTGAGTCACCTCCGTTAAATCTTTCAATCATTTTACGGCACCAATCCACACGATGGAGTTTTTGAGCCTTAGTCAAATTATGAGGTATCCACCGGGCGCAAAGCTTCCTGACCGCTAAATGTTCGTGGAGGATTTTGTGCACTTGACTCATACCGATGCCTAAGCTTGTCCGAATCTGCTGATAGGTCACTCTTTTGTCAGTCTCTATCATACGCCGCACAACACAGATGTTATTCTCAGTCGTCGCCGTAGAAGGCCGTCCCTCACGTACATCATCAGTGAGATTAGTGCGACCACGTTTAAACTCATTAAACCAGTTGTAAACAGTCGCACGAGATGGGGCTTCATCGTGAAAGGCCAATCGTAGTCTATCATAACTTTCTTGTTGACTTAAATGACATCGAAAGTCATAAAAAATCATTGCACGAAAATTTTCTCGTGTTAAATTCATGTTGACGTGACACAGACAATTTTCAATTTGCCGCCAAATCGTAAAACAAATGACAAATGAATGAAATATATACTCAGTAATATTGGCAAAGAGTTCTATTTTCAAATTTTAGAATATTTTTTTTATTATATTGTTTATAAGTGGCCAGTTCTAAGAACTTTCAGTTTGACCCTCGTAAATAAAAATGTATCTATGAGCAAAATTATATTTTTTTAAACAAAAGTAGCATTGAAATGTAATGGAAAAAATAGCAAGTGGAATTAATGTTAATATGAATCAAAAAAAGTTAACTCAAGGATCTCCATGCAGCGTTGATCTACGCATTTTGTGATATAGTTTAGAAAAAGCTTTAGTACCTTATGAAACGCTTCGTAACTTCTGCAGAATAATATTGAACTTATATATTTATTTGTATTGACGACCTCCGTGGTGTAGTGGCTAAGCACGCTGATTTCAAGGCGTCGCCGCTCCGAGGTCCAGGGTTCGATTACCGGTCGGGTCAATATAAAAATCAAAATTGTCTATATTGTCTCGGGTCTGGGTGTTGTGGTGCCGCCGTTGTGTCTGATTACTATAAAACAACTGCATTTACTTATGGACTTTGGAATCAGAGCAATGTATGTGATTGGTGTCCATTATTTATTTATTTATTTCAAATGAACGTCATCCCTCAAACTATGCACCTTTTATCTTGGACTTACACATGTAAAAGTAATAGTTACCACGTATTCGCTTTCACAGCACTTAAACATGACTTTCCGTTACATTTGATAACCATCTTGCGAAGCTTAAAACTATAAAACGTGCTTTACGAGCTCTACTAAACTAAAACGGGTATTAAATTGACGAACGGTTAAGTTTGAACTTAGTTTTATAGTTGGGCAGTGAAATTCAGGGGTCGTTGGTTCTAAAGTGTCTGAAATGACTTCTTGAGGGGATGTTAATCTTTATGTTGGGATATTAAGTTCTATTCTATGGGTTTATGATGAAATATAGTTATATAAATTGCACTTGTAATAAGAAACTTTGGCTCTGTGACAGACGAGGAATCGAACCCCGCCTCTTATGCTATCCGGGCGTATGCCTATATAGCGATAAGATATATAAGGATAGCGTAAGACACGGGGTTCGATTCCTCGTCTGTCACAGAGCCAAATTTTCTTTTTACAACTGCAATTTATATTTTTAAGTTTGTATAGTGACAATACCCTAAAAAAACTAAAATGTAATTACAAATAAAGTTATATTTAGGTCAAATGAAAAACCATGTTAGTGACTAAAGACTGTAAGTGTTTCTTACAGTTTCTTTAAGCGCTAACTAAAAAGCATGATAAGCCATCTCGCTCCTAAACTCACGCAGACAGTGACAATTTGTATGTTTGTTCATAAATAAAATCATAGGCTGACTTGTGAGATAAAACATATAAGTACTTTAATAGAACCTTAACCGACTGCATAGGCTCCTTTGAACATCAATTTTATACTCCGACGCTAAAAGAGAGCAGAGAATAATGTGTCTGTCTGTGGTTTCGTAGCTCTCAGACGGATACATCAAATTTCGTTGGTTTCTTTTGTGTCTATGATATAAAGTTTAATACATTAAATAGATAATTTTATCCCTAGTGTTTAGCCATGTTTAATTATAATGTTAAGTAGTAATACTAAGGCAATCATTATTTTCCAATTTGTTGCTAATGGTTTTTATTTGTGTTAATTTCAAACTGACAAATCTCTGAAAAAATAAAGAAGGATTTACATTACACAAAAAGAAACTGGCACAGCGTTAAATAATCTACACGTTTCTATATTTAAAATGTTTCAATACTAATTAAATAAGCCCTGAAAGAAAGGATTTAAATATAAGCGCGCGTTCCTAGCTACACTACATTCTAAGCTTCCTTCAGATGACAATGAAATAAGCGTAGAAGTAACAAAAAATCGTCCGTTACCAATCTTAAAGTTTACTATTAAATCGGGACCATCTTTGCAAAACAGCCAAAACTAACCGATCCGATCGAATATTAATTAATCATTTATTCAGTTTCAAAAGAACAATAACAAATCAAAGAGCTTACAAATTAACACGTAGATACAGTAGTTCTTTTGCCTGAACTAGGTTTGACTTGTATCTCAGGCTAAAAAGAGCTAACACATAAGAATATTGGGATCTTAATAAATTAACAATATATTGAAACTACAAACAAAAGAAGGTAAAACAGTTTAAAATTAATAAGGTATAAATACAAATTACGGCGATAATATATTACACATGTTGTTTACCTGATGTTGCCAGTGACAAAAAATACGCGTTAACATTTCAATCTCTTTGACGTTCAATTACCAGCTACAGTCTGAGGCATAGACAAAGAAAACTCGCTTCGGTCTGAAGCAAACGAAATTTAATATTTTTTTTACATTTGGCCTCTACATACATTCAATCGTCAAATTTCTGCGACATCAAACTTCCTTTTATCTGATGTAGCAAATTCCTTAATAAATTGAAAAATACATTTGCAATTTTTAACAGTACACAAAAACACGAATTTTGCATTAGTGTTTTCGAGCGACTCCAGATGTTCAAGGGATAAAAAGATAAAACCGTGTCTACACTTCCAAGCCTAGTCTACGCAAGTAGGTTCTGTCTGAATTTATTTGAAACAGGTACTTCTCTAAGCTTACTCAGTTCACTGTACACTTGAGCCGGAATAAGCTCCATGCCTGCGGCTACGACGTAGCACTAGTAACACTCGTAGCTGTTGGTGCTACGTAATCAGCGACTACGAGACGTCTTTGGCGCTACGAATAATAACGTTTTGTAGCGACTGAATGCACAATGAATGTTTATGACTCATCGTGCAAGGAGGACTAATAGTTGGAACATCTTACTATTTTAAGCAAGTTCTTGAAGGTAAATCTCAAAAACTTGTATTGTAACATTTATAAAACTATACTAACTATTTATAAGCAAAGTAACACAATACAAATTGGACTCAAATCGGTGCAAAAGCTTCGGGTCAAATTTGGGCTTGAATCGTATACGAAGGACTATTAAACCACATTTAGGCTTAATAGCTCCTTATTACTTAAATAATTAAGAGCAGACGCCCTATTTTTGAATCACATTTTTTTAGTCAAAATTTTGAATGAGAATATCTGCAAGAAGTAGGGTAGTTTAGTTGTAGGTAGAACTAGGAAAGTGTTTTAACTATATAGTTATTATAGTAAATTAAATATAGATTAGATATTATTGACATAGATGACATTTTATTATGAATGAGCTAATTTACTTTCGGTATTCAAAATAAACTGTGACAAATATTTATAATGCTTTCTAAAATACTTAATATTAAGTTGCTCATAATTTTGAGTAAAATAATACTTATTTCAATTCTAAAACAAAGGTGGGAAACCATTTTCACCTTTCATTTTGTTTTTGGTACATTGTAAAGAGCGTATAAGCAATGAAATTTGATGCGAAATATTGAATTACTAATAGGATTTTACCACGCGGGGTCATTGAACCCACGTAAAATTCTACAAGCATTTATAATTTCATATCACATGTTTTTCGCTTGGAATGCTTCTCGCGTTTTCACAAATATTCTATTGTTGGCATATTATTATGATGGCTTTTAATGTGTCGTAAATGCAGAAAAACAAAGATGAAAAATAATTATTGTTTATTTGAAACACACAAAGAAAAAGAAATGGTAAGATGATAATATTGCACGGGTGTTAAAGACAATAACATTATAACTACCATTATTTTGTTAATTAATTTATAGCGCCACCCGTATGTTTTCTTACTACTCTGTATGAAAGAACACTGATTAAAATATGAACGGTCGGTGAGTCCCCAATGTTGTTCAAAACTTTGAAAGAATGAAAAAGTATTTCTTGGAAGGACATCACAAACACACACATACACAAGATTACACATAAATTACTTACCAAGAAATAAAACTAAACACAAAAAAAATGAGAGTAAAAAAAAAAAATTACTCTACGATGAATAAAAGTATCCATGCCAGCCGATCAATGCATGCCGCAGTGTGTGTGTTTGTGTGTGTGTCTATGGCGCCTATACCCAAGAGGACCTCATTCAGCATAAGCCAGGTCTCCCGGAGAAGCTGACGCTAGTTTTCAGTGGGCCCCTATTCGATTTCAAATTGCTTTTTAGTAATCAACATTGCGGCAAAATAATACCTTTACCGAGTGTTGTTTTCAATCAAAATTCAAGACGAGGGTACCGTAATGAAAATGTCCAAAGAAATTACCGTAAACTCATTTAGGAAAGGTACTCACGACGAAATAAAAATACAAAAGTAAACAAGAATGGGGGTAGAATGGGAATATCAAAGGCTTTTGAGACCGTTGGTTATTTGAAATTAAATCATGTCCGACAATACGAGGCTTAAATAATAAGCTGTCTTTACGAAAAACTGTAAAGCGTAAATACAAGGAGTTAGGGAGATGGAAGGATCTTGTACATCTTATATAATATTGTGTTTATTAAAAAGGCTCATCAGAAAATATCAAAGAAGTGAACTCCCTCCCTGATACCATCAAGACTTCATCGTCAAAGTATTCTTTTCAGAAGTCTATTCGTGAGCTTTTTCTCAGTGAGAATATCATGTGATGCTTGATAGTTAGAGCGCTTTCACACTTAGGTGTTTTTAGCTGCGTGACGGTCGCGCGGCAGTCGCGCTGCTGTCAATTTTATACATAAAATTACAGTAGTAAGCCCTTGACATTAGAGAGACGCGCTGCTATCGCTGTAATGTGAAGGCGCACTTAAGGTTTGTCCGTCTTTATTTCCCCTATTATAATCTCTGTTAGCTTATGTATGGATAGTTTTATGTATTCAAGTATGTTTATGTAGGTTTAATTATAAGTATGTTTGTAAGTATATTTGTAGATTAAAATTAATTTGTTGCATTTTTTTGTCAGTTTTTAGAAGGCGTTTATGTTTAAAAAAACATGAATTTTAGTTAACTTAATAACTAACGTGACTGATTTTGATGAAATTTACACTGTATCTTAAGTTGGAATAAACTTGCCTGAAATAAAAAAGAAACAACGTGCTAAGACTTCGAGAGATCGGTGGACAAATACAAATATACATACACTTATAAAAATTATGCACACGTGTTCGGAAGCCCTAATAGACTAACATACTCAAATATTAGCAAAATCCAAGGATACCGTATACACGTCAACTTGATAACGTCCTTTTTTTGAAGTCGGTAATAAATTGACAAATAAGAAAATAGTTGGCTATCAACATCCCTATATTGGTCATAAAGGTTTTCAGTGCAGGTTTACACCTATTGTATGACGTGAAACAACAGAGGATGGACGGACGATCTTATAAAATATGGACGCAGCTATTGAAGACAGGTCTATGTCGTGTCCCCATTTTAGAATGAGGGGTGCCTTTAGGTATTTGTATTTCTGGTCTTGTGGAGCTTGAATTTGTCCAAGAAATCAGTTCTGGGTCAGATTAAGTGTCCCTGGGATTTGCAGTCTTGCTGCTTTTAGCAACATGTTAAAAAGTTTAAAACGTTATCAACCGTATTGTCCCCTTTTCTTATTTTATTGGCATACATTTCTTTATACTAGTTTCTGAAGTTTACGCGAATAATACTCATGGAAATAGAACACTCTTTTTACAGATTAACTTCGTTCGTGGTCACGGGTAGACAAAGATCTTATTTGTCTCATGGGATAAAATTTAATAAAATCCCGAAAAGTTAATGCGTAAAAAAGATTGTTTTTTTTTTCTATACATTTCTTTGTTTTAGATCTTTTGTCTCTTAGCAGCCACTGAGCTACTTTCGTAAACCATACTATCACGTCACACTCATAATATACAGGGTGACCCAAATATTAACGACCAAATTTTTATGGAAGCTTTACATCCAGGGCTCTCCAAATATACCCTATGCATGTAAGCGAATTTTCGTTGTTTCCGAGATAATTTTTTTTCGCACATCTAGAGAATTTTTAAACAAAAAATACCTTCGCTTTTATGGTGTATGGCGGTTTTATTAAATTGCAGTATGATCCTTATAAATTATAACGAAGACTAACAAAAGTTTAAAAAAATAAATAAAGAAGCCTCGGATATTAGAATAGTTAGATACGGGATTGCTACCATGTACCTTATTATTAATGAGTTTCCGATATTTCGGCACTGTTGGAGTTACTGAACTCCGTGATCATGACGCTTGCAACCGAAATATCGGAAACTCATAAAAAATAAGGTACATGGCAGCAATCCCGTATCTAACTATTCTAATGTTAGTGACCATGAAAGTTTAAAACATTAAAGCCTCGGATACTACAAAAAGTTGGGATGTAGAGAATTAAAAAAAAATGGATGCCACTGTTTGGGCCACCCTGTAGATAGCAGATATCATTAATGATTAATAGATGTAGGTAGCAGCGACAATACTAGTCTGCTATTTTGTTGTTTGCAATTTTACAGAGGTATACAAATTTTATAAGCAGACTTTCGATACATATATGGATCTCTTTCTTTCTCACTAATAGTAGTAGTTTATGTACTCTGCCATTAAACAACATGAGGAAGAATAAAATAACTACCGATGGCACGTCTGGTGTAGTGGTAAGAGGTGCTGACTACTGAACCCGTCTGGTGTAGTGGTCGAGAAATCGCCTACTACGCAGCGGGTGTGGGTTCGATCCCCGCACAATACAAACATTAGTGTGCATGAACATGTCTGTTTGTATTGGTCTGGGTGTTTTCTATGTATATCATGTATGTATTTACAAACAAAAAAAAGTATTTAAGTATTATATCCGTTGTCTGGCACCCATAACACAAGCTTTGAGTAGCTTACTTTGGGACTAAATGGCGATGTGTGGAAATGTCCAAAGGATATTTATTTATTTATTTATTATTTATTTAACCAGCGGTCGCGGGTTTGAATCCCGCAAGGGGCAAATGTTTGTGTGATGAGCACAAACATTTGAACCCAAGTCATGGATGTTATAATGTATTTAAGTATTTATGGGAGACATCCCCGTCATAAAGCTTCGACACCCGAGCGGTAGCAGGCAACCGCATAACAACAGTATATCTATTGTGTCTCGTTAACATATGCTTGAGGGAGTAATCGTTGTCTGGTACTTCGGAACATCATCATCATCATTATCAGCCAAAGGACGTCCACTGCTGAACATAGGCCTCCCCCACGGCTTTCCATAGCGACCGATCACTAGCGGTCTGCATCCAGTTTGATCCTGCAATCTTTTTAAGGTCGTCTTTCCATCTTGTTGGTGGACGTCCTACGCTGCGTCTTTGGTCGGAGACCCTTCGACCAAAGTCTTTGGTCGAAAGGTCTCCGCAACACAAAGAATAAAATATCTTACCACGAAACCAGCCATTGCTGTATTGTCTGACGCATTTTTTAAATAAGTTTATTGTCATTTCCAGTGTCCATATCTAAAGGTGAAGGCCTAAAGCTTCATTAGTACACAGTCCGCACGACTGGCCCGCGCAGGTGGCTCTGAATCCGACGGAAGATGTGGGCGTTTTTTGTATCTTCTCCCTTTATTACTAAACTGACATACGTAGACAATGGGAAATAATCATAAAATTAATATTCCTTTCCAAAGGGATAATAATTTTATGGAAATAATACGTTATTAAGGCCTGATTTTACCGTCAGATCGCCTAATTTGAAAACGTCACCTATTTGACAGCAATCATTTATGTAAATCACATTTTACAATCGGTCGTTTTATACTTATTTAGGGCTGATTTTTCAATGGTCAGATAAATCTTATCAGACTGATAAATTATAAAGCGACAGTTTAAAAAAATGACAGTTACTTATGAATGCTGACAATTAGGTGACGTTTTCAAATTAACCATATTGCATTTTGACAGCCCTGAGGGCTGATTTTCAATAAAAATATTTGTCGAAAAATCGGTGCTTAGTCGGTAAGGTCTTATCTGACATTGGTAAAATCGACCCTATTAACAGATTGTTGGGTAAATCATCTTCATTAATTTTTCTACGCTCGGTCGTATTCATTTTAACTAAGTTATAAAGAAAGTCAAATTCCATACAAAATGAGCGATTAGGACAAAATTAATTATAGTAAATTAAAATGATACAACCGAGACTTTGATTTGTTTAATATTAAGTCAAATCTATACAACATGAATGTTATGAGGCTAAAGAGTTCCTTTGCTTGTTTGCTTGAACGCGATAATCTCAGGAAAAGTATTTTTGTGTTTTTCTCGATTGCTCCACGATCCCAATATCAAATTCAGACTTGGCAACAATGGGACCAATAAAACGGTATTACCTCTGGGTAGGCGAATTTTTTTTCGAATCGGTCAGCAAATGACTGATATAATATGAGGTAACGTAGATACAAAAAAAACATACAGTCGAATTGATAACCTCATCCCATTTTAAAGGCGGTTGAAAAGGCTGTAAGTTATAAAACATAACGCTGCGATGAGATGAGAGGGAGTAAACTCAAAACGCGCGGACGAATTCGTGGGGGACCGGTAGTTGATTAATATAAGTATAAACGACGTTTTTTTTAATTTCAATGAAATTTGAATACGGGTTGTTTTTTACTAATAACAAACAAGAAAAAATAAAACTATGATATGCAACATAAAAAAAAAACTTAAAAGCTACCTATAAAAATATGAAACCATTTCCTTGCGGCAAGGAGTTTTTTATTGATAACAAACAAGAAAAAATAAAACTATGACATGCAACATAAAAAATGACTTAAAAGCTACCTATAAAAATATGAAACCATTTCCTTGCGGCAAGGAGGCTATGATGCTGGCTGCGTTCCCGCGTTGGATAGCTATGCTAATCCTTTGAGCTAGGAACCAGTCAGCTGTATTATGGGCTGTTTCAGAATTTAATTTTGGCGCAATTTTTCTAAACAGCAATTTAGCAGATGGATCCCCACGGCCCAAATGTTTCAACTTCAAACGGCGCAAACACATAATCACTTGCAAGTGAGACGTACTTGCGACGCTTGGCGTTTTAATTTCAATTGTATATTTTTATGTAAAATAAATACATGCACGAACAAATGACGGGCTAATTGTTGAACGTCATAATCTCTACCAGTCAAACACGACCTTTGGTACAAATCTTTCAGTATAGGGACATGTTAATCTCAGTCGCTTCCTCGCCATAAATCAAGGCTTGACGTGTATTTACCGCGGCAATCCCAACACGGAACTAGATTCAAATTAGTACGAATCAAGTTAGCCTAGACCGAGACTCACAGACTCACATACTAGTCACTAGCAATTTAGCATCGACAGTCTTATGCTTAGGTTTATCAAGAGGTTGCCTGTGACGGCCTGAGACTAAACATGTTTTAAAAGCATACACGCCACACTTTTAACATTGCATTCAAAGTTTTTAACCTTTTAACACAAATATTTAGTCAATATAATTAACACTAGCTAGCAAATATCGGATTTCAGATAAAAAAATTCATTCATCCCATGGTTGAATTCCAGGATCAACATTTATTGATGTCTGGCTTTCACTCTGGTCTCATTTATACACCGTGTTTCATGTAAGGTGCCATGTGCCAAATATTTCGGAAACTATAGAATTTGGCTGAACATATATAGGGGTTCATTTGATAGATATTGTGGTGACCTATCACCACGTACCGGCTTGGCACCTTACATGAAACAACCTGTATATCTTTTTGGTAAAATTTCCAAAAAAATACACCAGTATCATCTGATGATCACATGTTTGGCAAAACATCCTTCAGGTAATAATCTCAACCTTTTAATTGAGAAACACGACTAGTCGGACATCAAAACTATATATGATATTAATAATAATAAAAAAATACATTATCAAACGAGCACTTTAATCACAAAAACATGTAACACAAACATCTAAACGCTTGTATCCCGACACAGCCTATACTTGCGTTGGTACCAATAACAGATTATGTATGACGCCATAGCGATCACAACACCGAATACTATGCCCAGAGTCTTCTCCATTCACTAGGTATGAAAATACAATACATTTATACGATTTGCAAGTACTCCTTCACATTGGGTCGCAAGCAGCGCAAGAGTCTTATATATTGTAAACCTTTCGCACATGGAGTTACTAAAAACAAGAAGTTACACACTCAAATTAGTCAATATATAGGTAGTTAGAAGCTAAGTCATGAGGCCATAAATATAATAATGGAGACAGGAATATGCAGTGCGTGGGTTTTATCAGTAAGAGGTCCATTAATGCAAGCTGGAAAGACAAAGGAGAAAAATTAAACACATTAAAAAGACTAAAATAACACGAAGAGAAAAAAAACGAACGTAAAAATGGACATCACCAGTCTAAACGCCGCGCGCATATCATGCATCGACTTCAAATGAATTAGTTTTTTTCTGTTAGCGTTATTTTACTCCTTTTGGTGTTTTTTTAAAGCGTTTATTTAAATTTTGTTTCTTAGTTTTAGTCCGTAGTCTTTTTCGTAATATACTTGATTGAACCAAGCCAGTTACGAAACCTAACACTTTCCTTAACCCGGTCATTACGGAAATATTATGCCTCGAAAACATAAGGTCCTATGTACAAAATAGGTACATTTTTTTTGTTAATAATATTCATTACTTAATATATTTAAAATAAATAAATAAATGTAATTATAAATAATTTGAGTTTCAGGTACACAGAAAAGTATAGTTTTTACGAATGTGGATTTAAAAAAATATATTAAAGTGTTAACTTGTATGTTACTTGATAAACTACATGTCCTTTTTTAAAACTTAGGTGTTCTTTATAAAGAACAGTAGTAATAACTGGGAAACCGCATCAAAATCCGTTCAAGTTCCACCAAATGCCAGATAATCGCTGACCAACATACAGGTCAAACTGAGAACCTCATTTTTCTTTGAAGTTTCAAAATGACTGGGCCAACGAATTAGTTGATAATAAGTTACTTGCTGACTATGCTTAAGTTATTTTAAGTAGTTTTGTGACTACTAAAAACACCGTTGCAGCGCGACTGAAGCGTGCATGCTGCACTGTACGACCGAATGTGAACCAGCTCAAAGTATTCTCTCTTCTGTATCATCATACATAATTCAAAGGATACTTTACTCTGAGTCATTGCGTATAAAGCTCTTTTTTATAAGAACAATCCACGAAAAGACGGAGTAGTCAACGTTTCATCAAAACTTAGTCTTAGGTACGAACGAATAATATCCAATGTATTGGTTGGTGTCCTTAGCTGTAGTTCAAGTGGTAATAAGCAGGGCACATATTGCTAAAACCTCATGGTTGTTCTTACCATGTTCTGATGAGTATCTGATATGGAACCTCAGTTCTTCACCAGGATTAAGAGTCCACGTGCTTCTTCTCTAATCGTCTTCGTAGTTCTTCTGCCGTTCATCAAATTTTCCGTAACTCGGTGTTTAGAGTTGCAGTGTCTCGTTTTTTTACCACACGAAGATAATAGTACAATAAAAAAGCAGCTAGTGCTGCTGATGAGAGACTCACGACAATGGCCAGCCACCTTATCATTTATTAAAGAAACTGTTAATAATTACAAAATTAACCATACTAAGCAGAAATTAAAACGCTGTTGTAAATGTTTCCATGTACCTATATATAAAAGTACTTCGTGTACACAAATTAGTAAGAGTATGTTTGTGTATAAATGTCAAGTGATGTCAAGTAAGGTCAAAAGTCAAACTAAGCAAGCAAATCTTCTTTATCTATGGGTCAAAACCAGTCAAACGAGTTTTCATTGCCCATGCATTTTTGTACAGTAATAATGATTAACAGTGTATCCAGGCACGTAGTAATGAAAATTTTAGGGTAACGTAACGTACAATGAATTTAATCGAGAAAATGAAACCATATGGGAGGTCAATTCACAAAAAAACATAGTACAGGGACTATTTTTTTACTTTTTAAGAAGTTACCTAACTACCTACCTACCTTGTGTAATACGGCGGTTTGAGTCTTCCGTACTTCCACTTAGCTAAAATCACTTACTTCCACGTAGCCAAAATACCACAATAGTTTTGACAGCAAATATAAGTTTGTATTTGATAGTATTTGTATGAATAACAAAGTTATGTTATCGGTTATTGAAAATGTGCTCTGTCTTAAAAACTACTCGTTCTATCTCGTTCAAACCAATTTTCGTTGAGTCTTTGTCAAGATTTACATCATGTATTTTTTTCAAAATTTACCAATGATATTGTATTAAGAACTAGATCAACAGTGAGAGGCTAAAAGATAATCAAGCAAACGCCACCTCACGTCAAAGTCTGTTTTTGATGGCGTCAGTGTCTCAATGCCTCAGTGCGCCTTTAAAACTGCAGAAACAACTAACTAAATAAAAAAAACAGTCCGAATATCATATTTTCGTTAAGTAATTGTATTTAATGATGCCTATCATTCATGATTGAAGTATTTTCCCGTGGTATTTTCAATAAAATTAGTGAGTTTGGTTTCCTAGCCAACCCACGAACCAACATGGTCGATATTCTAAGACAGTGCCATACATGTAGTAGTTTGGTACTATATTTTTTTATAAATTTAACGACCGTCACAGTGTGGTGGTTTACGTTCCGGACTACAAAGATAAGCAGTCGCGGGTTCGAATCCCGCCCGCACGACCCTAACACATATGTCTATGGGCATGTATATTAATATGTCTTTGTTATATAACTATAACCTTCAATTTCTTTAAAGTGACAGCGTAGACGCTCACGGATCTAAAGGTCACCGGCGCTCGCCTTAACAAAAGTAAAACAAAATACTGTTGGTATACACATCAGTGAGGGATGATCCTCACGCACGACCCTAACACATATGTCTATGGGCATGTATATTAATATGTCTGTGTTATATAACTATAACTTTCAATTTCTTTAAAGTAACAGCGTAGACGCTCACGGATCTAAAGGTCACCGGCGCTCGCCTTAACAAAAGTAAAACAAAATACTGTTGATATACACATCAGTGAGGGATGATCCTCACGCACGACCCTAACACATATGTCTATGGGCATGTATATTAATATGTCTGTGTTATATAACTATAACCTTCAATTTCTTTAAAGTAACAGCGTAGACGCTCACGGATCTAAAGGTCACCGGCGCTCGCCTTAACAAAAGTAAAACAAAATACTGTTGATATACACATCAGTGAGGGATGATCCTCACGATTGTAGAAAAAAATATGTACGCTAACTATTAGCATGTTATTTGAAGGAATCATCCTGTTTACATGATGCCAGACTATGGTGTATGTAATAAATATTTCTTTATTTATTTAAATAAGGACTGTAAATATTTTCATTAATTTAATTTGTAAAAAAATATACGTTAGAACGTGACTCTGATATTGGCGCCATGACATTTCAAGCATTCTCGTGATAAGTATTAGACACCAATCACATGCATTGCTCTGATCCCAAAGTAAGTAGCTAATGCACTTGTGTAATGGAAATCAGACACAACGGTGGTACCACAACACCCAGACCCGAGACAATATAGACAAATTTGATTTCTATATTGACCCGACCGGGAATCGAACCCGGGTCACCACGGAGGTCGTCATACATTCAAATTGTGATACATGAAAATTGCATTTATTAGATAATTATTTAATATTAAAAATGTTAAATAGTATGAAAATAAAATGTTTTTGTTGATTAATATACCGCTGAGCTAAAGTGTCTCATACTAATTTTAAAATTAGGCCAACGAGTCTATTGTAATGTTCCTACATACTTTAAAAAGTATATTAAGAAAGCTACTCTTATAAGACTCTGTTCCGAAACTGATGTCTGATGTGATGGATCAGATGGATGTCAATCCATTGACATCCATTATTCAGACGGTGCCATATTTGTGTACCTACTCTTTTAGTTCGCTAGGCATCATCTACTTCTAAATACAATATCATTGAAATTTACACTCTTTTAGTTTTACCACTTTGGAAGCGTCTATTTCTCAAACGTTAGATTTATTGAGAAAATGGTTTTAGGCATCTCGATGTCATTTTCAAAGATCTATCTAAAGACACACTACAAGCATAGGTTTGACAAAAAAAAAGGTTTTAGTCATGTATGGTAGCCCTTTTTTAAATATCTGGCTGTGTCATACCGACGGCCAGACAGACATACAGACTTGACTAAACTATAAGGGTTCTGTTTTTTGCCATCCGGCTACGGAACCGTAAAAAGAAAAACTGAAAAACTGAAACTGTAAAAAATACTGTTTGAGTGATAGACGCTTCCAAAGTGGTAAAATGGGCGTCCCCCCACCCCCTATTTAAATTTCAAACTAAGCGAGTGTAATAAAAAAAAACATGATGTAGATCTTGAAGGAAACTTTCAACGAAAATTGGTTTGATCGAGATCGAACTAGTAATACATTACCTCCTATTTTTGTAAAAAAATAACTAAAACCTTCTTCTAAATGTTACAAACACTTTTCTTAAAACCGCATCAAAATCGGTTCAGCCAAACGCTAGATAATTATCTCGCGTTTGGACAAACATACAAGTCTAATTGAGAATGTTTTCTTTTGAAGTCGGTTATTTAAAAATGATTATGGGCCTTGCTGACAATGCGTAAGCATCTCTTTCGTTAGTAATTTGAGTTTGTAAGAACTTATTTTTCAGTAGCTCTGTACTAAAAACGCAGCTGCAGCGCGACTGACGCGCGTTTGCTGCGCAGTCTGCGACCTTATGTGAACCAGCTCTAAGTATCGTCTTCTGTATACACATTTCAAAGGACACTTTACTCTAAGTCATTATGCACAAAGTTCATTTTTTATAAGAACAATCCACGAGAGGATGGAGAAGTCAATGTTTCACCAAAACTTATTCTCAGGTACGAATAATAACCAATGTAACAGTTTGTGTCCTTAGCTGCAGCTCAAGTGGTAATGGGCAGGTCACATATCGCGAAAAACTCATGGTTGTTCTGTTCATGTTCTGATAAGTATCTATGGAACCTGTTCTTCACCAGAATTAAGTGTCAATTTGCTTCTACTATATTCGTCTCCATCCGTGGTTCATCAAACCTTCCGTAACTCGGTTCCTAGAGCTACAGTGTCTCGTTCTTTTAACACACGAAAGTAATAGTACAGTAAGAAAGCAGCTAGTGCCGCTGATGAGAGACTCACGACGAGTATGACCACCCACCTTGTCATTTATTAAATAAACTGTTAAATTATTACAAAATAAACCATAGAAAACCATGAAATTAATATTCTCATTCGTAGGGAGGACAAAGTAAAATCGATTTTACTTTGTACATTTGGTGTCATAAATGTCAAGTAAGGTCAAACGTCAAACTTAGCAAGCAAATCTTCTTTGTCTTTGGCTCAGAACCTGCGAATTTGAACGACGTTTGAACTTCACTCAAAAGATAAGATTCGCATTTGAAGCGAGTTTTCTTTGGACATAGGCAAACTAAGGTTTGTTCGCCATTTACGAAGAAGAATAAGAACAGTTTTCTTTGTCTTTGCATTTTGTGTCCAGGCACATACTTATAAAACTTGAACGGCAATTGATACATACGAAACGCCTTTTAGGAAACTAGGCTTTATTCAACATAAAGAAATATACTATGTTAATAAATAATTACAGACATTATAGACAGACATTGACACACACAGATTGTCTGATAGAAAATTCTATAGACGTATGATCTATGATCTATGGATGATACCGAAGAGGTTCATAGCATTCTTCCCCCCTTCAATTCCATTCAGGCACAACTCTCGACTAATTACTACAAACGTAGTCAACGAGGTAGCCTGGTCTTCTGCGGGGTCTGCTAGAAGATCGAACCTGAGATGCTTCTGAATCTTGAGTAGGGGCAATTTCATCATCAGCTGTTTCAGATCCATCTTCAGATGTTCCATCAGTTGCGGGTGTCTCATCTTGCCAAGTATTATCCCCATCTGGCAAAGGTGCTAAATGTCTGTTAGAGACGGTAGTTTCTCTACCATCTGAGAATCTTACATGCGAATAAGATGGATTCGCTTGTAATATTTCAACTTCTTCGACTAACGGGTCGTATTTTGAGGAACGAACATTTTTCTTCATTAAAACAGTTCCGGAAGACGTTAGCCAAGTTGGTATAGATTGTCCGTTCATTGTTCTTCGAGGGTGACTAAACAGACGTTCGTGAGGAGTATTATTCGTGGCTGTACATAAAAGGGATCTTATCGAGTGTAGTGACTCAGGAAGTACTCGCTCCCATTCTGTCACATCTAAGGCCTTTGATTTTAAGAATAACTGAATAGTTCTCCATAAAGTTCCATTTAAACGTTCGACTTGTCCATTACCTTGAGGGTTGTATGGTGTAGTGCGGCTAGTCGCAACGCCTAGAGATAGTAAAAATTCCGTACTTGTTCAGACATAAAAGCAGATCCTCTATCAGAATGAACAAAAAGAGGAGTGCCAAACACAAAAAATACGTCTTTAAGGCATCTGATTACAGTGTCTGCTGACAAATCATGACATGGATATGCAAAAGGAAATCTGGAGTACTCGTCGATGATAGTAAGGATGTATTTGTTTCTCGTGTTTGAAGGTATCGGTCCTTTGAAATCGATACTCAATCGTTCAAAAGGAGATGTTGCCTTAATCAGTTTTCCTTGGGCTTTATGAAAACGTGGTTTTATTTCGGCGCAAATATTACATGTAGAAGTAACTGATTTTATTTCGTTAACTGAGTATGGAAGATTCTTAGACCTGACCCAATGTATCATTCGTGTGACACCAGGATGACCCAGAGCGTTGTGTAATTCTGTTAAAGTATTAGTTTGAACTTGAGCACAGACACGTGATAGCGCATCAGCAGCAGAATTTTCTTTTCCAGGTCGATATATAATATCATACTTGTATGAGGATAGCTCCAGTCGCCAACGTTCTACTTTTTCATTCTTGATTTTACTATTATGCGGTTGGAGCATAAAAGCCACGGACTGTTGATCAGTAATCAAGATAAAATGCCTTCCTAGAAGAAAATGGCGCCACTTACGAAGAGCTTCAACGATTGCACATGCTTCTTTTTCTATGGAAGAGTGACGTTTTTCTGGAGCTGATAATGATCGAGAAAAATAAGCAACAGGTCTTTCGTTTTAAGATAAAATAGCTCCAATTGCAAAGTCGGACGCGTCCGTTTCAACAGTGAATGTAGCACTTAGGTCAATGGCATGTAAGCTGGAGCAAGCGAGTTCATTCTTCAGACTATTGAACTGTAATACTGCTTCATCAGTAAGAGGGAACTTGGTTATATCAATCAAAGGTCTTATTTTATGAGAAAAATTTCGTACCCATGGGCTGTAGTGTGCAAAAAGTCCTAAGGTTCTTTTGAGAGAACGAGAGTCTGATGGTATGGGTAAATCAAGTAGAGCTTGTATTCGAGATTTATCCGGTTTTATTGTCTGGTTGCTAATAGTATGCCCTAATAGGTTGATTGTCTGTGAGCAAAAAGTGCATTTGTCTCTATTCAATGTTAGTTTATATTTTTCAGCTGCCTTTAGAAATTTGTTCAAATTAGCGTCGTGTTCTTCTTTGGTAAGTCCGCAAACTGTCAAATCATCGAGATAAGCGTAGGTTCCAGACAACTTTTCTTTCTCTATTATAAATTCCAGTGTTCGCTGGAACGCTGCTACTCCATTGGTGACTCCGAAAGGAATACGTGTAAATTCGTATAGTTTACCACAAGCCTCGAATGCAGTATATTTTTGTTCTCTTTTTAGTATAGGAACTTGATGGTATGCGCTTTTCAAATCGATTTGGCTGAAGTATTTGAATTTAGAAACTTTGGAGATAATAGATTCTATTTTAGGTAAAGGATAAGCGTCTAATTCTGTAAAGTTATTGATGGTTCTGGAATAATCGATGACGAGACGTTTTCGATGATTATTACCTCCAGCGACAAGAACTTGCGCTCTCCATGGGGAGACACTTGGCTGAATTACGCCATCTTCCAGCAGCTTAGATACTTCTTGTTTAATAAAAGACTCGTCTTCCTCACTGTATCTTCGAGATTTCACAGCAATGGGCTTGATAGATGGAGATAAGTTAGTAAAAATCGAAGCCGGAGGTACTGTAGCTTCCATGACATTGCAAATGTTAAGGGGCTCTTGCTCGCCACCAAAGTTCAATATAAGCGACGAGTGCGTTTTTAGTATATCATGCCCAATAATGACGTCAGCGCATAAATTGTTTACTATGAGCAAGTTCTGTTTATGATAAGTATGCTTATCGATTTTGAGAGTAGCAAAACACGATCCTTCTACGACGGAGGTATTGTTAAGTGATGCAAACGTAATTGACTGGTTGCAGTGCCTCTTTTTCAGGTTTAATGTTTCAGCTAAACCTTTGTCGATAAAGCTTATAGAACTTCCTGTGTCCACGAGAGCATCAGCAGTATAATCATTTATGACAATGGGAATAGTAGCTTTCCTTAAACTTCCTGGGGCGGCAGCAATGACAGATGCTGTTTCTTCTAAAATGTTTTCTTGAGTGACTGCATTAACTTTGGGGCTAGCACCACCGACGCTGCGACAAACATTTGCAAAGTGTCCTTTTTTGGAGCATAATTGACACTGAGAATGAAACGCAGGACACTTGATGCGTTGATGTACATTTCCGCCACAAAAGAAACATCGTCGTTTTTTTGAAAAATTTACAGCTGCTATATTAGTTTCAATCTCTTTTTCGTGTTCTCGAATAGTGTTGAGCGAAGCATCTCAGGTTCGATGTTAATGAAAACGAATTTAAACTCTTTTCAGCGTTTTCTAACGTCAAAGCTTGATTTAATGCGTCATCGAATGACAATGTCAAGTTTTCCAAAAGTCTTTGACGAATTTGAGCTAGTAGTTTAAGGGCCCGGACATAGTCAGATATAGATTCTTCAGGTTTTTGTAGTCTGGATGATAAGATGTGTCTAGCAAGTATACGATTCTTTGGCTTTTCGTACGATGCCCTCAAAACTTGTATCGCTTCATCGTAGGTACTGCACACTTTGATAAGAGCATATACTTTTGGAGATAAATAATTAACAAGTAACTTAAGCTTCAGTTCAGTAGAAGCGTCAGGAACTTCTTCGGTTATAAAGTTTTGAAAAGTATGCAGCCAATGGTACCACTGCAACTCGGCACCCACTTCACCAGGGTCCGTACTAAATTTCTCGGGGTTTAGGTAACGGGATCCTCGGGTTGTCACTATTGGTACTTTATTTTCGCTCATCGTGCAATTTTAATTTTATGTTGAATAAATTGATACATACGAAACGCCTTTTAGGCAACTAGGCTTTATTCAACATAAAGAAATATACTATGTTAATAAATAATTACAGACATTATAGACAGACATTGACACATACAGATTGTCTGATAGAAAATTCTATAGACGTATGATCTATGATCTATGGATGATACCGAAGAGGTTCATAGCAGCAATATCTACAATCAATTTCATCCAGGAAAACCCTCCATATCTCGTATCATTTTAGTACTATTTAGAGATGAATTGCCGAATGCGCAATGAAACTGTTTTCTCAGTTTTAAACGACCTTAATTCTCCTAGCTACTTGAAATCCCAGATCACCTTCCTCAGTGAGACGCACACGCGTCCACTGCGCTCTTCTCATAATCTTTCCCTCGCTACTCTTTTGCACCGCACAGGTTTCCTCTCAAACTCTTTTCTTGTCCAAGCCATTCGTCTTTGGAATGCGCTTCCGGCAAATATTCAACAAGCTCCCAGTAAGTTTTCATTCATGTAATATTGATATTACCAGATTAACTTATTAACTGCCTCGGTGGCGCAGCGGTAGGAGGGTCGCACTTTAAAGCGACGGCTGCGCCAGAGGTCCTGGGTTCGATCCCCGGGTCGGGCCAAAAATATATACCTGAGTTTTTCTGTTTAGAAATTCTTAGGGTAGCCCGGAGTTTGGAAGTTGGCGGTGTTTCACCCCCGTGCCTCGGAAAAAGCACGTTAAGCCGTTGGTCCTGCGCCTGATCTCTCTCCGGTCGTGTCAGATTGCTGGCCCATCGGGCTATGAGAGTGAAAGGAATAGAGAGTGCACCTGTGTTTGCGCACACACTTGTGCACTATAATATGTCCCGCGCAGTCGGCTAGTCGTTGTTACTGGCCACCGTAGTCGAAATCGGCTGGGGGGACTATTACTATTATAAATATTATGTAAGTATTATTTGTATTTCTTTGGTATTTATTTTATTGCATAAAATCTTAGAAAGTATGGATTATTTATGTAGACAAATTACTTTTTTATATAATTAAATTTGTTTCTTTGTCGCACCGCCCACAATCATTTCTGCTTAGCCCAAAGGCATGACTGGTAGAGAACGCCATATGGCGTTAAGTCCACCTTTTGTACAACATTTTATTATTGTGCAATAAAGTATAAATAAATAAATAAACTGTAAGAACAAACCTTTTTCCTTTTGGCAATTTAAAAAAGGAGTCATTTTTTGTTACACCACACCTTTTCTGTAAAATGGCACCAAAAACTTCCCCTACACGACAGGCGACTCTGTGATATATGTGTGACTGTGTGATATGATACTGTAAGTGTAAAAAACATTTTTAAAACCATCGGATAGCAAAGCGTTATTAATTTCCAAGTTGAATTTATCGTGTAATGAATAACTACTTTGGCTGCTGCTGTTGTAAAACAGTTGGGGTGGATAGCGCAGACGTCACGCGTAATGACGCACATATATTTCAGATCAAATTGATTAGCTGTTGGGGCAAGAAAATAATTATATGTTTGTTGATAATTTTATTCTGAACCCTTCCATCGAAAACCGAGCGTTATGTATGATATGAAATAATTATGTGGTGGCTGCATACTTTAAAACGGTTCTCTGACCTTTCTTGAAAAGGTGAGGAAAGATCGATTTTCACATATTTTTCCTAGAACAATCTATTTTTATCAGTCTCTTAATAATGTCTGACAAATCAATAACCCCAAGACAAGTTAAGGCGGATCTGTTCTCAGATTGCTAATCCCGCTGGAGCAATGGGAGCTTTAACTATTGTTTATTGGGCGCCAAATGAAACGACGCCCGGTGCCTACTGAATGCCTCGGTTGTGTGGTCGCAGTGGCAGCGGGTAGTTGAATAAATTGGTTTAAAAATCACATCGCTTATATATTTTTTTTAAAAATAAACACCAATCACATACATTACTCTGATTCCAAAGTAAGTAGCTAATGCACTTGTGTTATGGAAATTAGACACAACGGTGGTAGCACAAAAAATTGTTTTAAATTAAACGTAAGTCAATGTTATGGTGACTATGATAATGTATAGACGGAACTTTATAATTTTGACGATACCATTGGTGTAGTGGTTAGCGATCCTGACTACTATGCCAGCGGTTGCGGGTTCGAATCCCGCTAGGAGCAAATGATTATGTGACAAGCATAAACATTTGTACCTAAGTTATGGATGCTGAAGTGATGCATCCAAGTATACATGGGAGACGCCGCCGTCATAATCGCTATCTGGTACTCGTTACACTAAGAAGAATGTTCTTTATTTCGAAACCAAGATAATTGGTGTGTTGTCTAGCACATGCAATCATAAATTAGATAGCTCTGATTTTTAGATCAAAGATATAAACGATATACGTTTTTACTACACACATGCTCAAAGCTGTCTTGTAAACTTTTGAGAAAAAAAGTGTACAGGCTTATATTTTGTAACATTGTTAACACTTTTCAGGGCAGTATCCCAGACACAATAGAACTTTTATTGTTTTACGGCTAAAGTTTTTCACTGTCACAAAAAGTGTTAATCTTGCAAACTGTCATAACCTATCAATGATATTCATAGACCTGGTACAATCTTGAGATAGTACAGTTATACTAAAGTGTAGTAATTCTGAAGTTTGGACTATTTTTGTTAAGGGGAACGTTGGATAAATATAATAACCGTTTCCACGTTTAATTGCAGTTCCACCGAATTTCACCTAGTTTTTATGGATATATCTATATATGCTTTTAAACACTTCTGTTAAAAACTACAGCCTGTATTATTCGGTGAGTATCCTGAAAACTTGGATGAATTAACCACATGATATGAAACGCAAGAGCGAATGGATGAAAACATCGAATGTATAAATCACGCTTGGTGTAAAATGGATACCACATATTCGGTGATGTTTTGTGGGAATCCATTTTGCTTCTCTTCGGACGGCTTCTACCCACTTTATTTTCCTGAATAGATCTACAGGCAATCTGAAATTATACTAAAAGGATGTATTGTCATATAATATTAAGTTTAAAATTTTAAAGCAAAACTGTTGTAGGTATTGTTAAGATTACCTTAATCTACTCTCGAGCGAAACATTTTCTAGATTTATAATTTATTTTATTAGTATTTGTATTAAAAAATATACAAGTAGTGCCATCAGAAGAGCTCTTGCCACCATTAATATACTTTCCACGTTTGAACTACGTGGTTAGGTCCGTGACGATGGCAAGAGTCCCGATGGCCTCACGCTTATTTCCTGGGAACGGGGATATCTATACTTTGGCCTCCTCCCATCTCAGAGAATCAGCCCTTAAAGCTGGAGCAGCAGCGGAGTTGGCTTAAAACGCCAAGCGTCTTAAATTCGTCTCACTTGCAAGTGATTATGTGTTTGCGTTATTTGGCGTTGAAACATTTGGGCCGTGGGGACCCTCTGCTAAATTGCTGTTTAGAAAAATTGCGCCAAATTTAAATTCTGTAACAGTAATAATAAAGCTGGCTGGTTCCTAGCTCAAATGATTAGCATAGCTATCCAACGCGGTAACACAGCCAGCATCGTAGCCTCCTTGCCGCAAGGAAAAGGTTTCGTAATTGAATAGGTAGATTTTAAGTTATTTTTTTATGTGGCATGTATAACAAAGCTGACAAGGGAACGAATGATGAACGTACGACAATCCTACCGTGTAAAGTATACGTTATCTTGTTGATTTTGTAGTATCTGACCACAACTTTTTTCAATGGCAATGTAACTGTTCTCTTGGAAAACACATTTCACTATTTTCAAGAAAAATAAACATTTTTTTTGGGATAAAAAGTTACTTACGGTTAAAAGGATTTTTTTTGTCTTGCCGCTAAAATTTTTACACAAAAATACGGCACTTTTCCCCATTTTTTCCGACAATGTTTCTCACTGAGCTCTATCACCGTACTGACAAGACGTCACCTATAAGTGAGGCCAAAAAGCCCGCTTCGTGGTTAAGGGGGCACAAGCGAAATTGCCCGTCATTGCGCGTCCAGTGGTTTATTCGTCCAAGCCTGAAAACGATGATAAATACAACTAATCAACACTTCAATCTCGGATACTTGCACCCCGCCCTTCGCAGGCCCAATTGTTTTAGTTACCGCAGCAAGTCCTGTATTATTGTTCTTCATTCTGCCTTAGGCCGGGATTATTTGTCTGATTATGTTCCCCGGAATGTTGCTTCCCGCTTACAGCTTCGGTTGTATTTTCATTTTATTTTTATTTAATTTTAATGAAATTGTGTATTGTTATATTGTAAATGGTAGAAGTATGATATAGAGGAGGCGAACTTTGTTATGCCTATTCGGGGTGGCAACGAATCCAATAATTTAGAAATTATGAAGATCGGTTCACTCGTTTTCGAGTTATAATTCCTCTCATACATTTTTTTATTTATTTATTTAAAGATTTTATTAAACAAATTATGAAGTAAAAAGTTGGACTGTATGCTAAAGCAATCTCTGCCAGTCAAACCTTTAGGTCATTCAGAAAAATGGTAATGGTAAAAGCATGGTGGTTATAACGTTAAATATGCAAAACTTGTAAATAGTTTGATTGGAAAAACGAGCAGAATCAATTGAACCACTTTTTAAAGAGTCACATTTTTAAATAAATTTTCATGAAATTTTTGTCCTGTCTATTAATAAGAAAAGCCATCACGTGCGCAAATTACTTAAACAAGCAATGGTTAGTTCCACAAGAGCGTAGATAGTAAAAATAATAGTTTCAGCGCGGCGCAGCTGCCCAGTAAATACCTATCGAATCCTCTCTCGACAGAGCGTCATCCGCAGAGCAAGAAATGATCAGAAGTGTCAGTAAAAGACCACATATCAGCCTAAATAATTTATAAATATGTTTCAGTATTATTTATTTCTGTATTTAAGTATTTATGGAAGACGCCCCCGACATAATCATTATCTGGTATTCGTAACACGGATAAAAAATCCTTACTTCGAAACCACGACAATTGGTGTGTTGTCTGCCGCATATTTATTTTATTTTTTATTTCTATAAGATTCTTACTAAAAAGTAAACAAGCGAGCCCACAACCGCGACGGGCGCGGCGGGAAAACACGCTATGAGTTTGTAGCCTTTGACGGCAGAGACCTCGACTATTCACCGTAAGTATGGTCCATAAAATTATTATCCCTTTGGAAAGAGGATAGTACTTCTATGGTATGGTCAATGTTCTTTGTGCTTTCAAAAATCAAAGGAGGCCTTGATTAATTTTCATTTTAAAAAGCAAAGATAAAACATCTTTATTGTCATAATTGACTGGCATGTCAATAATAATTGACATCATATCTTTGCAAAAACCACACGAATAATTTCATGAGTATCTTTAGCATCGATATTTATTAATTTACAAAAGAAACTGCCGACATCAATTGGAATATTAAAATGTTGTAAAAAAGAAGAATGACAGTTGGTGTAGCAATCTCCTTTAGTGTTATAGCGCTGAGTATATTGATTGGATTAATATATATATGCCTACGGAACAGGAAATCTTAATCATGCAAACTCCTGATATTTACCACATAATAATACTTATCTTAAATGTTAAGATGTACATAATTAAAGTGTTTATGAAGTGTTGTCGAGTTGTTTCGTTGCGTAAGTAGCTTTCCAAGTAAACTTCCTAATCTGTTGTAAGCTTTTAATACTAGAATTTATCATTGATCTTTTTAACACCAATCTTAGCCATGTTAAAATGTTTTACCTAGTATTATATTATCTAGGGTTTTACTATACCAAAATTGTATTATATATTTCTTTCATAAGGTGAACGCACAATTACCCGAGCTGAACGCGCCGAAAGAACCGAATTTTACAATTCTTTATATGAAATCTAACGAAACCTCGCTCACTAATCCGCGTCGAATCGTCGGAATCTGGAAGAAACCCAGAAATCCTAGACGAATACGGATGACGTCATCAGATTCGGCGCGGCTAATGCGGTCGACTCGAACGACTCGCCGAGTATTCAATCTTACTCACTCCCACCTTAGATGTCGCTCATAGCGTTATCTCATGACTTCTTCGGCGCGGTCGATTCGGCCGATTTGATCGATTCGGCCGAATCGGTCGAATCGCCAGATAAAATCTTCATACTTACTCCCACCTTTAGATGACACTCATAGAGCTATCTCATGCTTTCTTCGACGCGGTCAATTCGTCGGATTCGGTCGATTCGGCCGAATCGGCTGTGTTCGAGGCCTGCTTCACTTCGATTTGTTCGGCGTGTTGCGCTCCGATAAATGTGCGTTCACCTTTATCTGGTTTAGCGCTGTGTTTTTAATCGAATGATTTGGTTGCCCGTACACCAAAGTGGGGCGAGGGTGCGGAACGGAGAAACCAGGTATGGCGGAGCATAATTGCGTACTGTGTCTGTCCACCAAAATGGAGCAAGGCAGCGGAGCTCATACGAAAAATAAAAAAATATGATATGTAAGGGGCTCCCATACATGAAACAAAAACCGAAAAAAAATTTTAGGGCCGATTTTTCAGTCGACAGATAAAACCTACCAGACTGAGAAATTATAAAGGGACAGATTTAAATAAAATGTCAGTTACGTATAATTGCTTACAATTAGGTGAATTTTTTAAATTAGCCATATTGTATTTTGTTCGACGAATATTTCTTATCTGACTATTGAAAAATCAGCCTATGTCAAACCTATGCGTGTAAGGTGTCTATAGATAGGTCTTTGAAAGGTTCCTAAAACCATTTTCCTATTAAGTCTAACGTTTGATAGATAGACGCTTCTAAAATGGTAAAATGGGCGCCCCCCCATCTAATTTCTAAGCTACGAGGGTGTAAATTTTGAAAAAAATAAATATAATTTAGATCTTAACAAATACTTTAAAAAAAAATTGGTTTGGACGGGATCAAACTGGTAGTTTTTGAGATATATAAAGCACATTTTCAACAACCGCAAATATATCTTTGTTCTTCATACAAACACTATGAAAAACAAAGTTATATTTGCAGTCAGCAAAACATTGTGGAAGTAAGTGAATTCCCTAATTCAATTAAAATTGGCACGGAACCCTCATGGCACGAATCCGACTCGCACTTAGCCGGTTTTTCAGAATGCGGTTTTTCAGATTCCAGCAGCGGGCAATACCCCGCCCCGTTACACCGCTCAGCTTCTCCACCCCGTTTACCGGTTTTGTATGAATTTTCGAATTAGTTCGCAACTCCCTGTCCACTGAAGAGGAGCGGTGATTTATGGGGCGACCAACTGTTTGACAGACTAAATACAAAGAAACCGTGATCCTGAGAAACCAAAAATATTTTTTTGTTCGACAAAGAAAATTCGGTTGGTGAACTTTTTTCGTATATATACGAATTGCACTAGAATTGCCCCCCTAATCTAATAGGACTGTTTGCCTAAATCAGATATACCCAGGAACATGTTAAAGATCAGAAAAATATAGTGAAATATTATATTTTTGAAAATATGGACACCGATCCCAAAGTAGGTAGCTAATGCACTTGTGTTATGGCAATCAGAAAAAGGTGCACGGTACCACAGCACCCATTCCCGAGACAATGTTGAAATGTCTGATTTCTCCACTATAGCCCGAACGGGAATCGAACCCGAGACCTCGGAGCGGCGACGCCTCAAAACCCAGCTTGCTTAGTCACTACATGGAAGTCGTAAATATGTATAGTCAACTTAAAAATTAAAAAATACCCTCCGATAGTAAAAAAGCATGGTATCAAATTTCGAATCGATCGGACTTAAGGAAGTTTGTCAGATCCCTTCATCAACTAGAAAAGAGTATTAATATTTTTCAAACGGCTGAACAGATTTCCATAAAATATGACTCGGGATGAATATGAATAAGAAAACTCGGGTTAAAATTATCTGACACAAAAAAAAACGAAAATCGGTTCATCCGTTTAGGAGCTACGATACCACAGACAGATACACAAATACACAGACAGACACGTTACACTTATAACACCCCTCTCAACCTGTATTTTTTTTTGCATTGGGGCTTAAAAAGTGTTTATTACGATTCTAGATTCCATTACTATAACATAAAGGCTCTTGGTACTTATGTACCAAGTTAAATTGTTATTTATGACACAAACGAACGTTTTATTGTTCTGTATGTTCAACCAAGGTTACGGTTCTAATAAGTTTTTATTTTACGGTTATCTCTTTGACACAACGTATAAGAACAAACATTTAGAATTCAATTCGTTTGGATCCGTTTTTATTGCTTATACGAAACTTGTTGCGTTTTTATGATCGCGGATAGCTAAAAAAAGTTTTTCTATTTGTTAGGGTTTCAGAACATTTGTGATTTTCAGTAGTAACCTATTAGCTATTTTTACGTCTATGCCGATCATTTATTACTTTACATTTATTGCTTGCTTTCATATTTACCGTGATTTAAACTCCAAACTCTAACCAAATGGAACAGATGTAATAGTTTTAAAATCGGACGTTCCTCATAATTGGTAGCTTTGATTACAATGTTGCAAGAAAATATACACAAATCAATACTGCTACAATGCTTCATAGTGTCCTTTCAATTTCGTCACAACTCCAGCTTTTATTTCCCCTAAGCCTTTACTTAGCAACCGACTGAAGGGCCCTACTCTTATGAACGAACAATGTTACGAACATTGTTTTGCAACTCTAGTAATCTCTATCACTCATACCGGCTTGACTAAAAGCGCTTTAATATTTAGGCGACTTTAGCAGCGCAACGGTCGCGCGACTGTCACGCTGCTGATAATTTCAGCAGTGCCGCTGTTTTATGTATAGGCATCCTCTGCTGCCGCGCTGCGGGTCTGATTAATAAAAATAATTCAAATCCGCGCATTTTGTTTTAAATAAAATAAAAATAAATAAAATAACCTTTGGACATTCCCACACATCGCCATCTAGTCCCAAAGTAAGCTACTCAAAGCTTGTGTTATGGGTGCCAGACAACAGATATAATACTTGAATACCTTTTGTTTGTAAATACATACATGATATACATAGAAAACATCCAGACCAATACAAACAGACATGTTCATGCACACAAACGTTTGTATTGTGCGGGGATCGAATCCGCAACCCGCTGCGTAGTAGGCGATTTCTCGACCACTACACCAGACGGGTCGTCGTTTTATATTCATAAAGATAAAAAAAGAAACCAAAAATTGCGCACGGGCGGGACTCCAACCTGCAACTTTCTGGCTAACTGGGACAAACGCTCTTCCAATTGAGCTATCGTGCTGTCCAATTGTGCGAAATTTCGCTTATGGACGCTCTTCTCTCATTACGCGTGACTTACGGGATGAATCTTTATGAATATAAAATATGACGCTGAGTGTTAAAAACATTCTAAACCATAAGATTTTGTTTCTAATTGTATCTATGGTTATCGTAATTTTTATTGACTTTTAATTCAATTTTGAACGAAAATCACTCGGAATATTATTTCGAAAATAAATCCCGGTTATGGTAAGAAGGGACCTGTACATGTCACGTTAATCCCGCTTCTCCGATCACCCACCTGCATTCGTCCATTTCGAGTTTGAACAATTCATTAACCAATTCAAAAAAGGAGGAGGTTATCAATTCGACTGTATGTTTTCTTGTATTTATGTTTCCTCATATCTGTCTTTTGTCGACCGATTCGAAAAACATATCGCCTTCCTAGAGGGTATACCTTCTAGTTTGTCCCATTTTTGTCAATTTGGGATCTGATAATGGGATCTTGGTGTAATCGCAGAAAACCCTCAAATTTTAAAGGCGCAATTAGTGTTTTTGTTCTAGAATCTTAATGTTGACGCGCTGTTTTGTCTAATAACAACAGCGGACATTGGCCGTTGCCAACTGAAATTAGTTTCTCAAAATTTGTTTAATATAATTATGGTTTTCAATTACATATCCTAAGAACTCCTTAAGACTACTCTCACTATTCGTTTGAGGTGGTTGCAAAATACTCTACGCTTGACTGACTTTTTAGGGCTGATTTTACCAACGTCAGAATTTTACCACCGTCAGCTTTACTGACGGTGGTTTCCTTTGAATATTCGTCCAATATAATACAAAACGCCTTATTTGAACTACTTCTCTGCACCTATTTGTCAGCAATCATTAAATGTAATTTTAAAATTGTTCGGCTTATACTTATTCATTCGGATAATTGTCATCTGATGTTGGTACAATCAGCCCATAATAAGTATAAAACTACAGAATTTAATGATTGCTGTCAATAGGTTTTTTTAATTTTATTTGACGAATATGCCTTATCTGACTTAGAAAAAATCAAGCCTAAGTCGCTTTCATCGACAAATGCTTTGAGTAGGACCCCTGAGTTTCCCAAGAATCTTTACAGTTCCGACCAAGTTTGAGTTAAGG
Source organism: Pyrausta purpuralis (assembly GCA_963924145.1). Classification (NCBI taxonomy): domain Eukaryota; kingdom Metazoa; phylum Arthropoda; class Insecta; order Lepidoptera; family Crambidae; genus Pyrausta; species Pyrausta purpuralis. The sequence goes on along the minus strand of OZ001667.1, from coordinate 14,645,525 downwards.
GATATAATATAAAGCCTTCATCTTCGCGAGAGCCGCTTTGTTCATCTGCGGGCAAAACCACTGTTCCATAGAGTCTGACTTTAATTTGTAAGACCCAGAATTCATAGAAATGTGTTCGTAAGTTGCAGCGTTTAATTAAATGCAGAATTAAAGCTTCGCAAAGAACAGGGATGTAATATAGACATGTAATTAGTATTTTGCAGTCCTCATCATTATTATCAGCCAATGAACGTTCACTGCTGAACACAGGCCGTGGGAGAGCCCACGGCTTTTTACAGTGACCGATCACAAGCGGTTTGCATCCAGTTTGATTCTGCGATCTTTTCAAGGTCATACGACCTTGAAAAGATCGCAGAATCAAATCCACGTCATCTATCCATCTAATCCACGTCGTCCAATCAACGTAAGCTGCGTCTTTGGTCGAAGAGTCTCTCCTATTTTAGAGTAGAATACTCAAATTTCTTTACATTTATTTGAGGTATTTTAGTAACTGATCTCATATTTCTCTGCGAGATCGAATCAAAAATGAGGAGATTCGTAGAAGAACTAAGGTAACGGACATAGCTCTGAGAATCAAGTGACAATGGGCATGGCACATCTGATGGCCGTTGGGGCACAAAAGTTTTAGATTGGAAAACTTCAACCAAAAGCGCAGCATAGGACGTCCACCGGCAAGGTGGACAGATGTCATTCTAAAATCGCAGGATCTGATTTTTTCTTTGGATCGATCTGCATCCAATGCGGTCGCTGTGATAAAACCCATCTAGGAGGCCTATATTCAGCAATGGACGCTGATTAATAACTGATCTGTGTGATGTTTAATAAAGTTTTTTTTGCAGGACATTTTAAATAACGAGGACTTCAATAGGTATAATTACAATAACAATCCCTCCTCGTGGAGTGGGCTGTTATTTGATAGTTACTTAAATTATCAAACATAGTTCGATTTCGCACCGTTTTTTGGAAGTCTAAAACATAGTAACAAATTTAGAAATCCCCTTAACTGCAAGACATCCGATTCAGAATCTATACTCCCTCTATTGAATTGCAAATAAGTCAGTTAAATAAATAAATCATTATTATCTGAATGTAGGCCTCCCCTAGGGCTTACCACAGCGACCAATCACTAGCGGTCTGCATCCAGTTTGATCCTGCGATCTTCACAAGGTTATCTGTCCATCTTGTCGGTGGACGTCCTACGCTGCGTCTTAGGTCGAAGGGTCTATAATCTAGAACTTTCCTGCCCCAACGGCCAACAGTTCTTCGCGCTATGTGCCCTGCCCATTGCCACTTAAATTTACTGATTCTCAAGGCTATGTTCGTTACTTTAGTTCTTCTACGTATTTCCTCATTTCTGTAGAGAATCACCCATCATAGCCCTCTCCATCGCTTGTTGTGGGATTTTGAGCTTCTTTACAAGGCCGATGGCTACCCTATATATCCTAACTAAAATTGCAAAAAAGGCAACAGCTCCTGGTAATTGGTGGACCGTGATATACCAATCGCAGGAAGCGGTAGATTCTAACCGCAATAGCATGCAGGGTGACGCAACGTGGCTATTATAAAGAGCGGATTCGATTCGGACCTTTGGGGAGACGGCGGTCCCAATTTTAATTTGGCACAGAAATCGAAAACTGGGGCCTGCCACAGTATAGGTAGATACAGAAATCCTGATGTGTTCAGGTTTATTGAATAGAATTGTATAACTCTTTAAAATACTAGGGGTAAGGTGAGAGGTCAGACAGTAGTAGTTAGGCCACTGAGAGAATGCTTTTTGATGTTATCTATTTTGACACAAAATTTATGAAAAGTATTTCCATCTTTTTGTATTTGTCAATTTTCGAATACATATTATGTGTGAATTAAAAGCGTCAAAATAGCATTCTCTGAGCGGCTAAATTATAGATTCGGACAGACAAAAGTTGTCAGTTTAGGTTTTAATATTAGGAGCTGTATTTTGTCCGACTACAGCAAAACAAAGCAATTTTAACCGGCACTCATAATGACACACGTAACTTCTTAGGTACTTAACGTAATTTGGCAATGTGAAATCAATGGAAGTATGTAGATTGTTCGGTGGTTTGAGGTTACATATTAAATCCAATATGGCGCTCTGTTATAAAAGACTTTTTGAGTACTATAGAAAATGAATTTCATTTAAAAAAATATTTGTACTGTTTCGTGACTTCGCATGCTCAAATAGTTTTTTTTATTTGAAATTATGAACTTTGAAGTTTGCTTAGCTACCTATTTGCGGAGAATATTCAGAACTTACTGAGTCTAATGTTATTGTATTGTAACTTCCAGCCTTTGCTGCCTCAAAACTTGAAACGAACAAGCGATTTTCGTCTACTTTTGCGCCTTAACACGACATCATAAAGCCGATTTTGTCGTAACATCAGATTTGGGTGGCATAAAGACCATTGTATGAAATCCGTTATTGCGGTCGAATCGCGTTATGATATTAAAATGTATGAATATATTATCGCTTTATTTGATTCTGCTAAACTAACATTTAAGCGTTTATTGCTTTTGGAGCAATAGGAAATTAATGGTACCTGATTACACCACATAAGTTTCATTTAAAAAAAATTGGAAGATACTTTTTTTTACTAATTTCCTAAAAGAAGTCGTTTTTGATAATAGACCAATAAGTCTACTCAGTTTTGGAGATAAAATACGGTATTTTGTAAAATAATTGTCATAAAAAAAATATTAATAGACCATTTTTTAATTTCTTACGTCGTTTTTTAAACATTGTTTTGTTTACGTAGCCGGGTTCGGCAGGTAGGTGAAACATTAAATATGAATTAATACATGTGTACTTTTCGTACCTAATTAGAGATTTAGATTGATCAATGGCCGCTAAAAAGGTCACGAATTTAACATTGAATAAAAAGTTTAAAAACACGTATTTCTGTTTTATTTAGAAACGAATTATTTTGGAGTCAGCGCAAGATGTTAAACTTACGTACGTATTTAGGTACACCAACAGTCTAACCTAGATAGTACAGAAAAGTTATGACAACAGCACGTGAAGGTAAACACTGCGGTATCTTATGCAGTTGTAATACGGGCTAGTTTGTAACAAAAGTTGGTAACCTGATGTGCTGTCGACTGTACAAATAGGAACAAAACATGTGTGTAAAAATAGTTATTACTTTATTTAATTACTTTTTAAAAGTTTAATTTAATTAAAAACATGTTTTTAGTGTTTAAGGTACACAGAAAAGTATATTCAGTAACTAATTTGGATTTGAAATTAATTTTAACTGATATGATATATTTTAAGCTACTTGATATAACTACATGTCCTTTTTTGTAACTTAGGTGGCCTTTATAAAAGCTAGTAGTATTAACTGGACTAAACACATTATCCACCGACTCCATAAATTCATTTCCCCTAAATAAAAGACAAAGGCGTTAGGTATTTTAAGCTTTTAAGTCAGTTTCTTGAAGACGATTTAATTTGTGCGATTATATTTTTATTTCATGGTTTTTAGTTATAACCTCATCTTAAAAACTATTGGACCGATTTTGGTGAAAAGTAAACTGTATCCTAACCTGATTTAACTAAAAAAGATTAATCTGGCTTCTATTTCATGTTTTTGAGAAATCCGTGGACAAACATACAAATTTACAATGGTTAATGTTAAATGCGCAAAACCTCAGACACCCCAAATGATTTTTAATTCAATAAACCTAATTCTGACAGAAAAAAAAATTAAAACATGAAGTTTTTTAGTTTTCCTAGCACTTGCGATCATTTCTTGCTATGCGAACGACGACGCTATTTATTTATTTATATTCAGGCTACAAATAATTACATTAGCAATTATGCCCATAATATAAATACTGATGTTTACTTAAGCTAATTTTATAGTTAGGGCTGATTAAATGAAAGAGATTCGAGAACACGGTATACAAGTAGCAGACATTTATTCCAAAGGACAATTAAAAAGGTGACATCTCATGACGTAAGTATTGACAGTGACACTGACAGTTGACGTTTGCAATTAATCACAACATCCTCCCTTTAATTGCAATCCCATAGCTTGTGAGAATTCTTCAATTTTCATTTGTGTCGTGGATTTGGTTAGTATGTCAGCCACCATGTTGTTTGTCCCGATATATACCATTTCAATTTCTCCATTGGCTATCTTTTTACGGATGAAATGGTATCTAATGTCTATATGTTTGCTGCGGGCACAATATGAGTCTGTATCTGCAAATTTAATGGCACTTTGATTATCACAGAAAATTACAGTAGGTAACGTCTCTGTAATACCAAGGAGCTCGGCTTCCAAGTATCTCAACCACATAGCCTCTTGTATGGCTGTAGCAAGAGACATATATTCGGCTTCCATGGTTGACAATGCAACAGTGTTCTGTCGCTTGGAACACCAAGATATTGTAGCACCCTGAAAAATAAATGCATAGCCAGAACAAGATCTCCTGCTGTTAATATCTGAAGCCCAATCAGAGTCGCAGTAGCCAAATAATCTTTGCTCTTCATTATTTTGACTGAATATCATTTTATAATGTTTTGTTCCTTTTAGGTACCGCATAACTCTTTTGATTGCAAGCCAGTGTGTTTGTTCCGGTTTGTTATTGAAACTGCTTAATTTATTTACAATAAAGCATATGTCTGGTCTTGTTCCTTGTGACAAATATAATAAACATCCAACTGCCTCTTGATAAGGAATATTTGTCAGTATGTTTTGTTCTGTATCTGAGCTGACTAATTTTACACTAGGATCACAAGGTGATTTAGCTGGATTGCATTCAGTCATGTTGAATCTCTGTAATATCTTTTCAATATAGGCAGTCTGATCAACTTGTATCTCATTTCTCGACAGACTTTTGTTCAATTCTCCAACCAATGAAGTGATGAACTGACCCAAGATCTTTCATATTGTTGTTTTATTGTTTCTCCTGTTTTTATATTATTAAATAACAATAATATGTCATCGACATATATGAGAACATATAGCATATTTTGATCATCAATTTTGTAGTAAATGCATGGATCTACACAGGTACTTTGCAAGCCCATATCTTTCAGAACAGATGTGAGTTTCAGATTCCATTGTCGACTTGCCTGTTTGAGTCCATAAATTGACTTATTAAGTTTGCATACTTCCTCTCCATGTTCATATGAGGGTGGCTGCATCATAAATATTTCAGCATCAATGTCACCTTGCAGAAATGCAGTTACTGCATCCATTTGTTCAATATAAAAGTTATGTTTGACGGCCAAAGCCAATAAGTATCTAATAGAAGTATGCCGAACTACTGGAGCAAATATTTCATTGTATTCCATACCTTTCTTTTGGATGAAACCTTTAATAACCAGTCTTGCTTGGTATCGTACAACTTCACCATTGGCATTCAATTTTGTTTTAAATACCCATTTGCAAAGTATTGCTCTTTTATTTTCTGGTAGAGTAACTAATGTCCATGTATTATTCTTCAGAAGTGATTCATATTCACTGTCCATTGCATCTTTCTAATCTTTAGCATTTGGGCTAGAAAGAGCCTCTTCCACTGACTCTGGTTCTTTTATCTGTGCAACTTCAACGTGACTATTTTGGTTTTCATCTTGACAAAAATATGTTGTAGGTTTTCGATTCCTCGGTCGTAGTGTCATGGTATTTTGTTTTATATCACCAACCTTTTCATCAGGTATATATTCTTCATCATCGGTGCTCTGATTCGTATTATCCATGGATACAAATGAGTCTTCAGTGAGTGTTGTATCGCTAGATCTCATGTTTTGTGAATCAGATGTAGACTCGGAATGGCTTTCATCTGTGTATGATGAGTCAGACAATGCATTTTGATTTAATTCTGATAATGGCATTATAACACTGTTGTTTGTTACTGTGTGTTCAAGGAATACGGCATCTCTGCTTTTGTATATCTGTTTCTGTTTCGAATCATAAAATCTGTGCCCTTTTGTGTGTTCACAGTAGCCAACAAAGATCATACTCACAGCTTTTGCATCCCATTTTTGTCTTTTTTCTTTTGGCACATGCACCATGGCCTGACAACCAAAAATCTTCATATTACTTATATTAGGCTTCTTACCCATCCACATTTCATATGGTGTCTTGTAGTCTAGAGATCTGGTAGGTGAACGGTTGACAACATATGCAGCACTGGCCACTGCTTCAGCCCAAAATATTTTATCCAATCTGGAATTTAGAATCATACACTTAGCTCTCTCTACTAATGTGCGGTTCATACGCTCAGCAAGACCATTTTGTTGAGGGGTGTATGTGTTTGAAGTTTGATGTTGAATGCCAGATTTTTTCAAAAAAGATTCAAATTCCTTGTTTACATATTCCTTACCGTTGTCTGAACGAAGTATTTAAATTGTTTTGCTAGTTTCATTTTCTACCATGTTTTTGAACTCTTTAAATTTTTCTAATGCATCGGATTTCTTTTGTAAAAAATAAACATTTACTTTTCTACTAAAATCATCTATGAAAGTAATAAAATATCTAGCACCACCTAATGAGCTTTGCTCCATTGGACCACATAAATCGGAGTGGATAAGCTGGAGTGCTTCAGAAGCTCTACTTCCAATATTTTTGAATGGTGGTCTACTCATCTTGCCTTCCATACAAGTAGTGCAAATTTGGTTACCTTTTATCGATAATTGTACCCCTTCTACATTATCTGTTAATTTTTTAAGTCTGTGAAATTCAAATGACCCATTCTCTGATGCCATAGATTTATATCTTTCTCATCTACTCTTGACAACAACACGGATACTTCACTTACATTACTCAATTGATACATGTTATTATGAAGCATGGCTGTTAAAATTAACATTTTTTTTGGTAAATTTTACAACTATTCTTTTCAAATTTTACTTCACAGCCATTGTTTGTCATCTGACTCACAGAGAGTAGATTTGTTGAGAGGGAAGGTACATATAGCACATTTCTAACCTGTATTGTCTAAAGTTTGCCATCCGAGTCTATTATCTGTAGGTCCACATTACCACATCCTTTCACTGCCACTGTCTTATTGTCTGCTACTTTAATGTTATTTACTGTTGAAGTTGTGACATTGTACATCCACTTAATTTCTCTGCACATATGTAGTGATGCACCCGAGTCCACATACCAGTTGAACTTATCCAAGCTTCTGGCAACTGAAAAAGCAGCAAAATAACCATTATTTCTAGTCTCAGAATTGTTTTTTCTTTTGTTGTGGTAACAGTGTTTACTAATATGTCCATATTTATTACATGTGAAACAACGTGGCCCCTTAGATTGTTTTTTATAATCTTTACTGGACTTTGGCATTTTTTTATTATTATCATTAGATTTAATATAATAAGCAGCAGAATCTGATGCTTTAACTTCTTGAAGCAGCTTAGTTTTTACCAAATCAGCAGTGATGGGCACACCAGAGCTCTCCATAGCCATTATCATTGGCTTGTATACATCGGGGAGGCCAGCGAGCAGCAATGTACCAAGCCACTCGTCTCCTACTACAAAATTTATATTTCTGAGCTTGTGTGCAGTTGTCATCACCTTACTGACATAGTCCTCAATACTTGAACTATTTTCTAATGTAGTGGTTATCAAATCTTTTAATAAACCTACTTTCCTACTAAGTCCAGAGTCATTAAATACTTGCTCAAGTTTAGCCCATACCTGTTTAGCAGTTGATGCATCCTGTACATGAACATAGTTAATTGGGTCTACCAGAAGTATAATTTTCGACCTTGCCTTGGTGTCCTTTATAGCGTCTTGTACATAGTTCTCGCCGGGTTCTATCGTATCCCACAACTCCTCATGTTCAAGGTAGTTCTTGACCGAAAATTTCCAGGTCTGGTAATTCTCTCTTCCAAGTAACTTCTCTATCGTCCCCATTGATATTTGTGACATAATGCTGAAAATTTTCTGAAAAATGCTGAAAGGGATTGGCACGTTGCCTATATGGTGGCGAAGAATATCCAAGTTAATCCAAGTAATCGCGAAACTATATCGATAAAACAGTAGCTAAGTAATTATTAATGCCAATAACTTGATGTTTACTTAAGCTAATTTTATAGTTAGGGCTGATTAAATGAAAGAGATTCGAGAACACGGTATACAAGTAGCAGACATTTATTCCAAAGGACAATTAAAAAGGTGACATCTCATGACGTAAGTATTGACAGTGACACTGACAGTTGACGTTTGCAATTAATCACTTATAGACTTACATATATACAATATGGTATAATAAAAATAACAAAAAGAAAGAATATTAAAAAAAAAACACTATTTTGCCGGCGTAGTGTTGCGTAACTTGGTATCCGGTAACCGTCCTCGAAACCGACGATACAAAACACGCTTCGGCCAAAACTCTGCTTTCATGAAGGTCGACAGCTGTTCCGTCGGAACCCTCACTATAAACGAATTGAAATTCGTGTTGCTACGAGATTCTAACCTTTCGACCCTCAGTGAGTATTTGGTCTTCACTGATGTACTCAACAATCTCCTCGACCTTTGTGGAGTAATGGAGCCGGGACACGTAGAGCAGCGTCACTGGTATTGCGGGATGAAGGAGGTGGTTGGTTACAGTCGGTACGGGGCCACACTGGTTACGAGTGGAGGGCTTCCTTTTCTTCCTCTCAACCTTAGTGAAACCCTCATCATCACACTTATTAGCCTTTTATTCCTAATGTAAGTAAAACTTACTGTATAAAGTTTACGATGCCTAAGGTCCGACAGGCATCAACTTGAGTTAATATAAAAGACAAATCGCTTGATATTATCGACTCCACAACATTCTTGGGAATCGCTTTAGACTTCAAACTACAATGGGGTCCTCAAATAGAGACCTTGTCAGGGAAACTAAGCTTTTGCTGTAAAAAAGATTAGACGTTTGTCTGATATAGATACAGCTAGGTTAGTTTATTTTAGTTATTTCCATAGCTTGATGTCCTACCGCATTTTACTGTGGGGCTCGGCTGCTGATATAGAATCAATTTATGTATTACAAAAAAGAGCCATGCGAGCTATTTCTAATCTAAAACCTCAAGATTCCCTACGAGAGGTGTTTAAAGAAATTAGAATATTAACTATAGCCTCTCAGTACCTATATTTATGAAAATTTAATGTATGTACGCAAAAAATACATTCATTCACAAAAGAAAGTGATATACACAATTATAATACTAGGTATAAGAATAAATTTGCTATTCCACAATTTAGGCTTCGAAAGGTTGGCAAATCTTTCATAGGGAAATGTATTTTTTTTTAATTAACTACCAGAACACATTGTAAACATACCGGTCAATATATTTAAAACTAATACCCTAATGATGAAAGGCTATTATAAAGTAGATGATTATTTAAAAGACAATAATATATGGACTTGCATGAATACTAAAAACATTAAACCTTTTGAAAAGAGGCCTTGAAAATAGAGATTGAATTTGTTGCGCAGCTTCTACTCAGCACTAGCCCAAAATTGTACCAAAGCTGTGGTAGGGTTTATATTGGGACGTGTAAAAGTGTCCTTAATGGGCCTATTTGCATAAATAAATTAGTTTTATGACTTTTGACCTGTGATGCCAGCGTCAATAGATCAGCCGTGAAACTGCTACTTCCAGCGGCAGCTGCAGCATATGCACGTGACGGAGTTGACGTCAACACGCGTGATGTTTCCCGCGGTGCTGCGGGCGGGGTTATGTCTCGACATAGCCCCGCCCATGTTCATGTTCATGTTCATGTACATGTTCTCTCGAGAAGAGTCGATAGGTTAGGTTTCCACCGAACCGCTGCGCCATGCTGACATTATTATAATTACTATCTACGATTCATAGAGTTTTCTTGTTCTCTTACGTAACCATTGTATTCTTACGTATTTTTGAGGGTTTGCGCACGTGATGGCTTGTCTTATTAATAAATACTCGTCCTGAGTATTTATTAATAACATTTAAATTTAGATTTTCTGAAAAATGATACCCATATTAAAAAGTGGTTCAATTGATTCTGCTCGTTGTTTCAATCAACTTACATGTTTTCAGGTTTTGCACATTTAACATTACTGTGTTATTGAATTGATAGCATCCTTTTTTAAGTCAGTAAATATTGGTATTCCAGGAATAAAATATAATAACTATAGTGTTGAATTCCAAAACAAAAAACCCTGCTAAAATATTTGATTCAAGCGAGCATTTTAAAATAGAGCTGTATGTCACCCGCTGACAGAAAAACTAGGGTAACTAAAAAAAGCTTAGCCAAAATGAAACTAGCAGTGTTCGCAACAGTAACTTTTCCGAATGAAAATCGCATGAATACCGGTATTGAAAAATACCTGCACTCTTTTAACACGAACATAACTGAAGTGAGTATAGTAGGATTTTTATCCACAAGATAAAGTTAATGCCATCAAACTATTCTTATGTTAGTCATCATGAATATAAAAAACAAATAAATTCATTATTGATTTTAGGTGACTTATCATGGTCACTACGAGCACTGCACAGTACCGTTACCATGAGCTTCCGGCGGTTTCACTCGCTTGCGACGACGTTAAAGAAGTCTATGAAATATTGCACAGCGCTTCTAGCGGTCAATTACAGAACTACAATTTTCTATCCACTTTTACGTCGTCGCTAGCAAGTAAAACCGTTGTAAACTCATGAAAAGGGTCAGAACACCAACAAATTAGTTTGTGGTCATCATCATCATCATAATGGTCATTATTATCAGCCAAAGGACGTTCACTGCTGAACATACCCTTCCCCACGGCTTTCCACAGTGACCGATCACTAGCGGGCTGCATCCAGTTTGATCCTGCGATCTTTACAAGGTCGGTGGACGTACCACGCTGCGTCTTTGGTCGAAAGGTCTCCAACCTAGAACTTTCCTTCAAAATCACTCAAAGTATACTTATAGGCAGCTTGCTCGGAGCAAAAGAAGTCACACCGACGCCTGCAACAAGATTTTAGTTATCTAAATGTGACCTTTCTTCTCTAATGGATAAAGTTTACTTTCAGTCAACCTCTGCTCGTAGTTTTGATTATAGCAAGTTTTCGCAACGAAAACGCCATCCTAGTTGTATCTGACCATGGCGGTCAATCTCAATTTAGATTAGCCATCAGCGCGAGACATTGTTTGTAGTGCTCAAGTCGCAATACGCAAGAGCACTCACTGTTTCTCCACTCTCATCATTCGGTGAGACGGCAGATCTGACATGACCGGTGAGAGATCGGGCGCAGTACCAACGGCTCAACGTACTTTCCGAAGTATCGAGGTGTTATCACCACCCACTTCCTGACTCCGAGCTGTTTCTTAGTATTTTCAGGACAAAAAAACTCAGAATTTAAATTCGGCTTGACCCTGTTTCCGAGTATTTAACCGACTTCAAAATAGGAAGTGGTTATCAATTAGACTGTATGTTTCTTTGTGGCTGTGTCACCTCATATCACAGTCGTTTGTAGACCGATTCAAAAATTAATTTCGCTAACCCAGAGGTTATACCCTCTAGTTGGTCCCATTGTTGCCAAGTCGGGATCTGATGATACAATAGAGGGAAACCCTCATTCCCATAAGTTCGACCATCTAAAGCTTCAAATATCAAAAAGAAATGGCTCGCCTAAAATTAATTCCTTTCCTGTAAAGGATCTAGAGTTTATGTAAGACTTTTTAGTGCATTTTGGTTTTGAATTCGGTTTTCTAAATAAATGAGGCCTATGAACCTACTGTCTTTATCTACATCTATTGTGACTGGACTTCGACGGATCTAACTGTTTGCACTTCAATAGGTTTCCAATAAAGAAATATTTTTAAATGTTCATCTTTTCTTCCAGAACTTTCATAAAGTTTCAAGGAAACGCTTCAAATATGAATCGTCTTGTTAAAAGTGTTAGATAGGGTACTTATAGATAGTGCCATCTACGACGGCGCGCCCCACCATTCGTCCAAATCGTTTATATAAAGCACATGTGTGCAAGCTTTTTCCAACATTTGAATTGAATTTGGAACATCCTAATGACTTATGAAAGCACACGCACACTTCAAAAAATACACTCAAAGTGAAAAATCAAAATGAAATCAAATCTTTATTTTGCTCACTAAGTGTTACAAGAGTTCTTAAAATAATAATAATGTAGGTACTTAAGACTTAGTAACCGCTAAGATATTGCAAACAGTTATACATATATAGGTATTACATACTACGTAACAACAGAACTTAATTAGATTATTGATAAGTAGATCTTTTTTAGGGACCCTTTCCAGGTGGCGAGCCTACGTGTCAGGTGTTAGGTATGCATTATTGTGTAGTAATTTTCATTTAATAAATATATTTTTTGGGATTTGGAAAATGCTTTGAATTTGGTTTCATTTTTTATATATGCGGAGAGTTTATTAAATATTTTTACTGACATATACTACGGACCCGAGTTTAACATTTTTATTCTTGATTGCGGATGGAAGAGTCTATTTTTATGTCTGTTATTTATGTTATGTGTATCATCATGTAACTTTAAGAAAAATTTTTATGTTTTTAAAAGTAAAAATGTATTTATCGTAGATACATGGGAAAGATGCTCTACTTAGATTTTTTTTAAGTAGGCATGGTTAGCTACTAGCTAGACGAATATTCCTTTTTTCACGGTCTACTGGGATTTTATACGCGTAAATTAATTTTTCTTCGTAAACGTGGGTCTTAGCATGTTTTATAGTCTAAAGCTTTCGCCGATAAAGTATATCCCGCTAATTTCATAAGTAACACATGGTATTTCCTTCACTAAAAATTGATTATGGTGTTTAAGTAACCATTATAATTGTTTGAGTAAAGGAGACAACTGTAAGCCGCCCCAAAGTCGTATCATGTTTGATTAGAGAAATACACCAAGCAGCTAATTAAGATATTAAACGATTTAATACAACTTCCTTTCTCCGACAATTCCTGCATTTGGTAGAGAATAGCGCTTATAATTAAAGTGAAGCCCGCTTACCAAAATAGTGGATTGTGCCATAGATTTGACAGTTAGCTCTTGCAAAAAAGCGCTAGCAATTGCTTCTTTGAAAGCGGAAAGGCAAAGTGACGGTTTGTTATGATTTTTATTTGCTTGCTTCTAACGATTTTGGACAGTTCTAGTATGGGCTTAACGTCGAAAATATTTTCCATTATAATTTTGTTACAATAAGTAAGTAGAATTGGGGCCCTAAACAGTGTGGAACGAATTGACTTCATACATAAAACGTGAAAACCCTGCTGTGTACGGATACATTTATTATATATTCGAAAACAAGATTAAAAACCGAATTCATATAATTCAATTTTGGTCTGAAAAATATAATTTTACTTTTGGGGCAAACAATATATGGGCCCGCGACCATTCCTTTTAAATGTATATAATACCAGGTATATCTTATAGTACAATACACTGGGTTTTTCAAGATATTAAAAAAAAACTTTAAGTAGAGCCACTTTCGTGATGAATCTATTTTTTTGCTAGATTTTGAACTCGTGCTTGAACCACGAACGGCTCTCAACTAACGCGTGAGACATCTCCCGCACCTCTCTCAATCAAAAAAGAGTGGGGAGCGCCTTCGTGGATGGCACTATCTACCTAGTCTTGCCATAAATATTGTCACACACAAAAATGTAAATAAAATTTATTACTCTTACAGTGTGTTAGTTTTATACATAAATATAAAATAATTTAAAATATAAAAGCTTATTCAAAGTGGTCTCCATTAGCTGCAATACAAACGTTTAAACGTTGAGGCCAGTTATCAATAGAAGCACGCGTCACGCACTCTTTCCATGGGAATATTCTTCACTGCCAATCGTATGGATTGTTTTAGGGACTCCAAATTATCATTGCGTTTAGAGCAAGCCGTACTCTCTCATAATCCAGCGGATTAAGATCGGGACTAGACGACGGCCAGTCTTCAGCTCTGATGAAGTCCGAAACGTTCGCTTCTAACCAAGACTGCGTGGACCATGCTTGGTTATTGAACATGGTGTTGTTAAGGGGCTTAACAACCTTCTCAAGAATGGTATCTTGATACACTTGTGCCGATGTTTTGATAGGTACCTTTTTCACAAAAATAAGGCTGTCACTCCTTCATAGCTAACACCCCTCCAAACCATCACTGAAGTCGGGCCATGCCCACGTTGCACTCTGCCGACTACTTAGGAAGCTTCCTTAGACGTTTGAGCATAAGTACGGTCATTTTGTTTGTAAAAATGTTGCACGTAAAGATTTTCTCAAATGTAAAAAAAAATTCTGTGACCTCCCTTTGCGTACCGCTTCAGCAGTTTTTTCGATTTTACCACCCTATTATTTTTTAAATTATCAGTTAAAACATGACCAGTGCATCTCTTATAGGCTGCAAGTCCTAAGTCATCTTTTAAAATACGCGACATGGTTCTGGGTGCTATCTTCATCTCCCGAGATTAAATCTTTAGCTTTCGGACAGCACTTCTGCGAATTCTTACCTTTACTGCTTTGAACATCTTTTTCGTACTAACATTACGTGGACGGCCAGATCTTTTTCTCTCATAAACAGATGAGGTCTCATTGTACCTATTGATAGCCCGGTGCACAAACATTTGTCTAATACCAAGCGTATGGAGAGTTTTAAAAATTGCATTTGGCAACTTACCAACTTTGTGTATGTAATGCAATCACAGCGATTCGGTTCTAAAAATATTATAAAATGTGTTGGCGCCAAAATTATAAACCACAATGAGCAATCACATAAAAATGGCAGATTCCAAATTCAAACGTAATATCTTTCTTATTTTTAATTGTAACAGTATTTATGGCCAGACTGTGTATATACAGGCTGTAATTCTTATCATTTTCCGAATATTTTGTAAAGATTTAAACGAAACAATAGTGAAATCGTGAAAAATAAAACAGCTGTTTCATACATTTTAGCCGCGCGTAAATTGAACTTTTATATGGAACATCTAATTTAAATCTGAAACCGATAAAAATGTGTCACTTTGCATATATTTTAAAATATAAATATTTAGACAGGTCTCTGCTATTTAATACCTCATGATGTCTGATTAGTAACAAATTAAGGGCTCGGTTCACCATTGACCAATCAGCACTAACCAACAAATTATTCAAATATGGAACGTCATTATGTATGAAGAAATGGACAGATAAAGTCTGACGACCTCCGTGGTGTAGTGGCTAAGCACTCTGGCTTACAAGGCGTCGCCACTCCGAGGTCCCGGGTTCGTTTCCCGGCCGGGCTAGTGTAAAAATTTTCTATATTGTTTCGGGTCTGGGTGTTGTGGTACCACCGTTGTCTGATTTCCATAACAAAAGTGCATTAGCTACTTACTTTAGGATCAGAACAATGTATGTGATTGATGTCCAATATAAAAAAGAAGTTAGTGGTTACATTGTGAAACAGACTGTAAGTATTCACTCTCTCCCTAAAACACTCAAATGATAGTGTCTAATTAACTTGTGCGAGCAGCGAATTTTTACTGACTTCAAACCTCATTTTTTGCGTTTCGTATTCGTATAAATTTCGTATATCGTTGGAACCTTATAATATTTGACTATGGTGATCTAGTAAGGGTGCAAAACGCTTGTTCTAAATTTCGTGTGTGTATTTTTGTAGGTATATTTGTTTGCTTGTTCACGGATTTCTCGAAAACGCGTAGTCACAGCGGGATGTTTCTTATTTAGTTCAATTAGGTATATTATTACTTTTAATTTTCACAGAGGTATGGGGAATAACTAAAAATTATAAAATATAAAAAATAATTTTAAATAATAAACCGCTTTCAAAAAACTGACTTAAAAGCTAAAAAATAACACAATTCGTCTTCTATTTCAAGAGAAACAAATACTTTTGGAGTCGGTGCATGATGTCAAGCTTTGGTTTTAGTACACCAACAGCCAACGCACATTATGTACCGACTCCAAAAGTATTTGTTTCTCTTAAAAATATGGGACTCCTTATATTTTATAGGATGTCTAAATAGCTCATTATATCCTCCTTTTTTAGAGTCGGTAAAAAATGTTTTTTAAGCATTTAAAAGCCGATTTCACCAACGTTGGATAAGACTTATTCGACGAAATAAGTATAAAACGACCAAGATTCAAATGCCATTAACATGATTGCTGACAAATAGGTAACGTTTTCAAATTAGGCGTATTGCATTTTAAACATCAAATATTATTTATATGATGTTGGATAAATTAAGCCTAAGTCAGTTTATTATTAATGCGGTTTAATTTTTATGTTTGTTTTATTCATAGGTACAGTGGCCAGCACTACAAGTTACCCAGTTTTGTTGCAAACTTGTCTTTATTACAACTCAATAAGATACCGCTTTGCTGACCTTGACGTGTTTTTGTCCTTACATTCAAACTGAGAAATTCGAAAGTACCTCTTTATAATTTGACACTGCCATCAAGCTTGGTATCAATTAGATTATCAAAATTTCCGTGCGAATTTGAACGAAATATGGCTCGGTGAAAATTGTAATGCGACGAGCGACAGAGCAGAAATTATTGTAGCTGACAATCGTTTTTATAAAACGTCGTGGGGTTTTTATTAATACTGCATTTGCACACGTTCTAAATAGGTTTCTTATAGCGAGCATACATTTGAAGATGAGGCCACGAAACTCGCGTTTAGTGTTACCTTTACATACATTTATACTAGAAAGTAACTAACTGTATAGTCACAATTTAAAAAGGCAAATCTGAGGTGCGCGTGTGTAAAAGCTTACAATCATCCTGTTTGCCGTACGTTTTGAACTATCAAATGAATACGATTGCTTTACACAATCGCACCTCTGAGTGTAGCTATGTTCAATGTATTCTTTACAGTGCAGTCTTAAGTCGCATTTCATTGCAGTTTTGAGAACAGTCTCTTAAGTTATTTATGGAGATTTTAAGTTTATAGTTAGTTCGTTATTATTTATCAAAATGGTAGATATGTCACTGTCCTATTGTAAAGAGAGCGAGATTACAATATAACGGTTTGAAATCCGGTGGATTGTAATATGTAGATTTATTGTGGAGAAGCTCGAAGTGCTTTAGCATTTACGCTTATATTGATACTTACATGTCAATCTACTCTGGACTACCACTTTTCGCAGTGATTCGTTATTTTCAGTACAGTTCACAATAAACCGATAGATTAAGATTTAATCACGCGGTTTTTACAATATGATGGTGACCGATATATCTGGTTTCATACAAAAACTTTTATTGAAATGTTAAATGTAATTAGGTACACAACTATACAACTACTAAGGTTACATCGTATTAGACTCTAATTTCTGCGTCTACTAAAGTTGAATTTTATTCCTCTATTAATCGTTTAAATTTCAAGCTTTTATTTTAATCTCTATTTTTATAGCCTCACTCACCGGTAAGCGCTACAGACATGGAGTGACGCTATCTGAAATGAGTCTCAGGAAAAATAAAATGCAGCCTCCGTCGCGACGTTGAGTTTAAGTTAAACTCGCGATAACTTTAATGGCGGAATAAGTGCGGATCAGCACACAGGGTAGAATATTCGCGTCGTGTTGTTTTTAACTGACGAGGAGGTTATCAATTCTACTGTATGTTTTTTTTTGTATCTATGTTACCTCATATCTCAGTCATTTGTCGACCGATTCGAAAAATTTTTTTGCTTACCTAGAGGGATTTTTTTGTAGTTGGTCTCATTATTGCCAATTCGGGATCTGATGATGGGATCTTGGTGTAATTGAGGGAAACCCTTTAATTTTTAATGGCACGTATAGTATTTTTTTACTAAAATCTTAATGTTGTCGTGTTGTTTCGTCTGATAGTCAACATTTTGTGGTGATGGTGGAACTCCATCAGCTCAGCTCCACAAAAGAAAATTAAATTAAAATAAATAAAAAATAATTTTATTTCTTTATTTTTAGTGACTACAAGCGGGGGGGGGGGGGGGGAGTTGCACCTTATGACTCTGTTATTTAAGAAGGTACAAATTACCTGTCATAAGTTCTGTCATTATAACTACTAAACTCCTAAGCGTTAAGGAGTTCCACCATCAGCTCAGCTCCACAAAATGTTGACTATTAGACGTAACAACACGGCAACATTATTACAGTTTCAAGTGAGAGAGCACATCGCTCAAAATCAGCCGATCTGATATCAGTATTAAGGAAAAATATGATTTCTAGCTCTAAAAAGGGGCCAGATTTTACCCATCCTGATACCGCAATAATAGTGATAACAGCAGATAGTTTTAATTTAGGTACAGATAATACAAGTCTGCCAGTATTTCTATTGCCGGAAGTGCTCGGCAGACGCTTTCAAAGATGACTGCCGAGACCCATTATTTAACTCGTCTGATCCCATGATGAAACTTACTCCAGTCAAGAGGTGTGAACCAATTTTCGCTATAGATATCGAAGTTTGGTTTGAGCGTGATCGAACTGGTTGTTTTTGGGATATAGTACATTCTTAAGGGATGAAATAAGAAACCAAAGATTGCACACAGGCAGGACTGCCGTCTGAACTGAACTTGCAACTTCTGGCTAACCAGGCCAACGCTCTATTGCATGAACAGACAGGAAGATGACGCTGACGTCATGCGTAATGACGTATCCTTAAAAGACCAATTTTGTCCATAATATGATCCAATCGATTCGAAATTTAGTACCATGTTTCATCAATGATAATGAAATAACATGCTACGGTGGACGTATATGACTTTAAATATGAAGTATTGAGGGTTAATAAAACTTTTCATTATGGATTATTAGCTATCGGTCTATTACATGACTGTAGTTCTGGGTGCGCATTGCGATGTTGCTTTGGCAGATAAGCAGCTCTGCTTTTAAACGGATTAGCAAATTTGTATTGCGATTTCGTATAATCCACTCAGCAGATAAGCGTGGGAAAGCGCTACACGAGTGAATGCTTATAATTTTTCTTACATTGCATTGCTATTCCAATTTTGCGACTCAACTGGTTGAGTGGGATATGAACTGTCTGGAATTTAAACGGATTAAAGCAAGATCGCAACATGCTCTCTGATATTTAAGAATATTATTAAAGCAAACATAAAATTCGTCAATCTTTACATGAAATATGTACCATTCAATGAAGACCGGCTTAACTCAA
The DNA here is from genome assembly GCA_963924145.1 of Pyrausta purpuralis. Classification (NCBI taxonomy): domain Eukaryota; kingdom Metazoa; phylum Arthropoda; class Insecta; order Lepidoptera; family Crambidae; genus Pyrausta; species Pyrausta purpuralis. The sequence continues at coordinate 14,626,408 of OZ001667.1, read as the reverse complement.
TAACAGTAATCAACTAAAAGACATTCTACGCCATTTACACATATTTTAGAACACACTATATTCAAAATGAATGATGAAGACTGATAACTGATACTATAAAGATCCAACAACGTTGTTCTCAAGCCGTGTAAAGCGAAATCTAGTCGCCAAGAGCCTTGAGGATCGAGTTTCAATACCCGAGGGAAATCTCAGAGGCTTCCTGAAACTAACGTCTTGTCTTTGTGCTCACGTACCGTGTCAGACGGACGGACGGAGAGGGAAATATGTTTCCATTATATTTTGGAGGGTAAATTATATTATTATCAGTATTTTGTAGGATAAGACGATTTGCCCTGCAGTGGGATACTCCAGGCTTACAAAAAACCCCTTGAAAGAAACGACCGATTTCATTAGACCTCGTAATTGAGCCAGTCTTGTCAGCTGCATACCACACGATCTCAGGGCTAAAATTTGCACCGAGTACCCTTTAAATGGAAGACGGCCGCGCGATAGACTCCGGAAACGATGTCGTGAGGAGCTAGGTTTCTTTCAATAAAGACTGGAGAACAGATGCTCAAGACCGTTTAAAGTGGAAAAAAGGTAGGAAGGCCTTTGCCCTGCAGTGGGATACTCCAGGCTTACAAAAAACCCCTTGAAAGAAACGACCGATTTCATTAGACCTCGTAAATGAGATACAAAGCAAAACGCAACCAAACAGCGTCGTTCTAAGTGGTTTTCGTACTAAGCAGGTTTGTTGATCGAAATTTCCGTAAACGATTTTGGGAACCTAAGCCCGCATTAGGCACTCGTATTTCCATCAATCGTACAGCGAATGCATGTAGTAGTATGTATAAGTGGTAAGAGACCTAATTGCCGTGGCAAACAAAAACCAACGTCCGAAGTAATTAGGACGAGCACCACAGACTTTCGGAATGGTTAGAGCGGAAAATTGTAATGTCCTGTTCTTTGAAGGTCTGATTGGGACTTCAAATATTTGTGGATATTAAGTATAAGCGTGAAAAGTAGATTCATATGGTTGTGAGAAACGGCAAGGTATAAGCGGTATTTGAATATTATTTAAAAGCTTTAAACTGTTCAATTGACTTAAAAAAGGAGATATTCATTACGACCTGTATGTTCGTGATATTGATTGATTCGGATAAAATTTGTGTGTGATAGTTGACCTACAAGCTTCGTAGTGTATGTAAGTTTGTTTGTTTGTCCACGGATATTACGAAATGTGATACCAAAATTATTTTTTAGTTCAGTCAGGTAATTTCCAATCAGGAAGTAGAACAAGTTTCATCAAAATCGGTTCAGTAAATTTTAAGATACGAGTAAAAAGTAAAAATAAGAAATAAAAAGTAATTTAAAAACTTAAATCGCTTTCAAAAATCTGAATTAATTAATAATGCTTAAAATAACGCATTTGTCTTAGATTTAGAAGAATAAAAATATTTTGGAGTCGGTGCATGATGTCAAGCTTACGTACCAATAGTTTTCGCATCTTATGCACCGACTGTATGAATGTATTTTACCGTTCATAATTTAGCAATCATATCATATCACTCGTGAGTATCTTAAGATTTAAATAAGGCCAAATTTAAATTAATTATACAGTCAATTTTAATAAATTATGTTCTTATTAACCGACTTCAAAAAAGGAGGAGGTTATCGGCGACCCGTCTGGTGTAGTGGTTGAGAAATCGTCTACTACGCAGCGGGTTGCGGGTTCGATCCCCGCACAATACAAACATTTGTGTGAATGAACATGTGTCTGTTTGTATTGGTCTGGGTGTTTTCTATGTATATCATGGTTGTATTTACAAACAAAAAGTATTTAAGTATTATATCTGTTGTCTGGCACCCATAACACAAGCTTTGAGTAGCTTACTTTGGGACTAGATGGCGATGTGTGGAAATTTTCAAAGGATATTTATATTTAAAAAAAAAAGGAAAAGGAAAAGGATATCGATTCGACTGTATGTTTTTTTTGTATCTATGTTACCTCATATATCAGTCGTTTGTCGACCGATTCGAAATTTTATTTCATTTACTTAGAGGATTTATTTTAGTTGGTCCCATTTTTCCAATTTGGCATCTTGGTGATGATGGGATCTTGGTGTAATCGAGGGAAACCCTCAAAATTTGAAGGCACGTATAGTGTTTCTTTACAAGAATCCTAATGTTGACGTGTTGTTACGTTTGATAGTCAACATCTTGTGGGGCTGAGCTGATGGTGGAACTCCTTAACGCTTAGGAGTTTAGTAATTATAATGATAGAACTTATAATTGGTAGTTTGTAGTTTGTTTGTTCTTAAAGAACAGAGTTATAAGGTGCAACTCCCCCCCCCCCTCTCCTGTAATCTCTAAAAATGAAGAAATAAAATTAACTTAAAAAAATGACGGTTTTTATATCATAAACCCGTCGCAGCCGCGCAAAATAAAACACAGGCAGCCATAGCCGCTTATTGGTCTATGGTTCCCACAAACCATTTTTTCAGCTAATGTCCGTCACCAACAGCCCTAATGACCTCAGTAATATGTTCTGTGAACTTTTGTTTTTTAATCGCACGAGATCACGGGCTGCCCAAAGTATTTTTCATTTTGGTCGCCATATTTCAGCTTTGTCCGCCTGGAATTTACCACTAATCTCTGGAGTATGTGGCTCTGTTTCAACATTAATTAAAAACACCGCTGGCATTACTAAGTTATGGAAGAGGAAAATGGAAATTGTCGACCTTGTTGAAAAAAGGTATTCAATATTTTCTTTTGAAATACTAACGAGTCTATTAGCGCGTGGGTTAAAAACCGTAAAATTATTTTTATAAAATGAATCCATTATAAAGTGCGTGTAATAAATGGAGTACTTACATAACATACCCGTAATTGACACTTTTTTTTAATTCGAAATGGTTTTGCTCTTGACTCTAGCCTACACCTAATTGGGCTTAGACAGAGTCGACGATGGAGCGAGCTCACCCAGAAGAAGCCTTGATTATTAGATTATTAGATAGGTAGGAATATGTAACGTAATACTACATTAGTATTTTATCTTTGACCGATACTTGGCTATTAGTTAAGTTGCACGTTAAAAAGAAAATTGAATAGAGTCAGTTGCTCTAACAAGCTAAAAGCTGTCAAACGCCACATATAAAAATAATATGCAAATATGGCTATAGACGAAGCAGACAGCTGATTAAGAGCCGATTTTACCAATGTCAGATATGACGTATCAACCTGATTAATTAAAAATAAAAAAAAAACATCTTTATTCAGGCAAATTTACACCCATACTTTCATATTTACAACTATTCAATAAAATAATATAAAAACAGCTTCATTAAAATTCATTAAATTAAAATGATTACAGTATAATTTTAATAATAAAAATAAATTAATAAGATAAATTAAAATATATTACAGATATCATAGCCAATTCATTAAAATTCATTCAAATTAAAAAAAAACAAATTTAAGTATAAAGTGACTAAGTTTAAAATGGCATTTCCATAAATGATTTCTGACCAATAATTGACGTTTTCAAATCAGGCGTATCGTATTTTATTTCACAAAATTCCATAACTGACGTTGAAAAAATGAGGCTTTAACGAAACACAAACAAATTCCGCCGTGCGAGCCTTCATAAATACAAATTTACATTCATGGTACAGATTGTATCTGACAAACGAACTTTGTAAACTTGCCAAGATTGTACAGTTCAAAGGGTTTCCAACTGATATTAAAATAAAGATATACGAGTGAAACAATTTGAGTTATATTGCAGCAGTAAATGTTGGGAATGAAGTAAAACAAATGTTTTGAGAAATTACTTTGTACAAGTGGAGTTTTCAAGACCCTTAAAATAGCGACAGACTAGTATTAACAACTTTGGTATAAGTCTTCACGTTTAAAAACTTTTTGGAAAATAAAAGTCTTAAGGTACCAATTTTTATAACGATACAGGATTAAGTATCGAGATTTTATTGCTATTTAAGTAAAAGAATAATTGGATCATAATAATTCTTATCATACTAATACAAAGTTATTATTATCATGTCTTTGACGACCTCTGTGGTGTAGTGGCTAAGCACGCGGGGTTTCAAGACGTCACCGCTCCGAGGTCCCGGGTTCGATTCCCGGTCGGGCCGAAGGAGAAATCACAATTTTCTATATAGCTTCACTCGAGTCTGAGTGTTGTGTACTGTTGTGACCATTGTGTCTGATTCCCATAACACAAGTGCATTGGCTAGTTGCTTTGGAATCAGAGCAATGTATGTAATTGGTGTCCAAAATTGATTTATTTTATTTATCTTGATAAAAAAATGACACTATTCCAGATAGTGTGAGATCTTATTAAAATTAGTGTTAAGAAAATGTTTTAAGGTTTCTGAAAAGATAAGATAATAATTTACAGTCTCAAAACTGTGTAAAATAGTTGTTATAAAAAAGGGAAAACCGACTTCAAAACCAAAATGCACTATTTTTTTTGCCTAAAATGGATTCCATTCCTTTCAATTGTCAAGAGTTTATTTAAGACTTTTTAGTGCATTTTGGTTTTGAAGTCGGTTTTTACTTTTTTAAAGTTAATTTTATTTCTTCATTTTAAGAGATAACACTAGAGGGGGGGGGGGGGGGGAGATTGCACCTTATGAGACAGTTCTTTAAGAAGCTACAAACTACCTATCATAAGTTCTGTCATTATAATTTCTGAACTCTTAAGCGTTACGGAATTCCACCATCAGCTCAGCCCCACAAAATGTAGAAATCAGACATAACAACACGTCAACATTAAGATTCTAGAAAAAAAAAACACTATACGTACCTTTAAAATTTGAGGGTTTCCCTCGATTACACCAAGATCCCATCATCAGATCTAACTAGAAGGTATACCCTCGAGGTAGGCGAAAATTTTTTTCGAATCGGTCGACTAACGACTCAGATACGAGGTAACATAGATATAAATTAAACATACAGTCGAATTGATAACCTCCTCTTTTTTTGAAGTCGGATAAAAATAAAATAATGTTTCAACAGTTTACCCATTTCGGGCATGCAATAATAATAAAGATGCAGTGCAAATTGATAACATAATAACATAATTTTAGTCAGGAAGAACAATTGTATTGAATAGTCAATTTATTAATCATTAAAATATTCCACCAGGGTATAAAACATTTTAGAAGCAACCATTCTTTTAGTTTTCTTTTGCCAGGGATTTAATGCCATGTGTTAAACGATTAAAAGCCCGTATTCCTGTTATTACAGTAGTTTTTTTTTGCCGATAAAGCTTGTAGACTTCACAATACACACATTATGGGCATGCTGAAACCAGAAATTCTGTCTTATTGCACTTTTCAAACAAGGCCTATGCTTGACTGGTAGAGAATGCTTTTGAATATTATGTACCATATGTACATTATTTATTACGTGAAGGTTTAAATAATAATAACTAGCGGATCCAGTGAACTTTGTGTCGCCCCCAGCCCCTTCCCACCCAGCCCCGTAATTTTAAAAGGTAAGCGGTCCTAGTGAACATTAATTCGCTCTGGTCCCGTCCCGCCCCAGCCGCGGTCTCGTCTAACAGAATAAAAAGACTTTTTTGTTCTTCTCTTGGTTCTACTACTAGCTACCTTTTCACCAATTTTCAGCCAAATTGGTTCAGCTATTTTGAGTTATAAATAGTGTAACTAACACGACTTTCTTTATACATAAATAACTTCTACAGCTAAATCTCTACTCTCTCATTTTATCACATCATGTAAACATGTATTTCATTATCCAAGGATTGTTTCGGATTAGTAATTCATAAAGAGTTAGTAATTCATTTAATCCATTTCCTTGTATATGTAAGGGAACATCTTGTTACGGAAGTCTCGACATAGTTCCCTGTAAAACCATCAGGTGGCGCTGAGACAAAATTGTTGTGTTCGTATATTTATTAATTAAGAAGAAAATGATATAGCTATGTGAGTTAATAAGATATTTGATGCAGCTGAAAATTTGAATTGAAATTATATATATTTTTAATCAACGATCATAATAAACACGTTTTAAAATGTTTATCTAAGCAAAATATTGTGGACAGCTCATTTTAATAATATGATCTGACTGAACTATCTTTAACTCCATGTCTGATCTTAGCAATTAAAACTCAATTACTTTCTACTACCCTAGGGATGAAATAAGCATTAAAAGATTTTTTTTCCATCTGGCTCTCTACGCATGAAAGTAGAATTTTCCGAATAGAAGCATCTCTCCTGTTCTTGGATGAATTAACCACTGGATATGAAACGCAAGAGCGAATGTATGAAAACATCATCAACTAATTTCTGCGGGGCGGGGGGCGCTTGTCATGTCTATTGTTGACATTAAGTGCATGAAAGTGTCCATATTTTTTTATCGGATGGATGAACGAATCTTTTGTAAAATGACATTTATTTTTTATCACCAAAACAAATTACATTATGGGCATGTAATGCATAAAGCATCAAATGAACAATTGAAACATAGAAAGTCGTTTTATATAAACGGTCTGGCAAGTAACACTAACAAGAACTTCCTAAGACATTTTGGAACAGTCCGTAAGTACACATTGTAAAATGGATACTATATATTCTGTGATGTTTTGTGAGGATCAATTTTGCTTCTCTTCGGACGGCTTCTACCCACTTTCTTTTTCTTAATGGATCTACAGGAGGAGGAGGGATCTTAATTTGAAATTATATTCTAAGGATGTATTGTCATATAATATTAAGTTTAAAATTTTAAAGCAACCTGTTGTATTGTTAAGATTACCTTAATTTACTCTCGAGTGAAATTTAAAGATTGTATTTTATTATTCATTCATTCAGTATATTATTCATTTATTTTAAAAGTATTTATATTAAAAATAATATACAAGTACGTTTATCGATATGATTTATCGAAAATTGTCAAGCACAAGTATGACAAGGGAACGAATGACGAACGTACGACAATCCTACCGTATAAAGTATACGTTATCTTGTAGATTTTGTAGTAAATCATCACAAATTTTTTATATGGCAATGTAACTGTTCTCTTGAAAATCACGTTTCACTATTTTCAAGAAAAAATAACAGCTTTTTTGGTATAAAAAGTTACGTACGGATAAAAAAATTTTTTTTTTGTCTTGCCGTTATATTTTTTACACAAATATACGGCAAATATACCCATTTTTTTCGACAATGTTTCTCACTGAGCGCTATCATCGTACTGACAAGACGTCATCTGTAAGTGAGGCCAAAAAGCCCGATTCGTGGCTAAGGGGGCAAAAGTGAAATTGCCCGTCATTGCGCGTCCAGTGGTTTATTCTTCCAAGCTCCTGTTCGGAAAACAAACATACAATGTCACTAACGAATAGAGACGGATTTTAACAGCTTTATTCACCAATAAGGTATGTTGTTTATTATTTTTACTGATGTACTTGACTACATTATATAACACCAATGTTCTTGTATTCCATCTTCAGCAAAGCAAACAACATTTAAAGACTTGAAAAAATATGCAATATTTTCGGCATGATTGCACTTTATACCTTTGTCAATAATATGCTTGATTCATATTGTATAACTTTTTATACGAACCGAGCTCGAAACAGTTTTATAAATAAAACAATGATATATTATCGGATAAGCGAATTCGGTGGTGCATACATTACTTATCACTATTCATTCTCAATCCCAAGAGTACTTATAGGTATGTCTAAAGTTGGTTATAAAAATTTTAGATTTAAAATGACGAAGATATTTTCAAAAAAATAAAATAGCATCATTTTTATTGAAAAAGTTCCACATTATTTAAAGACTGTAAAGCCTCTCTTCTTAATTTATTACAACAGCAAGCCAATTCGATAAAACGTTTAAAAATTGACAGTGAACGGTATCTCAAGATGATTTGGAAAAACATAGTTTTTGTTTAAAGAATATCGTGCTTTATTAGATAGAAGCGATCAGTTTGAACTTGAAATCTGATATCGGTGACGGAATATAATTGACTTATTTTAAGCAGTAGAATGGTAAAGGTTTGCCTGATCAAGGCAGGGGGGGGGGGAGGGCTTTACTGACATCGAGGTTCCTAAAAACATTTTCTCTAAAAATCTAACGTTTGAGAGACAGACAAACTCTGAAAGGCTTCCCCCAATGTAACTTTTATAATAAGCAAGTGTAAATTTAAAAAAAAATACATGATGTAGATCTTAACAAATTTTTTTTAACTTAAATTGGTTTAAACGAGATCGATCTACTTGTTTTTAAAATAGAGCACATTTCTATAACCGCAAATATAACTTTTTTATTCATACAAATACTATGAAAAACAAAGTTATATTTGCTGTCAAAAAATATTGTGGTTTTGGCTATGTGGAAGTAAGTAGATCTCTAATTGAGTTAAATTTGGCACGAAACCCTTAGTTTGTGAGTCCGACTCGCACTTGGCCGGTTTCATGTGCTCAAATATACCTACAGAAACAATTATTGAGTGAACACGCAGTCATTATAATTATTATTTTCGTTAAGTTACTAAAATCAAGTATCCAAAAAGTACAGGGTGTTGTTTCGGTCAGTGACATCTAAACTCAGGGATAATATGAGTTACGTATGCTTATTCGAGATTTTTTTCCTTTAAATTTTATGCAAGTTTTACAAAAGAAAACTTCTTCACAACAATTCTAAATAAAATCAAAACAAATGGGGAAACGCACCCTTGCGTGTAGCTATCTACTCCGCCATGTGTGCTGATTGTGTCGAAATTTTGCTCACAGCTCCCTAACAACTATGTTAGAGTGATCACCTACGGCAATGTCACATAGGTTCGAATATTATCGCATGCCACATGCTACTGCGTTGGTGTACTGAAGGCGTGAACAGTTCCTTCACGCTTATTTATTGATTTACTTACATTACTAAACTCCAGTCTATTCCTAAGCTGAAAATGTGATAAAACAAAAAATGCCTTTCAAAATCTTTAACAAGGAAATAGTTTAATTGCGCAGTTGCTATACAGCCCTACTCGTACTTTGCAGACGCTTTTTCCAATCTAAAAACGTCTTAGTGTGCATTTTTTCACATTCCCACCTTCACCCGCCTAGTTTCCCAAATGGAGATTAGAAAAAACCGGCTCACGTCGAATAAGAGGTAAAAGGGATGTAAGTAAATTAGGGACGTGAAACATCGTTTATAAAAATATCGATATTATAGCAAACTCTTATTAGTTTGATTGACATCTGCGCAGCTCAGGCGCGACTGTCTAATCTTTATTTCAGAATAAGAGATATTAAATAACTGTCAAACTCGACTCGAAAACGCAGAAGTGAAAGAAGATGCGAGTTATATTTCGCTATCGAACTGAGTGTAAAAGAAAGTATAATAAGGGCCATTATTTGAGCACCGTTTTTTGATGGTCACACGTTCGTAATTCCAAACATATTCAATGTTTAGTTTAAGAATAAATTTTGTATGTTTTATCATGTATCCATATGAATTCACTTTAAAATGTGTAATAATATTTATAGTTTTGTAGAAAAAAATATTTTACCATCGGAATCGGGAGTAAAACTGCTGTTCTTCGCGCGTCACACCGAGTTCACGCTCAGTTTAAACACTTATGTCTTGCTGAGCTTTTACATTATAATAACATTATATATGTCAAAAAATTAGACATGTAGTGAGGATAAGTTATATTGAGGTGGAAAAAATCCGTCATTAGATTTAAATTTAATATAATTAATTTTGTGTCGGTCACACGATTTTAGCATTTCCGAAAATGTGACACATAAATGCTCATAACTTCAAAAAGGTTCAACCTATCGACACAAACCAGAGGTCCGCAGAAACTTCAGACGCGTTAAAATACCAATAGAAGACAAATTATTATCTCACAGCAATGATATAGCTTATTACAGCCCCTTGCTTTGTATTTTTTTTCTTCAGACCCTAGTTCATGTGACCCTTCATGGGTGATGTTTTAAGATTATAAGTCAGCGTTACGAATAAATGTCTTCTATTGAATCATAAAACTCATAGTCAAGATTCATTTCAGCTGATTAGATTACATAAGCGTAAGTTACTTAATTTAATATTTCTGAAAATGTAAAATTTTTGTCACTGGCGTGGCACAACTTTCGTGGTCAATTACCCACGAAAGTTACAAATCATACTACGAAAGGTTATCAAAGTGTACTGATCTCACTAGAAATTATATTTTATGGTTTGAAAATGCAGTTAAAATAACCGCCTTAACGTTTTATACTTGATTTTTTCTACTAAGACAGTTTCCAGAGGCACAGTTATGATTTATAGAAATAATGTAGCTTACTAGAAAAATATGTAGAACATGACGTCTTAAATATTGATTTCCATTCGGCTTTGAATCGCCTGATCAATCTATTTACTAATTATATAACAGCGTAAAGTAATCATAATAAGTAACTCTAAAAAAGCATACTCATTAATTAATTAATTTTCGTACATTATTCGTAATTACCCCAATTTGTGTTGTTTACATGAGAAAATAATGAATATCACAAAAGCAAACCTTGAAAATAATATTTGCCACTAATAAGAATGATGGTAGTTTATGCCAGTTGTCTTTATTTAATCAACCAAGCGGCATGGCTAAATTTTGAGACTGGTCTGAAGCTGGAAATTGTCAACTAGACCGATAAAAGAGTCTTCTTTGAGGCAACTATATAAAGACTGTAAATCATGAGTTTGTTTCACGGGATAAATACAATAAAAACTGATACTATACAACCAAGGTTTGACAATAAGTGCGTGACGTCTGGTGTTTATTTCCAAAAATGCTAAAGAAATAGTTTAATTCTTAATTGGATAAGAAAAGGTCGTATTTTGAACGCTCTTACAGCTATGATCCCACAGCTAGTAAATATTCTCACTCCAGGCAAGAAAAATAGCTGGATGACTAATTTGTTGCTTGTAAAGTTTATGAGGGGAACAATTTATGCATTTGACTTTGAAAATAAGTTCTGACTCTTCTCATAACAGCCGGCAAATATAACTACTAAAATGCAAGGTTACCTATATGTAATTTGAGGCACTACTTTGGAGGGTAAAGAGTTGATTGCTACAGATTTGCTACCATGTACCTTTGCTTAACTTTATAACCCCAGAAAATTTCGACAGAATGCGAATACTTACCAAGATTTGTCAAGGAAGTGATTATGGTTACAAAACACTAAAAATTCCATCGTGAGTGTGGGTTTAAATTGTCGAATGTCAAAATACCATTGATTTGAAAGTGTGAAACCGTAAAATTTAATAAAGTATCCTATCGCTGGCAGATACTGTCAGTGTTATGTGTCGAGAACAAATGCGAGTAAACAGAGAATTTGAGGTAAGTAATACCGCAAATGAGTGCAATAAATGAAGAAGGAGGGTAGACCATTAAGTCTGCAAATAACAGCACACTCCCAACCATTTTAGGTACCCTGTGATCATGGCACTTGCGACAGTGTTGTTTATCAGATACTCGTAAATAATTTGGTACATAGTAGCAATATCGAAGGTAATATAAGCTATTCTTATGTTAGTGTTCATCATGAAGTTTAAAAAATATATGTAATACCTAAACACATTACTTTTTGTCTCATCTTCATTTAAATTAATGATTATACTCATGGCTGTAAAATAACCAGTCACATTTAAGGATATGTACTTAGATTTTTATTATTATGATGTTTGTAAGTTTGTAAAGGCTAATGAACCGATACTAACATTCAATTTATGCTATGACAAATTATCTATTTAGCAGCAAGTATAATACATGCAGTATTTAATTATGTATAAAGTTCAATATGAGGTAATAATTTAAGTAAATGATACTTTTATTACCGAATTATCTATCCAAAAAGACGCTGCGTAACTTTCGTGTCTCGGTGAGTAACTTTCGTGGCTGACGAAATTTCAATATTAAATATCTACATGAATAATGAACCGATTTTCATGAACTAACAGATTTTGTTACAGTTTGATAGCTTCTTTAAAGCAGTATTTTTTTCATTTGAATAATATCAGTATAAATTTTCGCCACGAAGAACACTTTCTGAAGAAATGCCCATATTTATTTTAGCAATCTTCTTCTATTTTGAACCCGCCCGGTACTAAAAGAGAGGGGTATTTTAAGTTAAACTTTTCTTTCAGTGTATTTGTGTATCTCAGTGGTATCGTACCTCCCAAATTGGTGAACCGATTTTTGTTTAGTTTTTTTTTGTGTCAGATAATTTTATCCCGAGTGTTCTTAGCCATGTTTCATGAAAATCTGTTCAGCTGTTTGAAGATCATCAGCTCTTTTCTAGTTTCTAGTTGTCCGGACATTTCGAAATTTGGTACCATGTTACTGTAATGATATTGAAAGTATGTGGTAAGGTAACCAAGACCTGATCAGATGTTTAAAATTCATCAGCTCTTTAAAAATTAATGAGACTGACTACTCTCCATATGTCCTGTTCACTCGGAATATGCTACAGTGTTAAAAAAAATGGAGTTAATTTCATTTTTTTGGATTCTATTATATTTGAAACCATTTTTACAGTGTTTGGCGAATCTATATGTCATTTAATAAGGTACTACTGGATTGATGTTATGGAATTTATAACTGACACGTTGAGGAACTTGTAGAGCTCAAGTGTCAATAAGTGCTCTCTTCGATTCTTTAATCTTAATCTTACATAGTGATTTGATATGACTGCAGGCAGAGAGATGGCTAGCTGCCGAAAAATTGATATCAAAAGTATCGATGTTTTCCATTTACGCTGTCATCATCGTCATGACAAATATATCGATGTATCGTTACCATCACTAAACTAAATGGGTATCCACGCAAGCAATAAGCCGAAATAGATTGCTATCCCATTCCTTTCTCCATTTGCGATTGTCGGTTATTTCGCATAATCACCGGGCCGTGGGTTTCGGTGAGTTCGCACATTTACTGTAACAGCGAATAAAGAGGACCCATGTATAAGAAGTTCTTGATGTGGACGTAAGTACCTGAGATTTTTGCTCCTAAATTTAAATATTAAAATAGAGGCCCTTTAAGTAACCAGTTGTCAATCCAAAATGTTTTTAATTTATAATAATAATAAAAAAAAGTTACTCTCTTTCGAGCTTTTTGTAGCTCTTTTTATACGTGCTCGTTGTGGGTTAGACACTCGAAGCGAGCACTAAACGCTCTTCGCGTTCAATATAATAACGCTTTCAGGGCGCTGTTGCGGCTGCCCCGCTTCTGCAGCGCGTCGTTGATGTTCGCTGAAGCGGATGTTGATGGCTTCTTTGCGACAATGCGCAGGCGAGCAGCCTCGATAGCGCTGCGGATGCGGGGCAGCCGCAACAGCGCCCTGAAAGCGTTATTATATTGAACGCGAAGAGCGTTTAGTGCTCGCTTCGAGTGTCTAACCCACAACGAGCACGTATAAAAAGAGCTACAAAAAGCTCGAAAGAGAGTGACTTTCACATGATATGAACAACGTGCAAATCTGCGGGCTATCATGGTCGCTCTTATCACCAGCGCCCGCCGTTCACGCTCAATATCATAATCGTCTTTTAAATCTGCGGTTAATACATGTCCAAGATACTTAAATTTACGCGCTTGCTTTAGTGCTACGCCAGCCAACCCAACAGGAGGCACATCAATCGGACATTTGGTTCCTGATTTCAACACCATAAGTTCACTCTTCTTGCTATTATATTTAAGGCCGTGATCACGTGCATAGGCTTCGCAAATACTTATGAGTTCTCTTAAACCACCGATCGACGCGCTCAGCAGCACCATGTCATCTGCATAACTAATGTTATTAAAGCAAACACCGATAGATAATAATACTTAAATATTTTTTTTTGATTTAAATAAGATAATATTATCTATATAATGTGAAATCGCAATACGGCAATCAAATTTGGCAGATAAGCAGAACTGCTTAACTGTCAAAGTAATATCGCAACACGCACGCAGTTTTTACAATAGCCATTTTACTTCAGGGTAAAGATAATAACTAAGAACACTGTAATACATCGATACCTTCAGGTTCAATTGTCGTATAAACCAAAACCCTACTTTTCAGGAGAGCCAAAAAACGTTTTTTTTTTAAATAAAAAATTCGTAACTTTTTTATTTGGGCAGTTATAAAAAAATGACCAAAAGAAAACATTCTTACATTTTGGCGATGAAAAAGTCTAATTATTCAAAACATGCTCATCTGCAGTAGTTTTAAAGTAAGCTTGGAGTTACGTCTTTAAAATAGGCACTCGGTGGTTTATACGACCCATTATATTGGACCTGAAAATAACTCTTTACGTCGTATTTGAATTTTTAATAAACATAAGACCGATATTGATGGCTTAAAGACCATTAGATGCAGTTTTTTTGGTTTATATACCCATTGATATAGTGATTCATTAAAATGAATTATTAAAACTATGTATGTAAATAATGTATTGTTAACTATTTCCATGCTGTTGTTGTTTAGAGAATGTGCACAAAGACATTTAACAGTGTAAAAACTATATTTGGTTGAGGTAGATAGGTATAATAAATTTGGTTGCATACAAAAAATAACAATTTATAATTGTTTTCTTTTTTACAATAACAGCAAAATAATTAAGATTTTTAATAATTCTTAACAGAACTAATCACCATAAACTTTGAACAAAAAGAATAAATTAGAATTGATTGTAACGGGATTGCTACCATGTACCTTATTATTTTTGAGTTTCCGATATTTCGGCACTGTTGCAAGTGCCATGGTCACGGCGTAACAATCCCGTTGCAATCAATTCTAATGTTAATGACCATGTAAGTTTAAATCAATATAAAAAACAATAAAATTACAGCAAAACATTAAGACAGCTTTCCTGGTTCTCTGCTGACGCATATTGATTTCGATTAATAATAATGAATTTGGAATAAAGAGAAAAGCCCCGGTATGCTCAGGGAAGGATTTGTAACTTTTTTAGAATTCCTTTATGGAATTTATATTTTTACGAGAACACCAACTTTAAATTACACCTAGAAGTAACAAGTTCTGGTAACAATTAGTAATAAATTAATTACAGAGCATCTCAGAAGGGTATAAATAGCCTTCCTGAGCACACTGTGGCTTGTTTTCTTTATTTGTTTAAAAGTCTTGAATTCACAACATTTAGTCGAGATCAAGCGCGAACTAATGGAACGGCCTCATATGCTCGAATTTATACCAATCGCAGACTAATAATTTTACTAACTGCCAATCGTGGGCAGCGCTTGGAAGCGCTATGACCATGGTTTATACGTCAATTCATGAGATTAACAAATGAATGATCATGGTCCATTTAAATTTACCATATTGAATACGTGGACTTACGACGACGTGGGTAAATGTGTTCTGCGACTTACGACGTCAGATACAAATAATCTAGACATTATACGCCGTATGTTTTTAAGCGTAAAAAACATTTTAAATTACTTGAGACTTTTACGTCCTAGCTTAAAAAAAATATGGTTGTTACATCTTAGCAAAAATACCAAAAACAACCATTTGGCTTTTACATTGTTTTTATTGTATTAATTTTTATTTTAGGCTATAATTTTTTGGGGCGTATAAACATTTTTTTAGCGAATTTCAATATATCGAATATACAGATCGATTGAGAAAAAAAAACTGATTATAATGGTATATATATCTCGATTTGGCCAAAATGGTTTATACGACAATTGAACCTGAAGGTATCGACATGATAAGTGGCTCGGTAAAACAATAGTTCAACCAAGAACATAAAGCACAATAATAGGACCTATTTCCTTGAAGTGTGTGAAAAATACTTACTCAAATGATATACTTTTATATTTTAACTAGCTGTGCCGGCGACTTCCTTCGCGTAAGAGATATTTTTGGTTAGAACAAGCACTATTTTGAATTTCTTCTACCTCATAGAAAGATATTCTTAGGATTCACTTGAAAACTTATCAACTCGCACAATATAATAATAATAATATAATTACTAATATTTCCTACAAGATTACCTAAAGAATACCTAATTTCAGAGTATTTAGATCCCTTACACACTGCGGCTTTTAGCATCCATGCACTCGCACGTTTAGAAAACGCGCTTCAGCATCGTGACTCACACAAAAAACAGATTTAATTTTGTGCTCAAAGTAGTGCAATGTGTAAAGGTTGACAGTTTGCGACTGCATCGATGCTAAAAGTAGCGCAGTGTGTAAAGTTTGACAGTTTGAGACTGCATCGCTGCTACATCGCGACTGCATCGATGTTTAAAGTCGCAGTGTTAGGGGGCTAGTAGTATTTACTCTTATTTTCTACTAGCAGCCCACCGTGGTTTTGCTCGCGTCATGTGAGATTTGCCTTAATAATCTTAAGCCTATTGATATTTGCACATCTTCTTTCATACTGATTCAGTATCTGGAATTACTTGCCATGTTTAAAAAAAGGTTCAACTGTTTGAGTGAAGACGGTACATATTCATTTCATTATTGCTATTTTTCATTCACTCTGCCGATAAGATTTATCACATAATATAAAGGCAGCTTTTTTTCAATGTTTTATTACTAAATCACACACATTGATTCTATAAGGGCCGATTTTAGCAATGTCAGATAAAACTTATCTGACTAAGTATAAAACGACCGATTTTAAAATAACATTTACATAAATGATTGCTGGCAAATTAGGCGTTTTGTAAAACGAATATTCCTTATCTAACGTTGGTAACATCGGGTCTTGGTGAACAAAAATTCACTTCGAGAAACCGACAAAAAATACCTAGCGTACCCTACTAATACATCCTCTTCAGACCCAACGAAACATAAATTGTGAACAATTTACAGCAGCCGCAAAATCAGTTGAAACTTTATCATACCCAAACTAACAAACAGATCCCGAAAAACGACAAATCCCGTAAATCCGGGTACAGTCCACGCCTATTATAAACTGCCTTTTAAACATGCTATAAATCGTGGGACACCGTTAGCAAAAATGCGGGTACTCGCACAAACTAGCGACAAACAGATGGAGGACGGAACGAAGATTTACTCCCTGCCAGAGCCCACATCCTTTATCGGGACAGAAACGGCGTAGAGACGGCTTATGCATATTTATTTCTTTATATATATTTGGCAACCTAATAGTGTAAATGATATAGAAGGGTAAAAATAAATCTTTCCGTTTTAAAGATTACTAAAACTACAAAAAAACACTCTTTATTTTCTAGTACAATTAATAGGTTTTTATAGAAATTATATAACGTAAATTTTAAAGTGACTGCTTTAAGTAAAGCGCGCGTTAATGGATCTGGATCTTCATTTTTATCAGCCGTAGGACGGCCATATTTTTTTAAATGGGCCTCAGTTATATTTTTTACAGTGACCTGTTCTCTGTGTTTATACATAGTTAAACTTCTTTTCTAGAAGCTGTTACAAAACTAAATTACACAAAGCGACTCCACGCCTTCTCTGTTCCTGCCTTCAAATTGATCTGTGTTGCCGGTAACTGTGATTGTTAGGTACACCCTCGATCCACCTCCTGGGTGTTCGGCTTATTACGAAATATTATCTTTCCCGGTAGTATTTTTAATGAAAATATAAATTATGTAGAGCCAAGCTTCTAACTCTACGCGTCCTAATTTCACTCACAAACCTACTTCAAAATCTTCTAAAACTATACTTTTTAGTTTAAGTAATGTTGTTTGGCCGTTTCTATTGGATCATAAGAAAAGTTATGAATATTGTATAATTTTTCATCTTACTCCCTTTGGCTCGGCTGGGCAGCATGTGGGAAGCTGCGCAAGAGCGTCTTCTCGTCTCAATTACGTCAGTGTTTGAAGACGAAAGTCTTCAACCAGTGTGTGCTACCAATGATGACATACGGATCCGAAACGTGGTCTCTAACTATTAGCCTCTTAAAGAAGCTCAAAATTACACAACAAGCGATCGAGCGGGCCTATGCTTGGTGTTTCTCTACGAGATCGAATCAGAAATGAGGAGATACGTAAAATAACTAAGGTAACAAGTGGCAGTGGGCAGGGCACATAGCGAGAAGAACTGATGGCCATTGGGGCAAAGAAGTTCTAGATTGGAGACCTTTCGACTTTCAAACGTTTGCTCCTATTAGTTTCTGTGAAATTTATGAGCCAAGCAAGATGCCTTAAAGAAAGATTATTTAATTTTATTTTAATTTTTGTTTTATGACATGCCCCACACTATATATTGACCCGGCCGAACCTTACACCTACACACCAATATAATATATGATCATATTTATCATGTACAGTTGCCAGCACATCAGGTTACCCACTTTTGTTGCAAACTAGCCCTTATTACAATTGTATAAGATACCGCTGTGTTAACCTTGACGTGCTGTTGTCTGTACTTGGAAAGCAGATAATAAAATACCTTGTAACAAAAGTTGTTTTGAGTTTTCCTACCATCACAGCGTGATGTTGTAGCCTTCCTCGATAAATAAGCTATCCAACACAAAAATATGTTTTTCCAATCGGACCAGTAGAACCTGAAATCAGCGAACAATCAAACAAACTCTCTAGCTAGTTAGTTTTTCAAATTTATTTATCTGACCATAATTGGTATCTAAAATGCTAATTTATGAAACTTTGTTCCTTTCAGTTTTAAATAAAAATCAAATTACCTTTTATATATTTTCAAAAACACACACAGTATATTTTTTCTTTAAGATAAGATATCAACTCGAAAAGCGCTGTAAGGATTAAGCTCGTCTAGACTGCTTTTAAATGAACTAAATAATACTTTTAAGTTTCCAAGCAATTACATGTTTTATTTTATTTTCTAAGGCATTCGAACTAGACTTTTCCATTTGTGTTAACCTTTCTCTAATTCGAGATTTTACTTTCGTGTTAGTTATAAGAATCTAAAAGTATTTTATTTTCAAGGTTCATGAACGATTTTCGTAAACTCAGCCTTTCAAAATGTTTTTATAAGTTCTGATTAGCGTTCCATATTTGCATGTAGTGCTGATTTGTAGATATGGTAAAACAAGTTCTTATATAATCAATCTTCAAAACGTTATGCAAACATAAATAATACTACCTTTTCAATTTATTGTTACAACAATCAAGACTTATTCTAATTAATACTGATTCCTTCTCTAACTCAAGTAGGTTTATCTCGCAGTAGGTGAGTTCGGGCTAACATGTTTGAAAGATATGAAGAAAAAAAAATGAATTTATTCGACCGAAAAATAATTAATTAACATTAAAAGTTTAAGATTAAG
Organism: Pyrausta purpuralis; assembly: GCA_963924145.1. Taxonomy (NCBI): domain Eukaryota; kingdom Metazoa; phylum Arthropoda; class Insecta; order Lepidoptera; family Crambidae; genus Pyrausta; species Pyrausta purpuralis. The sequence goes on along the minus strand of OZ001667.1, from coordinate 14,607,156 downwards.
AGTATACTTAGGCCGAAATAGCTCAGCATTGGTCAGATTGTTTTGGAGTCTGAGTTACATATATCTTCGAGAAGCCAAAAAAATTAAATACGCTGACTGAATGTCAGCATATTTAATATTTTCGGCAAAAGGTATTCCATCTTTCTCGTTCCGTATAAGTTATTATAACGCGGGAGAACATACCTGGGTAAATAATCTAGTTATCGTTATTTCTTATTGTTTGGCTTTTTACATAACTCAGCAGATTTAAGATGTTATCAACAGATATACGAAACCTATCGAAAACGTTTATAACTTTACAATAATCAAATAGTTTCGAATAATCGTTTTTGTACTTCTCTTTAATTTTTGTTGGTATAATACTCAGGTAACTTAAAAATATCTTATAATAAATAAATAATATATTATAAAAAATGTCCATAAAATATTAAACAATCAGTATCATACATAAATAAATAAAAATTTAGACAATTATTGGAATAATCTATAACAATTAAAATTAAAAACAATAAAATAACAATTACAAATAAAAATACAAATTTTCTAATTAAACATTTTCGGGGCAGTGAACAGCTATAGCCGTAAAACAATAAAAAATCTATTGTGTCTGGGATACAGCCCCGGACAGATTTAAATATCGGCCACTGTCTGAAGCACCAGGCACACTTATTTGTATTTTCATCCAGTGCTGCAGAAGACATTTAGGATGATGGTGTTGGGGCTCCGCGCACGGAGCTTCTGCGAAGCAATGCTCCTGCGCAGCACTGTGGAAATTCCTTCGTGCGCTTGCACAAACGAGGCAGACGCAATAAACATAAATAAAAATATAAATATTTGACAACATCACATACATTGCTCCGATCCCAAGCTAAGTAGCTAACGCACTTGTGTTATGGGAAATCGAAACAACGGTGGTATCACAACACCCAGACCCGAGACAATATAGAAAAGATCGTTTTCTACATTTACCCGACCGGGAATCGAACCCGGAACCTCACGAAATGACGCTTAAAACCAGCGTGCTAGCCACTCGACCACGGAGGTCGCCGCCGCAATGCAGTGGCACGAGATCCCAACAAAATTGAATTCCAAGTGCGTTGATTTTGTTGCTGCGTATAAATGACCCAGAAATTGCGAGTGTTAGTGTTACCAACCATAACCCTTTGGAATAGAAGGACAAAAACGAGATGTCACTAGCAGCAAACTTTGTGATAAAAAGAGATGGGAGATGCGAGTAGCAGAACCGTTTTTTAGCAGCTGTCAGTCAGTTCGGAAGCCTATGAAAGCTCGCTGAAAATTTCTCTCATTTGAGTTTTTGAAAATTTATGTGCCTATGCACGTGATCACGGCCTTAAATATAATAGCAAGAAGAGTGAACTTATGGTGTTGAAATCAGGAACCAAATGTCCGATTGATGTGCCTCCTGTTGGGTTGGCTGGCGTAGCACTAAAGCAAGCGCGTAAATTTAAGTATCTTGGACATGTATTAACCGCAGATTTAAAAGACGATTATGATATTGAGCGTGAACGGCGGGCGCTGGTGATAAGAGCGACCATGATAGCCCGCAGATTTGCACGTTGTTCATATCATGTGAAAGTCACTCTCTTTCGAGCTTTTTGTAGCTCTTTTTATACGTGCTCGTTGTGGGTTAGACACTCGAAGCGAGCACTAAACGCTCTTAGCGTTCAATATAATAACGCTTTCAGGGCGCTGTTGCGGCTGCCCCGCTTCTGCAGCGCGTCGTTGATGTTCGCTGAAGCGCATGTTGATGGCTTCTTTGCGACAATGCGCAGGCGAGCAGCCTCGATAGCGCTGCGGATGCGGGCCAGCGGCAACAGCCTCCTGACTGTAGTCGCAGGGTGAATGGATGGTTCTTTCATGCGACACTGGATGTCACTACACGCACCAGTGCCCAGTAATAATTACATTTACTAACATAGTCATTAAGCAATATTTGTTACTAACAAACATGGACTGATTGTAATTGTCTGACATTGAAATAAATTATTATATTATATTATATTATATTATATTATATTATATTATATTATATTATATTATATTATATTATATTATATTATATTATATTATATTATATTATATTATATTATATTATATTATATTATATTATATTATATTATATTATATTATATTATATTATATTATATTATATTATATTATATTATATTATATTATATTATATTATATTATATTATATTATATTATATTATATTATATTATATTATATTATATTATATTATATTATATTATATTATATTATATTATATTATATTATATTATATTATATTATATTATATTATATTATTATAATATTAATAATATTCGTTTACACTGAGTAGGAATTCAACTTCCTGAACCAGAGTTGGATGGTTCCTGAATGAATGCTTCAATAAAAGTACTTCATCATTCTATTTCCTTCACTCACTCGTTCACTATCGTCTAATACGGCTCAGTAGTTCAGTCCTTTAGTAGCTCAGTGATAAGTGTACGGATATATTGGCTAGTTAATGCGAGAGCGAGACAGTTGCATGACTCGGAACGCTTAAGTTTTGAGGCAAATTAATGTTTTAGGTAGTGTAAGCAGAAATTTTCTTTACCGTCTTTGCAATGAGACTTAGAATTTATAATTGTTTGAAAATTGGTGTTTAAGGTGATATTTGCTTATTTTTGTTGTAATTACAGACAGCTGTATTAAATCGTAATTCTAGACAGCCCAAATCTTATATAAGTGTTTATTTTTTAGTCATAAGAATATATTCTTACACGATACATTAACAATTGAACTGAATGAATGTGAAGTAGTGAGTGATATAGTGATGGTAGATCTACTGAAGTAAATGAAGTACATAAGTGATACAAACCTTTAGCTTCCACTAAACATATCACTGATTCCACTTCAGTCAACAATTCTGCCCATGTTTACCTGGAATTTAAACGGATTAAGGATGATCGCAATACGCCCCTAAATAGGGTTGCACTAACCTTATTTTACATATAAACCTAACTTAATTTTAACCCCCACTTAATCGTTATTTCCATCTGACCTTTATATAGCCGTAAAAAAATGATTTTATATTAAATTATGATTTACTATATTAAAAGTAATCTGTAAAAAAGTAACTGTAACCTTAATTTAACCGTTACTTTTTTTTGTAACTCCTCCTCCTGATTACAAGAAGTTTATTTCTAAGAAGAAAAGAAAGTATACCTAATGAGAATCTGTTAAAAAGCAAGCGTCTCTTCTAGCAACGTGAAAGTCACTCCACACTCGGAATTATCCAATCGAAGCTGTAACAAGACAAACGAGTTGGTATTTTATCGCAGTCCACCCACTGATGCGTGGACGTAACAGAGGTCCTACTCACAGAGCGAGGCGTACGTTAAGACTATCCTATGCAGTTAGAACAATTGACGGAATTGCTTACGTTTGCGGTCAAAATATACTTGCTTGTGACAACGTATTTCAACCCGTGGGCCTTCCTGGAACGAGATAAATATGGTCTAAATATAGGGAACTTGTAAATAATTAGATGGCAATCCCGTTACAATCTATTGTAATGTGGCGTGGAACAGGAGTGTGGTGGTGTTGTTCTACAAAAAAGGAGACAAAACCTTATTGAAGAACTACAGACCCATCTCACTCCTGAGCCATGTCTACAAGCTGTTTTCAAGGGTCATCACGAATCGTCTCGCACGTAGGTTTGATGACTTCCAGCCTCCCGAACAAGCCGGTTTCCGAAAAGGCTATAGTACCATAGACCACATCCATACGCTTAGGCAAATTATACAGAAGTCAGAGGAGTATAATATGCCTCTATGCTTAGCGTTTGTGGACTATGAAAAGGCCTTTGATTCGATCGAAACTTGGGCGGTGCTTCAGTCTCTGCAGCGGTGCCACATAGACTATAGGTATATAGAGGTGTTAAGGTGCCTTTACAATAACGCCACTATGTCGGTCCGAGTACAGGAGCAGAATACGAGGGCGATTCCACTGCGGAGAGGTGTGAGACAGGGAGATGTTATATCTCCGAAACTGTTCACAGCGGCATTGGAAGACGCCTTCAAACTTCTGGAATGGGAAGGAATCGGCATCAATGTTAATGGCGAATACATCACACACCTCCGATTTGCCGATGATATAGTCGTTGTGGCAAAAACGCTGGACGATCTCGGCACTATGCTCGAAGACCTTGACCGAGTATCCCAACAAGTGGGTCTTAAAATGAACATGGAGAAGACGAAAATTATGCCAAGTTCCCTTGTTGTACCCACTCCAGTATCCATTGGGAACTCAACTCTCGAAGTTATCGACGAGTACGTCTACCTGGGACAAGTGATCCAATTGGGTAGGTCCAACTTCGAGAAAGAGGTCAATCGACGAATCCAACTCGGCTGGGCAGCGTTCGGGAAATTACGCAAGAGTGTCTTCTCGTCTCATTTACCTCAGTGTTTAAAGACGAAAGTCTTCAACCAGTGTGTGTTACCAGTGATGACATACGGATCCGAAACATGGTCTCTAACTATGGGCCTTATAAAGAAGCTCAAAGTTACGCAACGAGCGATGGAGAGGGCTATGCTGGGTGTTTCTCTACGTGATCGAATCAGAAATGAGGAGATACGTAGAAGAACTAAGGTAACGGACATAGCCTTGAGAATCAGTAAGCTCAAGTGGCAATGGGCAGGGCACATATCGCGAAGAACTGATGGCCGTTGGGGCAGGAAAGTTCTAGATTGGAGACCCTTTGACCAAAGACGCAGCGTAGGACGTCCACCAACAAGATGGACAGACGACCTTATAAAGATTGCAGGATCAAACTGGATGCAGACCGCTAGTAATCGGTCGCTGTGGAAAGCCGTGGGGGAGGCCTATGTTCAGCAGTGGACGTCCTTTGGCTGATAATGATGATGATGATGATGACGTCTTGTTAAATGAAAAATATGTTTCAGTAATAAAGTAAGTTAGAACCTAAACATTCCCTTTTTTGACAAAAAATCTCTTCACAACTTAGACCATTTTCACGCAAGCCTTACTTTTAAATCGAAGACGTACAAGCTTAATTTATGACGTATAAAAACGGATGAGACCAAATTTGTTTTATTCTATAGAAGGAATGTTATAGCATATTTCGACCGCAATTTCCGCCAATTATTCCGCCTGCACACGATGCGTCTTAAGCTGCAATACCGACCCAACGATATCACTGATTTGTCCGTCACCGAATGATACGCAGTAGTCATTCCATTTTTAATTACGTTTTTAACATTTGATTCCTTGCAGTGCCGCGGTCAGTTTCCATATTTGGGTGATTGCCGACCAGTTTAGACATGCTATCACGACACATCACCTTAATTCCGATACTCTCCATAATCGTTGAAAGGGCCATGTTGCATAGAAAAACAAGTTTATTTGATAAGCACAAAGTAATCTCAAAAGAACAAAATGGATTTAAAAAACTTTAAAAAAAAGTAAAAACCGACTTCAAAACCAAAATGCACTAAACAGTCTTAAATAAACTCTTCACCATTGAAAGGAAAGGAATCCGTTTTCGGAAAACAATTTCTTTTTGGAGTCGGTGCTGTGAAAGTTGATGCTTGATGGTCAAAGTGATGGCACCGACTCCAAAAATAAATTGTTTGCCTAAAACGGATTCCTTTCCTTTCAATGGTGTAGAGTTTATTTAAGACTTTTTAGTGCATTTTGGTTTTGAAGTCGGTCATCATTAGTTAAGTCATTTTTAGTGATTACATAAGAGGGGGGGGGGGGAGTTGCACCTTATGATTCTATTTTTTAAGAAGCTACAAATTACCTATCATAAGTTCCGTCATTACAATTACTGAACTCCTAAGCGTTAAGGAGTTCCACCATCAGCTCAGCCCCACAAGATGTTGACTATCAGACGTAACAACACGTCAACATTAAGATTCTAGTTAAGAAACACTGTACGTGCCTTTAAAATTTGAGGGTTTCCCTCAATTACACCAAGTTCCCATCATCAGATCCCAAAATGGAAAAAATGGGACCAACTAGAAGGCGCACCCTCTAAGTAGGCGAAAAAATTTTCGATTCGGGCGACAAACGACTGAGATATGAGGTAACATACATACAAAAAAAAAAACATACAGTCGAATTGATAACCTCCTCCTTTTTTAAAGTCGGTTAAAAAACAAATCTACAACCCTAGCAACATACTCGCTGATAAAATATTGTGGAGAATGTCGATGCTAAAAGACCCGTCGTATCGGTGTTTTTTGACATGAGTCATTTGACTGTGTAAATCACTGTAAACTTTTAGAAAAGTGTAAGAATTACGGTATTAAAGGACAAGCTTTAGATTAGCTGAAAAGTTATCTCAAAAAACCGCTTACAATATGTAAAAATAAGAAAAAGGAATCCTCAGAATAATGAAGTTGTAACACACCAATCGTCATTTGTACAGAATGGTAGTGTCATTGGTTCTTTTCTGTTCCTTATATATATTAATGACTTGCCTAAACAGATCAATTACCAAACTATACGGTTTGCTGATAACATTTCACTTAATATACTGAATCGTGACAAAAAATCAAATTTTAACCAGATTGTAAATGAAACTATAGCTGATGTTGTTTCCTGGCTGCGCGGAATGATTTAAGTGTAAACCTATTTAAAACCAAATTAGTACAGTCCTAAACTACAAGACAAATCGTCCACAATTAAAAGTCACTTGTCAGAATGTAGTAGTTGATTAAGTTTTTTTTTTAATAAATCAAAATTACTTTATGTAAGGATTCATGCACATATCAATTACAATATAACAAATAATATAAAAGAAAAAAAAAACTGCTATCTGCTTCGTCAACTAAGCTAATACATTTACTTGAATACCAATACTAAAACAACTAGTCAAAAATCAAATCAAAAAAACAACTAGTCAAATTGCTTAGCAATTAGCAACTATGTTCCCCCCACTCCGAAACCTAACCGATCCGAAAGTCCCCATCACGCTAGCCGCATTACCACGTTGAATGGCAATGGAAACCTGTTGAACCAGCTAGGACCCGGAGCGGGGATCATTCCCTTTCTCTCGCAAACGTCGCCCTAATTCTTTAAAAAGATCGTGCGCCTCCTGACACCATGGACCTGCCGTCTCCACTGCAACCGGTACGAAATCGTACATTGATTCCAAGGCAGAGTATTTGGCGTGTTTCATTTTAGCGGCGTTTTCAGCTGCTGAACCCTCTGAAACCACAGTATGTCTTAAGTGAGACGCTGCATACGTGCTAACGCATGTAGCGTCCCACAAGAGACAACGACCTCGCCGCCATGGTACCAACGTTAGTCCGTCCGGTCTTTTGCCATCCGTTCGAGACAGTCCAGGCGGCTCTAAAACACATGGAATATTTACCGACACCATGGCCCGACGGATAATCTCATTTACTGAATGGTGCCTCGGAAAGCGACCTGCACATCTTTGACAGCTCTTTGATTAAGTTAATGAGGCAAAGTTTTTAGGTATCATCCTTGACCACTGTACCTGGAAACCCCACATTGAAGACTTGTGTAAAAGGTTGAGTAGTTTTGTTCACGCTCTCAAAAAAATATGATTTGTAGCAGGAGAAAAAACTGCACTGACCTGTATCATGGATATGTATCCTCAATTTTAAGGTCTGATAATGTGAGGTAACTCAACTGACTTAAAGTATTTTTGATGCAAAAAAGTGCATTTGGGCAATTTGTGGTGCAGGGCCAATGGTATCTTGTCGACCTTCAATTCAATGGGATCTTGTCGACCTTCAATTCAATTCAAAAGGCTAAATCTTATAACTTTAGTTGGGGTTTACATTTTGGAGACTAAAATATTAGTTAGAAAACACTTTTTTAGGTAAAATAAATTTATTTGTAGTCGGTACATAATTTGATGAAACGAACTAACTCTAAGTGTAGTTCGATCCCAATTATCTTGTCTTCATCGAATAGATTTTTTATTAACGAATCCTTTACTATACAGAGTAGGCTCCTATCTGTATGTTCCATATGTGGTCGCTCGTAAAATGCGATTGAACGTTCGCGTTGCACTGAGCGCATGCCGAGTGCGGCACGTTTGTACCGACTGAACACAAACTCTCAATAACTTGGTATTTTTTTAGGAACTAAATGTTTACCAATGTCATCTGTAACCCCAGAGAAAGTCCTTTTAGTATATGGCAGCGCTGACAAATGAATAATCAGCCTTCAGCCGCCATTGTACTTGTAATTGGGTACGCAGGCCGTGTCCATGGATTTTAATTCCATCACTTTTCATTTTCATTTGCGTTTAAACTTATTTTGCCGATGCTTTGCGTATTGACGCTGTGGCATGTGACGACGGAGCGTTGTTCAAACAACGTTGGCGACGCACTGCGCCTTGTAGCATGCCCTTCTGATTTAAGGTCGAAGTCCACTAATCAACCCGTCAAGGTGACAGCACCGTGTTAACTCAAGGCGTTCAGTATTCTTTGTATGAAACTGCATACTTCAACGCACATCTATCAACTTCGAAACGTAATCCTCGGATCGAGACCAAACTGGGGACCCACTCTCGACCAGCGGCGCATGCGTTGTAACGCGCTTACGGCGCTGCCCGCTGGTTGACGACTATCCGTCCACCCTGTCAAACGGGCTGTCATTCACAAGAAGAACTGTCATGAGTTGTAGCAAACACGATCCGGGGCGAGGCGTTCGCTATCCGGTGCCGATCCTATCCGAGGCGTTGCTGTTCCCTTTACGTTACGTGCTTCCGTATGGTTGACGCCTGGTTGGTACTGTTCCCGTACCCGGTGGGTAAATGAAATCGCTTCAACCTTTATAAGTAAAACAACGAAGCTGCATCACCCTGCCTGTTGATTCACAAAGTCAACCTCGACACTGATCCATATATGGACCTTCGCCTAGGTCGAGAAATTGGTATTCACAAACTCTCATCGAATCTAGCGCCGATCACCTCAAACGGCGTGAGTTGAAACTAATCCTGGGCGAATCATTTGACATGTTTCTATGGACTTTGACGCCTTTGGCAGATGAAAAATTATAGCATCGCCAAAGCTGTAGCCTCGACTCAGTCGATGTCACAGTAAATAAATGATAAATAGTATTTAGAAGGAAGAAAAATTGTTGTGAAACTAACTTTTAACTTTTAACATCCTTTTTGGGTCCTTGAAGGTAGTGAAGATGAGAGACCGCATTAATGAGGGTTTTTCTTATGAAAAATATCCATCAACTTGCTAACAGAACTAACTCCAAAAGTATCAGACACAAAAAAGTCATATGTTTTTTATGCTATCGAATCAAAATCAATGCGGTATCCACTAGTATTTTAATAAAATGAAGAAGAAGAATTTTTTAATTTCTTATGTGCTCTTGTATTCTTGAGTGTCAAATATTCATAATACAATAGGCATTACTACTATATCATATCATAGGTATATAAATTTTAAAAAATATATGTAATAAGACCGCTCAAAAATTCAAAACATTGCACTGTATCTACTGACTTTAAAGTGCACTGTGAATACGGACATCGCCTATTCACAACATCGTCTGACATATATCCGTGAAAAGTTATGTCAAGATTATCAAGACGTCAATACGTATTTGCATAGAATATTATATTTTTTGCAATAAAACAAAAATATATTTCATAAAATTTGGCCATCACACACCAAAAAATAAAGCTATTGAAGAATCCGATCAAGTTTGTGGTACTCTGTGTCGTTAAGACTCCTGGAGCCGCCACAGTAATATAAGCTGGATGCTGGATCTTGGAGCATAATTTTGCGAGATATACATTTTCTGCCTGAGCGAGAATCAACTTCACGTCGGAGCAATATCTTGGACCTTTTTTTAACGGAAAATCCTCGTGGTGCGGATTCTTAAATAGAATGAAGATACGTTCATCCAAATTTAAAACTACAGTCCTACTCTAACCAAAGGTACTAAATAGAAAGGCTAGCTAGCCTAAAACAATGCTTTGGCTAAGCACGCGATACGTGTAATCAATCAATTTTATAAAATTCCGGAGGCATACGAAATATAACCTATATTTTATCGTTTGCTGTTGTTTGAGATTCTATGTAGGTATAGTGTATTTTTATGAGATGACATCAGACATGTTGAAAATTATGAAAAGCTATATTTTTATCTAAGCATCACTGAGACAGAGTAGAGTAAAATACAGCACAGTGCTTAATATCGTTTCGTTTGTCCACAATATGCAGATGTCACATTCTTACTTTGTTATTTCGGTTATCCACTTCCAAGATGAACTTGATTATTTGTGCGAATGTAAAGAGCAAAAGAGCTAGAGGGAAAATCTCATTTAAATGATTGAACTACGTAGAGCAGCTCCTATAGGTTTGAGGAAGAGATCCAGTATTGCTACTGACCCCAAGAAATGGAGAGAATGTAAAACACTAGTGTGTAATGCTTAGGTTTATTGCTAAAAAACTTTTAATAAAATAAAGTCATTTATTCAAATGCAGTTTTATTTAATACATACACTTAGAGGTTTGATGGATGGATGATTCAGTCTACTAAACGTGCCAGATTCTGTGTTTTTGTTTTGCACTGTTGACCTGGTATATGCTCGCTCCTTTTATTTTATTACTATAATTAGGTACTTAATTCAAGATTTCATCAAAAATACTTATTTGCTAAACTAAACCATAATACCGTAACATAATATAAATGGCAAGTTTATGGAATTGTTCCTTGCCTAGACCGTTTTCTGGTTAAAACCCAGGGCTCGCGTGCCTACGAGTAGCACAACATGCTCCTAAAACCAGCCCCCAGTGTCTTGACGATCGCGACGCAACATTTACTTGATTGGTAACATCAAATATATTATTTTCATGCTTTTGCTGGCTAGAGTTGAAGAAATAATGATGAATATAGAGCTGAAAAATTATTTAAAAAGCTTGAAAATAGCTTAAGACATACATTTATTTGACATCTCACGAATGTATTTTAGCTCAGGCGATGTTCTGAATCGGGCGAAATACGTCATGGTTGTAGATACAGAAAGTATTTTAATGTTTAAGACCGTAAAGTTTATTTTTGCTTAACCATAGCCGTCACATCAATAAAGGCAGATAGTTAGGGCGAGGGCGAGAGCGAAATCTAATTAAAAACTTAACCATAAAGCAAAAGACATAGACATTTGTGCCAATCAAATGGTGTATCCACATCGCCCGGCGGCATTACTGGCGTCCAAACGTCAAAAATGTCAGATACCATAGTATCGTTATTTTTCATAAAAAAAAGCCACTGCAGCCATAGATTATTATATTTTTCTCAGTATGAGCAGCAGAGCCGTCAACACAATACCACCGGGTGGTGTGGACACAATAAATATGCACAAATGATTTTTCCCTTTTTACGGTTTCCAGGTCTAAAGCCATGCAGCCAACATAAAACATAAAACTTGCCTAGTTTATTTCAAGGCTTTAATTGAGTTTGCTGTTTATACCATTTAGTTTGATATAACAGTCCTCATCGCAGCTCCGTCTATTTTTCTAAACAGTATTTAGCACATTATTTCAAATATTGTTTAATCCAAGACATGATACAATGTTTTAGTATTTGTAGTAAGGCTGAAGGTTTGACTTGGCGATTAAAGACACCAATAGTGTATTTTTTAATAAGATATTGTTATTAGAACGCGTTTTTTTTAAATTCAGATCAAAACCTTATTTTTCAATACAAATATTTAATTTTTATCTCTCTGTTTTTGCTCTTTGGTTCAATTACACCTTTCATTTGATCTCGCCTCGCCCTTGCTTGCTATCTCGCCTTTGTTGATGTCACGGTTATGCAAAAACTTACTTTACGACTTCACGTTTAAAATACTTTTTGCATCTATGACCGTGACGCACTTTGCCCGATTCATGACATCGCTTGAGATGAAATACATCCGTGAGATTTTGACATAAAAATAGCATATCAGTAGCAGTATTTGCAAGCAAATAAATCAATTTACAGTCATTTCATAACTATTTTTTCAACTCTGACCAGCACAAACCTAGAAATAATGTCCTTGAAGATGCCAATCAAGCAAATTTATGATGCTCCGTCGTCAAGACGCTTAGAGAGTAGTTGCTGTTAATCATCTTGGGTTGCTGCGTTCTCGAGTATAGTGTGCTAGACACGTAAGCAATGGATTTTATCAGAAATCGTTCTGAGCGAGGAATGTCTGTACCTTTTGTGCAGGAAGAACAAACACCTAATATATTGAAAAACAAGAGGAGTCTCATTTTTCTATGTTACGTCCGTTGAACTATTCAAAACGACATTAAACAGTTAAAAATTTTCAGAGGGAGATACTCATTGTGAGAGTAGCTCCTTGATATGAGGAAGTGATCTGTATTGCTGCTGATGACTGCGAATAAGGGGTAATAGGTACCTAACAAACCGGGTAGGTCAAGCATGAGTAACCATGATTATAATGACAAAGGACCAGCCACATAAAAAGAAAGATAGCGTGAGTGCTTAGGCACATAAAAGCTTTTATGAATAAAAACATTTATCAATGTTAATGATTATATTTATTCCTTATAAATTTTAAAAACTTTAGTTCAGTGCAGATTGTCATTGATGTTGTGCTGAAATGTAGTAAGTGTCTGCTCCCTTACTGCTAAAGGCAAATTCATGTCATTTCTTTAACTTGTGTTCATTACCTTTTGAGAATGTATTTTTCGAATGTTAATATCAAATCTCTTGAATCTTCTGTAATGTGAATAAGAAAACTTTCTTTAATCTTGAAAGAAAATACACATAAATACGTACATAGGTAGGTTGCTACCTACCTAATAGTATCTCTAGGCGGCTTACTATAGGTAAAGACAGATATTAAACATGCACGTCTATCACAATGAATATAACATTTCCATTGGTGACTATTAAAGCATGCAACATGTACATAACTATTGTTTTGGTTGGTGGCGATCGAACATAAGTTCACCAGCGTGGGCTCACTGAAAAAAGATTACCTACTTACATGATCAGTGGCTCACTGTTCTGTCAAATTACATTTATTTGTTTTTTATATATGATGACAAGCTTCTTGACAAACCATGGCATGACAAAAAACTTGTGTCAAACGTATTTTCTTTTTTAACGGTTTTTGTCTCTGGTGGTGTATCCTCTCCGCCTGGCGGCAAACGATCTTGACGTAGGCCTGCGGCGAAGCCGCTGCTGGTCGGGGTGTGGATACACCATTAAAATGTATGTGGGCAAATAGGTAAATTTAAATTAAACTAGGTTCAATACATTGTGTTGTTGATTTATTAGAGTTTAAAATAAATTAAACTAAATAATTCTGGTATTTTTTTGTTTCAGTTTTAGAGTTCAGATCAGCACATTAAACCTTATTTTACATTATTTTACTTTTCATTTCAAGTTTATGCTCTATAGTTAGACAAAACTTCGCAACCTTACTTATAGTATGTACGTTTGTTTGTTGTAAATAATAAAGACAATTGTGTTTTTACGCAATAAGTATACAGATGATGATGACTTTCTACCTATTAAGAAACATTAACATGTGAAATTATGCATCCGCGAGTGCTGAAACATTGATGACAGTAATAGCGTCCTTGAAAGTCATCAGCGGGTAAAAACGTGTGACATTGCTAGTTGTAATTTCATGCAGCGACGATGTTGAGAATACCACGCATCACTGGAGCGGTGTCCATCGCGGATGTCAAAATGTAGGCGACCTATTGGTGAGCAGTCCGCGGCGACCTTTCACGGCCATGTGGCCGTGAGTTTACAAGCTTGAATTACCCCCCTGATGACATTACAGCGTCGACACAACGCATCGGCAATGCTCTTGTAGCTTCGCTTATACTTCTAAATAAAGTGTATAAAACAAATGTTGTGTACAAAGTAGGTTATTTTATCAGTCTATTTTGCTGTCTGTACTCGCGTGCTCATTTGTTTTTGGTAGAATGCGCAACTTCATCACAGGCGCGAGCTCCTGATCCAACGTTTCCAGATTGGCCTCTAGTATGCAGCGGCATGCGAGTGGGCTGGAAGTTCCAAACCCACTCATCACTGATAGTTTTAACTTGAAACTATAATCGCTGATATACAGGGTGTTGTTTTGGTTAACTACGAGCGACTCAGTGGTTGTACAAACGATACTGATGCCAAAAAAAGAAGTTTAAAAACTTACAAATTCAATTTAATCATGCAATACCGCGATTAAGTCAAAACTACCCACACCAGGTAGCCTCTTCGTAGCTTACTAGCTATGACGTAGTATTTCGGAGATACGCGCGAGGGTGCGAGTTTTCCCATTCGTTTTCAATTGTTTAAGAACGCTGTGAACAGGTTTTCTTTTATGAAACTTGCATATAATTTAAAGTTTTTTTTTTAAATAAGCATAACCTCATATTATCATTGCTGAGTACGATGTCACTGAACAAAACAACAGCCTGTAGATAGCACTACTTCTATGCTAGGTTTCGGTAATGCCAGATTGGGCAATATGTTTGAAGGTTAAGCTTTACACGTACGGACAACAACACGTCAAGGTACACACTGCGGTATCTTATGCAGTTGTAATAAATGTTAGTTTTCAACAAAAATGTGTAACTTGATGTGCTGGCGACTGTACATAACGTGAGTTATGTGAAGCTTCAACAAGTATGCATTTTTCTTAAAAAGTGCAGCGCTGCCAGATAAAACACTACATGATGCGCCAAAATGACACTTAAAGTCGAAAAGCGTAGACCTATTTCTGGCATGCAATCAATATAAGTACGGTCAACATTAGGACAAAGTAAACACTGTGGTATCTTATTCAGTCTTGATAGGGGTTAGTTTTCAACATGAGGTATAATAATAACCTGTTTGATGTAGTATGATGTAGTGGCTGTACATAGCGCTTTTACTATGTATTTAGATTCATATCTGAAAATATAATATTCATTCCGTACGTTTATGTTTTGGAAATCTGTATTCATATCATATTCATTCAGTGAAATGAGCTGGTTAAATATGTGTTTTCGGATATACATGTTTTTGACTTTAATGTTCAAAACATCAGAGACATACACGTACGTCGGTTTCGATAAATATTTACCAACTAAAATAATTTAAATTTCATTGGATGATTCTTAATGCAGCACCACTCAAGTTAATTGCAAAATTGGACAAACAATGAAGTATAATTTAATAAATCTGTTGACCTTCATGTAAGAACCTTTGGGATTACATTTAAACTCATTAAAACGGGATAACGTTTCGCATCCTAATCAGCCAGTAGCGGTTCAATTCAAACTAATGAGCTGATGTTGTTCGCTTTCATTTGCGATTGGCTCTCTACTCCGTTAGAGTGTTAGCACTTTGCAAAATACAATTGTGTTCCGTTGATAATCAGGGAGATTTGATATGAAGAAATACCGATGACAACTTTGAACATGATCTAGTAGTAGTCCCCCTAGCCGATTTCGACTACTGTGGCCAGTCTCAACGAATAACCGACTGCGCGGGACATCTTATAGTGCACAAGTGTGTGCGCAAACACAGGTGCACTCTCTATTCCTTACGCTCTCATAGCCCGATGGGACAGCAATCTGACAAGACCGGAGAGAGATCAGGCGCAGGACCAACGGTTTTACGTGCTTTCCGAGGCACGGGGGTGAAACACCGCCAACTTCTAAACTCCGGGCTACTCTAAAAATTTCTGAACCGAGAAACTCAAGTATATATTTTTGATCCGACCCGGGGATCGAACCCGGGACCTCTGGCGCAGCCGTCGCTTTAAAGTTCGACCCTTCTACCGCTGCGCCACCGAGGCAGTTTATATATACACCATAAACTTATTGCGGTTCTATGCTTCTGATGTGTGATGATGAATGATTAATATTAGTTGACTCCGGGCTACCCTAAGGATTTCTAAACAGAAAATCTCAGGTATATATTTATGGCCCGACCCGGGGATTGCACCGTTACCACTGGCGCAGCTGTCGCTTTAAAGTGCGATCCTCTTACCGCTGCGCCACCGAGGCAGTTCAGTAGAACATGATCTAAAGATGCATCCATATACAGAAGAACCCCGATAGTACGTCCCCGTTTAATACAATTCCCCGCATATAACGCTCTAACGCTCTTTAACGTCGGTCTCTATGACTTGGACTATGTTTTCATACATTTTCTCTCCGCTTCGTCTCCCCACTTAGTACGCTCTTTCTAGATGAATCTTGACATGATTGATGGAAAAAACGGTCTAAAAAGATTGATAGTTGAGTTTTAGTGCGAAATAAAGCACGAATCTCCATTTTCAAATCAGTTGCGTCTAAATTTCTTAAGATATCGGGTACTTTTGTTATTTTGTACTTACAGGTAAAATAGCAAAATTCTGATAGAAACTACCAGAATTTTGTTATTTTTACAATAAGTACAGGACTTATTGGAAAAAAAAATGAAAATGTTTAGTTTTTAAAGGCAAAAAGTAAAATCCTATGATGCAAATACATTTATGATTATAGTAACTATAACAAGTTTAAAATTCACATTTATGTCGATCGTGGCATAGATGTTTCCATGTAGGTTAATAACGAGATTTTCGCTGAGTCCCGACAGAATCATATCAGGGTTTTAGTGTAGTAACAAGGCTTACTTTTATCCCATCATATCGGCGCATGTAAGTACATTAGGCACTTGCAATCAGGGGTGAGCTATTGACACCCTCATCATTATTTTGTTTCTAACGAGAGCTTACTTTTATTCTAGCACAGAGCAACAATTTATTGACACAATTAGCGCCAATATGCGTCGGAAAGCACAAAAATTTACAATTATCCGTTGGTAATTGCTCATCGGTGCTACAAACAAGTGTGTTTACGACTTTCATACAACTGACTTGGTCTATTTTAACCCTAAAGCATAAATGACATTGTCACTCAAGTTCAGAGTGGGATCCAGTTAATAAAATGGCATAAATCCTACCTACATACAGACGTGCAACAGAATAGAGCCCTTGATTAAGACACCATCAAATATGCCGTGTGCAACCTGAATGAACAAGCATCTGCTATTGGAACTACCTATTATGCATGCATGATATAATCTCTTGGGGTAAAATTATAATTAGATTCTACAGTTGTTTCATCCCTGTGTTGGTGTGGCGTTTATCAGCGCTGGCCAGTCTATTTAAGATCGAACATTTTCGGAGTCTTTAACGCTACTTAGAACGCTAGTGTGCTCAAGGAGACAAGCGGTCATAATGACAGAAGAAAGATCTGGACGAAGGCCGTGGCCTAAAGTGCGCTTTCACATTAGAGCGACAGCGGCGCGTCTCTCTAACGTGAAAGGCTTACTGCTGTCATTTTATGTATGAAATTGACAGCAGCACGACTGCTGTGCGACCGTCGCACTGCTAAAAACGCCTAAGTGTGAAAGCGCTCTATTTTATGTGCACTACGCGATCGACGGAGTGTCATTAATAGTTTATTAGTTTGGATTGGGATATTATCTCGATTATAACACGATACTAATTACCAACCTGAGGTGCGGATATTTTCCTCGCCCGACAATCTACGCCTTACAGCTCGCTCAGCCATGGAATCCCTGACAGTAGAAGGCCTGATAACGGCGCCAGGACGCCATCCCGGTAGGAAGAGCTGTTACATGTATCTACCTTAACCTTGTACATGGGTGCTAACAAAGTCGCAAAGTAACTTCTTTAGACAGAACTATTTTATTGAGATTTTCCCTTGAAAAAAATATACAGATACTTGAAACTGTCCTTATGAATCACTCTTATAATTATCTACATGTAAAAAGGGCTCAAACATCGGTGCAGTAGTTCTTGAGTTTTTACGAAGACAAACATGCATGGAGAATTTGCTTTATGATTATATTATGATAAAGTTAAATTACGCGTAGGTAAGTTAGTAAACAACTGTTAGTAAACAACCGATTCTAAGATATAATAAGTTTCCTGTTGTATGTAGCCTGCACCGCATGATCACCTGACGTTTGCAATATCCTCTATTCTCTTTATAAACTTATGTCTCTTTATTAAATTTCAATTAGAAAATTGAGTCCAAATTTTCATTTATTTCACCATTTGACAGTCCAAAAGACATTTGAAGCGGTCCAAAGATGCAAACGATATTACTAGAATCGAATGGAGACAAAATTTCAGGGGACGCTCTAAAAGTGTCCTGAACGTCGTCAGAGAAACAATTCTATTATACCTATTGCCACAGCTCAGTGTTAAACAGCCTATTCAAAAAGATTTGACAACATTTCAAAATTTTCATATGCACATTTTTATTTTTTTTCCTGAAAGAACTTCAAAAATGAAGGCACTCATATTTTTTCATTTTCATTTCTTTTCTGTATTTTCTCTTATAATAATTGTTTCAAAACTCTTCATTCTAAAAGACCGTAAGTACAGGAAATAGGATGTTACGAGGTCACGTCTTTGCTATATTCGATAAAAAAATATCAGACGTTTATAGTGTTGTGGTCTGTATCAATTGTAGAATTAAGATCTCGATATAGATGGTATATCCATTGAGTATTTAATTTTACTTTATTATGTAACATTACCTAATTTATGTTAAATATAACCAAATAAAACAACGCAGCAATCTTTCATTTAATACTATTATGATGTCTGAAAATTACTCCAATATTTTCTTATGACTACAAATATCAATCATATTTCGAATGAGGAATCATGATGATTATTTCGTATCTGCACTAAAAAATTGTTTGAATGATAATGTATTTTAATATTTTTTAATAATCCTCAATTTACCACATCGTAATTTATCGATAATGTCCAATACAATACCGGAAACCAAAACAACACTAAATGTCAACACCTGACAGCCTGACACCTGACAGCAAGCTCAAAGTTCAAAAGCATTTTTTTTCTGCATAAAATGTCATTGCAAAGGCGTAACCTGTGAAATGCCAACTTCCATGTTCTTTTCAGTCTTTTTCATTTAACTTTAAAAATAAAGCGGAAAAAAATGTGAAAAAATGTTCAACGTGTTTAGAAGTGCAAAATCATGAAATGGTTTTCGAATTTTCATACATCTACAAAAATTAAATGTTGTCAATTAAAGAATATTAATAAGGAAGTTATGTCAAGAAGAAACTAACATGCTATGTCCGTCGCAATAGTAGTCACTAACGGGCCTGAAACACTGAAGCCTCCCTTGAACTTAGGGCATAATACTTACACAATACAGGTTCAGGTGTAGGGCTAACTTAATAATATCCCTTTGTTAGTAATATGTATGTCACTTTAATATGCTCGTCGTTATATAATATGCCGAAGGCAAAATGTATACCGTCATAATATCTTGAATTTCTTACAAGTATTCTAGGTAAATGTGCCCTTGTTAGCGAGCAGAAAATCAAGATACATAGAACGGTGGTGGAGGTGCCCCGCCCTAGGCGAGCTGTCAATCTGTCACCGACGATCGCGTCGATTCCGCGTGCTAAATGTTGTGTTGCTCTGTTATCAGTAATAAATAAATATATGTGTATTCATGGCAAAGTGTGTTTCAGTGTTAATACTTTTGAGAAAGCTAACAAAGACTGGCTGATTAACTTTATTTGTGTCAAGGATAAGGAGGCTGTAACGGTACTTATCAGGGATGGATTCGGGCGAAAAAATATATGAGGGTCGTTTTCGCTAAAGTTACACTTAGGCTCTGTAATTTACAAGAAGTTAACGCTGACAGCAGCGATTTATTTTTATAGTTTATTTTTGTAATCACTTTAAATTACTTATATTATCTTGATTGTGGTAATGAGCTTTTTATTCTAAGTTAGGTCTTGGAACTTGAGGATTTTTTGTCAATATAATATTATTATCTTTAAAATTTCATTCAGAGTGTTAAATCTGTAATAATTTTGCAGTTTTTACTGAATAAAGTACTCGTAGTACCGGAAGCCTTAGGCCGTAAAAGTAAAAATTTACGTCTATATTTATCATAAATCAGATATTTTGTGATTCACTACTTTGAAACTATTCAAGCTAATATATCTCGGATATCTTAGTGTAATGTAATTAAAATATCAGTAGTTCGTACCTAAGAAATATCTGCAGGTGACATAAGACGTGCATCACATAATTGTCTAGTGGTAATAATAATATGATCAGTGTCTATCTTGCTAATGATATTTGATAGTTTATTATTATTTATTTTAGAGACCCTAACTCCGTACACCTGTATCCGGTAATGCATTTCCATTATCGTGGGATGATCCTGCAATGGAATTCTAAATACGGCTCTGCATTTATTATCACATTATAGCAAGGAGTTTTGTTTGTTTGCCTTTCAGCCTTAATTCACATTCGCATAAAATATCTAACGTTTGACAGCAAAATCTTATTAAGTTGCTTACAAACGTCTTCAAAATACGAATTTTGATTATAATTAGGCCTTGTTAAATAGTACAACGAGAAGCAAAATGTAGATTAGGCTTTTAATTCTTTAATATATACATATACAAGTATACCTAAAGTAAACAAATTAATAAAGTTAGCCTGTAACATCCCACTGCTGACAAAAGGCCTTAACTCAACTATAAGGTAGTTTTGAGTCATACTCCATCACGCGGGCTCAGTACGGGTTGGTGGAGGGGTGTTTGCAAGGCAAGTGACTAACCCTGCTCTCAGATGTATCAAGCCGTCTATAAGGCCTCTGACTAAGCTTAACGAGTAATACCAACCGATATTAGCCGGGACCAAGGGCTTAACGTGCCTTTCAAAGCACGGAGATGCTCGTGATGTTCGTCACTTATATGGTCGGAATGGTCACCCATCCAAACACGACCGTGGCGTAGGTTGCTTCACTTTGGTATCACTACCAAAGCGCTGCTACCACTACGCTACGCTACGCTACGCTACGCTATCATATATATATACACATGATTAATATAATATGTAAAGAATATTTGTATATGTAGGGATGTGTACACGCGTGGTAGAGGCCGCCCATCACTACGTTAGGGGGACGACGTTCAGCGTCACGCTTGCTGGCTCGGGAAAGACGAAGATGGATGAATATGAAGGAGGCACGTGTCCAAAAAGAGGATGACCAAAGGCTGCGTTGGATAGATGAATTGGTAAAGAAAATTTAGTTCAAATAACAATTAAACCGCGTTTAAAAGAACTTATAATAAAGCATTGCTTTTCATGCTTCGTGAGCATGATCGGAGAAACAAAATTGTTTTTTTCAGCGTTAAGTCAGTTTTTTGGAGGCATTTCAATTTTGTAGTTTTTTCTGTTTCATGATTTTTATTTATTACTCATATGTCAAAAACTAATGGTCCGATTTTAATGAAACTTACACTATACCCTAGGTTGACTTATACGTGAATGGACTAAAAATACAATCTCGCTATGAATTCTCATTTTTCGAAAAATCTTAAGACAAACATACAAAAATCCATTGACGAAATTTTGCACACGAGTTTAGAAGCCTTAATAGATCAACACACAAAAAATATTTACAATTCTGACGAGATCACACACATACAAAAAGGCCGAGTCCAAGTCAAACTGGCTGAGGGGTTTACACAGATAAAATGTGATACTGGTTGCTGTACTGAGAATAAGTGAGTTGTAATTGGGGCAAAGGACATCAGATCTATTTTGAGAAAAATGACCAGGGGTAAATCACCAGGACATGATCTCTTGAGTGTGGAGTTCTTCCTCTACGCTGGTGTGCATCTGCCGTGTGTTCTGGCCTTGATCTTCACCGTTTGCCTTAGTCATGGCTACCTACCAGACAATATATTGTAGACTATAGTTGTGCCAATTGTAAAAAATAAAACCTGTAGTGCTTGTGACAAGTCCAATTACAGACCAATTTCTTTGGCGACCATTGTGGCTCAGGTTCTGGATAAGCTGCTTCAGCAACAGATGGACACGAGCGTGAAGCTGCACGATGCCCAGTTCGGTTTTAGACCTGGGCTCTCCACTGAAGCCGCTGTACTATGCCTGAAGCAGACTGTTTAGTATTATACTGCAAGGGAAACGCCTGTCTATGCAGTGTTTTTGTACTTGTCAAAAGCTTTTGATCTGATACAATACGAGGTCCCATGGAAAAAGCTTGCAGATGACACTGACCTGCCTCATGTCTATAGGTCAATTGAGAAGCATTGGTACTCGAGACAGCAGACTTTGTGAAACGGAGTGGAAAGTTTTCAGGCATGTACATGTTGGAAAGTGGAGTGCGACAGGGTGAAATTACCTCCCCAATGCTTTCCAAACTTTACATGAACAAACTGATCGTTGAGCTCAGCAGTGCCGGTGTTGGCTGCTCTGTGGACGGCATCTTCGTCAACAACATAAGCTACGCAGACAATATGGTGCTGAATCCCTCGATCAGAGCTCTCAAAAGGGTAATTAATATGTGTGAGCGATATGCGGTGGCTCACGGTCTTAGGTACAACACTGCAATGAGTGAACTGCTGGTTTTTAAAGTTAAAACCAAGTCCTACAAAATTCTAGCTGTTAGGCTCAACGGCACTCCTCTGAAGCAAGTAGACATTTTACCTACTTGAGACACTGGTTTACCGAGTCGCTTAAATATGACCTGGACTTGGATCGAGAGCGCAGGGCATTGTGCGTTAGGGCGAACATGCTTGCTCGCAGGTTTTCGCGTTGTACCAAGGTTAAGAGTACACTTTTTAAAGCCTGTTGTAACTCCCTGTACACGTGTAGCCTGTGGACAAGCAATACCCAAACAGCATACAGAGCCCTGCGCACTCAATACAATAATGCATTCAGGATGCTGATGGGGCTGCGACGTTATTGTAGTGCTTTGAGGATGCTGGCGGAAGCAGGTGTTGATAGTTTTGTGGCTATTGTGCGTAACCGCATAGCGTCATTGATCCACAGGGTACGTGGCAGCCCCAACAGTCTCCAGCAGAGTGTTGCGGCGAGGCTGGACGTGGACAGTGCCATCTTGCAGCACTGGACACGCTACTACCTAGCTAAATACACTAGGGTAAATGATTTTATTTTTTTAATTAATTTATTTATTTTAATATTTGAATTCCAATAGACTAACATAGTTTATAAAACATAATTGTTACTAACACTCTTTATGGGCATTATTTTATTTGACTTATTTACATATCGAATTGATCCTCCTTTTTTAATTCGCTAAAAATGTGGTGCAGAGATTTGATGCAGAATGTGAATATGTTATTGAATTTAAAGCTACCAATAAAAAATTTCGGTCTCATATTGTGTATTCTGTTTATTTTTTTTTAAAAAATAACCTCTGTAATATAAAAACGGTGAGCTTGCATTACATTAACTAAGCTATAACTGTGAAACAACGTCTCGTCAAAAATCGCAACGTCTACAAATCCTCTTAATTTATCTTGCTACGGGAATCGTAAACTTTTTCTGTCTACAGAGGTCTGCCATCACCGGAATTTGCGAGATAATAATAACACTAAAAGCTTGGATTGCTTTAAGACTTTCTCTGGTTCAACGAGAAACGTGGAAAATGATACAAAATGGGACAGGAAAAAGAAAACAGGCCTTAAAGTCTTAAAAGTTTTTAAAATAAATATTGGACACCAATCACATACATTGCTCTGATCCCAAAGTAAGTAGCTAATGCCCTTGTGATGTGGAAATCAGACACAACGGTAAGCTTGTTAGACGATTTTTTTCCTACCAAGCTATATCAAGTCTATCTTACTGACTTTGTTTGGCAGAGACGTACCTAACTTACCCTAAAATAAGGTAATTTTAGATAAGGTTTATGATTTAAAAATTTAAAAAAATTAAAAATTAAAAAAAAAAATATGTTATTAACTAGCAGTCCCCTACGACATGGTCCGCGCTTTTTGTGATTGCTTCCTCCCCTCCCGCCGCAGCGTGATATTTTATATCCTTAAGCCGACTTCAATAAATAAGCTATACAAAACAAAAATATTTTTGTAAATCGTTCCAGTAGCTCCCGAGTGTAGCGCGTTCAAACAAACACACTCTTCAGCTTTATATAATTGGTACAGTATAGATTGCATACGCAATAATTACAGTAAGAATAACTTGACACTATCCGTTTCTTTCAAGCAAGATTTATTTTCCCTTCTTTACGTAACAAAGTCTCAGACTGAAACAAGCTTATGAAAACGCAATTTATGAATTTGTCCTTTACAACATTCCGCGTGCCGGCAGCCGCTTTCAGCAACTTTGTTTTAAAAGGAATATTTTATGGTTTCCCCTGCGTCAGAGTGGAGTCACACGAGCGTTGCTAGTGCGTCGCGTCTCCGCTTCGACGCCGGAGCGGTGATGCTCTATTGTTCTACATATAAGGTCACCTCGATTAAAGTGATAATATTTAAAGAGCCAATTCAGCACGATAAAAAAATGATTAAAATTATTTTGGTTTTTATACGATAGTTTTTGAGAAAATTGGAGATTAAGGTAATTCTTTATTCAGATCTGTGCTTCCTTGCCTGTTTGCGTACGTTGCATTTCAGCTTAAGTTTGGTAAAATGAATAGCATAGTACCGTTTAGTGTCATATTTTCGAGTGTAACTACAAACGCATCACTGCTAAAGCTAAAGACGAACGACTCATGTTGTAAATTGCGGAATTGGGGGGCTGTCAAGTGCACCATACCTTCTCAAGATGCAGAGGTGTATAGACTGAAATGTGACTGTGGCTTTTCCTACATCGGGCAAATCATACGAAGTATAAGCGTGTGGATAAGAGAACATATCGCTGACGTTAAAAATCATAGAAAAAATGAATAAGGTTAGAATGGGTTTGATCGATCATTTGTATGGGAACCTCTGTCGCCGGTGGGAGATACCGCGCTGTTGTGTTTCAAGTAACATTCTTTTCGGTAAAAAAATAAGAAGAAAAAATGGAGTTGCTAAACGTTACTTGAAATATAGTAACTAATATCCATAAACATTAGAGTAGAATCTAAAAATAATTTTATTAGTAGAATTGAATCATTCTTTTATGGAGTCACTTATATGGTCGGAATGGTCACCCATCAAAAACATGACCGCGCCGTATGTTGTTTAACTTC
Organism: Pyrausta purpuralis; assembly: GCA_963924145.1. Classification (NCBI taxonomy): domain Eukaryota; kingdom Metazoa; phylum Arthropoda; class Insecta; order Lepidoptera; family Crambidae; genus Pyrausta; species Pyrausta purpuralis. The sequence continues at coordinate 14,582,073 of OZ001667.1, read as the reverse complement.
GATATCACTACCGAAGCGAAGGAAGTACATTGTTGACAGTAAACCAATGTACAACTTGTGAAAGAGTGTTGAACACATATTTATATTATAGGGACAGCTCCAACAGCCTCCTGAGGGCGGTCGCGGCGAGGTTGGACACAGTCAGTGTCATTATGCGACACTGGATTCAGGGTCAACACAACAAAGAAATCAATAATAATTATAATCACTTTTTACTGACAATGTTTTTAAGAGAAAATGTTACTTATACTTATGGAAATAATGTGTTTGCGAAATAAATACATTTTATTTTATTTATTTATTTATTAAAATGTGTGTTTATTAAATTGTCGAACCCTATTTTTAAAATAAAAAGATCAACCGATAAATTAACATTGAAATTAATAACATCGCAAGTACAAAAGTTGCGAATTAAGCAGTGCTTGTTTTTGCCGAGTTATATTTTCATTGCAGGAATACGTTATTTTGGTTGCACGAAAAAGAATAGATATAATAAAGCTTTTTTTTTTCAAATTGCTCCAGTAGTTCCTGAGATGAGCGCGTTCCAACATACAAACTCTTCAACTTTATTATATTTATTTATTTATGATATTTCAAAAAAATAATAAACATTATTTATTTTTGCAAATAATTATTGTTAATCTCTCAATACATCAGTAGGGATATTACCATTTATCGATATTTTTACTGTGCTGTGAGTTACATCCCTAGTGATGCGTATGCAAGCGAATCAAGCAAATTGGACGCGATACATTGCGTACTAACACAGCAAATTTGTTAGAAAAATGCGTGGACTGTCATCAATGAATATTTTTTTAAACATGGTGCAATGAATGTCATTTAAAATATCATAATTTAAAAGTGATTTTTTGCAAATTTTGTCGAAATAACTACATTTTATTACTCTCCAGTGAAAAAATACACTTCCTCTCTCATTTATTATGACCTGGCTTCACGCTCTGCAAGTAGTTATAGCACAAGACGGCATTTTATACAAAGAATAATGCAACGCACTTGTCACGCGACTGAAGTAGCTACGGCTCAATGCAGGCATATGCCTACAATATTAGCACGCTGCCGCTCTGACCGAGGCAATTCTCATAGTGTATGAACATGCCTTAGACAAACCCAACCACTTCATACGATTTGACCACGCCAAAGTACTTTCAAAATAATATCGGTTCATTACACGCATGCTACGCGAAGCTAAAGAAATAAGAAAACGTCCAGATTTCAACGGAGAAGATGGTTGGAAAATTCCACCAGCATGGAATCCAGTGATAGCAAGGACCCAAGCTAGACCAATTACTGCAAGATCACAAGACACAGTTAGCTGTTTCGGCGTGGAAAGGAACTTTAATTAATATTATTGAGTATCGGTAGTCATATTTTATCAAAACTCTGTAAATGACAATAACATCTTAGTCTACCCGTGACCACGAATGCTGTTAAGTGTTAGAAACGTCAGGATAAAATTTCATAAATTCGCGAAAAGTAAATCCGTTAAAAAATGTTTTATTCCATGAGTTATATTCGCGTTAACTTTATAAACAAGTAGAAATAAATAAATATTGGCACACAAATTAAATACAAGCAAATAGAAATTTAGACTTAACTATGTATCAACAAGGTCTCGTCTATCAATAGCAAACGTCGTGGCTGGTTGAGCGTCCCACGAAATCGATATTCAGGGAGCACCTTCAAGAGATATAAAATTAAAAAAATATGAATCTGGAAGCACGTCGAAACAACGTGCGGCCTCAGCCATTTTACTTAGGAATGGCCTCCTAAAGACAGTACGAGCATCCACCTCCAAGTTCTCTTTCAAGAGACATTGGAGGCCTCCGCCCAATTTACAAGGAAGAGATATCGAACTTGTCTCACAGGCCTCTTTTTTTTCTCACATGTGTACCATTACTATAATTATTATGTGTATGTACTATGTGTTTGTTTATTATTCCATAATTATGTATTAATGTTAACGGTATTTATATTATAATTAGTAGAATGTATGTTTTTTTTTTGATTTAAATATCTAATGTAGTTTTAGTCAAGCTCTCTCTTTTCACTATCACTTCTTTCGCGCCACCAGCTTTTTCTCTGTATAGACTGGTTATGGTTGACTGGTAGAGAATGCTTTGAGCATTAAGTCCGCAATATGTATTTTTTTGTTTATGCATGAAGTGTTTAAAATAAATAATAATATACAAAAAAAACTCAATAGTCTGTCATGGTGACAGAGAGACAATGAGGGAGGCGTGCTGCATTGCGGTGACGGACGAGACGAAAGCGTTTTGCGTTGCGACGTCGAAGCGCTCGTGTTACACTTAATTAGACCGACGCAACGTATCGCCCGTGTGGCTTCGCTCTCAGCGGAAAGGTTTGAGACGAAAACAAGAACATGGGATTGATTGTGACAGTCCCTTTTAAAAGCGTTTTTTCCTTAGTATCTTTAATCACAAAAATAATGGGCTGCGAAGTTTTTGTTAGCCGTTTTATTGTGTTCAGTCTATTTATAACGATGAATTGAGCGACTTTTTCAAGCTCATTTCTAAGAAGTGACAACGGTAACTACAGAATGTTACACTGCTGTTGTTTCACTGCTATAGTACTATTTAAATGCTATCAAAATCGAGATTAATTTTATTGGAATACCTAAAAAATTAAGGGTGATATTTATAGCTAAGGTAAAATAATGAACTGTAGCTCTTGGACTATTAAATTTTGGACTACGTAAAATCCTAACACAAAATTACTTAAGTAAGTAAGTAAAGTAAGTTTTTTGACCTGTTTCCGTTTATTTTAAGTTAGATTGACGTAAGTAACTAGGTAGGTATCTTAAACTCAAACCTATTTCTTTGAACAAGAAATGTTGAATTCCTACCTACAAAATTTGTTTTGATAAATAATTTCATAATTAGGAACACATATCTCAAATTGTTAATAGTTATTTCGTTGTAACGAAGTCAGTCACAGGCTGAGAAAATAAACACAGTCACAGGCGCGTGGCGCGGTCCGCGAGCGGCAGCCCCGCGCTCATTCACGCGTCGCTCGAACGTACCTAAACTTCGGAGTGACACCCCCCTGGTTATGTCACATTTATGGCCACCTCCTGTGGCTCGACAAAGTCCGCGACCACTGTCATGTATCGGGTCGTTATCGCGGCGCGGCTCATCAAATTTGTAATTTACGTTACAAAACACCTCAGTTTATTCCAATTTTTTTTCATAATTTAGCAGGTTATGATTGCCATCTTTTTATTTATTTATTTATTTATACTTTATTGCACAATAATAAAATTTTGTACAAAAGGTGGACTTAACGCCATATGGCGTTCTCTACCAGTCATGCCTTTGGGCTAAGCAGAAATGATTGTGGGCGGTGCGACAAAGAAACGAAATTAATTATATACAAAAAAAAAGTCCCAAATAAATACAATTAATACTTACATAATATTACACATACATAACATAAGCAATAAAATAAATACATTAATAATACATACATATACCAACATACACTATATATATATACATATAAATATACTATATATTATGACGATCGTTGTAGATAGATGTTATGGAGATGATTCCGATATATCTATGAAGGAAGTGTGCACGGACGAGTCTCTTGAATGTGAACTTACTGGGAGCTTGTTGAATATTTGCCGGAAGGGCATTCCAAAGACGAATGGCTTGGACAAGAAAAGAGTTTGAGAGAAAACCTGTGCGGTGCGAAGGAGTAGCGAGGGAAAGATTATGAGAAGAGCGCAGTGGACGCGTGTGCGTCTCACTGAGGAAGGTGAACTGGGATTTTAAGTAGCTAGGAGAATTGAGGTCATTTAATACCGAGAAAAGCGTGCAGAGGACTCTGATTTTACGTCGAACATGAAGGGGTAGCCATACAAGTTGTGACCGAAAAGATGAGATGTGATCAAATTTACGCAGACAGAAAATAAAGCGGATGCCAGAATTTATTAGGCGGTCAAGCTTGTTTAAAAGGTCTTGATTTAAATCAAGTTACTATCAGTTACCTTTTTTAAAGCACTCCCGTGTACAATTGTATTAATATTCATTGCGAATCGGACATCAATCAATTAACATCACAGCCATCTTGACGCGAGTCATTCAAAAACAGGGGATTTGGGGTCCAATTTTTGAGTCACTCGCTTGAAAATGGCGTGCGTCCGAAGACGAATTAAAAATCAATAGTAATTACGCGAAATACAGACTACAATACTTACAAAATTCAGTTATCTTTTTTTACGACTCCCGAGAGGAATGATACTATTTTTTGTTGGAAAGGGGGGCATTAATCAATTAATATCACTCGCCATCTTGAAGCGATGATTAAACAATAGAGCTTTACCATTTCTGTCATATAATGAGCACGTTCGTTGCATGAGCAAAACTTAAATAATCGTACTTTATTGCGCAGCGTAGTTGTAGGAGATCTGAAATTTTAAAAATAATCATTTTGTGGTAAAAATTTGATGCCCGTAGGCTTGGCTCGGCTCCAAACACTATGTTATCTTCGGAGATGCCTATTTGCATAGTACTATAAAATAAATGAAAAAAAAAAACATTTTCAGTCTGTTTTGCATCTTTTGGTTGCATGAATGCAGAACTTCATATTTTAGTCTATAGTTTGGATTTGTTTTAGCGAAAGATAGCGATGCAGACTGTAGAACATGAATTCAAATGTTAAGAAATATAATGAAGGTATAAGCTTAGATGAAATTAACATAGATTTCATCTAAAGTGGGATACTTTTTGAGAAAATAAATACTATTTAAGCTGTTTAAAACGGCCTTAATTTCCATTCAGGGCAAAGGAAGATCTAGATTCTAACATAACTTCGACTCCGTATCCGAATACTCAATCTCAATTCTCACTGAGATAGGCCATCGGCGTGTGATATTTTTAGGGTTCCGTAGCCGAATGGCAAAAACGGAACCCTTATAGTTTCGTCAAGTCTGTCTGTCTGTCCGTCCGTATGTCACAGCCGTTCTATTCTGTAACTATGAGCATTACACTGTTGAAATTTGGTAGGAAGATGTATCCCATTAACCGCTTTACGATTCTTATATAAAAACATAAAAAATAATCACATTTAACTCTTTCACGGACAGTGACCGCCTATAGGCGTGATGACAATGAAATTTCTATTGTGTCTGGAGTACTGTCCGTAAAAGTGTTAAGGAGTGGCTCCCATACATGAAACTAAAACAAAAAAAAAGTCAAATTTATGCGTGTGGGGTGTCCATGGATAGGTCTTTTAAAATGACATAGAGGTTCTTAAAACCATTTTCTTTTAAAGTCGTTTCATAGCTAGACGCTTCCAAAGTGGAAAAATGGGCGTTCCCCCCCATTTAACTTCTAAACTAAGCGAGCGTAAATTTTGGAAAACTATATAATGTAGACCTTCACAAATACTTTCAACGAAAATTGGTTCGGACGGGATCGAACGAGAAGTTTTTGAGATAAAGCACATTTTCAACAACCGCAAACATAACTTTGATACATACAAACACTATAAAAAACAAAGTTATATTTGCTGTCTCCAAAATATTGTGGTATTTTACTAATTCAGTTAAAGTTGACACGGAACTCTCAGTGCGCGAGTCCGACTCGCACTTGGCCGGTTTTTTTGAGCGTGTGCGTAATACATAAAGGCTTTCTTCGTTCCGTCACTCTCATAATTTGATAAAACGATAGATATTAATATAAATATTAGACAGCAACCACATACATTGCTCCGATCTCAAAGTAAGTAGCTAATGCACTTGTGTTATGGAAATCAGACACAACGGTGGCACCACAATACCCAGACCCAAGATAATATAGAAAATTATAATGTCTACATTGACCCGACCGGGAATCGAACGGACCTCGGAACCGCGGCGACACCTTCAAACCCAGGGCTTAGTGCAGATAGAACCAGCATGATTAATGAGAGCTAGCTAGATTTGAATAAACAATTTTAAAAAAACACATACTTAATTGAACACTGAACTCATGTCGATTTTTTTTATAATAGCAATTTGGGAATACTGTGAAATCTGTTACCCGTAGTGAGAGATCGTCCTTTAACGGTGTCCAAAGACAGTAATTGGTTTCATTCTGCGACAGACCATTAACGCTTCAAACCAATCCCATTTAGCCGGACCGAAGCATCTTTTGTCAATTTGTTAAGAGCCCCGCATTCATTTCTCACACCTTTTATACGCTTTGACGGTCCTTAGTCATTGTTGTCACGATTATCGTTTGAATCTAATCTTTTTAAAAGTAAGCCCCATTTTTTCTTCTAAATAATCGTATGGTATTTTATTGGAAATGGATTATTTAATCAATCAAACATCTTTTGAATTTGTGAAGGAAAAGACGCGTTGTGAAAGGAATATTGTTATTAACTTTAAAAGAAATTATCTAAATTAATCGTCAACCAAGAAGGAAATGGCGTTGAATTGAAAATAATGGGAATATTAAATGAATAATTGAAATGATACTGTAACGCTGCATATTTTTCACCGAAACTGGGTTATAAATAGTAAAGTCTATGAGTCTTTAATGCAAAAGTTACGAGAATTATTATGTGATACAAGTCACCGTCATATTTATTGTAACAATCATCATAATCTTGCATCTGCTGCTGCCGCTGCCGCGCTATTGTTGCGCTACTGCCGCGCTGTTGCCCCGCTGCTGTTGCTCTCACGTGGAGGCACTTAGGCATCGAATTTTGCGGCCAGCGGGGTGGCAGCAGGCAGAGAACCGCTGTTTTGGAGGACAGGTCCATTTGATTTTACGCATAAGATCCTGCCGCTCCCGCTAAACTCGAGGCAGAGGCCTTACAGGAAGGATAAAGAGGGTTTGCTTCGTTCACCGCTTTCATCCTTCGTCTTTGCATGACAGTGATTCGTCATTTCAGTTTATCGACAAATCTATGCAGTTTGGTACAGTTCTCAATTATTTTACAATATTACAGTGAATTACAATTTTGCCAACATACCAAGATCAAAATCATTTTGTATGGTATCAACATCGAAGTCCCAAAGTTTTTTGGCTTTTCTATACAAACTAGCATCAGCCTATCGGCACTCTAGTATGTGAAAATTAAATATTTCAATTTGTTTTTGAGATTATGATGTTGGTCCCATACAAAAATTTGTTGTATCTGAGCATCAGAATAAGCCGCAAGAAGGAATGCAGGTAATATTCATACACCCTATGTGCTACTTAGGTACCTTCATTAATACTTAAAAAATCAACAAACTTACTCATAAATTTACCCATTCATAAGCTAACAGTGATTAAAGAGATAATTCATTTAAGAAAAGAGAATAATAACAAAAAAAACTCATGAAAAAAATAACACAAAACGAACATAACTATTTAAAAAAATAAACCGCCTAAAAAACTGACTAAAAGCTCAAAATGACATATCTGCTCTCTGTTAAGGAGAAACAAATTCATTTGAATTCTGTGTAAGATGTGCGTAGACTATTGATGAACGTAAGCTTGAGGTACTGCACCGACTCTAAATGAACTTTTCTCATATACAGAGGTCATATATGCTATTTTGAGCTATATATTTAGTCAGTGCTACGAAGGCGGTTATTTTTTTATATTTTACTAGCGTACCCAGCGAACTTTGTTTCGCCCCCAGCCCCGTCCCGCCCCAGCCCCGTCTCGCCCCAGCCCCGTCCCGCCGAGTCCCGTAATTTTAAAAGTTAAGCATTCCCAGCGAATTTTGTTTCACCCTTAAATTACTAAAATGGCTATTAAAAATAAGGGTTGATTGTAGAAGGGTGAAAATTGAGGGTTGTATGTATTTTTGTATGTTTTATCATAAAAAAATAGAAATTAAAAATTTTGTCTAAAAAATAAAAAAATAAAATTAGGGGTGGAGTACCCCTAACATTTAGGGGGATGAAAAATAGATGTTGACCGATTCTCAGACCTACTGAATACGCATATAAAATTACAACAAAATCGGTCAAGCTGTTTCAGAGGAGTTTGGCAACTAAAACTGTGACACGAGAATTTTATATATTAGATTTATTTCATGATTTTTAGTTATATTACCTATATCTCAAAAAATACTTGCCGATTTTGATGAAACGTTCACTGTTCCCTAAGTTGAAATATACCTGATTGAACAAAAAAAAGAATATCTCGCTATGACTGCTCGTTTAAAAGAAATCCGTGGACAAACGTATAAATATACAATCATGCATACACTGACAATACTTCGCAAACGGTTTGGAAGCCTTAATAGATCAATTTACTCAAATATTATCTCACGATGTCACATACATACACTTTGATATTAAGTACCTCTTTTTTTGAAGTCGGTATTTCGTAAGTTTTCGTACTGGAAACCTTGTTAATAATAATCGATTTTTCCACCAAATACCAAATGTCGGTTTGACATTATATTTACCATTAATAAGAAAATTCAATTTAGCTGTTCCGTGCAACACCCCCCACCCATGACTTATGGGAGTTGTACTTCTCTGTAATATACAAGTAATGGCAAAAAAACTTCCTCACATTTTGTTTGACCTAGTAAAAAAGGCCGTTTTGTATCATAAATTATTTACCTTATCAATTTACTGTTCTTATGAGTTTTCCCTTTTTGTTTTTGTATGCATATGTAATGATTACTTATTTGATACGTGTTTTCCGGGTTTCATCATAATATCTGGGTCACGGGGAGAACAGTGTGTGTTGCGACAACTGATATTTACAATTCATTTCTATTTACTCACTTTTTATGAGTAATTAAAACAACAGCTTTGCCCTTTGTTCCAAGGAATACGAGCATTGATTCGACAGATTTCCCCTCACATCTTAATTGGTTCACAGAACGCTAGACGAAGTCCTTTCACGTAACGTCTAGACTAGTTTAAGATACAAAGCTAACTTCAGCTATTCACACCTCGATACGTTAGGTCAAAGCAACACACATTCCCTACTCTGTCAAAGAAATCAGAATTTCTACATGGTTATCTCTCTCTCTCATATGAGTTTGACTGTACAACTGACAGAGATGGGCAGAGATGAAAATATAGCCTTGTACATACAGCAGAGTCTTCAAATCTTAACTAGTTTAGGGTAAACGCAAACTTTGTTATATACTGCCGTGTTATACCATCTTGGAAATGCCTGGTTGGTACTGGTGACTTTGGAAGTATTTGGCCGTAGATTTATTTAAAACATACGAACAAAATCATTCTGTAGTTGCTAATGTCTAGCAGCAAACAAAATTCTTGTATAGAGAAAAAAATAATTTTAAGGCTACATGAAACTAATGCCATCTTAGTATTTATTTATATCTATTTTTAAAAAAAAAACATCACACTAATATTAATGGTGCGTTGTGCTTAATAGGCGTAAAGGTTACTCGGTCGATAAATGTTTTAATAATTCACAAAGATAGTAATATATATTTTACTACAGTTTATATTAATATTTCACAAAGGAAAACAGTGTCATTGTTAGTAGATATAAAATTAAATATATATATTTATAGCTGTTTATATTCCATGCCTCTAAGTGTACATTAAACTATTTATTCGCCAACATTTTGGGACACTATCTTTGATTTATTCGCGAAATTTAAGCGGTTCCAGTTTAAGATCTTGTTTCGGTTAACTTACGAAGGAGAACGCAAAATCCCACTACAAATTGTGTCTGGAATTTGAAACCGACCAGCATCTTCAAGATTGTATTTTATTAATAAAATTTGTTTATAGTTAGAGAAGAGAATATTTGGTTGCACCATTGCTCCATTTGATAAGACCATAGAAACTGACAAATATCTTTCAAACACTATATTCCCAGCTGGTTACTTTTTTGCTTCTAAATATAAAATCATTGCTTTTTGGTAATGGTCAAAGTGTAATGGTGCAATTAAGCTTTAGTTTATTAAATCATTAGCTAGGTGCAGTCTAGTTTTTTTTTTGCCTTTGATTAAGGTATATACCTAGTCTTGCCATAAATATTGTCACAAAGAAAAAAAATGCAAATAATATTTATTACTTTTACAGTGTGTTAGTTTTATACATAAATATAAAACATTTTAAAATATAAATAGCTTATTTGAGGTGGTCTCGATTGGCTGCAATACAGTCCTTTAATCGTTGAGGCCAGATATCTATAGAAGCACGCACTCTTTCCATTGGTAAATTCTTCACTGGCAATCGTATGGATTGTTTTAGGGACTCCAAATTATCATGGCGGTTAGAGCAAGCTGTAGTCTCTAAAACTGACCATAAAACACAATCCAGCGGATTAAGATCGGGAATAGACGACGGCCAGTCTTCAGCTCTGATGAAGTCCGAAACGTTCGCTTCTAACCAAGTCTGCGTGGACTGAGTTTTATGACCCGGCGCCGAGTCTTGTTGGAAAGACCATGCTTGGTTATTGAACATGGTGTTGTTATGGGGCTTAACTACCTTCTTAAGAATGGTATCTTGATACACTTGTGCTGATGTTTTGATACCTTTTTCACAAAAATATGGCTCAATCACTCCTTCATAGCTAACACCCGACCAAACCATCACTGAAGGGCATTTCTACAGAAGCGACTGATTGACCGACTGGAGCAAAAAACCTACCTTTAAAATTGAATAACGTGTCTGAAAAAAATCACACGTATTTATACAACTCTTGGCCTGATGGAGAGCATATCAAGAAGACCACCAGGTTCTACATACGGTCTAAAAAAAATCGGAAAGTTCAAAAACGGGCAGAATTTGGCCTAAAATGGAGTGTCCGGTTTCCAGAATGTACTCGTTTTCGTTTCATAACTTTTAAAATAATAAGTTGCTATTATTCCTACATTTCTATAACAAGGAATAAATAATGAAGCCATATACGTGCTTGCATATATCGTGAATCCTTAAATTTGAATACAGTGACACATTTAAATTTTGTCCGAGGCTTGTGCCTCAATTCGGTGAAATTTACTTTTATCTTCCTGTAGCACTAACCATGCATAATACTCGTAGGAACGCGCACTACTTGTTCCCATCATCTGACAGTTGCGCCCGAGCGGACGAACAGTGTAAACGGGAGATCTGTAGCACTCAGGAGCAATTTTCAGAGGTACGAAATCGTTCGGTGTTTTTGGTATAGTAATTTCTCAAATCAGTGTGCCACCTCGATTATGTATCTAATTTATGAGTTTTGTGCTAAAACTATTGAGTGTTTAACAGCTTTCTATCATTAGGTTTAGTAGAAATTACTGTAAGTCATAACATTTTTGGGTAATTTGATGTATTGTGTTATTTTCTCAATTCCATGGATATCAATTCCGTGGAAAATGGTGCACCGAATTGAGAAAACTTACACCGAATTGAGGTTTTACTTTTATATTATTAATTTAGCTAATTGTTGTTGTTGATTACTGTTGTTTATCGAGAAAATCAACAGCACATCCATTGCTATAACTCACGTTTTAATACATTGGGTATGGCCAATTACAGATCTCCCTATAAATTATCAGTAAGTTAGTACAAAAATACTAACAAGTTTCTTAAAATTGACAAATTAACAATTCAACAATAATATATTACGAACGTACCTAACATATTCAATTTCCTATTTTATGTGATTAATTGTTTTTAAATATTAAATTATTATAAAATATTTTATGTGATTAATTGAATTGAAATATTAAATGTAACAAAATATTATGAAGACATAATTTACTAACAAACATTGTGCACCAAGTAGCTAGTTATGGAACCCCCTCGCCCTTCTGTCTTAGATTAGGATTGCCTCAGCATATTTAAGGGCAAGCTCATGTATTTTGTTATCGACTTAGCCGTTTCAGCCTCAACGGCCCGTGCCTGTATTTAGAATTAGTAAGCCAGTAATAAATCATCTTCGAATCGGTGCAGACATTACTCGTTACTCGCATTTTAATTTTAATTAATTTAGTTAGTTTTTAAAAACTCCCTACCCGGCTCCCCATACATAACTGGCGCAGCCGGATTGGATTTTTCAAGGAGTTTCCGCGTTTTCCCTGTGTGTCTAAATTCACAATTAAGGGAGATTGAAACAGCTCTAGCCTTAAGTAAATTGTCAGTTTTACATCAATCCATAGTTAATTCGAAAGAATTACTAAATCATTTAAAATTGGTAGCTCAATTTGCAAATCTTTTACCTAACGAGGTATTCAATTAGAGGATTTTTTTTTAAATTAGAGGAAACAATGTATGTCAAATCATACGTAAAGAAAGACAAGGTAACATTTATAATGGAGATACCAATAACTGATAATCATACTTTAGTTATTAGAAGATTTATTCCTTACCAATATTCCACGAGTCACAAAACATCACAAGCTCGCTGCTGGCGACCACTTCTTATATACGACAGACAACCAAGCTGTCTACCATGAACCTACCTGTGCGGAGCAGCTTATGGATTTTGACAATACTCTCACACATTGTCACCAGCATCAAATTCAAATCGAAGAAGTAAGAATCCAGAGGGTTAATACCAACAATTGGATCTTGTATAGTCGAAGACCAACAACGATAACTAGTCTGTGTGATAACCACGACCGTAAGCAGCCTATTTTTTTGACTTACCTCGTTACTATTGATGAACCCTGCAACCTTGAAGTCCTTGGACTCAAAATCAATCACCATATCTACGGGTCGCTAGATACCGCGAAACCGATCCCGATCATAAACTTACCTGTGATGCACGGTCATACGAATCTATCAAGCACACACGCACTAAACATGGTTGGAGTTAACCTGGATAAAATAAAATATATGTCATGTGCTCTAAAGCACAGTGCGGAAGTGGAAAGTGTTTTGAGTGATAAAAAAGACATTAACTTCAGTGTTGATTTAGGTTATTTTGTCATATTATGTTTAGTTATAATATGTTTAATTGTATTCCCTTTATATGTGTTGCGTAAAAGGTAATTAAAAATTTTGCGAAATGATCGGAAAGATATTGAAAATGATCGTTCTGATAATTTCACTCTTAGGGAGGGAGGAGTTATGGAACCCCCTCTCCCTTCTGTCTTAGATTAGGGTTGCCTCAGCATATTTAAGGGCAAGCTTATGTATTTTATTATAGACTTAGCCGTTTTAGCCTCAACGGCCCGTGCCTGTATTTAGAATAATTTAGCCAGTAATAAATCATCTTCGAGTCGGTGCAGACATTGATCGATTTTAATTTTAATTAATTTAGGTAGTTTTTAAAAACTCCCCACCCGGCTCCCGATACGTAACTAGCTACTATCATGTGGTGAATTTGAACTTTCGTTCAGTTAGCAGAATGATTCTTTTAGCGCTTCAATTAAGTAAAGCAATAAAGAATAAGGATAAGGATACGATATAAATATATACAATAAAGATAAAAAGACAATATAAATTGAAATTGAAATTGAAATCATTTATTTCAGAAACAGTTTCCATACATTCTTAACCTTATACCATTATACAGAAATAAAACAAATAAAATAAAATACTACCTACTTAAAAATACACCCGAGCAGTCCGATCCAATCCCAGCTACAAGTTCTAATAGAACTTAAAGCTAGGATTAGACCGAACGTGTATGGATGAATTTTTTTTTATTTTTTATATTTATATAAAACAATAAAGATATAAATATATCTTTATTGTTTTATATAAATATATAAAACAATTAAGATATAAGTATATCGATAATAAATAGTATTGTGTTATTCTCTTTGAAAATTGTAATGTTTAAATTGTTTGAGTTTTAAAAACAAGACTGATTATTAGTTATATCGAAAAATAAACATGTTGATCAGTTTTTTATTATTATTAACATTACAAATAATTATTGATATAGATAGGCACATAAACTATTAAACCGATAGACCAGCAGTCAGTTAACATAACGCTTTAGGTATTTTTTATTATTTTGATTATTCAAATACATTATATATTCACAATAAAATGCAATACAATACAATACAATACATTAGATAATGTTGCATCTATTCTCAATTCAGTGATTCATTTTCTCAATTCGGTGCATCGTTTTCTCAATGCGGTGCTTTCTCAATTCGGAGCCTAACTTTTCTCATAGATCAATCAACAAAATTTAGGCAAATCGTTATTTTATGTTTCAGGATGGAGTAAACTTCATTTTTTATTATTTAAACTACTACAAAATCCAAATTAAAAATCAACCACCGAATTGAGAAAAAAAGTGACCTTCTGTAGAAATGTCCTGAAGTCGGGTAATGCCCACGTTGCACTCTGCCGACTAATTGGGAAGCTTCCTTAGAGGTTTGTACGGTCATTTCGTTTGTTAAAATATTGCTCAATAGTAAAGATTTTCTCATCCGTAAACAAAATTTTTCTGTGACCTCCCTTTGCTTCAGTAGTTTTTTCGATTTTACCACCTTATTCTTTTTTTAAATTATCAGTTAAAAATGACCAGTGCGTCTCTTATAGGCTTCATGTCCTAAGTCATCTTTGAAAATACGCGACATGGTTCTGGGTGCTATCTTCATCTCCCGAGATAAAATCTTTTGCTTTCGGACAGGATTTCTGCGAATTCTTTCCCGTACTGCTTTGACCACTTTTTTCGTACGAACACTACGTGTACGGCCAGATCTCTTTCTGTCACAAACAGAGGAGGTCTCATTGTACCTATTGATAGCCCGGTACACAAACATTTGGCTAATACCAAGCGTATGGAGAGTTTTAAAAATGGCATTTGGCTCCATACCAACTTTGTGTAATGCAATCACAGCGATTCGGTTCTCTTTATCACCCCACTCCATTTTAATATTGCAAAATATTATAAAATGTATTGGCGCCAAAATTAGAAAACACAATGAGCAATCGTATAAAAATGACAGATTCTACATTCAAACGTAATATATTTCTTATTTTTGATTGTAACAGTATTTATGACCAGACTGCGTATATTATCAAAACTAGATAACTACAGACTTATGAGTATAATCTTAATTCTATTACAGAAACTTTACTATATCACGCCCAAACTTAAGCAGCTACTCAGTTTTTACTCGCAATCGTATGAAATATGTGATTTATAACACCCAAAGGAGAAATAACGAAACGTACCTTGCGAAATATGTAAGATTTAGAGCTGGGTTAACATCGATATTCAATTACATCGATTCATAGACCGTTTTTAGTACAGATTTATCGTGCGGTAAATACCGACGATACATTACCCAAGAGATAATTCCACATATCACTTTTTTGAGACGACACTTTTCAACCCTTGACACAAAAAGAGAGAGGTCATATAAGTTAAGTCAGACAAACAGTCTGTGGTAACGTAGCTCCGAAACGGAGAAACCGATATTCGTCTAGTTTTTGAGGGACATAAATAATTTGGTAAATCCCGGGTGTTCTTAGACATGTTTCATGAAAATTCGTATAGCCGATTTTTTCATTAGCGACGGGGTTTTTATTTTAATTAAAATTGTATGGTGAAATTATTGCCTGAGCAGTTAGTACGTCAACGCATTCACATGCTGCATGCAAAATTCCCATATGCTCTGTCTCGCTCTAATATACAAAATAAGCTAGACGTCACAGTTGCATCCTTGAAATGCGATCGTGTACAAACGATGTTATTACACCCAAATAAAGGCTTTTTTGCATCAAATAATTTTTATTCTTTACGATATTGTAGATCATGTTTGAAACATATGTCTGCTATCACAATCTCTGTACAACCAATAACATATTTTCTTTTCGACATAATGCCTTGCTTTGTAACCAACTTAAAAACGGAGGAGGTTATTATTTTTAATTCTCGTAAGTATTTTTATTTCTGGACCAATTTAAAAAATAAACTTCTAGAGGTTACAGCTTATAGTTAGTCCAATTGTCGTCAAGTTGGGATCTAATGATAGGATCTTGTTAAAAATATGTTGTTTTTTTAAACTAGTATCTTAATGTTGACATGTTTTAAGTCTGTAGTCTTCATTGTACAGAGCTGAGCTGACAATGGCACAAAAAAACAAGTATCATGGGCCTTTTCAGGGATAGTTGCGACTGACTTAAAAAAAACATACTCCATTTAGGTGATCAATTTCTTTTTTGAGTTGGTACCCTAATGGATGTTGTCCGAGACGGCCATAGCAATGGCACTAATTTAAAATAGGTAATTATTCGCCTAAATTGTTTATTTTTTCCTGTAAGTGTAAAACTTTTGGAGTCATTTAGGTGTTAGCTCCAATAAGTATAAAACTCTTCTATAGCCTGTTGCTGGGGAAGTTTCTTGTTTTATCGACTTTGTCTACGATATCTGAAAGCTTAAAGATTATTACTTATTTACGTGCAGATTACGAGTAATTCAACAAATTAGTGTGATAAATTAATGGGTATTTATTTATTTAGTGATTGTTCTCTTATCGGCGTGTAAAGTATGATCAATTATTGGGTATCTAAGATGTTTTTAAATTATAGATAAGTCGTACACGCTCTAAAATCAAGTCAATCAAGACGAAAGGCAGGTAATTGCCTAGAGTGCCGGGCACGCTATCTTTTTGCGGCTATACGTCCCGATAGCGTCTTATTTCTCGTTTTCTGGCAAAAATGCCTTCCTGTGTGTTAAAGAGTTGTACCAATTACATTGCAACTATTAGAGACAAGAAAAAAGTGTCATTTCATACATAGGTATGTTTGTACTTTTGAATAAAAGTATTAAAACTTAAAAAGCGTATTTAGTATTTACCATAATTTGGTAATGGCTGACATTAGGCTTAAGAGCGAGATGTCAAGCGCTCGCGCCAATGAGCGCTCAGTAGCAATCTGTACGTAAATTACGTACTAATGTTATATATTTATCATTCAGTACGTAAGTTACGTACTAATGTAATTTATTTCTTTCTATCAACAGGCATGCCCAATAATTTGTCTCTATTAGCGCTAAGTGTCGTAATACACAACTATACGTTCGTATTGAGAAATCCTTGCGCCACTTTAAAATGCTTTAATTTTGGCGTATAACCCTGGCTATCCCTTTGAACTTCATATTTAAGCGTCACGCAATTGACGTTTTCATAAGAAACCACAAATTTCGCAGAGTCGGACTAACAGCACGGTAGCTTAATTGGTAAGAGCGTTTGGCCCGGTTTGCCAAAAGGTTGCTGGTTCAAGTCCCGCCCGTGCGCAAATTTTTGGTTTCTTATTTCATCTTTATGAATATAAAATATGACACTGTGAGTGTTAAAAACATTCTAAAGCATTAGATAGCGAAGCGACATCAATTTCCAAGTTGAATTTATTCTGTAAAGAATAACTGCTTGGGCCATCTGTTTCATAAACAGACGGCTAGATGGCGCTAAGCGTCACGCAATTGACGTTTTCATAAGAAACCACAAATTTCGCAGGGTCGGACTAACAGCACGGTAGCTCAATTGGTAAGAGCGTTTGGCCCGGTTTGCCAAAAGGTTGCTGATTCAAGTCCCGCCCGTGCGCAAATTTTTGGTTTCTTATTTCATCTTTATGAATATAAAATATGACACTGTGAGTGTTAAAAACATTCTAAAGCATTGAACTTCATTGTTAGGTATTGATTAATTTTGTGTATATCCTCTTATCAGAATGTATCTTTTATTATGTTGCCTACGAAAAATTTGGCTAGAAATACTTATCACTTAGAAAAGGTTTTGTATTACGCGATAGACAAGTATATGATAACATTATGACTTTATTGAGAAGATTGATAAAAAGAAAGAAAGAAAGATGTATTTATTTACATAAACACGTCTACAATTGCTTAGTATTTACAAACACAGAAGCAATAGATGTTGATTTAATTAATTACATTTAGTTAGTATTAACATGTTTTACCGAAACTCGACAAGTAAATATGTAATGTCAATATTGTATTATAACGTATTTATGATCATTTGCTTTTCTTTTCTTAGGTTGCAATTCTTGAATATATTTTTTTCATCTAAATCAGTTCGAGTTTCAAGCATTACATTGGATTCGAAATTGCAGTGGGAACCATATGTTGACGCTCTGGCTGGGAGACTCATTTCAGCTGCCTTTGCGGTGAGAAAAATTAGACATTTGACTGATGTTGAAACAGCAAGGCTTTATTGTGTATTTTAGTTACTTTTACAGTATAATGTCTTATGGTCTTCTCTTATGGGGTTCTTGATTTGTATCATTTTTGAGGTAGCTAGTGGTGACTGAGTTTGTTCCGGCGTTTCTTCTCAGTACTTGCCAAATTGTCTTGTCTCGAAGCGCTAGTAGGGCTCAATACATGTTCTAGCCCCATACGGGCTATTATTGATTGATATTACACAAATTATTGATGTTTATAAGTGGCATTTTGTGTCCTAAATTGAATAAATTATTTTTGACTTTGACTTTGAGCTTATTTGATGCATAATGTAGTACATAACATGTTTGTTCTGAGGTAGTAAACAGCTGAAACATTTCAAAAACTTTTCTCCACCGGTAGCATATAACAATTTTTACCCTGTATAGAATATGTCATGGTATTTTTAGCGTCATGCATACAAGATTGACGCGCAGACTGAAATCCGACCAAACCGCGCACGGATGCTATTTTTATCGATAAAACCAATCGATTTTCGACCGCCCTAATAAGATTGATTAGCACCATTTTGGAGTGAGCTATATTTCATAGCGTACCATCGATCATTTCGTAAAGACTGGAGATATTGATTCAAATTGTATTGTTGGATTAAGAAATAAATAAAAAAATACATTGGTCCCTGGTAACTGATCGGTTTATACATTTTTGCACTTAATAAATATAATGTACGGAAGTGAAAAAAAAGTGTAACAAGTGTACTGGTTTGACCATTTTAAGCCACATTACCTACATAATTTCGAACTTTGTACCCTTATGACTCTGTTCTTTAAGAAGCTACAAATTAACTATCATAAGTTTTGTCATAACAATTACTGACCTCTAATTATATTTCTGGGTTTCCCTCGATTACACCAATATCCCATCATCAGATCCCAAAATTCGACAACCCGTCTGGTGTAGTGGTCGGGAAATCGCCTACTACGCAGCGGGTGCGGGTTCGATTCCCGCACAGTACAAACATTTGTGTGCATGAACATGTCTGTTTGTATTGGTCTGGGTGTTTTCTATGTATATCATGTATGTATTTACAAAAAAAAGTATTTAAGTATTATATCCATAGTCTGGCACCCATAACACAAGCTTTGAGTAGCTTACTTTGGGGCTAGATGGCGATGTGTGGGAATGTCCAAAGGATATTTATTTATAAAATGGCAACAATAGGACCAACTAGAAGGTATACCCTCTAGGTAGGCGAACTGTCTTAAAATTGTTTTGTCAGTATCTTGAACACATGAATAGAATACATAGGTTGGAAATAACATGGTCTAAAAACTACGATAAAAACCACTGGTTTTTGTATTTATGACAAACTTAGATGATGGTGTGGACATCCATCATGAATAAAATTATAAAATAATTTTGTGGTTACTGGTCAGTAATATTGAAGGATTTAATTGTAAAAAAATACTTTGAGCTTTGTTTCAAAAAATTTCCATAAAAAAGAGCCACAATTTTTTGTTCTTGTCCCCCTAGACAAACAATGTCCTTAAATAAGAATCACTTAAAGTCAGCATGATGAGAACTCTCAAAACATAAATTTTCTGATAAGTAAATTATTTTATCTTGTCACGGATTAAATACGAAATACTCAAGTCTCGTTTTAATAAAATTGTAATTTTACATTAACGATTAAAGTACCATCAATCCTATACAAATAGTGAGTGTCCATATTTATTCCCGTTCTTATAAAACATCGAATGCCCGCGTCCATCATGACTTGCTGATGACGGCACTAACTCAATTAATATAGGAGATCATTTGAGAATTCAGTCAGTTGATTTCGAGCACGCAATCATGTTTATCATACTGTTCGTGTGTGGTCTGGTAGTGGGAGCACAGTCGGGGAGCTCAAAACTAGTTAATATAAGCCAAGGCCCTGTGAAAGGATATAGGGCACATGATGCCGATGTTTTTCAATTTTTTGGAATCCCGTATGCTTCTGCGCCTACAGGAAGAGACAAGTTTAAGGTAAGTTGCTGAAAATTTGCTGAATAATAAAAATAAATTCCTGGTTATTTCAGTAAATAATCAGTTAATTACCAAAGTTTTTTAAAGTAAATAAAACAAAAATGTAAAAAAACGCGTATGTGCAAGTCGGACTCGCACACAAAGGGTTCCGTATCTATATTACTAAATGTGTTCGCATTTTTATTGCCCTTAAATGTCTTGTACAGTTTTGGATAATATGTCACTTGTTCTACTGATTCCTCTATTTCTATATATATATGTAATTTCTAGCGGTCCCCCGCGGCGTCGCCCGCGTAAATTTTGGATATCCCGTTAATTTTTTTCTCGCCTTTTAAACCTTCCCTAGACCTCCACGAACATTTCAAGACTAAGATAAATCTGTTAAGCCGTTCTCGAGTTTTAGTGAGACTAACGAACAGAAATTAATTTTATACATATAGATAGATATATATATTATATGCTTTAAAGCGACGGCTGCGCCAGAGGTCCACGGTTCGATCCCCGGGTTGGGCCAAAAAAAAATACGTACCTGCGTTTTTCTGTTCAGTAATTCTCAGGGTAGCCCGAAGTTTGGAAGTTGGCGGTGTTTCACCCCCGTGCCTCGGAAAAGCACGTACAGCCGTTGGTCATGTGCATGATCTCTCTCTGGTCGTGTCAGATTGCTGTCCCATCGGGCTATAAGAATGAAAGGAATAGAGAGTGCATCTGTGTTTGCGCACACACTTGTGCACTATAATATGTCCCGCGCAGTCGGTTAGTCGTTGTGACTGGCCACCGTAGTCCTATGATGACTATTATTACTGATTACTAAACATGATGAGAATTTGTAGTTAGTTAGTAATCATGGTAACTAACAACATGAAGTAATCGAAAAAAGAATTTAGACATTTTGATTACTATCTACAATCTTAATGTGTCGGTGACGTCGATGGCAGAATGATGCTTTTGAACGTTAACTGCCGATGCTTCGATGGCGTGTCGACGGCTTGCTGATGGCCAAAAAACGCTTCTAACATATCGAAAATAACGAAAGATGCCTTGACGGCGTGTCAACGACGTGTCTATGACTTATCGATGGGGGAAAGACATTTTAACATGTTAAAAATAGCGTATCGATGACATGTCGACAGCGTGACAACGGTATATTGATGGAACAATGAAGCTTCTGAATGTTAAGTCCTAATCGCCTTGCAACTTGCTTTGCTACAACCTAAGAAATCGCATTCTAAGCCACTGTTAAGTCTTAAAGATCTTAATTCCTTACCGTATTTAATTTCTGTGTCATTGGAAATTTTGGGAATGTTTCCGGGAACATTGGGAATATTCCCAGTAAATTACCATGAGATTTTACTGGAAATTGGGAATATTCCCCGCGGATATTACTAGACGGGGGTTAGGAGCGAAACAAAGTTCACTGGGTCTGCCAGCTATTAGCTATTTGTTTTTGGAGTCGGTGCCCGGATGAATGATGCTTGAGATGGCTAAAGCGAGGACACCGTCTCCAAAATTAAATTATTTGCGAAAAAATATTCATACATATATTAGATAGTTACACCTGTTATAACTCAATAAAAGCTGAGCCAATTTGACTGAAAATTGTGCTACGCTATTTGACACTCAAATAATTAATGGTTTAATTTTCAATGTTATTCATATTAGTTCAAGTGTTAAGTGCCTAGTATATTTACAGTGCCACAAAGATCATCTGGCCGATGGATGACATTGACAGAGGGGCCCCAGCATTCAATGAGGATAGCCAATGCAAAAATCTCCCTTGATTCAATGAGTTTAGGAAGATGTTTAACGAATCACCCCAAGCATTACAAAGTCAAAGTGAAGGGTGTTAATTTAAACCAGTATAAGCATGTATGTTTGTACAATGCATTTTCCACTGATTTAAAACCGCAAAACAATGGTATAAATAATAAAACTAAAAACTATGGAAAATTATAACATTATTTATAGATGAAATAGTAAACCAAAAATTTGCGCACGGGCGGGACTTGAACCAGCAACTTCTTGGCTAACCGGGCCAAACGCTCTACCAATTGAGCTACCGTGTCTGTCTGAAATTTTTGGTCTCTTATTTCATCTTAATAAATATAAAATATGACACTGTGCGTGTTTAAAAACCATTATTTATTGAGTTTAGCTCTACGGTACGTAGACGCACACTGATCAAAAGGCCACCGGCGGTTGCATAAACAAAAGCATAACAAAAGCCTGTTGATAAACACATCCACGAGTAAAAAGAATTATTTTCAAAGTTTACACAGAATATGCACCATACGACATTAGGAAAAGCGTACAATCGCCTGTAAGCTA
Organism: Pyrausta purpuralis; assembly: GCA_963924145.1. NCBI lineage: Eukaryota > Metazoa > Arthropoda > Insecta > Lepidoptera > Crambidae > Pyrausta > Pyrausta purpuralis. Next base: position 14,559,652 of record OZ001667.1, on the reverse strand, counting down.
AAGGATGTTTGTCTACACAGCGTTAGTTCTTATTTTCGCCGTCGGCCAATAGATCCGTGTCGCACTGTTAGCAGTTAAATATTACACAGAAACATTGGAAGTATGATAAAAAACCGGCCAAGTGCGAGTCGGACTCGCACACTGAGGGTTCCTTGCCAATTTTAACTTAATAAGGGTATCTACTTACTTTTATTTGGCAAAAATACCACAATATTTTGTTGACAGCAAATATAACTTTGTTTTTGATAGTGTTTGTATGATGAAGAAAGTTATGTTTGCGGTTGTTGAAAATGCGTCTGTCCGTCAGTCTGTCTGTCTGTCCGTCCGTATGTCACAACCACTTTATTCTGTAAATGTAACTTTAAGCATCACACCGTTGAAGTTTGGTAGAAAGATGTATCCTGTTAACCACTTTACGATTCTCATACAAAAATAAAAAATAATAATGATGTTTAAGGGGGGCTCCCATACAAGAAACTAAAATCGTATTTTTTTGTCAAACCTATGCGTTTGTGATGGCTATTTTAGGTCTTTTAAAATTACAAAGAGGTTCCTAAAACTATTTTCTTTTCAATTCTAAAGTTTAAAGACGCTTCCCAATGGTAAAATGGGCGTCCCCCTCCTTTAACTTTTAAAACAACGAGTGGAAATTTTGAATAAAATATTTATGTAGATCTTAACAAATACTTTCAACAAAATTGGTTTGGACGGGATCGAACTAGTAGTTTTTGAGATATAGCACGTTTTCAACAACAGCTACCATATTAACACTATGAGAAACAAAGTTATATTTGCTGTCAACAAAAGAATATGGTATTTTATCTAAGTGGAAGTAAGTGGATTCCCTAATTCAGTTCAAATAGGCACGGAACCCACAGTGCGCAAGTCCGACTCAAATTAAGTTTATCAGGGTTCACAGGATTCGGGAAGTAAATAGGAATGCACTTTAATTTCAAAAGGCTAAGGCCCCTTGAAATGAGCAAAATAACACACATTTGTGCATTTAAGTCAATCCTCAATAATAAATACTTTATTTCTCAACAATGTATATTAATTTGTGTGACAATGTTCAGGCGATCATTATGGAGCCTTTCGGGCGCTGTAAAATAAGTTGTATAGAGAGAGGAAACTTGACAATAAAGAAAAGTTTAATAATTTCTTATTCATTTTAATAACAACCTAATAATCTGTGATCAATCAAAACGGTGCAAGAATAGCCCCTTGAGTTCCATGTCAACGTTTAAAGTTTTATGAGCGAGTGGCTTCAACAAAACGAGTTAATTTGTATAACCTACAATTCCAAAGCGCCACTAAAATGCCACTCAATTGCTACCGACGCTTCCACGCATTCACGTTGTTGACAGGTGTTCAATCACCTATTAATAACCAAACATTTGAACAAACCCGCCGGCTATGTAAACATGTAAGTAATTCGCCAGATACTTGACCTTGATGCTTGGTTGAAATTTTATTTACGAGTATGCTATGGATACCTTATATACTTAAGACTTCGCATTCCCTGTTTATTTCTAATTTTGTTACGAGCGGTGTTGTAGTTTAGTCGATCATTTACTAGTATTATAAACACAATGTCTTTTTATTACAATTAAAAAATAAAAACAAACGATCCACAAGTAGAAAATTTTGCAGATCTATATGACCTTATATAAACCATAGTAGTAGTAGTCCCCCTAGCCGATTTCGACTACGGTGGCCAGTCACAACGACTAACCGACTGCGCGGGACATATTATACGAGTAGTGCATAATGTGCGCAAACACAGGTGCACTCTCTATTCCTTTCACTCTCATAGCCCGATAGGACAGCAATCTGACACGACCGGAGAGAGTTTAGGCGCAGGACCAACGGCTTTACGTGCTTTTCCGAGGCACAGGGGTGAAACACCACCAACTTCCAAACTCCGGGCTACCCTAAAAATTTCTGAACCGAAAAACTCAGGTATATATTTTTGGCCCGACCCGGGGATCGAACCCGGGACCTCTGGCGCTGCCATCGCTTTAAAGTGCGACCCTTCTACCGCTGCGCCACCGAGACAGTTTATATATAAACCATAAACTTATTGCGGTTCTATGCTTCTGATGTGTGATGATGAATGATTAATATTAGTTGACGTGTTGAATCAAAGTGTCGTTTTCAAATTCGCCGTTATGTATTTTATTCGACGAATAGTTCATTTCTGACGTTGGTAAAGTCGTCTTATACTTATATGGTTGGTCAAATCAACTTTATGGTAGACTTGACTTAGAAACAGATTGATGATTTAATCCAGAATTAGCGTTATCCTATGTTAAATCATCATGCGCATGTGGGCCTTAGTGAGCTTTGAGCCGATTTTACCAACTTCAGATAGGACTTATCCGACGAACAGTATATTCAATTCAATTCAATCTGCTAATTTCAGAAAGCAAGGTTCCATATTGTTGTTAGTCAAAAAAAAGATAAAAAAATAAACTTTAAAAAAAAGTAAAAACCGACTTCAAAACCAAAATGCACTAAAAAGTCTTAAATAAACTATTCACCATTGAAAGGAAAGAATCCGTTTTAGGCAAACAATTTCTTTTTGGAGTCGGTGCCATCATTTTGACCATCAAGCATATACTGTCACAGCACCGACACCAAGAAGAAATTGTTTGCCTAAAACGGATTCTTTCCTTTTTAGTTTCCAGTTTATTTTATTTCTTCATTTTTAGTGATTACATAAGAGGGGGGGGGGGGAAGTTGCACCTTATGATTCTATTCATTATAAGAAGCTACAAATTACCCATCATAAGTTCCGTCATTATAATTACTGAACTCCTAAGCGTTAAGGAGTTCCACCATCAGCTCAGCCCCACAAGATGTTGGTTATCAGACGTAACAACACGTCAACATTTAGATTCTAGTAAAGAAACACTATAAGTACGTGCCTTAAAAATTTGAGGGTTTCCCTCGATTACACCAAGATCCCATCATCAGATCCGAAAATGGAAAAAATGGGACCAACTAGAAGGTACACCCTCTAAGTAGGCGAAAAAAAATTTTGATTCGGGCGACAAACGACTGAGATATGAGGTAACAAACATACAAAAAAAAAAACATACAGTCGAATTGATAACCTCCTCCTTTTTTGAAGTCGGTTAATAAACTTATAAATTATAGTTAGTAGAGATAGTCTTGGTAATAGAATAGATATGTTTTGCAGTAGAAATTACGGAAATCCTATTAGGCTTATGGTCCCCCTCAGCCGCGACCGCCCACTGCACAGTACTACCTAAAGCAGACACACTTGAAATCTGCTTTCGGAACAGATTAGCCACCTTTTCCGAGTCAGTGATGCTCGCCACATACGCAGGGAGACTCGACTTGCTTTGTAGTTGGTTGGTGGTCTTCAGAAATCTACCAAAGTCTTTTTACGTTTCGAATTAAGCTTTTATATCTAAATTAATTAGCAGCAGAGTTGGCTGAAAACGCCAAGCGTCGCAAGTACGTTGCACTTGCAAGTGATTATGTGTTTGCGCCGTTTGGCGTTGAAACATTTGGGCCGTGGGGACCCTCTGCTAAATTGCTGTTTAGAAAAATATCGCCAAAATTAAATTCTTTAACAGCCAATAATAAAGCTGGCTGGTTCCTAGCTCAAAGGATCAGCATAGCTATCCAACGCGGCAACGCAGCCAGCATCATAGCCTCCTTGCCGCAAGGAAATGGTTTCGTTTTTGAATAGGTAGATATTAAGTTATTTTTTTATGCTGCATGTTTTAGTTCAATTTTTTCTTGTTTGTTAATAAATAAATAAATATTAATTTGTTCTTGATGATATAGAAAATATTTTAATTTAGTTTTAAACACCCTACGCGACTGCCTCATTTTTTTGTAAGCTTCCCCAATTGTAGGGGTAACCAGTTATATCCCCGTATAGTAACCAGTTTCTGTTGCATGATCGGTACTCCTTGTGAGCACAACTCACATGCCTGTTCCAGCCTGTCACATACTTCCGATTTTTGACCTGATCGACCCCAAAGTATAAAAGTATAGCACCCTTCTAAAGTGTAGATACTATTTCAGAGTACATTCTACCTATACAAAAAATATATTTGTATTACTACAATGTCCATTATGAGAACATGCAATACATTCAGTTGGAAAATCATAGATTTATTGATTTAAACTTACATGGTCATTAACATTAGAATTAAAATAAAAGTAGGACTTCGAAGTAGGGTAGACCGATATGTCTGCCAACAACAGCTTATCCGCAACAACTTCAGTTACGCCGTGACCATGGCACTTGCAACAGTGCCGAAATATCGGAAACTCAAAAATAATGAGGTACATGGTAGCAATCCCGTTACAATCAATTCTAATCATATTTTAATCGATTGAATGTTATTTCTTTCATGCCACCTTAATTTATTACTTTGAAGTTGAAAATTGGGAAATTTTTAGAATTTATTAATTGTCATTAAATTACTTTTGAATACAACAGGGTTATGATCTGATTGATTAACATCATACAAGACAGAGCCACAAGTGACTAACTGACATACCGCTCTCGACACAATGGTCTAACCAGCGCCGCGACCCACTCGCCTGACATACAAATGTGTGCGTGTCCCCAGGAAGGAGATCATGAGCAGCATAGACCCACCACTAGTCGTCACATATGGCTATTAGTTCACAAAAGAAATGCGACCCAGAGTGTGCGTTTAAGCTCCTAAAGCTACAACAGACTCAATACAATGACTATCAATGATTGTCACATTCTCACTAAGACATTGAGTAAATTGAACAAGATTATCATTCTTGCCATTGTGAAAATGCATGTAAACCGAAAAGATAAACATGGACGAATTTCGCACATAAGTTTTATTGCCTCTAGTCAATTACTTTCGAAATGCACATTAAAAACCGACGAAAATATTGTCTTCCACTACAAGACAGCGACACCTCCATATGGTCTTCCCAATAAAATACGACCGATTTTAAAATGTCATTTACGTAAATCTTTACTGACGAATAGGTGACGTTTTCGAATTAGGCGTTTTGTATTGTATTCGAGAAATATTCCTTATCTGACATTGGTAAAATCTTCTCTAAAAGTATAGATGTTGTAGCCAAAATTTTTGTGTAAAATTATTTAGAAACCTTTATCATTTTCAGGAGCCCCTGCCAGCACCGGTATGGACAGAACCTCTAGAAGCTGTAAATAATAACATAATATGCCCTCAATATGGAAGTGAAAAAAACCGGAAAGACATGGTGAGAGAGGATTGTCTTGTTGCCAACGTTTATGTACCTGACACAGAAACTAAAGATTTACCTGTCATGGTTTGGGTCCACGGAGGAGCATTCCAAATAGGGAATGGAAATATGCATACTCCCATACAGCTTGTCAACACTAAAAGGATAATTGCCGTGACATTCAACTACCGTGTAGGTCCTCAAGGTTTTCTCTGCCTGGGAACCGAGGAGGTACCTGGGAATGCTGGCATGAAAGACCAAGTAGCTCTACTTAGATGGGTACAGAATAATATAAGAGATTTTGGTGGTAATCCTGATGACGTCACAGTTGTAGGATGCAGTGCTGGTGGAGCATCTGTAGATCTGCTTTTGTTATCAAAAATGACAAACGGCCTCTTTAAGAGGGCAATCGCTATGAGTGGAGCTAATGTCGGTGTATTTGGCGCTCAGGCTGATCCAATTGAAAATGCTAGAAATTACGCTAAAAAAATTAAATACCATGGGGAAGATGATTTTGAATCACTTGTTGAATTTTATAGAAACGTGCCACTTGATCAGTTAAATTCATACTCATTGTTGGAAACCAAAGATCTCGCTGTCGTTTTTCAACCGTGCGTTGAAAGCGACTTGGGTGGTGAACGATTTTTAGATGACACACCTGTAAATATCATAAAGAAGGGCGATTATGTTCGATATCCTTTGCTATACGGATTCGCTAACATGGAAGGACTTTTCCGGACAATGCTTTTCGAATCATGGAAAAATGAAATGAATGCGAATTTCTCTGAATTTCTTCCAGCTGACTTAGCATTTAAAGATGTTGAAGAGAAAATTGATATAGCGGAAAAAGTCAAGGAATTTTATTTCGGCAACAAGCCAGTAAGCAATGAAACTACTTTCAACTTTGTAGAATACTTTACTGATGCCATGGTTGTTTATGCTATGCAAAGATCTGTAACCTTACAAGCTCAAGCTGGCAACAATCAAGTGTATTTCTTCATATACTCCTTCGTAGATAAGAACACACAGTACATTCCATACACAAATATACAAGGTGCTACTCATTGCACTGAAAGCCGTGCAGCAATGGATGAAGATGAAACCAAAATCACACCAGAATATAAAATCATGAAGCAGAAAATGCGTGAAGTTTGGTTGGACTTTATAACGACTGGGTAAAGTGTATTTTACTGACTTAGTTTTCAACATTTGTACTATTTTTGTTGTTGTGGTACCACCGTTGTGTCTGATTTCCATAACACAAGTGCATTGGCTACTTACTTTGGGATCAGAGCAATGTATGTGATTGGTGTCCAATATTTATTTATTTATTTTCTAAGCATCTTTCTGTTTGAATTAAGTGACAAATTTCACCACAGTGCGGCTAAAGAATCCTTTATTAAATTTTTCCTTTAAGTCTTTAAATTGTTTCAGGAATCCTACACCAGCAGGTTCATCTTTACCCAAATGGGAACCTTCAGGTGAAGGAAGATCACCTTTGATGAACTTCGGAAACGTGATCCAAGTGACAGGGCCTTTTGAAGAAGAAAGAATGCATTTCTGGGATAAAATCTACGGGTGTTACTACCGTCAGCCAGTACCACCTTATAAATACTGAGTGTATGAAAAAGAAACAACAATAAATGACTGATAACTAAGTATTTTTACTGGTGCGAATACGACCTAGTTAAGAAACATGCCAAGGCTAACTTTAATTTTACTTTATATTTTCATTTACTTTTCTGAATACGACATCTGGATAGAAAATTTAATTTATTGCGAGGATCCCGAGGATCTGCAATACAATACAAAAAAAACAAACTTTTATCGTATGGGGACTTGACGACAACTAATGGTGCGATTGAACTTGATTGAGCCCTTCTGATAATCGTTGAACGTTCTTCGTTTTTCTCAGCTATTGTTTTTAAAATATTTACTAGATTTGTAAGTGCAGTAGTCTTAAAAAAATACAAAATTATATTCGTTTTATCATTGACAAGCATTTAATTGCAAAATTAATAACACATTTCATAAGTTTATTACATTACAATTTTGTAAACTTTGTCTCAAAGAATGTCTCTTGGTATTTCAAGACTACCACCATATAGCCGTTTAGGGAAGAGCCACTTCAGCTCAAAAATATTTTAATCTTTATATACATATATAAAAATAATCCATATTCTTCTTGATCACGGCATCACCTGTTAACGGCTAGACCAATTGCGCGTATTTTTGTTGTGTTTGTTATTGTCAGGAGAAAGATAAAACATCTGTCATCAAAAAAAATCTGTATCTCCATTTCTATGCGTCATCAGCTCCAATCAGCTGTAATTCAGTAGGAGAGTCTAATATGCCGTGCTATAAACTAATAAACGTACCCAAAGGGAGTCCTCAGGGTGATTACATAACTCTGAAGCGACGGTAAAGCGTTTGCAATCCATGTGTGACATGGCCTGAGTAAACTAAGCGCAGTGGACTCACTGCATTAAGAGTTTATAAGCAGATATTTGCCAATGCAGTCAAATGATTACTTCAGAAACTTCAGAATACTGTCATTATAACGAAACGGTGTGCTCGTAGCACAGTGGTGGCAGCGATTGGGTAGTAATCATCGAATGAAAGTTTCGATCTGTTTGGATGGGTGACTATTCCGACCATACATGTCACGTATATCACGAGCATTTCCAGGCTACAGAAGGCACGCATAAGAGCCGTTGCTCCCGGCTAATATCGGTCGATAATAGTCGTTGAGCCTAGTTAGAGGCCTTATGGGCTGCTTGATAACATCTGACAGCTACGAGTAACTAGGTTAGTCGCTAGTCTTGCAAACACCCCTTTACCAATCCGCACTAAGCCCGCGTTGTGGAGTATGTACCTACCTCATTGTATAACTACCTCATAGTTTAATTTAGGGCCTCACCTAAACTATGAGGTAGTTTGACCCAGCAGTGGGTCATAGCCTTACTTTACTTACTATCGTTACGATTGTTCGAGTGACTGCCGTTGGTACTTTAACGCATCCGCATGCGGCAGCGATGCGGCTGAAAGATACAAGAATGCTACTATGACATCTAGCCAGCGATCTCTATGTTAGACTTGACAGGTTGAGCAGAACAAACTTTGCAAGTCACGAGACCAAAGGCTCCTTACACACTAAGAGTTAGAGCATCGATGCAGTCGCGCGTTTTGAAAACGAGCTTCATCATCGCAACTCACGCAATGAAGAGATTAAATTTAGTTTCTATACCTAGATCTAGATTATATCTACATACTGTCACGCGTTAGCATCGATGCAGAAGCGCGACTGCATTGATACTTACGCGCGTTAGTGTCAATGCAGTCGCCAAAATTCAGTACATAATTTGTCGATTTCCAGCTTCTGCATCAGAACTGTATCGAAGCTCAAAGTAGCGCAGTGTTTCAAGGTTGATATTTCGCGACTGCATCGATGCTAACGCACGTTATCATCGCTGCTAAAAGTCGCAGTGTGCAAAGGGTTAAATAGAGCATCTTTCACAGCGTAATGTTGCATGCATCTAGCTTTTATGATAACGCGAGACATAGAATGGATGCATTCGATACTGCGTGCATATCGATTGCAACTTTACAATCTAGTTTTATATAATAATATTAATTATTAAATATTGGACACCAATCACATACATTGCTCTGATCTCAAAATAAGTAGCCAATGCACTTGTCTTATAGAAATCAGACACAACGGTGGTACCACAACACCCACCCTGAGACAATATAGAAAAGATCGTTTTCTACATTGACCCGACCGGGAATCGAACCCGGAACCTGACGAGATGGCGACGCTTGAAACCACCGTGCTAGCCACTCAACCACGGAGGTCGTCATAATATGAATATAAATTTAATATCATTGTAGAATTATTATATTTACCCCCTGACTTGGTTTTGAGCATTTGCTTTAATTGTACAGAAATTCGACCTCTACAATTTAATTTATTATATGTATATACATTCGTTTTCATTAAGTAGAAATGCACTGCCTAGAACTTGAATGGATTAAGCAAGATAGCAATATGCCTCCAGAGCAGATTCATTTGCTAGTGCAGTGAGTCCTTACTTCAGGGATTTCAATTTTATGCCAGGACGTCTCGACATATCAATTGCAATGCGACATTAATTTAGTTTAGTAATAGCCCTACTGAAATCTTACTGACTCTAAAGGATGCCCTCATCTCCAAATACAGTTAGGTACTTTTGACATTTCCGAATCTAGGTAGATAGATACATTTTTTTATGATTAAGTTTGTCACCCTCAAATTTAAGAGCTAGGCTCTTGACGGTGGAGTTTTTTCCAAAACTCCAAATTGGGAATCATAGTGTGGTTTCTCTTTTGCCTTCCACACCGCAGTTTAAGAACAGGGGCTTTCCATCTCTTAATATTCTGTCAAAAGCCGTTACTGATGTACGCACAACATCACGTCAAGGTATACATTGCACTATCTTACGCGGTTGTAATAAGGGTGAGTTTTCAACAAAAATGTATAGTGCGACGTGCTGTCGACTGTACTATATCTTCAGCATTCTGCAAGTACTGATGTTGCTGCTACCCAACACCAGGGGGACGCTTATTTAATGACGGCGTTTTCTCGCCATGGCACAGGATCTTTACTGAAGATTGTGGCTTTTAATATACTTCTTCGACCAAACACGTAGCGTAAGACGTCCACCAATAAGATGTACAGACGACCATAAAAAGATCGCAGGATCAAACTGGATGCAGACCGCTAGTGATCGGTCGCTGTGGAAAGCCGTGGGGGAGGCCTATGTTCAGCAGTGGACGTCCTTTGGCTGATAATGATGTTGATGATGATGAATATACAAGCGCTGATTATCCTTCCGCTTTTGGCCGAGGACTGTTTATTCAAGATATATGATTTATGTTCGGTATAGAATTTCTCACCGATAAATCATTAACGTATCAGGTAGTTTCTACTCAGGCCTATACTTAATACTGCTCAACAAACTCTCAATCCGTCTGAAACCCGAAATTAATAGTTCTTCAAACCCACCGACCGCAACGCGAATACCGTCCGCATATCGAACCAGTCTGTGCCCCGAAGGCTTCTACTCTTAAAGACATAGAGCTGGGCCCCTTTTTTAAAGTCCCTCAAGTTAAGATGGTGTATGATATGAATTGATTTATATTTGATTTTGCAATGAGAATGATTAAAAGTTCACACGGAAGTGATAAAAAAAAGATAACTGAATTTTGTGAGTACCGACGTCTATATTTCGATTCCATTGATATTTAATTTGTTTTTCAACAAAAAAACACACTCCATATTCGAAACAACGCTGTCCAACGCTGTTTTCTCTGTAAGTGAATATGTATTCTTAAAGAGAAATACAGTTCTTCTTAAACCGTAAACTAAGTTTATCGGAAATTCAGTTCCATGGTTAGGCCTCAGCTGTAGGGTATTAGCGGGGTCACAGACATGGTGTTTCACTGCGAATATATTGAATAAGGGACTTCCAGAATGTAGTGGGAAGTCTAGTGTGATGGGCTACTATATTAAAAGCTACAATATTCATTGACGATCCTGTGACATGATGAGTAAACGCCGCCATTAAATAAGCGTTCCCCTGGTGTTAGGTGAGAATCAGTAAGCTCAAGTGACAATGAGCAGGGCAAAAAGCGCAAAGAACTGATGGCCGTTGAGCCAGGAAAGATTTAGATTGGACACTCTTTGCCCAAAGACGCGGCGTAGGACGTCCACCGATAAGATAGACAAACGACCTTTTAATGATCGCAAGAGCAGACTGGATGCAGGCCGCTTTTGATCGGTCATTGTAGCAAACTGTGGGGAGGCCTATGTTCAGCAGTTATATTAAAGTTATACACTTCTGGACACATCTATTGGCCCACCTTAGATTTTAGGTTTCGATGGCCCCTACCGAAATATGATTGCTAGACTGAACAAAAACTGTTGATGCAGTTTTAAACCTGATACACTTTACCATCTTTTTCGATCGTATTGTTTTAAATTTGAATTCAGAATACCATACGACATGGAGCTGCGCCTAACAAGTCGGATATGCGCCTTGTTAAAGGCAATTCATCATCATCATCATCATCATTATCAGCCAAAGGACGTCCACTGCTGAACATAGGCCTCCCCCACGGATTTCCACAGCGACCGATCACTAGCGGTCTGCATCCAGTTTGATCCTGCGATCTTTATAAGGTCGTCTGTCCATCTTGTTGGTGGACGTCCCACGCTGCGTCTCTGGTCGAAGGGTCTCCAATCTAGAACTTTCCTGCCCCAATGGCCATCAGTTCTTCGCGCTATGTGCCCTGCCCATTGCCACTTGAGCTTACTGATTCTCAAGGCTATATCCGTTACCTTAGTTCTTCTAAAGGCAATTGATTTTTGAATAAAAAACATGTTTTATCAAATAAAGGTTTAATTTAATAACGCGTGTTGCCTCCATGGGAATCTACCACAGCTGTCATACGATTAGGCGTAGAGTTTATCAACCGATCTATAAAATTTTGAGGGATCATCTCCCATTCCTCTTCTATGACAGTTTTCAACTCCTGCATCGTCTGGGCAACTGGCTGACGAGACCTAACACGTCTTTTTAGCTCGTCCCACATGTGCTCAATGGGGTTCATGTCTGGGCTTCTGGCTGGCCAATCTATAACTGTGATGTTCACATCCCGAAGACATTCCCTGACGATGCCGGCCGCATGGGCTCTTGCATTATCACGCATAAAAAGGAAATTTGGGCCCACATAGTCCGCATATGGTATCACGTGAGGTTCTAAGCACTCACGAATGTACCTTTCAGCATTTAATGTTCGCAGCCGTGGTCCTGTAACAACCTCAAGTTGAGTTTTGCCGCTCTCGGATATATCACCCCAGACAGTCCATGAGCCACCGCCATAAGCAACCCTCTCTTCAAAGCAGCATTATGCGAAACGCTCTCCCTTACTTCGGTAGACCTTCTTCCTTCCATCCAATGATGGAAACCATAGTCACCTTACCTCCATTGAGATACAAAACCAACTTTGCGACTTCCACGGAGTATCTGTGAGCGCTTGAACTGTTCGGATAAGGTTAAAAGAACGCGATATGGTACCACACAAGCCAGCTAATGGGCCCAAACGAGCGCGAGCCCACCGAACAGCGCGCCTTCATTTCGCACCCAGTCATTTAAATTGGACACAGCAAGATTGGAGCCGTGTACTCTTTTCTGATGAGTCTAAAATTGTGTTACATGGAAACTGAAAATACAAGGTGGGCTAATAGATGTGTCCAGAAGTGTATATTATATATATTGGACACCAATCACATACATTGCTCTGATCCCAAAGTAAGTAGCTAATGCACTTGTGTTATGGAAATCAGACACAACGGTGGTACCACAACACCCAGACCCGAAACAATATAGACAATTTGGATTTCTATATTGACCGGACCGGGAATCGAACCCGGGACCTCGGAGCGGCGACGCCTTGTGACCAGCGTGCTTAGCCACTACCACGGAGGTCGTCTGCAGTGGACGCCCTTTGGCTGATAAATTTTCAATAGTATTGTTGGCTACGTTTTAATAGTAATGTAATTTAACGACAACCGTTAGGAGCCAACATTTTAAAAAAAGACTATTTGAAATTTGACAATTTGAATTCAAGCATTCCGAATATAGTTAACAATACTATCGTAAATTGCCAAACTATTGATGGTATCGATAGTTTTTGAGAGCGATAATACTATAGATACTATCGATACTATCTATAGTTTTTTCTTAACGAGCAACAATAATAAATAAAATTAATAAATATCCTTTGGACATTCCCACACATCGCCATCTAGTCCTAAAGTAAGCTACTCAAAGCTTGTGTTATGGGTGCCAAACAACGGATATAATACTTAAATACTTTTTGATTGTAAATACATACATGATCTACATAGAAAACACCCTGACCAATACAAATGACATGTTCATGCACACAAATGTTTGTATTGTGTGGGGATCGAACCCGCAACCCGCTGCGTAGTAGGCGATTTCTCGACCACTACACCAGACGGGTCGTCAAATGGTATCGATACTATCGATAGGGAATTCGATATTCGTGATAGTTTGACTATTCGATAGTTTGACTACTGATAGACTATCAATTATAAGTCGATAGTTGACTATCTATCGACAACATTAGTTTTAAGTTCCTTTATATTTTAAGTTAAATGGTGCCAAACAAATCCAAGTAAGTGTATTTAGGTATACCAAGCAGTGGTTTAACACACCAGCAGTTTACAGTGCATCGTGGCATTGATTGTGGCTGCATTGATCTAGCCAAATCTGTTCGACCTTTAACCCAAACATAATTCAATCTCAAATCAAACCAAGCATTCCCCATCCCATTCAAATGATTTACGACGCCCACAAACCACCAGGGACCGGTCTGTAGTAAATTGTTTACACGTTTTCGAAGTTGTAATTGATTTCTGGAGCTCCTACTATGAAACGGTCAAAATAAGTAACGTATCATGATTTAAATGAAAGATTTGCTTTTCTATACAATTAAAAAACCGGCCAAATGCGAGTCGGACTCGCGCACTAAGGGTTCCCAGCATGCACGCATAGGTTTGACAAAAAAATAATAATTCGGTTTTAGTTTCATTTATGGGAGCAACGGGAGGGGGGGGCGGGGGGGGCTACATATTTTTGTTAAGAATCGTAAAGCGGTTAACAGGATACATCTTTCTACCTAATTCCAACAGTGTGATGCTTATAGTTACAGAATAAATTAGCTTTTGATATACGGACGGACAGACGGACAGACAGACAGACAGACTTAAAGATTTGTAGAAACTATAAGGGTTCCGTTTTTTGCCATTCGGCTACGGAACCCTGAGAACGTGTTATTTATGATCGTTGATTTCAAAATACACAGTTTCAATTATATATTTTTAGCTCCGTTTTAATCCCTCAAGAGATGTGAACGAGACACAATGCAAATTCTATTGTTATGCGGTTGCCTGCAACCGCTCGGGTGTTGAAGCATTAAACTGTTTCGGTTACCAATAAAGTAACACAATACACATTGTAACTTTTTTAAGTCTCATAAATATGTCATAAAAATCTTAACAATTATTATCTCAAAGGTGGTTATGGTTTCGGATATTAAGGTCACCTCGTTTTAAGTGATAAATTCTGGGCTGCAACTAATCTAATTCCTCGGGTTTCATCGACACGCTAAGAAGAAGAAGAAGTGATAATATTTAAAAGGCTGATTCAGCACAATAAATGGGACCTTTTTTGTAGAAATCACTTTGGGTTTTTATACGCTAGTTTTTAAGAAAATTAAAGATTAAGATAATTATTATTGTTTCAGTAATTCATTTTTTATTAATGAGATTAAAGAAAAATAACGATTTGGCATTGAATTGAGAGAGGTGAAACCGATGACGTTGATAACTTTTAAAATCTTCAGGGTGCTGTTTTAAAAGAAATGATATTTTCTTTGTTAGAGAAATTAAAAACAAAAAATCGCAAATTTCCAAAAAAATAATGGTAGTGTCCTGTTTCTATGATGTATACAAATACACAGTAAAAATATTATCACTTAAAACGATTTGACCTTATATAATATTACATACAATATGTGGTACTTTATCAAGGCGGCGATTCTGTGTCCATCGAACATTTTTCGTGTGGTAATACGATTGCGAATTTAACCATTATACCTTAAAATCAAGTAATAGCAAGGCAAGGCAAAATTTAAATTAATGTGACCTTGAGGAAAAAAAATATTCTTCGGCAAAAACAAATCGATCGGTGAATTTTTTTCGTTTACAAACTGCACGAGAATCTGCCCTCAACTTCCTTGTAAAAAATGATGCATCTTACTACGCAGGTAATTTAGTATCGTTTACTTACTGTATATGCATAAAACTACTCAAAAAGACACAACAAAAACATCCACAGATAAAATAAGAGTGGAAAATGTTTCCGGCAATGATGCCCTAAAAAGTGTGAACGCAAAAGCACGTCTTCGCCACCATTATGCAAAGAAAGGTAGGGAGTAGTGAAAAATTCAAGCTGCCAGTCGGGTCGTGTATCAAAGGGATTGTATGAACTTCACCCTTTTTAGGAGACCGCGGAGAACGGGAAAACCTTTGAAGAAACGTTTAATTGTTGGGAATTTAATTTTGCTTAGCGCTGTTTAAAATCTACAGGGTCTAAAGAGTTGACGTCGTACTACTTTGGGTAGGTATACTTTTAAAAAAAAGTGTAGATGACAAATTTTTGAGGTTCGGCTAGCTACTATTTTGGAACGATGATAAATCTTGCTAGTTGCTCTCTAGCAAGTGAAAAAATAGACAGACTCGATTTACAGTCGCGTAATTAATAGTTAACTCAACTCTACCAGAGCGGTTGAATATTTACCATTGCGTGAGTTTTGAAGAAAAAATATCTTAACCAATGTTTCATTAAATGGTTTACGATTTTTAACCATTAGTTAAGATAACTACAGATCAAGTATCTATGTTTCCCACGTAACTATTAAACACGTCTGTAGCCCTAGTTTTTAATCAATCGCCTCAATATGGTGTGTGATTTTCGTTGAATAATGTATGATTTACAAATAAAAATCGGATGAAATTATCACAAAAGTTATTATAAAAAGGTTACTCGATTTTGTGATCACTTGTGTCAGTATTTCACGTGTCTATCGATGGTTTTTTATTGATTTTCTAACGAAAATAACTTGTAGTATTGACGTGAGCTATTGAAAAATAGAGCTCCAGCTTTTTTATCAGTCATCTCGGACTGCCGTTTCACAGAAATAATGAGAGTGAAGAAACAGACACTATAATATCTCCTGTGCATCTGGTCTGTTTTGAAGAGAGGGACCGCCATAACCAAAAACCGGTAGAAGAAATATCATCATCATCATTATCAGCCATAAGACGTCCACTGCTTTCCACAGCAACAGATCACAAGCAGTCTGCATCCAGTTTGATCCTGCAATCTTAACAAGGTCGGCAGTCCATCTTGTCGGTGGAAGTCCTACGCTGCGTCTTTGGTCGAAGGGTCTCCAATCTAGAACTTTCCTGCCTCAACGGCCATCAGTTCTTCGCGCTATGTGCCCTGCCCACTGCCACTTAAGCTTACTAATTCTCAAGACTATGTCCGTTACCTTGGTTCTTCTACGTATCTCTTCGTTTCTGATTCGATCTCGTAGAGAAACACCGAGCATAGCCCGCTCCATCGCTCGTTGTGTAATTTTGAGCTTCTTTATGAGGCCCATAGTTAGAGACCACGTTTCGGATCCGTCACTGGTAACACACACTGATTGAAGACTTTCGTCTTCAGACACTGAGGTAATTGAGATGAGAAGACGCTCTTGCGCAGTTTCCCGAACACTGCCCAGCCGAGTTGGATTCGTCGATTGACCTCTTTCTCAAAGTTGGACCTACCCAATTGGATCACTTGTCCCAGGTAGACGTACTCGTCGACAACTTCGAGAGTTGAGTTCCCAATGGATACTGGAGTGGGTACAACAAGGGAACTCGACATAATTTTCGTCTTTTCTACGTTCATTTTAAGACCAACTTGTTGGGATACTCGGTCAAGGTTTTCGAGCATAGTGCCAAGATCGTCCAGCGTCTGCCACGACGACTATATCATCGGCAAATTGGAGGTGAGTGATGTATGAGTATGTGAAGAAAGTAATAATAGGTTAAAATTCCTTCATCCAATAGCTAAGTAATAACTTGAACTGAATTACTACAAAAAACTTGTTTTAGAGTAGATTTTCTAAGAGAACGTGTAGCATGAACACATTTAGTGCCGACCACTCGGGTCGGAGTGCGCGAGAACCAATCCAGCTGTGGTGATAACTTGGGTTCGAGTTTACAGTGACGTCATTAATTTTTATACAATTCCATTTGGATTCGTGTGCTTGGCCACCAGCATTCTGTCTGCCGACCACTCGCAAATTTTGTATTTTATTTTATTAAGTAAACGTTTTGATTTGCGGTTTCTTGGAGTTTTATTCATAAAGTCACAAGCCTACAAGACCCCGACGCATCGGGTGAAGCTATCTTGCCTGTATTTTAGGGCGGCAACGCGCGAGCAAATGGCCTGTTTGTTTTCACGACCATCCGTGTACACTTCGAAGGGGTCTACTCTGTAAAACGATACTCGTTTTGAATTTATATTATATTATATAAACCGGCCAAGTGCGAGTCGGACTCGCACACGAAGGGTTCTGTACCATTGACTAGGTTATCAGCAATGAGTACAGAATTTCATATTGTTGTTTTTTCTAAATTAGACAATTTTTGCGTGTTTTGTATAGGAGCCCTTCTTAAATATTTTTTTTATTATAAGTTCATTATATTATGAATTTATAAACAGCTGAGTATTTTGTGTATATTTTAAGGGCAAAAATATGAAAAAGTACTATACCTATCCAAACCTGCATTGCCAGTTTGATTAAGTTTTACCCAGATTATACTACTGGTCTTTTAAAATGACACCTAAGTTATTAGAAAGGACGTGTAGTCATATCAAGTATAGCTTACTTTTTATTAGTTTACATTTATTTAAAATTCAAATTAGTAGAAAAAAAAATGTTCGGTGAACCTGAAACTCATATTTACCTATTTTTAATTAAGTAGTTTTGAAAAATATAAATAGACTAGCGGTCCCCCGCGACTTCGTCCGCGCGTTTTGAGTTTGCTCCCTCCCCTCCCGTCGCAGCGTCATGTTTTATATCCTAAAGCCTTTCTCGATAAATGAGCTATCCAACACAGAAATATTTTTTCAAAACGGTCCAGCAGTTCCTGAGATAAGCGCGTTCAAACAAACAAACTCTTCAGCTGCGAACATTATTTTGGTGCGGAGTTATGTTAAAACTGTCAATAAATATCTTAGATAGCTCCTAAGATATTTATTGAAATCAAATGATATAAAGGGCAACTTGGTTCTAAATGAAATGCTCGTGATGATGAATGTATTTAATAAGAATAAATACCTGTGTATAATACACCTCTAAAAATAATGCATTATTTTTTTACAAATTTATTAACATAAAAAAGGTTGTAGTAAGTCAACCATAAAAGATAGACATATGCTATTGCGGACTTTGTTATAGAACTCTTAATGCTGAACAATCCTGTCATACATGATTTCTGTGTAACTTAAGCGTTTTCTGCAGCGTATGGACCGAAAGCTCTTAAAAGGAATATCTTTCTCCCGTTTTCGCAACATTTTTCATTTCTGCTGTGGTCTTATGAGTCGTATCTTTATGTTATAAAGCCTAAAGCCTTCCTCGGTAAATGGACTATCCAACGTAAAAATAATTTTCAAATCGGACCAGTAGTTTTTGAGATTAGCGCGTTCAAACAAACAAACAAACAAACAAACTCTTCAGCTTTATAATATTAGTATAGATAAAGTAATAACTACTTTAAACCAACAAGTTTTGTTCCTATTTTGTACATAGGATCTTATGTTTCTAAATTAATGCGGATATTGTCCTTATTAACTGGGTTAAACTAATTTTCGTTGAAAGTATTTGCGAAGATCTGCATCGTGTATATTTTTCAAAATTTTCCATCCTACCCAATCGACACTCCACAGGCATATGATTGAGCAAAAATATTTTTTGTTTTAGTTCCATGAATGGGAGACCATCTCAAACGTCATTATTTTTTGTATGAGTATCGTAAAGTGGTTGATAGCTTTCACCTTCTAACCAAGTTTTAAAGTCAAGCCAAGCCGTCAAGCCTCAAGCCTTAACGAAACTTTAAGACCCTTTACACACTTCGACTTTTAGCAGCGATGGTAACGCGCGTTAGCAT
This sequence comes from Pyrausta purpuralis, assembly GCA_963924145.1. Classification (NCBI taxonomy): domain Eukaryota; kingdom Metazoa; phylum Arthropoda; class Insecta; order Lepidoptera; family Crambidae; genus Pyrausta; species Pyrausta purpuralis. Next base: position 14,540,556 of record OZ001667.1, on the reverse strand, counting down.
CGATGCAATTGCAATGCAGAAGCTGGAAAGTCAATTGTTTAGTATTCAGTTATAGCTACTTGTAATTTAACATAACAAACAAGCCTATTTTGGAATAGCGTCTAGTCTTAATCTAATAGCAAAGTGTCTAATGTGTTCCTTATGATGTTGTTTTTGTTCTGTGTTCCTTAATAAATAAATAAAAGTAGTACTATAAAACAGCTTTAAGGATCAGTGTCAGTATAGGTGAAACTTTCAGAATAGGACCCAAGTCGTGGGTACCAATGCGAGTTTTCAATTTGCACTGGTTACTTTGACTTCAGAGGTATAAAGAATGCATCTAATATTCTGCTTCTTGCGTTTAAGTATTTCAAAGTTTTTACTTTGAAAAATAACCTGTTTGGATTTGAGTCTAGACTTCATGTAGAGGCTCACGTGACTGACGTTCAAATTATAACATTTAAATTTGATAATAAGCAGTTTCATATCCCACAAAATTATTTTGTTAATTATAGCAATGTGCTGTTTTAATGTTTAAGCTTTACTATTGCAAAGTTTCATTACAATCCATTGGGTAGTTTTAGCGTGAAGGAGTAGCAAACATACATCTATCCTTACAATCGTTTGCGTTTATAATATTAGTAGTATTTTCAGCATTAATAACAGATTTTTCACTGTCTAGATTTTTTTTATCAATAAGATAAACACAGGATATAGTACCTATCATGTTCACACAAAAAGTGATTCCATGTAGGCTTATCTGGCGTTCGGTCTAGCAGATATACCTTTTTAAAAGCATAAATATTCATTAGATTAAAACACTTTACGGATTTATTTCGCGCACATTCGTGCGTAACCGTGGTCATAGGCAGACTAACAACATCCAAACTACAGGCGTTAAATCCTCACTTTAATATTATAAATGTAAAAGTAACTCTGTCTGTCTGTCGGGTTTTCACGTCAAAACAACTGAACCCCTTTATATGAAACTTGGCACACACATAGTCTATAGAGCCTGAGAAAGGATATACTTTTGATACAAAAAAAAGGTTGTAAAGGGATGAACGGTTGAATTGAAGTATCGTCATTTTCAAAGCTAAAAGCTCAAAATGTATTATTTAGGCTCTTGATCAGACATCATTTCTAATATTATAAATGTGAAAGTAACTCTGTCTGTCATATAAATACTTAAATCTTGTGTTCTTATTTACGTGTTTGTAAAATATTTAGCCTAAATAACCAAAGATTCTACCCAAAGTGTTCCATGCGGACGAATTCGCGGGCCTAGCGTGTAACAAATAAATGTAGTGTGTGTAATAGATCCGTAGTGTTTTATTCAACGCGTAGTATTCGCGTAAACTTCAGAACCAAATAGGCATAAATATTACATGACAAAAGGACCACTCTACATAGATGATCGTTGTAAGTTTCCGGTTCCAAAAGCAAATCTACACCAAAAACTATCCAAATACTTCACAATCTTTTCCCTTCGGAGTTGGCCGATCCGCAAAAACCCTTCCACTTTTTCTCAATAGTCCAGCAAACGGGAACATAGCCCTTTGAAACAGCTTGTTAAAAGTTACCCAACGATAAATAGAATAAGTAATTTGCCTATATCTTTGACTGAAAGCACCCTGATTGGTGCTCCCACGATAAAATGAAAACTTGGAAAAAGCAAAAGGTACTCTACTGAAACGGAATAAGGAGAATACTGGCGTGGCAATGGCAGAAAGAATAGCCTTAAAATATTTTTTCTGTACGAATCAAAGTGGGTGGAATCAGATTCTGTCCCCGGCTATCCGATCAAATCAAACTCGAAGTTAGCAAGTCGGGTTCATCTCGTTAATGTTACAGCATTTGAAACTGTTGAGTTTATAAATAATAGAAGGAAACCAATCATCCCACTATTCGAATAGATTCAATTTCAATAGCGTCTAACGATTGGAAACAAGCTTTAAATGATAAAGTTATAGTTAAGTTTTAGATACCTCGAAAGAGAGACTGTTTGAAAAAAAAAATACACCAAAATAAAAGTAACTGCGAGTTATAAAACTGGCTGGTTCCTAGCTCAAAACATAAGCATTGCTATCCAATGCGGCAATGCTTACGCAGCCAACATCATAGCCACCTTGCCACAAGGAAACGGTTTCGTTTTTAAATGGATTGTTTTTTTTGTTTATGATGCATCTCTTAGCTTTTATTTTTCTTTTCCTTGGTGTAATAAACTAGAAAGAAAGAAAGAAAGAAAGAAAATACATTTATTCGACTCAAATACAGTAATAAAAACACATATACAATAAACAGAAAAACACACACATTTATTTAACATTAATATCGAGAGCGAGTCGAAACTACGATAAAGGTTAGGGTAATCCTTTTTTTAATACGCGTATATACCTGGTATCTAACACACAAACAATAACAGTATCACCGAAAACTTCTCACGTGAGGCTCGTCACGTCTCGTCACGTATTGGGACGGAATCTTATGAATACACTCTACTTTTCTCGAGTAATTGTTTCAGAACTTGGCTCCCTTATTAAAACTTAGTTTTGTTCCAGTAATTGTTAGCCGCTTGTTTGTTAATTGTTTTTCATGAGATTGATGTCACGAGTCGGATAGTCTGAGCTGCGAGTTAAGTTGTGTATCATCAGAGAATCAGTTTTGTGGGGCAAGCATGAATTATTTGCGTAAAAGTATTCGTATTGTTAGCAACTTAAGATTTAGTCAAAATGAGCTAAAAATCACTTATAGGTCAGTGTTTTAGAATTCTTGATGCGCCGGTCAGCATACGTGGCTTGCGGTGAGAATGTCAGATAGGACTTACCCTACCGAAAAAGTATAATACGACCGATTATAAAAATTCGTAAACGTTAATGACTGCTGACAAATAGGTGACGTTTTGAATCAGGCGTTTTGTATTGATTTTTTTCTAAAAGTCTGATGTTTGAGAGAAAGACGCTTCCAAAGTGGTAAAAAAACTTTTAAAAAAGTAAAAACCGACTTCAAAACCAAAATGCACTAAAAAGTATTAAATAAACTCTTCACCATTGAAAGGAAAGGAATCCGTTTTAGGCAAACAATTTCTTTTTGGAGTCGGTGCTGTGATAGTTGATGCTTGATGGTCAAAGTGATGGCACCGACTCCGAAAAGAAATTGTTTGCCTAAAACGGATTCCTTTCCTTTCAATGGTGAAGAGTTTATTTAAGAATTTTTAATGCATTTTGGTTTTGAAGTCGGTTTTTACTTTTTTAAAAGATAATTTTATTTCTTCATTTTTAGTGATAACATAAGAGGGGGGGGGGGGGGAGTTGCACCTTATGATTCTATTTTTTTAAGAGCTACAAATTACCTATCATAAGTTCCGTCATTATAATTACTGAACTCCTAAGCATTAAGGAGTTCCAACATCAGCTCAGCCCCACAAGATGTCGACTATCAGACGTAACAACACGTAAACATTAAGATTCAAGTAAAGAAACACTATACGTGCCTTTAAAATTTGAGGGTTTCCCTCGATTACACCATGATCCCATCATCATATCCAAAAATGAAATAGGACCAACTAGAAGGTAGAACCTCTAAGAAGGCGAAAAAATTTTTCGATTCGGTCGACAAACGACTGAGATATGAGGTAACAAACATACAAAAAAAAAACATACAGTCGAATTGATAACCTCCTCCTTTTTTGAAGTCGGTTAATGAGCGTCCGTTTTAGTACTATATTAGAATGATTGCCCGAATGCGCAAACAAACTGTAAAAAAACTTTTTCCTTTCGGCAATTAAATAATGGAGCCACTTGATAGCGTCTTTTTACTGTTTTAGTACATTTTCAAGCAAGCCATTTTCTTAAAAAAAAAACGGGCCCTTACATGACGTAAGACTCAAACCGCCGTAAATTTCATAAGTTAGGTAGTTTTTAACCGACTTCAAAAAAGGAGGAGGTTATCAATTCGACTGTATGTTTTTTTTTTGTATGTATGTTACCTCATATCTCAGTCGTTTGTCGACCGGATCGAAAAAATTTTTCGCTTACTTAGAGGGTGTACCTTCTAGTTGGTACCATTTTTTCCTTTTTGGGATCTGATGATGGGATCTTGGTGTAATCGAGGGAAACCCTCAAATTTTAAAGGCACGTATAGTGTTTCTTTACTAGAATCTTAATGTTGACGTGTTGTTACGTCTGATAGTCAATATCTTGTGGGGCTGAGCTGATGGTGGAACTTCTTAACGTTTAGGAGTTTAGTAATTATAATGACGGAACTTATGATAGGTAATTTGTAGCTTTTTAAAAAATAGAATCATAAGGTGCAACTCCCCCCCCCCCCCTCTTATGTAATCTATAAAAATGAAGAAATAAAATAAACTTAAAAAAAAATTAAAAAATGACTTCAAAACCAAAATGCACTAAAAAGTATTAAATAAACTCTTCACCATTAAAAGGAAAGGAATCCATTTTAGGCAAACAATTTCTTTTTGGAGTCGGTGCCATCACTTTGACCATCAAGCATCAACTTTCACAGCACCGACTCCAAAAAGAAATTGTTTGCCTAAAACGGATTCCTTTCCTTTTAATGGTGAAGAGTTTATTTAATACTTTTTAGTGCATTTTGGTTTTGAAGTCGGGTTTAATTTTTTATAAAAGTTTTTATGTTAAAATAAAAAATAAACTGCAGTACGGTGAGGTTTTGGAAGTGACTCCCTTTGTGGTATTTTCCTTGATGAAATCATTAATGACATTGCCCTTAAATGGGGTATTTACGTTATGAAATCATTAGCCTTTAAAGTTTTATTGCTACATGCCACTGTAAACGTCTTTTTACTGTTTTAGTACATTTTCAAGCAATCCATTTTCTTAAAAAAAAAAAACGGGCCCCTACATGACGTAAGACTCAAACCGCCGTAAATGTCATAAGTAAGGTAGTTTTTAACCGACTTCAAAAAAGGAGGAGGTTATCAATTCGACTGTATGTTTTTTTTTGTATGTATGTTACCTCATATCTCAGTCGTTTGTCGACCGAATCGAAAAAATTTTTCGCTTACTTAGAGGATGTACCTTCTAGTTGGTACCATTTTTTCCTTTTTGGGATCTGATGATGGGATCTTGGTGTAATCGAGGAAAACCCTCAAATTTTAAAGGCACGTATAGTGTTTCTTTATTAGAATCTTAATGTTGACGTGTTGTTACGTCTGATAGTCAACATCTTGTGGGGCTGAGCTGATGGTGGAACTCCTTAACGCTTAGGAGTTCAGTAAATATAATGACGGAACTTATGATAGGTAATTTGTAGCTTCTTAAAAAAAAAGAATCATAAGGTGCAACTCCCCCCCCCCCCCTCTTATGTAATCTATAAAAATGAAGAAATAAAATAAACTTAAAAAAAAAGTAAAAACCGACTTCAAAACCAATATGCACTAAAAAGTATTAAATAAACTCTTCACCATTGAAAGGAAAGGAATCTGTTTTAGGCAAACAATTTTTTTTTGGAGTCGGTGCCATCACTTTGACCATCAAGCATCAACTATCACAGCACCGACTCCAAAAAGAAATTGTTTGCCTAAAACGGATTCCTTTCCTTTCAATGGTGAAGAGTTTATTTAAGACTTTTTAGTGCATTTTGGGTTTGAAGTCGGTTTTTAACTTTTTTTAAAGTTTATTTTTTGCAAATGCAATTTATATGAAATATTTTTAATTATTTTTTTGTATTCATAGTTTTTGTCACTAAACAAATAATATAAAATTATGAGAACTATCTCGCAAAATCAAAAGTCAACAGGACTTTCAGTCTTTCGGAGGCCTAGTTGTATACCGCCCGGATAGCGTAAGACAGGGTTAGATACATTTACTTCACTAGTGCAATTTATAATATTATGTATCTAATACTGTGTATTTGGGCTGGGCAGTTGAGTCAATCAGTACATGCCTTTATCTTAGGATAGAAACTTGTATTAAGTAGATAGCTATCTGATATTTTGACATGACTCACGTGCAGATATTTACATTGTAGATAAGAATTACACCGTCTCACGGGACGACGAAATGATAGGGGAAAGGAAATGATTCATTGTAACTGTCACTGCGATTATCGATGTTCCATTATTTTGAATTATCTTGATGTAATAATTCAATTGGCAAGCGTCACAAAAAAGTGTCAACCTTTCTCATTACGAATGCAGCGTTTTGGTGTGAGCTTCAAATTCGATAGGCTGTAGAGCTATCGGATTGTGATCAGTCACCAGATATGGTGGTTGATGTTGTTGTATGCTGCAAATATATTGAATAAGCAGTCCTCAACTAAACAGCGGCAGGATGACGAGAATGTAGTGGGGAATCTAGTGGGATGGGCTTCTATATTAAAAACTATATAATAATCATTGACGATCCCGGGCCATGGCGAGTAAACGGCGCCATCAAATAAACGTTCTCTTGGTATTAGGTAGCAGCAAAATCAGTACTACCAGAAGGTTGAAGATACAGTTTATCAGGAAAGACTTTTGACTGGGTATTAGGAGGCGGGAATCCCCCGGTTCTTAAACTGCGGCGAGGAAGGTAAAAACCACCACACTATCTTTACTAATTTAGAGTTGTATTTTTGAATCCACCGACAATAGCGTTGCTCTTAATTTTGATGATCATGATGACCTATGGCATTACTACCGATGTTAAGTAGATTAAGAAAATCTAAAATACTGATCTGATATACAGGGTGACTTTTTTATCAGTACCGATATTTTGTGTAAAGACTCCACTGATGAATATGAACAACTTTTGCTATGGGGGCAATAGCGGAATCGAGAAAAAAAATCAGCTGTTCCATACAAAAGTTCAATTGGCGCGCGGTCAAAATGTATGGAACAGCTGATTTTTTTTTTCTCGATTTCGCTATTGCCCCCATAGTAAAAGTTGTTCATATTCGTCAGTGGAGTCTTTACACAAAATATCGGTACTGATAAAAAAAGTCACCCTGTATAAAGCCACTAATATATCACAGATTATTATCGATTATTCTGTTGTATGCCATTCTATCGAATTAGTTGACACATTGATTCGTCTTATCTCAAAATAATATTTACAACATACTTGTAAAATCGAAATTATTCCTTTAGCTCAAAGACACAAGCTACACTTAAACTACACTATTATAAAATGTGTTGTTGTGGTCATAGAATTAATTAATTAATTACTATTTAAGATGTAGATAGATAGTTCAACCAAAAATTCACAATCTTATATTATCGACCACTATCACCGTTAATATGCTGATTATAATTTACGCGGTGTATATAAATCTGGTCGGTATCTACACAAAATCATTGTAGATCCAACACTATCTCGCAATGTTGGTATTGGCATATCTTGTAGTGGTCTTAGTACCGGCGCTTGCGCAGAATTATAAGCAGATAGAGCTGAAACAAGGACCAGTGGTGGGATATAAGACTGGTGAACCTGACGTGTTTTCATTTTATGGAATACCTTATGCCACGGCACCCCTTGGAAAAGACAAGTTCAAGGTCAGTATATAGTAGTCTATTTGTAAACCACTTTGTGACTTTTCTAATTTTGCGCAATACATAGAGATGTAAAGCCTTGGCTTCAAGTATGTAGGCAATACTCAAGTGAACTTTTTACCTCTCTTCAATTTAATCACAAGAAATCATATCATTTCAGGGTCCATTGGAAGCTCCTACTTGGACTGAACCAAGAAATGCTACTAATGACAAGATCATCTGCCCTCAGTATCCCACTGACTTCTTTCCGGGCCATGAAACTAAAGAAGACTGTCTAGTTTTAAACGTTTTTACGCCTAATACTGAGGATAAGAATCTGTCGGTAGTTTTTCATATACATGGCGGTGGATTTCTCATAGGCCATGGAAACTGGGAAAAGCCCACGCAATTCGTCGAAAAGAAGAAGATCATTGCTGTGACTCTTAACTACCGACTAGGTCCACATGGTTTCTTGTGCATGGGAACTGAAGATATCCCAGGCAATGCTGGAATGAAAGACCAAGTAGCAGCACTGAGATGGGTCAAAGAAAACATTGCTAGTTTTGGTGGTGACCCCGAAGAGATAACTATCGCCGGTTGCAGCGCTGGTGGTGCGTCCGTAGATCTTCATATGTTGTCCAAAATGTCAAACGGAATTTTCAAAAAAGTTATTGGGCAAAGTGGGTCAAACATTGCGCATTTTGCTATCCAAAGTGATCCGATAGAAAACGCCAAATTTTACGGAGAGAAAATTCAATTTCTAGGTGGAGATTTGAAAGAACTAGAAGAGTTCTTCAAAAGTGTATCATTTGATCAGCTGCTGTCTCATTCTTTGCTAGCTAACACAGACCATGCTGTTAAAATGTCTCCATGCGTTGAACGTGACTTGGGCCTTGAAACATTTTTGACAAAGAGTCCTAAAGATATTTTGAAGAGCGGTGAATATGTTAAGTACCCGATGATATACGGATATGCAGACATGGAAGGTTTATTCCGGATTGGTGAATTCGAGGAATGGAGGTATGCTATGAACGAGGATTTTTCGCAATTCGTTCCTGCTGACTTAAAATTCGAAAGCGATGAAGAGAAACAAAACATGGCGATAAAAATCAAAGAATTTTACTTCGGCAACCAAACGGTCAGCAACGAGACAGTTTTAGAATACGTTGATTTTCTTTCTGATGTAATATTTGTGTATCCCATGCAAAAATCTGTGTCATTGCAAGTGGAAGCTGGAAATGATAAAGTGTATCTTCACGTGTACTCTTTCACAGACGAAAATACACCGTATGTACCTTACACAAACGAGAAAGGAGCTGACCACTGTGCTCAAAATATGGCCGTATTTGATACTCCCCCCTTTTTAAACTACACGCTTACACCAGAATATCTACAAATGAAAGAGGACTTGCAAACTATTTGGTACAACTTTATGAAGACTGGGTAAGATTTTTATGATTTATCATTAACTATCTCATGTATATATTTAATATGTATATCGCTCAATTTCAAGAGCTATGATTACATTCGTTTTCAAGCAAACCTTACTTTTGAATATTCAAGCTTATGGCAGTTTTTCAATCTTTTTTTTTTAAACTTAATATCTTCAGTAGTATCATAATTGATTTATTTTCTCCATAATTTCAGGAACCCAACTCCACCAGGCTCATCCTTACCCACATGGCAACCAGCTGGCGTTGACAGATCACCATGCATGAATCTTGGAAGACCAATTAGACTGGAAGGTACATTCGAGAAAGAGCGAACCCTCTTCTGGGAACAGATCTATGACAACCATTATCGCGATCCCGTACCCCCATCTTCATCGTCTATTTCAGCACCTATTAACTCATTTTTGGCATTATGTATTTTTGCTTTTATGCAATTCCTAACAGCTTCACGGTGATTGAAATCAGTTGGACGGCTGTGGTCATCAAACCTCAGTCTGGTTGCTACGGTTACCAGAACAAGGGAAAGTCAATAAGTCTGCTGCGAGATTATGTTACTAAGATGGAAAAAATGAAATACAATAAATAAATAAGTTGTGTTTATAATATGTAAATAAATAAATAAATTAGTATGATATCACTGACTTGTATTTAATAATGACCTGATAAGTATTAAACTGATACCATAAACAGGTACAGCATAGGCTAAGCACGCTGTCAATCTCTGGCTAAAGAACCCACATGAAGATTTGTGTTTTGAAAGGTAAATCCTTAAAGACTACACGGACTGCTATAAAATCGGTACAAATTTAATACAAATATTTTGAAATAAGCGTAGAAGACATAAGTATACAATATATAATACATAGTATAAAATTAAGTCGCTTCCCGCTGTCTGGAATGATTCAAGAGGAAGGTATAATAAATTGCACCCGTGCGAAGCCGGGGCGGGTCGCTAGTAAAATATAATTATGTGCTTGTAGTTTATCCTAGCGAAGTCACTTACAATAAAATAATATTTTTTATTGTTAAAAATAGACTACAATAAGACAATTAGGTTAGAGGCCGCTTTTGCGCAGATAAGATTTATACAACGGAATAAGTTTTAAATTACATTTACATAAATAATTATTGCTGACAAATAGGGGACGTTTTCAAATTAGGCGTATTGTATTTTATTCGACGAATATTCCTTATCCCTCCTTATCCTTCCTTAGGCCTAAGTATTAGGTTCTTGATATTATCGCTTGAAAAAATCGTCGCAAAATTGAGTCCTGTCCTCTTAAAAAATCCGGCCAAGTGCGAGTCGGACTCACGCACTGAGGGTTCCGTGCCAACTTTGACTAAATTTAGGAATCCATTTATTTTTTGTATAAGAATCGTAAAGCGGTTATCAGGATGCATTTTCCTACCAATTTTCAATCGTGTGATATGTATAGTTACAGAATAAAGTGGCTGTGACGGACGGACATACAGACAGACAGATTTGACGCAACTTTAGGAGTTCCGTTTTTTGCCATTCGGCTACGGAACCTAAAAAAGGGTCAGAAACTTTAATCGTATTTCCACAGTCCCTGCAAGGAAACCTAATTGCTTGTGTAGGCTCCCAAGTGGGTAAGTGTGACCCAGTTATTAATAAATTAAGTCTCTCATTTCCCAGTAACTTATTCGACCTGTAATACGGGTTAATTTAGATTTCTAGGCCGTTTCTTATCCAGTAGTTATGAGGTTTTACCACACTTTTCGGATTTTCTCCTGGATAGATGTAAATTCTGGTGTGATACTACTAATATCTTCATTCATAGCTGTCTCAATTTCCGAACAATGATTATAATAATATATTGGACACCAATCACATACATTGCTCTGATCCCAAAGTAAGTAGCCAGTGCACTTGTGTTATGGAAATCAGACACAACGGTGGTACCACAGCACCCAGACCCGAGACAATATAGAAAAGATCGTTTTCTATAATGACTCGACCGAGAATCGAACCCGGAACCTCACGAGATGGAGTAGCTTTAAACCAGCTTGCTAGCCACTCGACCACGGAAGTCGTCAAGATTGCCACCTTTGATTTATGATGTTACTAGCGAACACAGAAAACTTTGTTATATTCCCGGCCAAGTTCCGCCCTAGCCGCGATAAGAAACAATGTACTGTTAAATTTTATAATTTCTATGTTTTTTTTTAATTTTTTTTATCTTTGTCCTGACCATAACAAACCCAGGAAAAAATATGAAAAAAAAAGATTCGTTAGGGTTCCGCAGCCGGATAGAAAAAAAACGGAACCTATAAAGTTTCGTCAAGTCTGTCTGTCCGTCCGTATGTCGCAGCCGCTTTATTATCCTCTATATATACTATATATACACAGTTAATATCCTGTTTACCGCTTTAAGATTCTCATACAAAAATAAAATTAAAAATGATATTTAAGAGGGATATTTAAGGGCTCCCATACATAAAAACTAAAACAAAAAAATCTTTTTCGTCAAACCTTTGCGTGTAGGGTGTCAATGGATAGGTCTTTCAAAATGGCATTGAGGTTCTTACAACCATTTTCTCTACAAGTCTAACGTTTGAAAAATAAAATAAAATTAATAAAATTGGCGTAGCCACATCTTACTTTTAAACTAAGCGAGTGTGAGGTTTGGAAAAAAATACATAATGTAGATCTTGACAAACACTTTCAACGCCAATTAGTTTGAACAAGATCGAACTAGTAATTTTTAAAATAAAGCACATTTTCAATAACCGCAAACATAACTGTTATTCTTATAAATACTATGAAAAAGTTAGTTACATTTCTCAACAAAATAATGTGGTATTTTGGCTAAGTGGAAGTAAATAGATCTCAAATTCAGTTAAAATTGGCACGGAACCCTAAGTGTGCAAGTCCGACTCGTATTTGGCCCGTTTTTTTATAAAAGTATACACAGACTTAAATATTTTTGAGCTGAAGTGACTCTTCCCCAAAAGGCTATATTGTGGTAGAGTTACGTGCTTGACTATTCAAAAAGACTTTTGGAGACAAAGTTGATAAAATTATACTGATAAACAGTTAAACAATGTATTATTTATTTTGCAATCAAATGCTACTGTAAACAATGATAAATCGAATATAATTTTGTAATTTTTTCAAACTACTGCACTTACGAATCTAATAGCTGAGAAAAACGGAGAATGTACAACGATCATCAGAAGGGCGTTTAACTGTTTAAGTTAAACGCCCTTCCTATTAGCACTTACACTATTAGCTGTCGTCAAGTCCTCATACGATAAAAGTTTGTTGTTTTTTTACTGTTTCGTAGATCCTCCGTATTAGAATCGCGCAATCGCCAGACAATACTCTTTCCTTTTCGTCCGCAATTTAACATGTGTGTACTTTTAAAGTTGACGTTTTGCATTAAGGTTTTCAAGACGCATTTTTTCGAATTTCTCAACACTTTTAAAGACAGTGCGTCGCCATTCCGGTCTGAGACACGCCCGTTCCTCCCAACTATCAACTGATATATTGCATGCTACAAGGTTGCGTTTCAGGCTGTCCTTGTAGCGCAAATATTGGCCGCCCCGCTTCCGTTTGCCACAAGAAAGTTCTGAATAAAATACTGCCTTTGGCAGTCTTTCGTCGTTCATACGCACGACATGACCACACCACCTCAGTTGCTTTTGCATGATATATGCCTCGATACCAGACACTCCAGCGTGGCGCAGGATTGCTGTGTTTGGAATACGGTCCTGCCATTTTGTTCGCAATATCGATCTCAGGCATTTGAGATGAAACACATCCAGTTGCTTCAGATCAGCTCTATAGCAACACCAAGTTTCTGCACCATATAAGAGAGTAGGCAAGACAATAGATTTGTAGACTTGGATTTTAGTTTGTAGCCTGAGGTCGTGTGAGTTCCAAACACGTGTCCTGAGCCTGCCAAAGGCTGCAGCAGCTCCTCCTATCCGGGCAGGAATTTCCGATGCCAGAGTGTTATCATTCCTGATTCGAGAACCCAAGTATTTGAAGGCTGGAACTTCCTCCAGATCAGACCCATTTAATCTGATGCTAGATGGATCTCCATCACAGCCTCTAGGGGGTTGTTTAAGTACTTGAGTCTTGCTTGTACTTATGACCAGCCCAAATCTGCGGCATGTGTTATTCAGCGAGTCCACATAAGTTTGGAGATGATCTATCGAGTTAGCCATAAGACAGACGTCATCGGCGTACAAAACGTCTAGGATGGGTAATCTGGAAACTCGGCGCTTTGCTCTAAAACGGGAGAGGCCAAAAATACTTTTATCCATCCTGGAGTTAATCTGCATAGGTGGCATTTCACAAACTTTTGCCGCTTCACGCATAACGGACGCGAAGTAAAGCGAGAATAATGTTGGCGCCAGGACACAGCCCTGCTTCACACCGCTGGTTACTGGAAATCGGTCTGAGAAGTCATTATCGTGTCTAACTCGTACCATCATGTTGTCATGAAACTGGCGTATCAAGTTTAATAACTTTTCAGGACATCCAGCTTTCCTCAGCACAATCCACAAGGCTTCTCGTGGAACGCGATCGAAAGCCTTTTCTAAATCAACGAAACACATGTAGAGAGGCTGATATTGTTCCAGGCTTTTCTCTTGGATTTGCTTTACCACAAAAATTGCATCAACCGTACCTCTTCCTGGACGGAATCCACATTGGGATTCTGGCAGAATAATTTCTGCATGCCGGGATAGACGAGTATTAATTATGTGAGCTAATACCTTTCCAGCAGCACAAAGCAAAGAGATGCCTCTGTACGACCCACAATCGGATAGGTCACCTTTGCCCTTGTATAGTTTACAAATGGAGGCGTCTCTCCAGTCCTGCGGAATGACTTCAGACGCCCAAATTTTCAAAACAAGTTCAAAAAGTTTTTCCTTATTGCAGGGTCCACCGTATTTATAAATTTCAGACGGTAAGCTGTCCATCCCAGGAGCTTTGGCATTCCTCATTCTCGCAATCGCAGAAACAAAGTCATCAAAAGATGGGGGATCCGCAAGATGGTCTGCGGTTGGAAGAGTTTCAAGTGACTCCACGTACAACAAATCCACTGTTTGACTAGAGGGATTTAAGACGTCCTTGAAATGTTCAGCCCATCTAGCCAGAACATCGTTTTTCTCACAAAGACGTTTTGTTTTATCCTTGTTGTACATTGGGGCTGTTTTCTTAGTTCTTGGTCCAAAAACAGCCTGAATACTCTCGAAAAATCTTCCAGCCTGGTTGGTATCCGCATAGTGTTGGATTTCCTTGGCTTTTTCCATCCACCATTTGTCCTTGAGGTCACGCACCTTCGATTTTAAACTGCGATTAGCTTTACGCCGCTCAGAGACATCGAGCGAGAGAAGAGCGCGTCCGTGATCCTCGACGAGTTTTCTTATTTCCATATCTGAGCTGTCGAACCAATCTTGGTTTTTCCGTTCTGGTTTCCCAATAACTCGTGTGGCACAATCTTGTAGATTTTTAGCGTACAGACGCCAATCTTCATCTACAGATGTATTTTCAGTTGTCTCTGGCATTATGGCCCGGAAAGCATCATCAAGTTTCTGCGTAAGATGTTGATTGTTGACCAACTTTGAGCAGTGTAGCTTTGCTGTTACTTTGTGCGAGGCTCGGCGTGGTGTGCTTATGTGCAATCGGAGCTTGGATCGAACTAGGCGGTGGTCAGTCCATCCCTGAGCACCTCTCATAACTCTAGTCAGCAGAATATCTGGAAGATCTCTTTTCCGCACGATAACATAATCCAAGAGGTGCCAGTGCTTGGACCTTGGGTGCATCCACGTGGTTTTAAGTTTTTCTGGCAATCGAAAAAAGGTGTTTGTAATGCTAAGATTGAACTCAGCACAAAGAGTTAGAAGGTCAAAGCCGTTGGTGTTGCATTTTCCCACTCCGTGACGTCCCAGAACTCCGTCCCATGCATCGTGATCATTACCCACGCGGGCATTAAAGTCCCCCAGCAAAAGCAGTTTGGATAAGCAGTTGCGAAGGTGCAAATCCACTCTCTCGTCCTCTGTGTCCTGATGCTGATGGACCGGGTAGCCGGTACGACCAGCTGGAACAGAGAATGCAGGGGATTGACCACACGCCACTAAATGGGTCCCAGACGTGCGCTCTTTGAGGCATTTCCCCAAATACCTTGCCGCATCGCTGTTGAGACCAAAGAAAACGTTTGTCTATTGACAGTGCTTGCTCTCTACATCGATGAGGACTTTAAGCGGATGGTGGGACCACCCATTGACTGATTGCACAAGGGGTGTTCAGCCCATTGTGGGCGGTGGGGTCGTCACGTCCCTACTCAAAACCCACATATAACTACACATACAATTCCGCAGGGCAGCTTTGCTGTTCACCATGTGACCGACTATTTAAAACGAAGTTTGGTTTCGCTAGCCACATCAGGGCGTACCACCAATGAACAAAATCAAGAGTGCAGAAGTCGCCGTTGCCGGATTCGGTATGGACGATGATGACTTTTAAAGTACGTTTTCTAACTTTCTAACCCGATGTCATAATCAGAAAAGTAAATGAAAATATAAAGTACAATAATACAATAGTTATTTGTCATATAGATTTTTTCATTTTGAAATTATTTTCCCTCTTTTTTCCTCTTCCCGGGGCCTCTCCATAATTTTCTTATTGTGTTTAGAGGCAGTTAGTTTGTGGGCAGGCTTCCAGAAGACCTCTCTGTATCATATTAAATTCTTGCATTTTTTATGTACCAGTTGACATTTGGCGTTGGCAAGGAGTCTATCCGGTTGCTAAGGCAACCAGACCTGCGCATCCCCTGCTGTCAGCGTCCGTCATCCTAGTTTTCGATAGTGAGTCTTTCCGGGTGTGTGTGGGCCTCCGCCTTGGTACCCCCATATGTGAAATTTTTACGTGTCCATGTGGCAAGGAGGTTGATAAATTTGGTCGCCACTGCCTTTGTTGCCAGCAAAGCGCTGGGCGTCTCGCCCGTCATGCTACCCTTAATAACGCCATCAGAAGAGCTCTTGCGACCATTAATGTTCCTTCCACGTTGGAACCACGTGGTTTGGTCCGTGATGATGGCAAGAGACCCGATGGCCTTACGCTTATTCCCTGGGAACGGGGTCGGGCCTTAGTTTGGGATGCAACTTGTGTCGATACTTTGGCCCCCTCCCATCTCAGAGAATCAGCCCTTAAAGCTGGAGCAGCAGCGGAGTTGGCTGGAAACGCCAAGCGTCGCAAGTACGTTTCAATTGCAAGTGATTATGTGTTTGCGCCGTTTGGCGTTGAAACATTTGGACCGTGGGGACCCTCTGCTAAATTGCTGTTTAGAAAAATTGCGCCAAAATTAAATTCTTAACAGCCAATAATAAAACTGGCTGGTTTCTAGCTCAAATGATCAGCATAGCTATCCAACGCGGCAACGGAGCCAGCATTATAGCCTCCTTGCCGCAAGGAAATGGTTTCGTTTTTGAATAGGTAGATATTAAGTTATTTTTTAGGTTGCATGTCTTAGTTTTTTTTTTCTTGTTTGTTAGTAATAAAAAAGACCAAGTACAATAAGAGTGAGGCTTGACCTGTGACGCAACTTGGCCGTAATCACACCAATAAAAGACCTACTTATCATTTATGATTGATTTTTTGCATATTCTCAGTATTTATAAGGTGGTACTGGCTGACGGTAGTAACGGTCGTAGATGTTATCCCAGAAATGCATTCTTCCCTCTTCAAATGGCCCTGTCACTTGGATCACGTTTCCGAAGTTCATCAAAGGTGATCTTCTTTCACCTGAAGGTTCCCATTTGGGTAAAGATGAACCTGCTGGTGTAGGATTCCTGAAACAATACATAAATTTAAAGAAAAATGAAATAAATAACTCTTTAGCACAATTATGGAGGAATTTGTCACTTAACTTTACAAGTTTAACTAACAGTTAAATGTTTAGAAAATAGCTCAAATGTTCAAAACTAAGCCATTCAAATAAACTTTACCCAGTCGTTATAAAGTCCAACCAAACTTCACGCATTTTCTGCTTCATGATTTTATATTCTGGTGTGATTTTGGTTTCATCTTCATCCATTGCTGCACGGCTTTCAGTGCAATGAGTAGCCCCTTGTACATTTGTGTATGGAATATACTGTGTGTTCTTATCTACGAAGGAGTATATGAAGAAATACACTTGATTGTTGCCAGCTTGAGCTTGTAAGGTTACAGATCTTTGCATAGCATAAACAAACATGGCATCAGTAAAGTATTCCACAAAGTTAAGAGTGGTTTCATTGCTTACTGGCTTATTGCCGAAATAAAATTCCTTGACTTTTTCCGCTATATCAATTTTCTCTTCAACATCTTTAAATGCTAAGTCAGCTGGAAGAAATTCAGAGAAATTCGCATTCATTTCATTTTTCCATGATTCGAAAAGCATTGTCCGATATAGTCCTTCCATGTTAGCAAATCCGTATAGCAAAGGATATCGAACATAATCGCCCTTCTTTATGATATTAACAGGTGTGTCATCTAAAAATCGTTCACCACCCAAGTCACTTTCAACGCACGGTTGAAAAACGACAGCGAGATCTTTGGTTTCCAACAATGAGTATGAATTTAACTGATCAAGTGGCACATTTCTATAAAATTCAACAAGTGATTCAAAATCATCTTCCCCATCATAGTTAATATTTTTAGCGTAGTTTCTAGCATTTTCAATTGGATCAGCCTGAGCGCCAAATACTCCGACATTAGCTCCACTCATAGCGATTGCCTTCTTAAAGAGGCCGTTTGTCATTTTTGATAACAAAAGCAGATCTACAGATGCTCCACCAGCACTGCATCCTACAACTGTGACGTCATCAGGATTTCCACCAAAAGCTCTTATATTTTTCTGTACCCATCGAAGTAGAGCTACTTGGTCTTTCATGCCAGCATTCCCAGGTACCTCCTCGGTTCCCAGGCAGAGAAAACCTTGGGGACCTACACGATAGTTGAATGACACGGCAATTATCCTTTTAGTGTTGACTAGCTGTATGGGAGTATCAGAATTTCCATTGCCTCTTTGGAATGCTCCTCCGTGTACCAAAACCATGACAGGCAAGTCTTTAGTTTCTGTGTCAGGTACATAAATGTTGGCTACAAGACAATCTTCTTTGACTATATCTCGTCGTTTTTTTTCACTTCCATATTGAGGGCATATTATGTTATTATTTACAGCTTCTAGAGGTTCTGTCCATACTGGTGCTGGCAGTGGCCCCTGAAAATGATAATGATTTTTCAAAAATTTTACTTAAAAATTTTGGTTAAAATATCTTTATTTCTGAGCTCACTTAGAGTCAATTTTACCAACATCAGATGGGACTCATCCGATCGAATAAATATTAAAAGACAGAATTTCAAATTAAATTTACGGAAATGATTGCGAACAAATAGGCGATATTTGTTCAAGGTCAGGGATATTCGTCAAGTATAATACAAAACGTCTTATTTGAAAAAGTCACCAATTTGTCAGCAATCATTTATCAAAATGACATTTTAAAAGCGTTCCTTTTATACTTATTCAGTTGGATAAGTTTTATCTGACGTTAGTAAAATCGACTTTTTTAGACTGCTGATGTAAGCAAAGTAAACAAACTTCAGAGGAAGTAACATCTTCAGATAATAATCCTAATAAGTGCTCTTGATATTGAGTAGCATTAGATTTGATGACATCTAAAACATTGATAATTTATTACAATCTAAAATTATGTTAATGTTTTAAGGGTAGGGTAAAATCGTCGTCCGTTCGTCTGTCTGTTATTAGGCTGTATCTCAGGAACCGTGATAGCTGCAAGACATGTGAAATTATCACAAATTTATTATTTCTGTTGGTGCTATATTAACAAGATTAAAAACTAAATAAAATAAATTTTAAGGGATTTTATACGAACCCTTTGCGATATTTTGCCCTTGCTCTTTGATTTCAATACATAATGGTAACTGGTATGCACTTGAAATATTCACTTTAATCTACCACGTTGTTTACTTAGTCAATAGTACGGAACCCTTCGTACGCGAGTCGAAATTGCACGTGGACGGTTTTTAACCGACTTTAAAAAGGAGGGGTTATCAATGCGACTGTATGTTGTTGTTTAAGTATATGTTACCTCATATTCCAGTAATTTGTCAACTGATTTAAAAATGTTCTTTCCCTATCTAGAGGCACCATTGTGTGGAGCTGAGCTGATGGTGGAACTCTTTAACGCTTAGGAGATCAGTGATGCAACGACGGAACTTATGTTAGGAGTTTCAGTATCTATATATAAGAGAAGGTCGTGTTAGGTACACTATTTATAACTCAAGAACGGCTGAACTAGTCTGACTGAAAATTTCTGAGGAGGTAGCTTTAAACTAGGAGACAGAAAAAGGATACTTTTTATGAACGGGACCGGGGTGAGACGGGGCTGGGGCGATCTTGTTTTTATTTTATAAATTCAACTTGTATATTGATTAATGTTAAGAAACATCCACATTAATTAATTTGTTATTGTCTGGTAATACAATTATAATTTTCAATATTACGCTTACAATACAGGGTGTCTTTATTTTGCGTACCTGACAAAAGTCTTAAAGTTTTCGTTTTTTTTGAGTTTTTGAATCCATTTGTTGTGTGTGCGTCAATCAAATTTACAGATCTCTATCATAAAATTAGCCTTTGTTTTCATCTCAGCTATAACTTCGCAAAAATATTGTTCTGTCTTTTAAATTCTTTTTTGTTGAAAAAAAGTAATAAAATCAAAGATAATAAGGTACAAGGTCGTATTACTTAGATACGTGCGGACAGACAATAACTGTTAACTTAACTTCGATTTACTACGTCAACTTATTAATCATTCATCCATCAAAAGGATAGAACCGCAATAAGTTTTTGGTTTATATCCTTATATATATATATATATATATCCTTGTTTTGCAGATCTGTATGACTTCCCTTGAAGTCATACAGATCTGCAAAATTTGCTACTTGTGAATCTTTTATTTTAACTTATTTACTTGTAATAAAAATACATTGTTTAATTTATCTGAAAATTAAAATTTTCATAATAGTATATGATCGACACCGCTCGTAACAAATTTAAAATAATCAGGGAACGCAAAGCGTAGTAGTCTCCAGTACTTTAGGTATCCATAGCATACTTATAAGTAATCTTTCAACAAAGCACCAAGGTCAAGTATCTGGCAAATTACATAGCCGGCGAGTTTGTCCAAATGTTTGCTTAAAGGTGATTGAACACTCGTGAACAACGTGAAAGCGTTGAAGCCTCGGTAGCCCTCTAAGTGGCATTAAAGTGTTTTTTGGAATTGTATGCGTTTAATTGCACTCGTTTCGATGACGCCACTAGCTCATAAAACTTTTAACATTATCATGGAACTCAAGGGGCTATTCTTGCACTGTTTGGATTGAGCACAGATTATGAGTTTGTTATTAAAGTGGATAAGAAACATTCAAACTTATTTTTTTATTAGTCAAGCTTCCCCTTTATAAAACTTATTTTGAAGCGCCCGAAAGGGTCCATAAAGATCGTCTGGACATTGTCACTCAAATAAATATACATTGTAGAGCAACAAAGTACTTAGTATTGACTTAATTGCACAATTTTTTTTCTTACTTCGCTGACCTCGAGGAGTGTCAGTGGGAGCAATAGATCAATTGAATCCTATGAACCCTGATTAACTTCTAAACGTTCGGTTGAATTATTTTCAGCAGAAATCTATCGTCTTTCTATGAAACGCTGATTATATCGCATTTTAAACTCTTCGCTTTGTATCATCTATGGTTCATATGATCTTATCCAAAATGTGTCCCTAAATAATATCCATTTTAAGACCCTATACTCAGCCAAGCTCTAAAATGCCCATTATTAGCTGATCTTTCAATGCTTGAACTCCGCTTAAAGTAAGGGAGCTACTCAAAGTGGACGTTAACCCTGGTATAACTTAGAGTAGATTCGACCAAACGAAAGTAAATGTTAACCTTAGAATAAATCGCTAGTTATCCGAGAGTATATCAATTTTCCATTGTACCAACTACTGTTCTAGAATATCGTGTTTATACCATAAAATTAATATTAATATCGGAAGAAAAGGACAAGAAAAAGCCGTCTAACGAAAGTGATTTATGATGTCAGTAACTAACTTGCCCATGCTATTGCTAAGCCCATGAAAGCTCGCTGAAAATTTTATTCATTTGGTTTAAAAACAAATAAGTTATTCTTGTATATTTTGAAGAAATATTTCTCCTGACATGGTGACTTGGTCGATCATTGATTGTTGTTCATAACTGCGAAATAACCGAAACAAAAATACGAAGCATCTTATATACGACTTATATTTACAAATGCACTTCAAATTTAAAGTACGCAGTTTGATTATTCTATTCTGTAAACGTTAATTTACGTAAAAAGTAAAGACAGAATAACACAGGTAATGCATATCTAGGAATCTTTACTAATATTATAAAGCTGAAGAGTTTGTTTGTTTGTTTGTTTGAACGCACTAATCTCAAAAACTACTGGCCCGATTTGAAAAATTATTTTTACGTTGGATAGTCCATTTATCGAGGAAGGTTTTAGGCTATATAACATAATGATACAACTCATAAGATCACAGCAGAAATGAAAAATGTTGCGAAAACGGGAGAAAGATATTCCTTTTGAGAGCTTCCGATGCATACGCTGCGGAAACCGCTTAAGTTACACAAAAATCATGTATGACAGGATTGTTCAACATTAAGAGTTCTATAATAAAGTCCGCGACAGCATATGTCTATCTTTTATGGTTGACTTACTACAACGTTTTTTATGTTAATAAATTTGTAAAAAAAATAATGCATTATTTTTAGAGGTGTATTATACACACAGGTATTTATTCTTATCAAAATAAATACATTCATCATCACGAGCATTTCATTTAGAACCAAGTTGCCCTTTATATCATTTGATTTCAATAAATATCTTAGGAGCTATCACAGTTTTAACATAACTCCGCACCAAAATAATGTTCGCAGTTTAAGTACAACGTGCGCTTGCGCTAATATATTATAAAGCTGAAGAGTTTGTTTGTTTGTACGCGCTTATCTCAGGAACTGCTGGACTGATTTGATAAAAAATATTTCTGTGTTGGGTAGCTTATTTATCGAGAAAGGCTTTAGGATATAAAACATGACGCTGCGACGGGAGGGGAGGGAGCAAACTCAAAACGCGCGGACGAAGTCGCGGGGGACCGCTAGTATATTATAAAACTGAAGAGTTTGTTTGTTTGAACGCGCTTATCTCAGGAACTGCTGGACCGATTTGAAAAAAAAATTCTGTGTTGGATAGCTTATTTATCGAGAAAGGCTTTAGGATATAAAACATGACGCTGCAACGGGAGGGGAGGGAGCAAACTCAAAACGCGCGGACGAAGTCGCAGGGGACCGCTAGTATTTTGTATAAAGAAGTAATATTTAGTTTTACACTAGAGCTGCATGTTCGATATTTTGTGTCCACTGTTTATCATGCGGTTAACTAATATGTTTAACGATTGGTATAAATCACTTGAACGATTGTCTCATTTTAAGCTACAATTGTTACTTATCTAAGTTAGTTACTGTCATCTCAAATCGATTTCGTTTGACAGCTGTCACTTGTCCTTCTCTTCCTATAGGAATATTAATTTTATGGTCGAATCCAACCTTCTAAAGTGTCAACTTATTTAGTTGACTTCAAAGTGACGTCAGAATGACGTGTTGTTACCGGTATAGTGTATTTTTTTATCATTATTCCAATTCTCTGTGTAATTAGTTTAGTCCCAGGCCAAATCTCTTAAGCCGGGAGTAGAGGTATTAAACTTTTTTAGGTTTTCGCATATATATCGGAAACTATGCGTCCTAGCAAGATGAGACTTTGTACGAAATCAATTCTTAGGAAAAACCAATGAATTTTGGAGTCATATAAGCCTTTTTATGCAAGAGGCTTAGAAGTTTGAACATAATATTTTTTACTCCATAGCATTTTTTTGTACATATCTCAAAACTACTAAACGAATTTAGATGAAACTTACAATGTTTCCTTTATTGAAATATGTTTTCATAAATGAAAAAAGAAAAATCTAAATTAACCACATCGTTTCTGTTTAAAGTAACAAACAGACTTTTTATATATTTATTCACTATTTAAATGCCTTGACAAGTTAAGAATAGAAAGACAATTTAAAATCCTTTGGCCGAAAGTAGACTATGAATGATAAGTGATACCTAATTAAAAAAGGTTTTGGACCCCTTGATTTTAAAACATCCTGAATGTGCCACACATTTTAGTTCAGTGCCACAGCGACTCAGCGTTTTGTTTATATCACCTTGCATCAAAGTGTATTTGATATAATTTTAATAATTCGTATGCCATTAATATGGCTGATCACAGCATGTATCTTTAGTCACCTTATCTTAAATGACACCATATTTCTTTCAAAAATGTATTTTACTATTGTGTAATACTGTATTTGTATACTAACATTAGGCTAAGTCTCTTTTGTAAATAACACATTGATCCTTTGTTAGTCAAAATAAATAAATGAATTGAATTGAATTGAATATTGACCCGTGTTTCACAAATAAAATTATTTGATTTGAAATAATTGTAACTGGAGCTCCAATTTTTAATAAGTAAAAAAAAACACTAAATTCACGCTTAAATACAGACAAGAAGTCCTAGTAACATTATAGGGATATATAATTATTGTTAAATCACTGCCGTGTGAATTTTAACTGTTTTTCGTTCCAAAATTGAACATGTAACAAAGCAAAATAGGTACTCGCCATATTGAGCTGAGTGATTCAAGAATGGGGCCCCTCTCTCAAGATAAAGGCATAGTCTTGTTTAAAAACCTTTGGTTAGAGTGGTGACTAAGTACAAGAGATTATTTGGCATACATTATATTTATAGGGAGGTTTAGACATTTTTGTTTGTTTTTGTGATCAATAATGAGATATTTTTTTATTCATTCAACTCTTTATCACTCTTAATTATTATTGTGTATAAAAATATTTTTTTGCT
Source organism: Pyrausta purpuralis (assembly GCA_963924145.1). Classification (NCBI taxonomy): domain Eukaryota; kingdom Metazoa; phylum Arthropoda; class Insecta; order Lepidoptera; family Crambidae; genus Pyrausta; species Pyrausta purpuralis. The sequence continues at coordinate 14,516,586 of OZ001667.1, read as the reverse complement.
TACGATTGTACTAGCCACATATTATTATGATAGGCCATAAATAATATATGTTTATTGAAGATAGTATTGTGACATTTATTTATTTTTGTAAATCAGCTAATTTTCAGCAACTTACCTTAAACTTGTCTCTTCCTGTAGGCGCAGTAGCATACGGGATTCCAAAAAAATGAAAAACATCGGCATCATGTGCCCTATATCCTTTCACAGGGCCTTGGCTTATATTGACTAGTTTTGAGCTCCCCGACTGTGCTCCCACTATCAGACCACACACGAACAGTATGATAAACATGATTGCGTGCTCGAAATCAACTGACTGAATTCTCAAACGATCTCCTATATCAATTGAATTGGTGCCGTAATCAGCAAGTCATGATGGACGCGGGCATTTGATGCTTTAGGGGAACGGAGACAAATATGGACACACACTATTTCTCTGACTATATTTATTTCTTTTTTATTTGTTTAATAATTGTAGGTAATAAGAGTTATATACGTCTTATTATTGTATCTTTATCTTTCACGACCATTCGCTGTATTACAACTAGTACAATTTGTGAAATGTCATTCGGTTGTAGGTAATATACATAAACATTGTTTACATTTTTAGTTTTAAGAGCTGTGGATTGAAAAAAATATATCGGGTTGATGATGATCGTAAATGATTAAAATTTGATTACAACAAGACATAAGTGTATGTATTTCTTATTTAATCCGTGACAATATAATTTTTTTTTTATCAGGCATTGTCAAGTTCTCAAAATATTGACTTTAAGTGATTCTTATTTATTAACATTGTTTGTCTTGGGGGAGAGAAAAATAAATAAAAATTTGTGGATCTGTTTTTATTATGAACATTTCTTGAAATAGGGCTCAAGGTTAAGTTTTTAATAAAATCCTTCAATATTACCAGACCATAGTTATTTTAAAATTCGTTCATAATCGATGTCTACACAATCATCTAAGGTTGTTAAAAAGTACAAGAACCAGTGGTTTTTATCGTAGTTTTTAGACTATGGTATTTGCAATCTATGTATTCTATTCATATGTTCAAGACACTGACACAAAATTCTAAGACAGTAGCCCATTTTGTCCACGTTTCCTCTTTTTACATAACTCTTCACACGGCTTGACCTTGAATTGAGCTGTTACAAAAAGTTATTTATCTATCAACAATCCATGATTGTCTTGATTGTCCGTGACACTTACTATTAGTTCGTCTGTATTGACGTCATATTTAGGAAGGAATTACAACCGACCGACCGGTACAAGACCGGCGAGATGAGGGCGCTGCAAGCGCAGCTAGTACCTACCGTAAATATTCAATTTATTAATAATCTTATAATTTGAATGTTATATGATAATGAATGTTTTATTTATCTTATTTAATTATAATAAGGTAATCTTTTTTTTTGTGTTTTGTTGTTGTTTTTTTTCTTTTTTTCTTTTCCAGTGTGTGTTTACACCCAGTGCCTAACAGGGGTTCCCGCTGAAAATCAGTGTCGTGGCATGCTAACCATCTGCTGTCACGATATATACTGAGCGGGGACCTTTTTGGCACACCAGCGGGCCTAAGATGCGCGCCCATTTATCATTTATCACGACAATCGATAAATTTCAAACATCATTTTCATCATAGTTAAAAAGGCTTTTACTAACTTTTTCTGATCCATTTGTTTTTATATTCAATTAGGATTGATGTACAAGTGGAAAATATTTGGCAAAACTGGTTGTTTCGGAAATAAAATTATTTTATCGACGCGATTATCGGTATCGTGGCGTGCATGTTACGCTTACTGGGCGCTTTGTTTTTGTTTTTTTTTGTATTAATTTAATTTCAGTTGTGTTTAATTTATATAATGTAATTTATTTATGTTTTTAATTTATATAATATAATTAATTTATATAATGTAATTTTATTTGTGTGTCAAATAAATAAAAATTCAATTCAATTCAATTCAATTATATAAAAACTGGCCACGAACGAGTTAGGTTCAAGCACCGAACGTTCAATAAAAGCGACGGTCGCGCGACTGGGTCGGTCTCACTACACCCATTACCCATTTCAGTGCTACAGGGATAGTATTACCACCGCAATGGGTAATGGGTATAGCGGGACGGACCCGCGCGACTTACGCGCTGCTGCAGCGCTGCTGCCGCGCTGCCGTGTATAGTATGAAATCATCGGCGGCGTGACTGTCGCGCGTAAGTCGCGCTGCTAAAGTCGCCCTAATGTCAAAGCGCTTTTACTTATAACGATACACGCGGATGTATCTGCTAAACGCGTGTTGTATTGGCTACCAATAAAACCCATTATGACGTAAGCATTGTATAAACTTGGTATAGGATCGTTTTTCTGCCATACATTTTGCACAGTGCTAATTCAGTCGGAGACACTTGTTTAATTTATTGTTTACTGACAACTCAGACTCTTTTGAGTCTTTGTCACAAATTTTGGTTTATAAGCCGTGTTAATGAATTATTGCAGATAGTCAACTAGATCATTTCAAATACTTATATTTGGATTGAGATCGGGTCTTCCTTTTAGTACTTTTTTTGCTCTACAGAGCCGTGTTCTGGGTTAGCTGTACATAGTTTAACTTTTGATAACATAACTAAATAATACCCTTCAATTAATATATAACGTTAACCTTCATGTGCGAATAACAATGAAAACGATTATGTGCTTTTACTCATGTTTAGTTTCTACTTAACAACATGTGAACTGTCTTTACAAGTCAGTTGTATTTTGGACCAAATTAAAAGGAGGAGTACAAATCTAAAAAGGGATTTTTTTTTGTATGGTAAATCATACATGACGCGGGTGAAGCCGCAGGGGGCCGCTAGTTTTGCTATAAATAACCATTGTATTGTGATTATCAAGTAAACCTCAACACAAGTCGGCAATTAGCTTAGCAATCCATTCATGCCGTTCTGTATTTGAAGAGTAATTGTGAGGATAATGCTTTTACGAAAACTTCTGAAACTTGCATCCAAAACTACCGAGGATGACAGAACTTTATAAACATTCATTGTGCTCAGTCCGTAGGTGTGACAACATTTGTTATAAGGTAATATTAATATTGTGACTTTAGTAAAAGTTCTAAATGAAGCAAATAATAAATAAACAAAGCATTTGTATGTAGGTATATAAAGTAATGTTGGTGTAGGGAGGTATTCATATTATAATTAAAAAATATAATTGTCTTTAATTAAATTAAAGGAAACCTATGCATTTTTAATATCAAAACAGAAAACAATTATATACTCAGAATCATCACCTTTTATTTCATACTAGCGGACCCAGTGATCTTTGCTTCACCCCCGGCTCCGTCCCACCCTACCTCGTAATTTTCATAATTATTATCTTACTCCAGACGATCTGGCAAAGTAAATATCATGCAAAATCGGTCCACTTACATTTTTTTTTCTTTCATAAGAACTTTCTCCTCATAATAACATACAACAAAAAAATAATAGTTCCAGCCGTTCACGCGTGATTCCGTGACCAAGGGATTTAAGATTCATTTTTATATATAATAAATGAAATGTTATCTTAAAATTTATAAGGCGGAATAGGTTGCTGATGGTATCGATCGTAGATATCATCCCAGAATCGTGTTCTTTTCTCTTCGAACGGTCCAGACAGTTGAATGGTTGTGCCGAAGTCCATAGTAGGAGATCTGTTTTCACCGGCAGGCGGCCACGTGGGCAGGTATGACCCGGGTGGTGTTGGGTTTCTGAAATAATAAAGATTTTTCAATTTGAAAGTACAGCGTAGGATGTTTATTGGCTAGACAGAAAAACGAAATGAAAATAAAGGTTGAAAGACTGGGCTGGGTGTGGGCCGCTTTTAGTCGATCAATATGAAAAACGATAGGGGCCTTAGTTCAGGAGTGGATACCTTGCGGATAACCGTGCGGTCCACTTACACACATGGGCTAGCTGACTAAAACGTGGTGAAAATGTTTACGTGTCTTAATACACATATGTATACCTACATCAGGCTCAGGACCAACGGCTTACGTGCTTTTCCGAGGCACGGGGGTGAAACACCGCCAAATTCCAAACTCCGGGCTTCCCTAAGAATTTCTGAACAGAAAAACTTAGGTATACATTTTTAGCCCGTCCCGGGAATCGAACCCGGGACCTCTGGCGCAGCCCTCGCTTTAAAGTGCGACCCTAAGTGCGGTCGTGTCAGATTGCTGTCCCATTGGGCAATGAGAGTGAAAGGAATAGAGAGTGCACCCGTGTTTGCGCACACACTTGTGCACTATAATATGTTCCGCGCAGTCGGTTAGTCGTTGTCAGTCACAACGACTAACCGACTGCGCGGAACATATCACTGTAGTCGAAATCGGCTAGGAGGACTATTATACCTACATCAAATTAATGGTCAGCAACAGAAAAAGCTGACTACTTTATGAAATTTAGTGTCTCATGGTGGCTCGACACTTTTCAATAGCGACAAGAAAGTAAACAAAATGGAACCGTACCCGGTCGTGACAAAGTCCAACCATACTACTTGCATTTTCTGCTTCATCATTTTATATGCTGCTGTAATTTTGCTTTCATCTTCATCCATTGCTGCAAACGTTTCAGAGCAATGTGTTGCACCTTGTACATCTGTATGTGGCACATATGGTGAGTTTTCATCAACAAAAGAGAATACGAATAAATATATCTGATTATTACCAGATTGTACTTGTAGCGTCACAGATCTTTGCATAGCATAAACAAACATGATGTCTGTGTAGTATTCTGCGAACTCGACGTTTGTTTCGTTGCTAATTGATTTATCACCGAAATAAAACTGTTTGACTTTTCTAGCTATTTCTGCCCTTTCCTTTTCAGTATCAAATTCTAAGTCATCTGGTAGGAAGTCTGCAAAGTTTTTGTTCATTTCGTTTTGCGTTTCAGGGGTGCTTGGTTGATACAGACCTTCCATGGTAGCGAAGCCGTAAAGTAAAGGACATTGAAAATAGTCTTTATTCCTTATCAAATTGACAGGAGTATCATCTAAAAACCTTTCACCTTCTAAATCAAGTTCAACACACGCTGTAAAAGGAACTGAGACGCCTTTATAGGTTACTGGTAGTGTTACGTTTAACTTTTCTATCGGTGCGTTTCTATAAAACTCTACAAGTGAATCTAGATCGTTTCCTTCATAGTTAAGTTGCCTTGCAAAGTCCAAAGCGTTTTGTATCGGATCAATTTGTGTGGCGAACAAACCGACATTAGAACCACTCATTGCGATTGCTCTGTGGAAGAGGCCTTTGGTCATTTTTGATAACAAAAGAAGATCGACTGAGGCTCCACCAGCGCTGCATCCAGATATCGTTACGTCATCAGGGTTTCCACCAAAATATTTAATGTTATCTCTGACCCATCGAAGAAGAGCTACTTGGTCTTTCATGCCAGCATTTCCCGGTACATCTTCAGTGCCGAGGCATAAGAATCCATACGGGCCTACACGGTAGTTAAAAGAAACAACGATTAGTCTTTTACTATTGACCATTTGGTTAGGAATGTCGGAAGTTCCATGACCTCTTTGGAATGCTCCTCCGTGTACCCATACCATCACAGGGAGATTCGTTGCATTAGTGTCAGGTACAAAGACGTTAGCTACGAGACAATCTTCTTTGATATTTCTGTCACTGAATGCCGACTGTTGGCTGAATTGTGGGCAGTAGATGTCTTCTACGGCTTCGAATGTTTCTGTCCAAACTGGTGCTGGCAGCGGCCCCTGTAGTGATCAAATAAAATTAAAAATAAATATTTGTAAAAAATATAGAATATGTTGAATTGATGATATAAATACAAGGTCCTTCACCGATGTAACTGCGATTTTATCACAAAAAAGTTGTTAAAGTAAGTGGTGATTAAAATAATTAAATAAGTTATTTAATAAGTAAATTTATTTTATATTTCGGAAATTATACAGAATGTCACTAAAATCTCTTAGAGTATGAAAGACATTCAACATATTTTTGTATAGAACAAAAAAATATTACAAGTAGAAATTCACTGATCCATACAGATTAAAGATGCGCAGTTTTACCACTTTGTAGTAAACAAACATTTAAAAGAAATACAAGAACCTATATTAAAACATAACCTATATAGCTTACCTTAAACTTATCTCTTCCTTTAGGAGCCGTTGCATACGGGATCCCGTAAAACTCAAAAACGTCAGCATCGTTTGCTCTATACCCTAAAACAGGTCCTTGACTTAAATTCACTAGTTTAGAATCATGTGATTGAATTCCAAGAATCAGACAACAAAATAGTAGTATCGAAAACATGGCTGGTTGTTCGAGAGCAACTGAACGAACCATCATAGCGATTACGTTCTATCAGTGATGATACTTGAATGCCTTATCGTTTTTGACAAGTCATTCTGTACAAACCCAAGTTTTTCACCTATTTTTAAAAAAGAGAACAAGGTGTCAATAACATTTTGATCTTATCTGAATCGGAGACGTAACACTTTGTTTTGTAATGGCCAGACAAATTATTACTTGTACTATTTTTCAATGTATTACTCGATACTTTGAAAAACAAGAGTCGCTTTGTGTTTGCGTTTTAATAATTCAGCTAATAAATAACTCTAACGAGTTAATATCCAAATTTATAATTTCTAAATCATTAATTAATGCTTTTGGGATGCAACTTGTGTCGAAACTTTGGCCCCCTCCTATCTCAGAGTGTCAGCCGGGCCAGCGCCTAAAGCTGGAGCAGCAGCAGAGTTGGCTGAAAATGCCAAGCGTCGCAAGTACGTCTCACATGCAAGCGATTATGTGTTTGCGACGTTTGGCGTTGAGACATTTGGGACATGGAGACCTTCTGCTTATTGCAGTTTAGAAAAATTGCGTTAAATTCTGTAACATTCAATAATAAACTGGTTCGTATTTTAAAGGATAAGAGGTGGAATTGTGTAAAATAATCGTATTCATTTGACCGTTCAAAACGTACGTTATGATCTGTCAAAGGGCAAAGAAAAAAGCGTTTGACGGATCATACCGTACGTTATGAACTGTCAAATGAATACGATTGCTTTACACAATCGCACCTCAGCATAATTAACCAACGCGGCAACGAAGCCAGCATCATAGCCTCCTTGCCGCAGGGAAATGGTTTCGTTTTTGAATAGGTTGATTGTAAGTTTATTTTTTATATTGCATGTCTTAGTCTTAATTTTTTCTTGTTTGTTATCAATAAAGACATTTTGTATTTATACTTCAAATTAAAGAAATAACCTCAAATTTTAGCGCAATAGCAGTTAAGGAGAGCTCTCCATCTCAGCGAGAATCCATATAAATCCATACCGTAGGTTAAACATTCTACATGTCCAAATATTATTTAGGTATAAACTAATCCAAATATTATAGTCAATTATATTTTGTTTTACCATTTTCGCGACATCCCTTGGTTTATTCACGCTTCTACCTTCCAGGAAACCTTATTGACTGAAATCCGTAATCATATTAACCTCATTGCAAATTATCTCACAAACATGCCAATCGGGTCATCAAATGAGCGTCAGTTTTGAAAAAGATACAATCAATAGGTTGCTGTGTCGATTTTAATACTTTCGTTAACAGACGTAGGTAACTAGTTATGTAAATAAGTACATTTTTAGCACATTTTTTATAAGCATTGTCTACTATAAATATAACATGACTAAAGTAATACTTCACACCTTATCACTTTCATACAAAAATCACTTGCACACAAAATAACTGACTCAAAACCTTAAAATAACGTGTTTGCCCTCTACTTATGAGAAACAGGTTCATTTAGAGTCGGTGCATAATGTGTTTAGACTGTTGGTAAAGGTAGGCTTGACATCATGCAATGACTTCAAATGAATTTGTTTCTCCTAAGTAGAAAACAAATGCGTTATATGAAGCTTTTTAGCCACCTTTTTTCAAAGCGTTTTTTTTAAAATACAAAAATAAAAATAAAATTGCACTCCGGGAGTGCCGGCAGAAGTGAAAACTTGAATATCAAAGTTGTGCATTTTTGATTTTTTGGAATAGTTAGGGAATAATTTTGGATGAATTGCTCTTATTATCAATTTAAAAGTACTATCATTTTTGTGATAGAATACAATAATAATAATAATAATATATTTTTATAGAATACAATATTTATTTATTGCGCTATCGTACACAAACATTACAATTTATATTATATTAAATTACATTAAAAAGTTTATCTCTCAGAAAAATCAACTTACATCCATAATTTCGCCAACCGTCTTACGGTTTTTCGATCAGCCCACGTGTTCTGACGCGAGTTTCACATTTTTCCCCCATCCCACAAAAGTGCTCAACTCCGCTAAAGAAGTTTTCACTTCAATAAATAAATAAAGTAATCTACCGTTTTAGTATTGAAGGTAAGGTCAGTATAAACATGTTTTTGTTTATTAGTATGTGATTTGGAATATTAGTTTGATCCTAGGTACTTTTCAACGAACCTTCAAAATATCCTATAATTTTCTGCACTCTACCTTGAGAAATTTGTAAGAATAATTTAATAGACTCCCTATTAATATAGGTATAAATCTCAATTCTCGAAGTTAAATGATTTCTGCTAATTTATCAACAATGCTTCAAAAATATTCTTCAAAAACACCTTTTCCGTTTTTCTTAGCTAGTCGAATAATGTTATCAATCTTTTTAGAACTTTTAAAATAATATCAGTGAATAAAATAAATAACTATTTGTCATAATAAGAACCCAGTGCTTGACGATTAATTATATACTTATGTAGGTTACGATTTTTGTGTTTAATTTATTTCAAAGAGAATTCTTTCTTATAAAAAATGTAAAGATTATTATAATTTTCGACAGTAAAAGAAAAACAGACTTTGCTTTAAGTAGAATACAAAGCATAATAAGTGATTTCAATATTACACCAAAAAATTTAAATTGGTATTCTTCGGGAATAGATTTTTGACTTTATTGCAATATTTATAATTTGGTATTTGTTAGTAATAAAATGATTTTCATTAATGTTTTCAAATAGCGCTGGTAATACCCCAGTTACGTTTCAATTACCCCAGTGTCTAAAGACGAAAATCTTCAACCAGTGGTGACATACGGATCCGAAACGTGGTCTCTAACTATGGGCCTCATAAAGAAGCTCAAAATTACACAACGAGCGTTGGAGCGGGCTACGCTCGGTGTTTCTCTACGAGATCGAACCAGAAATGAAGAGATACGTTGAAGAACTAAGGTAACGGACATATGCCTACGAATCAGTAAGCTCAAGTTGCAGTGGGCAGGGCACATAGCGCGAAGAACTGATGGCCTTCGTTGGGGCAGAAAAGTTTTAGATTGGAGACCTTTTGACCAAAAGCGCAGCGTGGGTAAGATAGACAGACGAACTTGTTAAGATCGCGGGATCACACTGGATGCAGACCACTTGTGATCGGTCGCAGTCGGAAACCGTGGGGGAGGCCTATGCTCAGCAGTGGACGTACTTTGCCTGATAATGATGATGAATCCTTAATAGAACTAATATTACAGCATGTACTCCGTGCTTATCTTGTGTACCAGATTAAGTCGAATTATGATATTGGCGAATCGGAATGGCAGTGCAACCGCAAATCGTAGCGGTATTGGCAATTACACGGTATGGTTGTTGTAAAATGCTATTGGACTGTAAAAGTATGATTTTGATAACAATAAAAGTATCTTCTTGTTCCCAGTTGAGCTGAATTGTTACAAGGAAATTCCACAGTGGTCACTAGAGAAATAAACATCTTCAGTCTAAACCCGTAGTTAGTTCGAGCCTTATTTGGAATGGGTTTATGTTTATTTCTTAAATTATGAGAGTTGTTTTTTGTCAGGTGTGTATTAAATTGTTTAGAGTTTGTTATAATTTTGTAAAGTGAAATGCAAGTTGCGTATCTATATACACACATCAAAAGTGTCTAGGGATCAACATATATTTTTGCAATAACTTTTCTCCTAATTGATATTAATAAAAAAATTCTTTAAGGATTCATCAAATAGAGTGTTTTCGTTTGTCTACAGTAACGATAAACCAAGTCACCTTTGAATTAATAAAGAAATTTGCCATTTTCCTAATAAAGGGATTTTGACATTTGAACCACTAACAAGTTCGAAAAAAAAAACTGAAATAACAGTTTTCTTTATAATTTTATTGGGTAACTTAAACAATTAATAATCTGTGTTTCTACCGCGAACACTAACAACACAAGAACATCGGTTTGGCATACTCAAAATGAGTTCATCCAAATCACGCTGTGGAATGGCCGCCCATGTTCGTTGCAACAACAAAAACCGGCCAAGTGCGAGTTGGACTCGCGCACTGAGGGTTCCGTGCCAACTTTAACTGAATTTGGGAATCCACTTACTTCCACTTAGTAAAATCCACAATATTTTGTTGACAGCCAATATAACTTTGTTTTTCATAGCTATGTGGTTGCTACATGGCAAACCTAATAGTGGGAATATTTACAATAAAATGTGCGAAACTAGACGCAATTTCAAATCTAAATTAAAATTTTGTCAAAACAATCAAAAACAGTTACAAATGGATATCATTGCTCAGCATCATTTAAATAATAATTTTTATAAATTTTGGAAATGTACAAATAAACTTAGCCCCAAGCTTAGTCTCCCTGCGAGTGTGGCTGGTATCTGCGAACCACGAGATATCGCTAATATGTTTCAGCGCCACTTTCGGCTCGCTTCTCCTTTAGAGGCTGCATCCGCGTCTCCGATGCTCGATGCTTCGGAAAGTGTCCGAGACCAAAGCGTTCTGTTTTCTGCTAAGGATGTGGCATGTGTAATAAGAAAAATGACAAGAGGTAAGTCACCAGGGCACGATGGCTTAAGCATCGAGCATCTTAAATATGCGGGTGTACATTTACCTAGGGTCCTGTCTATGTTTTTTAATTTATGTATAAAACATTGTTATCTGCCAGATGATTTAATGTATACAATTGTTGTACCGATAGTGAAAAATAAGACTGGGGATGTTTCTGACAGCGCTAACTATAGGCCTATTTCGTTAGCTACAATTATAGCTAAAGTGCTGGACAGTCTGCTAAATGAACAATTGAATCGGCACCTTGATCTTCACGACGCTCAGTTTGGGTTTAGGCCACGTTTGTCAACAGAAAGCGCCATTCTTTGTCTCAAGCAGACCGTCCAGTACTACACAGCCCGAAAAACGCCAGTTTACGCTTGTTATTTGGACCTGTCAAAGGCATTCGATTTGGTATCATACAATGTACTTTGGGAAAAATTAAATAACGAGACAAATTTGCCTTCTGAAATTGTGTTAATGTTTAAGTACTGGTACAACAACCAAAAGAACAGTGTTAAGTGGGCTGGTGTGCTATCGGATGTGTACAGGTTGGAGTGCGGCGTGAGGCAAGGGGGGTTAAGCTCTCCAAGCCTCTTCAACCTGTACATGAACCGACTGATCGGTGAGCTCAGTGGCACCAAGGTCGGATGTCATGTCGACGGTGTATGTATTAATAATATTAGTTATGCTGACGACATGGTGCTGCTGACCCCATCGATCGGAGCAATGCGTAAACTTTTGGGTATATGTGAAAATTATGCAAAAGCCCATGGACTCAAATATAATGTCTCCAAAAGCCAGTTTATGGTCTTCAAAGCTGGGACTAAAACATACTCATCAGTTCCCCACTTAGCACTCTGTGGTACGCCTTTAAGACAGGTTCACACATGTAAATACCTCGGCCACTGGGTTACAGAGGATCTTAATGATAATGCCGACATAGAACGGGAGCGCAGGGCGCTGTCGGTGCGTTGTAATATGCTGGCACGTCGGTTTGCACGTTGTAATGACAACGTGAAAATCACGCTTTTTAAAGCCTATTGTCAGTCTCTTTACACGTGCAGCCTATGGGTCAGGTTCACGCAGCGTACCTATAGAGCGCTGCGAGTACAATACAACAATGCGTTCAGGATGCTGCTTGGACTCCCGCGATTTTGCAGCGCGTCGACAATGTTCGCCGAGGCGCACACTGACGGGTTTCACACGTTGATCCGAAAGCGGTGCGCCTCAGTCCTATATCGGTTCCGCAACAGTACAAATAGCATCCTGGCGGCATTGGCTAACCGGTGGGACTCGCCGATGCTAGAGCGTTGGATTAGTTTACACGCTACCAAAGCTGGCGGCCTCTACTAGGCGACTTCTCTTTTTGTTTTAAAATGTATTTTACTAACATAGGCTAAGTTTAAATTTGTTACTAACATGAATATGGACCACGGTCTGAAATAAAATTCATTCATTCATTCATTCATTCATTCATAGTGTTTGTATGAAGTACAAAGTTATGTTTGCGGTTGTCGAAAATGTACTATATCTCAAAAACTTCTCGTTAGATTTCATCCTAACCAATTTTCGTTGAAAGTATTTGTTAAGATCTACATTATATATTTTTTCAAAATTTACACTCGCTTAGTTTAGAAGTTAGATGGGGGGGGGGGGACGCTCATTTTACCACTTTGGAAGCGACTAGCTATGAAACGTTAGACTTCAAAAGAAAATGGTTTAAGGAACCTCTATGTCATTTTAAAAGACCTATCCATAGACCGCACACGTATAGGTCTGACTAAAAAAAAATTTTTGGTTTTAGTTTCATGTATGAACCCTACCCCCCCCCCCCCTTAAATGTCATTATTTTTTATTTTTTGTATGAGAATCGTAAAGCGGTTAAGAGGATACATACTCCTACCAAATTTCAACAGTGTGATGCTTATAGTTACAGAATAAAATGGCTGTGACATACGAACGGACAGACAGACAGACAGACAGACAGACAGACTTGACGAAACTATATAAAGGGTTCCGTTTTTTGCCATTCGGCTACGGAACCCTAAAAAAGGTCTTCTTGCGACTGGATACCCTCCATATTCGGCAGAGCTCTTCTCTGTAGCATATCCCATGCATGCTCAATCGGGTTCAAGTCTAGCGACTGAGCAGGCCAGGGCAGGACATTGATGTTAGCTGCGGCGAGAGTCTGTCTTACAACTCTTGCGGTGTGCGGTCGTGCATTATCATGCATTAACTGAAATAAGGGACCGATTTGCACTTGTAGAGGAACGATGACGTCTGATACAATCGTCTCAGCATAAATTTGAGCGTTGAGGTTGCCTCTGATCCGAATCAAATCAGTTCTTCCGCCGATCCAAATACCCGCCCATACCATGATGGTTCCACCACTATAAGGATGGACTTTCTGGCAGGATTCTAATCGCTGTTGGCGTCCAGAGGTTTCTTCAGTGTCCATTCGTCTTGTATTCGGTCTCATACTAAAACGAGATTCATCAGAAAAGCACACGAAACGCCATTGTTCTTCTGCCCAATTTCTGTGTCCAAGAGCCCATTGATATCGAATCCTACGATTGTGCATTGCTATAGGTGGTACCCGTAGCGGTCTTCGGGAATGAAGGTTCACTTCATGCAAGCGGTTTCTGACTGTTTGGTCGCTAGTTAAGTTTCCTGAAGAGTGATGAAGCCTCACGGCTAACATCATGGCGGTTATTGTTGGAGCTCTTCGAGCTGTGATTTGAATGTATCGTACTTGTCTCCGTGTGGTGCATCGATACCGTCCTCCATGGCGCTCAGCCACGGTACCAGTGCTTCGGTAACGTGTCCAAAGTCGACTGATAACATTCTGACTTGTATTCAGAGCTAAAGCCACAGTACGTAGCCGGGAACCAGCTTCTATCATTCCCACGGCTCTGAGTATTTCATCCCTGCTTAAATGACGTCGCCGCTCTATAATAACGTTGGTTTTAATCAGTAGTAGGGAAACAGTAGCACTAATAATGTCTTCAATGCGTTGTTTGTTTTTATAGGGAAAATATTGACAGCTGATTTTATCTTTTACTCGAATTTGATTGACAGCTCCTATTTCAAATTATGAAATGCACCAAAAAGGATCCATATAATTTTATAAAATCATAAATTTATAACAAAGCCACTTCCCAATCTCAAGAAATCCGCATAAAAATGCTTGATCCCTAGAAACTTTTGATGTGTGTAGTTGTTTGATATTTAGGATTTTAGTTCTTTCATAAATTTCTTTTGTTGGTGTTAAATAATCGAAGTGATTTATTACTTTTACAATTTTGTCTTGTGTTCGTTGAAGTGTTTTTAAACTTTTAAGTACTGGATTTTTTAAGATATAAATAATATTATGAACGCATTTGAATAACACATGTTTTATATATGTCATGTTTATAAATAAGAGTCCCCTAGCCGATTACGACTACGGTGGCCAGTCACAACAACTAGCCGACTCCGCGGGACATATTATAGTGCACAAGTGTGTGCGCAAACACAGGTGCACTCTCTATTCCTTTCACTCTCATAGCCCGATGGGACAGCAATCTGACACGACCGGAGAGAGATCGGGCGCAGGACCAACGGCTTAAAGTGCTTTTCCGAGGCACGGGGGTGAAAACACCGCCAACTTCCAAACTCCGGGCTACCCTAAGAATTTCTGGACAGAAAAACTCAGGTATATATTTTTGGCCCGACCCTGGGATCGAACCCGGGACCTCTGGCGCAGCCGTCGCTATAAAGTGCGATCCTCCTACTGCTGCGCCACCGAGGCAGTTAATAAATAAACTCAATTAAGAATGGATGGATGTTGTCTAACATGAAGTAGTTGAAGTTTCATATCAACCAGCGCCCCCAATATTTTCTTACCTAGGCCTCCAGCGTCCATAAGGGGGTGTTACCGCCCACCTTGGGTACCCCTGGTCGAAACAGACCGAAGCATTTAAGATAAATTTATATCTAACCACCTACATTGTTACCTCTTATTCCTAGTATCGAAAACCTTATTGATAATCAGACAGTCACCCATGTATGTTTATGAATGTCTGCTCTTGTAGATTTATTGTCTGTACATTAGTCGCACCATGTAATATCCTCACCCTTAACTGTGAGCGCTCGGTCCTAGTAATTTCGAACAATTTCCTATAATTAATATCACCGATTCCATTTGTGGTTGGCATAGAGTTAACAGACTGTTGTGGCAATGTGGGTGTTTTGCGAAACGCGCTGCTTATACAGCGAAACGAACAATATGTACAGTCGACAGCACATTAGGTTACCCACTATTGTTGCAAACTAGCCCTTATTACAACTACAAAAGATACCGCAGTGTATACTTTGACGTGCTGTTGTCTGTACGTATTGTTTTAGCACTAACATTTTGATCATATATTATTGGTTCATAGAATTATCACTAGGTAGGTATATCTTATGAAAAGAATGCAAGCCGGCGGTTTTTTGATGAAGCAGCCATTTTGAAGACTTATTACTAATAAAGTTACGGCCTGTTTCACAATGTCCTAATAAGTTCTTGAGAATAACGTTCCATATTAGACTTATTCGTAGGCCTACACAGGTCTTTGAGGCCCGATTTTACCAACGTCTGTTATGGAATATTCGTCGAATATAATAAAAAAAGGCCAAGTGCAAGTCGGACTCGCGCACTGAGGGTTCCGTGCCAACTCTGACTGAATTAAGGAATCCACTTACTTCCACTTAGTAAAATACCATAATATTTTGTTACATAATTAATGGAATCAGGCGTTACTTTGCGGAAATCCATTATTAAGTTGAAATTTATGAAATTATTTTGCTTTAAATTTCCGCTAAGCGACGCCGGCGCAGGCAACTAACAACACAAACCGTCACCGCGTTTAGTATTAGTTCAGGCAAATGCAGGATGCACCACCCGCCCTCCCTCAATACGCATGCGGCACACCTGATGCAATTATTAGTACCCAACACCAACGTGCAAAATACCTCGACGCGTTTCGCCACTACACGTGGCATCCTCAGGAGATGTTGTCGCCTCGGCAGAGCACGGACGACTGAGCTGTGTCGGCTGGCGAACAGGCCTTTTATACTTTCCGTCCACTAATGAGGTGACGTAATCGTTGTAACGGAAATTTGAAAATGAAGTTAATCCGTTGGTAGGTGACGGTTATTGTTAATAGATTGTTGATTTGAAAATATATTCAGAAGTGGAGAGGTGGTATAACTGACCTGTTCGTTCAACAATGTAAGCGTATTATCTTTATTATGTTTTATTATTTCTAATTGTTCCAAAACGGATAGTTTCAAGCCTTTTTCACAAGTATGAAGGATAGAAAACGTATGATTATCAGGAATACTATGTCCTGAATCTAAAAGATGTTTGGCGAAATGAGACCTCTCAGGATGGTTGTTTCGGTAAGCGGAAATATGCTCTTTATAACGTGTGTTGAAGCTACGGCCGGTCTGTCCTACATAAATGGCGTTACATGCACTACAGTTAAGCCTATAAACACCAGATTTTTGGTGTTTATCAAGCTTATGTTTTCCGTTACAAACTAATCTCAAAGAATTATTAGTTTTAAAAGCTACGCGAATATTTTTATGTGTTTTAGAAATACGCTCCGACACCGCTCCTAAGTAAATCAAACTAGAATTATACCTGTCTACCCTTTCTTCAGGGACAGAGTATAATAAACTAGTAATAATTTTGTTAGTCTTGTTTTTTATTAAGTGGTCAATAATGCATCTCTTGTATCCGTTTGATATGGCGATATGATACAAAATATTAAGTTCTTTATGGTAATTGTCTTTACTAAGTGGTACAGTGAATAGACGATAATATATGAATTGAACGCGGCCATCTTATGTTGCCACGGATGACAAGATGATGCATGAATGACAGTGTCAGTATGTGTTGGTTTTCGATATATTTAAAAGTAGTGTTTACCCTGCACCCTTGTTATAGTTAAATCTAAAAAGTTAATACTATCGTTTTGTTCTATTTCTAATTTAAATTTAATTTTAGGATGGATTTGTTAATTTTAGTAAGAAAAATATCTAACTGTCTATTAGTTCCGGTCCAACAAATCAAAATATCATCAACGTATCTATAATAATTGTATCTATTAATAATAACCGTCAACTACCAACGGATTAACTTCATTTTCAAATTTCCGTTACAACGATTACGTCACCTCATTAGTGGACGGAAAGTATAAAAGGCCTGTTCGCCAGCCGACACAGCTCAGTCGTCCGTGCTCTGCCGAGGCGACAACATCTCCTGAGGATGCCACGTGTAGTGGCGAAACGCGTCGAGGTATTTTGCACGTTGGTGTTGGGTACTAATAATTGCATCAGCTGTGCCGCATGCGTATTGAGGGAGGGCGGGTGGTGCATCCTGCATTTGCCTGAACTAATACTAAACGCGGTGACGGTTTGTGTTGTTAGTTGCCTGCGCCGGCGTCGCTTAGCGGAAATTTAAAGCAAAATAATTTCATAAATTTCAACTTAATATTTTGTTACAGCAAATGTAACTATGTTTTTCATAGTGTTTGTATGAAGTACAAAGTCATGTTTGCGGTTGTTGAAAATGTGCTATATCTCAAAAACTTCTCGTTTGATCCTATCCAAAATATTTTTTATTGAAAGTATTTGTTAAGATCTACTTTATATATTATTTTCAAAATTTACACTCGCTATTTTAGAAGTTAGATGAAGGGGGACGCCCATTTTACCACTTTGGAAGCATCTAGCTATGAAACGTTAGACGAGGTTTTACGTAACTCTATGTCATTTTAAAATACATATCCATAGACACTCTACACGCATAGGTTTGACTAAAAAAAAAATCGGTTTTAGTTTCATGTATGGGAGCCCCCCTTAAATATCATTATTTTGATTTTTTGTACGAGAATCGTAAAGCGGTTAACAGGATACATCTTCTTACCAAATTTCAACAGTGTGATGCTTATAGTTACAGAATAAAGTGGCTGTGGCATACGGACGGACGGACAGACGGACGGACGGACGGACGGACGGCCGGATGGACAGACAGACAGATAGACAGACAGACAGACTTGACGAAACTATAAGGGTTCCGTTTTTTGCCATTCAGCTACGGAACCCTAAAAAATATAATGAATGGCGAAACTCTCACTCTCGCGCGTTATCTACGAAATACTATACCATAGCTAGCTAAGCTACAATTAGTAGTAGTATAGTAATAACTTTTTCCATCATTTTCATTTACTTGTTTTGGCATAAGTATACCAGAGTTTATTTATATTTTAATCCTTAACATTTTATGGCATCAATATACCACATTAACCACACCCGAGTCGATCGTCACTGACCAAAAACAACATTCTGTGTACCCTGTACACCCTGGTCGTGCTATTTCTTCATTTTCTTGGATATATTCAGTTTTCACGTTCAGTACGTGACATAATGTAACTAGTTAGTTAGACGAGAACTACTGCCGACAGACTGAGTAGTAAATAAACAAATAAAATAATAAAAATAAAAATCATTTTAAAATCAGTCTTTTTACACTTATTCAGTCGGATAAGTCTTATCTGGTGTTGGTAAAATCAGCCTTTAGTAGATGGTCCAGATAAAATGATTGTCGGGCAACGGGTCTTAAATATTAAAGAGATGGCATGAGTTGAGAAGAATTCAATAACTTCACCAACAAGAATACAGCTTTTAAACTAAGAAGAAGATTTTGATGCCCAAGTTTCATCACATTAAACATTATATATTTTTTAAACGAAAAAGCCTCCCATAAAGTAGGCATATAAACCGCTATCCAGAGGTGAACTCCAGTAAATCACAGCACGAGTTTCCGCCCTTGGTCCCAACGGTGACAAACAGTTTCCTACCTCATCACGATAATTGTGGCGCGCTCTTGTGAGCGGTGACAGCAAGTGAATTATTACACACTTTTTTGTGTAACCTGCCCAACGTTTTGCATTCGAATTCATTCGAAATGTTGATTAATTTCGACGCGAGTTGTTGAACGGTTTGTGTAATAAATGTAACGGTTTTCTGACAGATTATTACAGATGAGGAGGGGTTTGTTGCAAATTTGACGTTATAAAACAGTTTTAGCAAGGAAAAGTAGTATATATATATATGGTTATGCATGGTCATGCAGTCAACAAACAAATACGAAAGTGCACCTGTATATTTTGCATATATCTGTCATGTGTCCTATCTATCAAGTTTCTGCGAACTTGGCCTATCTGTGCTTTAAAAGGCCGTCATTACCAAAATCGGTAAGATTAGCCTAAAACATCCCACACTGTCATCAAATTCAAATAAACTATATTCATAAATAATATTGACCGCTTTTCTGGTTCGACTTATTCAATTTAATAAGCTATGACTCTTGTGAATTCTTAAATCCGAAAATCTTTGGGTTCCTTTGGATAAGGTATATGTTATCTTTGGTAATTTAGACATATTGGCACTTAATCTCTGTCAAATATAACTTGATGTTTCACTCAGGAAATAAACGTGGACAACAATTAATATCACCTATTACCAATCATCTATTTGATAATACACAAATTTAAATTTATGACTCAGTTTAGCACAAAGAACTTACAAGACTCGGAAGACTCAAAGGACTCGGACTCATGTGACTAACGAGTCCGAGTCATAAAAAGAGACTCAAGTCACGAAATGAAGACTAAACAACTCGAGTTTCTTACAACTCTATGTGGTGGAAGAATCATAATCCATTACGCAGGCTCAATTCAGAAATCGTGGAACCGTACAACTTTGCCCACGGGAGAAAACTTTTCCCAAACTCGTAAATTTTTTTGAGGAGTCAGTGTTGCTAAACCATCTGTTTAGCGACACTGACTACTAAAAGTGCAGCTTGATTTAAGAATCTGTCAGCTACGGTCAAATCTTATAGTTGCTAAGATATTAAGGGTGGGCAAAGATGTCAGGTTTGGGAGGAAACGTTGCTCGCCCCTGTTTTTGGTTATATATCGGCATTTATAAAGAAATGATGTAACCTAGTTTTATCAGTTCTTTTGTGGCTATAAGTGTTATCTAAAGACTTAAAAAATCAAATAAAGATTGAATAATTTTTGAATAAAGTTCACGGTATCCTAACCTTACAAAGCGTTGCGCTACAAGCATCTCAAATCGTACAAAAGTATCATAATTACAGTCTTTGCACCCTGTATACATACACAGCACCCGTCACTCACAGCACTCTTGCGCAGGCAAGCAGTAAATCGACGCGGCGTGTCATCCGGGTACTGACAGATGACTTCCGACCTTAGGGCACTCTGTGTGGTGCAAGGATTCCACTGAATTATGGATTTTTATTTTCACTACGCTTATTGTGTAAATTTTCTAAATCAACAGATTTTACATGGATGAACTGACGAGGACATAAAGATTAACTGAAAATCCGACGTTAACGCGGACAGAACTTCGCATATAGAAACTTCATGCAGCTCACTCTTAATATCACAAATTAAAACATTATCATTACCTTTTAACTATCTCCGTGCTAGAGCCAACTTAAACTGGTCTCTTCGTAATTTGATAATTGGTACCTTATCCCTCAAGCGTATGTGAACGAGACACAATAGGTATTCTATTGTTATGCGGTCTCATGCGACCGCTCGGGTGTTGAGGTATTAATATTTAACTAACCTTAATATAGTTCTTCAAGTTGTTCACTTGTAAGAAAGACATTCCTTTACTAAACTATGTTTACCTCGGATATGATATGATAACATCATGGAGATGGGTAAGCTAACCCATCGATATTGCAAACGCACTAACGTTTGCAGCGATATAAATTTAATAATTGTTTTCTAAAATCAAATTGTTTACCCACATATATATTTATTAGAATCAAATTGTTTACCAACATAAATTCTTAGAATAACATTCCTGCCACATTTGAATTTTATTAAATGACGTCTCTTTATCCCTTTGAACTGAAAGTTTCAGTAGCAGTTAATCATACCTACATAAATATTCAGAAAAACTTATTAAAGAGTAATATAATAGTAAAAATAGAATTGAATTTACCTCGAACAAAATTAACTTTAAAAAAAAGTAAAAACCGATTTCAAAACCAAACTGCAAAAATAAATTGTTTGTCTAAAATGGCTTCCTTTCCTGTCAAAGGGTCAAGACTTACTTAAGACTTTTGAGTGCATTTTGGTTTTGAGGTCGGTTTTATTTTTTTTGTAAAGTAAATTTATTTTTTTAATTTTTAGTGATTAGAGGAGAGGGGGAGGGGGAATTGTATCTTATGACTCTGTACTTTAAGAAGCTACAAATTACCTTTCATAAGTTCTGTCATTATAATTACAAGATGTTAACTATCAGACGTATCAATACGTCTAGTATAAGATTTTAGTGAAAAGCACTATATGTGCCTTTAAAATCTCATCAAGCTCCCGATTGGCACAAATGGGACCAACTAGAAAGTATACCCACTAAATACATTCTTCGAGTCGGTCGAAAAATGACCGAGATATGAGGTAATATAGATACAAAAAAAAACATACAGTCGAATTGATAGCCTCCTCCATTTTTGAAGGATGTTTAAAAACAAAGTCGGATAAAAATGAGAAGTTTTAGTGAGAAGCATATAATTAACTAGCTGAGGTTCACTGTCAATTTTATTTTGTCGGCATTGTGCAGATTTTATTAAAACATTGATTTTATTCTGCTTCGGTATTTAGTACTTGACAAAATTAAACTAGCAATAACAATTCTAACGGTTCTAAAATACGTAAAAGTTTATACAAATAGCTGACCATTTTTGCAGCTGTGACAGTGAGTTTGAGTTGCATTTAAAAAGTGTATTTGTGTAATAGGAAAAGAAACAGTAGACTTATGTAAATATTATATCCTGGCTTAGCAATACTTCTTTTCTTCTGCCAAAATTGATTTTATCTGGTTCACTGAACTCGAATCGAATCAGAAATTCAAATTTCCGATAGTCGTCTTTGTGATCAAGTAATGCGACTGGGCATTTAAGGAATAGTAATTAATTAGACACTGTAAAGTGGTACAGTATCTGCGAGACAGAATGTTATTTATAGTGTTTTCGATGTTAAAAGTTGAAAATTGGTACGAAATGCGTTTTCACCTGTAAGTATGGGAACTTTGGTAGTCCTTCTGTTTTTTATTTATTTTATGACACTTGTTTCAGACCATTGCTTTTAGTCGTTCCACGTTGGTGTTTGTAACGGTAAAACGTTAACGTTATTGTTATTCCGGTAATCCGTAAAACGTTTTCGCTGTAATGTTCGCGTTAGTTTTTTAGTCTTATTTAGTCAGTCCTTTTTGAATGGAAATCGAATATTTATGTTTCTAAAAATATTTACAGTGTCTGCATACAACTCTATGTTAAATTGTGTTACTGAAGGGGAGGAATATATAGTTTTATTCGTAGAAAACTACCCACGTAATTTCAATTTCATAACATTACTGTGTAAATTGACGTCACCGCACCGAAACATATTTCTTCCAAAAACTCCTCAGAAGTCTCGTAAATCTTTTTCCCCACAAAAATGAGCCGGGTCCGGTGCACCCTCTAATAAAGGTAAACGTATGCAGCGCCATCTGCCGGCGGATTTGAATCGCAAACGACCTAATGTTGTGTGTTATTGCTTTAGTTGTACACAACAGAATAGAACAGCCTGCTTTTATACCAAAATATCTACCTTACCAATCCTGGATCAAAAATGATGAATTAAGACGCATGAAATAATGATAATGATACAATCGTCCCTCAAGCAGATTTCGATTCTGGTGGCCAGTCACAACGACTAACTAACATATAATATGTTCCGCACAAGTGTGTGCGCAAACACAGGTGCACTCTCTATTCCTTTCACTCTCATAGCCCGATGGGACAGCAATCTAACACGACCGGAGAGAGTTCAGGCGCGAGACCAACGGCTTTACGTGCTTTTCCGAGGCACGGGGGTGAAACACCGCCAATTTCCAAACTCCGGACTACCCTCCCGACCCGGGGATCGAACCCGTGACCTCTGGCGCAACCATCGCTTTAAAACCTCTTACGGCTGCGCCACCGAGGTATGAAATAATAAAAAGTACCTACCTATTTATACAAAGACGTTACCGTTTTTTTGAGGTAAGGAGAGGAAGGTGCTGGTTGCATTGTGGCGGTGAATTTTCATATACTTGTCCTCTGAGCAAGAATGGAGCAAGCTTTATTTGTGGCTGGAACTCTTTCAAGAAGACGCGTGGCTTCGTGCGTCGCGTGTGGCGTGGCGTTCCGCTGTGCGTTTCTACCATTTATTGAGAGTCGGCGCGTGAAAAGACCTGTGTCGTCATTACGTGAAATCTCAAACATAGATATAGAGCGTCGTTCTGAGTGACTGCCGCTGCGACTCCCGCAGCTATTAGTATCTTTTTAGCGAGTTGTGTTTGATTAGTAACAAAGAGCAAACGTGTCTATTATTTGTAATTATGGACGACATAAATTGATATCGACCGTGAATTGTTTACCGCTTCATCCGCCGTGTCTAAGCGCGCTATCACATTTAGGCGACTTAAGCAGCGCAGCAGCAGCGCGAATTACGCGCGACAGTCGCGCTGCCGATGATTTAATATTATACACGGTAGCGCGGCAGCAGCGCCGTAGCGGCGCGTAAGTCACGCGGGTTCTACTATACCTATTACCCATTGAATTAGTAATACTATCCCCGTATTAGCACTAAAATGGGTAATGGGTGTAGTGGGACCGACCTAGTCGCGCGACCGTCGCGCTGCTAATGTTAAGGCATCCGCTGCTGCCGCGCTGCTAACGCTCTAATGTGAAGGCGCACTTAAGCAGCGTTGCTCGCCGCGCCGCGTCCTTCACGGCGTCGCTTGTCGCTTCATTTCCCGCGTCCGACGCGGCGACACTCGCGGCATGCAACGCTACAACTTAAACAAACGCTAGCGAAAATCCTTCTCCTTGAAAGCTGCATACTTCACTGTAGGTATGTTTGTGTATCTGGCGGCCCGCTTCGTGCAACGCGACGCTTGAAGCTACGCGTCTCCTTGAAAGAGTACTCTAGTAATGTAATAAACAGAGTTGATATGAATGCGGTAAATGATAAGCTTTGCGTATGGAGTAGTAGTAATCTATAAATTTGTACGTTTCGAGAGAATCGTGACCAGATAATCAGATACGCACAAATACATATACATAAAAAACCGGCCAAGTGCGTGCGGGAAGGTTCCGTGCCAACTTTAACTAAATTAGGTTTCAGCTTACTTCCACTTGGCCAACATACCACAATATTATGATGATGGCAAAAATAACTTTGTTTATAATTGTATTTGCATGCAGGACAAAATTATATTTGCGGTTGTTGAAAATGTGCTATACCTCAAAAAAAATACAATTTTACCACCCTTTTTACCACTTTGGAAACGTCTATCTCTCAAACATTAGTCTTTTAGAGAAAATGGTAATAGTAATCTCGATTTCACTTTAAAAGATCTATCTATAGACATGTGTGTGTGTAGGACACATAGGTTTGACAAAAAATATTTTAGGTTTTAGTATCATGTATGGGAGCCTTGAATATAATTACTTTTTATTTTTGTATGAGAATCGTAAAGCGGTTAACATGATACATTTCTACTAAGTTTCAACTGTGTAATACGGATAGTTTCAGAACATAGTGGCTGTGACATAAGGACGGACAGACACAGCCATGGCTGACAGACAGACTTGACGAAACTATAAGGGTTCCGTTTTTTGCAATTTGGCTACGGAACCCAAAAAGGATATAATTGACATTAAACAGCACATCACAAGTTCGTGTGCCAAAACCTTTTGTATATTTTTCAAGTGTATTGGCTGTTCTATATTAACATTACCAGTCCAAAATTCCGCAGATTTTGTTACGACATCATTCTTATTCTCTTCCCATAGAGTTTATAATCTCACTACAAGTTCCAAACCGCTACTTCATATACAGTATGTGTAGGATAATATTGTACGATTCTTTCCAATAAGGGTCCGAATTAAAAGCAACAGCTAGGAATTATTTAAGCCCCCAAATTGTGGGTGAAATGTTCGAGGGATGTAATGTGATTTTCGCGGTGCATAATAAATTGTGCCCATTGGGATCCGCTTTAGGAGGGTTTGTGATTGGCAGTGTATTGGCACTCCGTATATTTGTGTCGTAAGTATCTTTGGATATCGTTGGTGCCAAGAATATAACCTAAACTATAACTAGAGTTTACTGATAAAATTAATAATGCCTACACATATAAAAAAAGTTTGTGATCACTAGTCTATGATAATTTATGTTTTAACAGTGCTTAAGAAACAAATATTTGTTGTGTGTATTCTTTAAATAGGAAAACCCTTCAAAATCTAATAATATACCAGTAACATATTAATTTTACCCATGTATCTACCATAACAAAGAAGATTCTGAATTTTTAAAGTAATCGCAATTTTTTAAGTATGTTGAGTTTTGTTGCCACTGCCTCTACTATAAAATATTATGTATTATATTGTAGGTCAATATAATAAAGTGTGTAATATATGTCATTTTACATAATTCTATTTTCCTTCTTGCTCCATTTATAGGGAACCACCTGAGCAAGAAGGAAAGAAGTGTGTCAATTTTCATAATTTAATAAGGTTTTTATGGCTGTATTGCACTTATCACAATAATTAAATATGATCTTATATGTAATTTAACGACTAAGATTTACTTTCTAAAGTGTGACTCCTAGATCTTACCGTTTTTGTTAAAAAAACAAGAAAACCAGAACGGAGAGTATGGATAAGAAAAAATAATTTCTCAGCGAGCTTCTAAACCGAAAATAGAGCACACATATTTTTCGTATTTTGATCCGACACGACATTATTCAAAATGCCTTTTTTTTACGGAGAAGCCGATATTTGACTCGATCTCACCTGATATCAGGTGTTTATGAGGTCTAGGGTGGTGCATATCTGCTTAGTAGCAATTGCTTCCCTCTGGCCTTGAAGAGGCTTAGGTAGCGAGTATAATTCCCTAGCTGAACGCATTAAAAAAAGTATCAGCAAAGGGCTCTGGGCGAGAAGGTGGAATGTTAACAACTTAAAGTTGATACGTTTGCCTACGTCTGGTCCCCTTGTGATGAAAAGCTGGTGGAACACAATCATGCAGTTCATTCGCGCAGTGGCCGAAGTGTAGCCTATTTAAAATCAGCAGGAATATAACGCTGTGTCGATGAAAGTTAGCCTTCTTAACTTTGACACGAAATATTTTTGATAAGAATTTATATTTTAGAAACTAGAAATTTACACTTCCTACTTATTAAAATTAAACTCTAATTCATTTCAAGAATACGAGGAGAGGAATCATAAATGTTAAAAGAAAACCTCTACAATTCTCAGTTAGCGAAACTAACAAAAAGCACTCCAAGTTAAAGACGCAGCATTTAAAACACTAAATGCCTGAAACCTTAAAGAAAACTGGAGGTGAAGAAAAATACGAACTGTGTCACTCAGTCTTTATACAATTTAGGTCACGGTGCGAGAGAGCTCTTAAAATTTCTTGAAAAGCCTCGACTTAGCCCGTGACGAAATAAAAAATGTCTAGGCAACCGCTAACCAGTTTTAAGGGTTCCGTAACCGAATTACAAAACCAGAACCCTTATAGTTGCGTCAATTATGTCTGTTTGTCCGTACGTATGTCACAGCCACTTTATTTTGAAACACTGTGAGTATTAAAAATATTCAAAACCATTGATTAGGTCAAATGTCATCATTTCCAAGTTGAAATTATTGTTTAATTAATAACTACTTGGCCCAATGTTGCAATACATTTGGGTACAAGGTGTTGATATCTCGCGTAATGACGTATTTATAAGAAAACTGACTTCTTCTTCAGCTCGGGATAAAGAAGATTTTAGGCGATCCATTTCTTTTTGGAGTTGGTGCTCTGATAGTTGGTATTTGAGATGGTCAAAGTGATGGCACCAACTCCGAAAAGAAAATTTCACCTATAATGGATCCTTTTTTTAAAAGGTCAAGAGTTGATGTAAGACTTTTAGTGCATTTTGATTTTGAAGTCGGTTTTTACTTTCTTAAAAGTTTTTTTTTTTTATTCATTTTTGAGATTATAGGAGGGGGAGGGGGTTGTATCTTATGACTCTTCTACATAATGTTGACTATCAGACGTATCAACATGTCAATATTTAGTACAAAAATACTCTTATGTGCATTTAAAATTTGAGGGTGTTTCTCGATTGCATCTCGATTTGGCAACAGTGGGACCAACAAAAAGGTATAACCTCTAGGCAGGCGAAAAAAAGCAGTCCATAAAGGACTGCGATATGAGGTAACAGAAGCACAGTGTTGTTCCGATTTAATAAGAATAATAATAATAATCTTTATTTCAGAAATTATTTTCCATAGGTTAGTAATTATAGAAAATATCTTACGAGCTAGGGTTAGTACATTAAAAGATGGAACACAAAACAATATGACCTACTTAATATTAACTAAGGCAGGTCTTGAACCAACATGGACGCTGTTTCAGCACCTCAGGATAGGGAAGCAGTAGCGACTCCCTATTGCCGCCAGGAGGCTGTTGAGGCTGTCTTGGACACGGCACCAGGCAGAGGCGACCCGCTTACGCATGACTATCGGGAAACTGTCTATGCGAGCCTCAGTAAACATCGCCGAGGCGCTGTAGTACCGAGGTAGCCCCATCAGCATCCTGAACCCGTTATTATACTGGACGCGCAGAGCTGACAGAGTCTTTTGCGTATACTCCACCCATAGACTGCAAGTGTAGAAAGACTGGCAATAGGCTCTGAACAGTTTTTGCTTAACTTCAGTGTTACATCGTGCAAATCTACGGGCAAACATGTTCGCTCTCATAGCTAGAGCCCTGCGCTCCCTCTCAATGTCAGCATCATCTGACATACTCTCAGTTAGCCAGTGTCCAAGGTACTCAAAACTTGTAGTGTGTAATGTACTGTTGAAGACCTTCAAGAGTTATAGAAGGAAAATTGTAGCTTCTGTTTTTAGGTTTAAAGACTACAACTTCGCTCTTCTCTTCTTCACATTGTAACTTAGGCCATGGGACGTTGCATACCTCTCGCAAATTTTAAGTAATTTCCTTATCCCACTGATCGATGGGCTCAGTAGCACCATATCGTCGGCGTAACTAATGTTGTTATATTAAATATTGTCAATGGAGCAGCCGACTCCACTACTACTGAGCTCACCAATAAGTCCATTTACGTAGAGGTTAAAAAGTGCAGGAGAGGATTGACCACCCTGTCTTACTCCGCACTCCGTCCCATACTCCTCAGACAGTGCTCCCGCCCATCTGACCTGATTCCGTTGATTACTGTACCAATACTGAAGCAGACCTAAAAGATCTTTAGGAAAGTCATTGGTTTCCGTGGCCAGTTTTTTCCAAAGTACATCGATTTGCCAAAGGTCGTGGGTTCAAATCCCACTCGAATGTAATTTTCAGTTTCTTATTTCTTCTAATTAAAAAACAAGAAGATGAAACTTCAAAATTTAATGATACCTATAAGTTATTCCATAACCATAGTCAAGATAATCATAACCTGCGTCATACAATAAGATAAGTATATTAGTTATCTGTCTGTAATCTTCGATGAATTTAATCTTGTTTGAAATTTGTCACATGGAAATGGTTTTCCCATTTTTGCATTCTAATGTTTGATGATTAAGATAAATATTCTAAATATCTTGAGTTTTAGAAAAAACAGCGTAGCGTATTACATGTGATAAGATTTTAAGAAGATAAACATTATACCATGACATAACACAACATCATTACTGTTAGACGGATAATCGATTAAGGCATTACTATGGAAGACAACACTAGCACTCATGGACAGCACTAGACCTGATAGAAAGATCGTGTTTGACAAAATTTTTATTATATAGTCCCGCGTTTATATTTTAGTGCATTGATTATTGTTTAATTATTATCTAAGTCAAAAATAATCTATTCAATTTAGGACACAAAATGCCACTTATAAACGACAATAATTCGTTAATATCAATCAATTAAGGTCCATATGGGGCAAGAACATGTTTCCTTATCTTTTGGGCCCTTCTAGCGTTTCGAGACAAGACACAGACAATCTAGCAAGTGCTGAGAAGAAACGCCGGAACAAACTCAGTCACCACTAGCTGCCACAAAAATGATGAACATGAACAGGTACCTACCTACGTACCTAACATCAGTTTGGTGCAGGCTGGACTTTCCATACATTCTTGTCACTAAGATAGTCTTGAATTTTATAATACCCCTACGACATTAGGGTAGTTTTGTCATGTAACTTAAATTTATGAATAGGTAGTTCGATAACACTATTCGGTATATTATATAAAAATATTATTATTATTAACACAATTCCCTAAGAATAAATTCATTATTTTGGCTAACCTGTAGTTTGGATTGACGTTTGTTTTTATTTCTTGTGTTATACGAATATTACTGTTTTTCATATTCAGGTCTAAATTTTTGCGTACCGTACATGATATTATCAAATATGTATTGAGAAGCGACAGTGAGGATGTTAATTTCTTTGTAGAATTCTCACAGGGATTCGCAGGGACTAAGTTTGTAAATGGCACGAATGGCTCTTTTCTGAAAAATTAAGACGGTATCCATGTCCGCAGCAGAGTCCCACAAGAGAAGACCATAAGATATTATACTATGAAAGTAACTAAAATAAACAAACTTTAGAATATCTTTTTATGTATACTTTACCTTTGTTATGAAATCATAATACTCTTCAACATACGGAGTTATCTGTATCATTACATAGTTCACTGCCTCGTTGGTGTAGCGGTCAGTTGGCTGGTTGGGTTTGGATCCCGTGTCGGGGTCTGCGTTTCCACCAAGTGAGCAGCTTCAGATTCAATTAAATGTATATTTATCATTTAGTTACCGGTTTAAAACAATTGTAGAAACAAGGATTTCTTTTTGTAATGCGATTGAAAGAAAGATATTTAGTTAAATGTGTGCTCACTCAGTCCTCACAAGCGGTCAGCCATACCTTCAAACTGAAATAAGTTGGTCGAGTCATTGAGTGTTATTTTTTTTGTTACACCTTTATTTAATTGGAGCCTGTAATTTCAGATCGTCAAGTTTCGTATTAAAACATTTACTATTAATTTATTGTGCTCACTCCATCCACACGCTATTGTATCTCTATGAACCAACTATAGTTTCGCATTCCACCGTTTACATTGTATGAATTGGCTAGAAATAGGACTATTCAGCATAAAAACAAACCATTTTTACTGTGTGTTCATGAGTAAAACGGATGCCTGGTGCTCACTCCGTCCGCCATCGCTAAATACTTTTAATCGCTAATCTTTTTTGCTATGTTAACTTAAAAGAAAGAATGAACATATGATTTTTTTGTACAAAAATACTATAAAATATTCGTCAGTACACAGTTTGATATAACTTTTTTACTTTTATAGATATATAAAACTAAAGGAGATTGCCCATTTTACTATGGAGCTTGGTTGCGCAACAAATGAATTTGTATAACTACCAAAATTGGTGATAAAGGAGAAGTAATGTTAGAAAATAAAATGAACTTGAAAAAAAACTTATTGTTTGTGGGGTTTTCCTAATTAAACACAAAGTTCAGTTTCGAGGTTAGGTGTTACTAGGTAAGGTACTAAATGAGGTAATATGAGGTAAATAAGATAGGTATTAATGAAAAAATGCACATAAACATATTAAAATAATGTTCAACCACTCCAACTGTGAGTAGTCTAAGAAATAAAATCACTCAAAATGAAAGTGTGGAAATACATAGTTTTGCCTTCAATCGTATAATGAATGCTTAAAATAATTGATAGTTTTGTTGCAATACCTGCTGTATCTAGATTATGTTACCAGTTAAGTCATTACAAAAAAATGATTAAAACTCTTATAATTATATGATTTATTCATCATCTTCATATTTATAAAAAAATAATGCTGGCGCAGACACCAGTAATAACATTTGATTGAAATGTTGGTAATGGAGGTGGTATTTGTATTGGTGACTCCATGGAAGTTTTTGATGAAGACATAGAAGCATCCAAGTTTTGATTAGATGAGGAAGCTGCTTCTAGCACAACCTCTTGTTGTCTACTCGAGTCGACTAATGCATGTCCTCTCACACTTCTATAGACATTTGTTCAATAGGGTAAACAGACATTCTCAAGCCGGTTAATCTGAAATTAAAAACTGTTTTTTGGAATCAAATGTTTAACTAATTCAAAATACATATTTCTATAATTAAATAATTTAATTTATAAACAAAGCAAATATTTACCTGATGAAACATTATGCATAAAATAATAACATCCCTCTCTAGACTATTCTCCGGAAATTGATCTATCTTGGCTTTTATTATGGATTTTCCAAATACATGGCATACTTGTGGGTGCCCTTAAGCCTGTACTACTGGACCTCCAGAAGAGGAGGTTGCAGATTTGTTAAGTAGTATGACAAAACATTCTTGACAGGGATTATTGTCTTCAGTGATCTGAAAAAATAACAATACTATACACCCAAATAATATACAGGTCCATAAATATGATCACTATATTTTAATACTAAGCATGTCACAAGAAAGACTGCATTTTATTAACAATTACTATCAACAGCAGTCAAAAGTGTTTATTACTTACTGGTCATGCTTATCCAGGAGCGTAGAATACTAAGCATAGCATAGCTTGCCTCAACCACTTGGTGGTAATTAGTAAGGCAGCAGATGCCTTAGAGCAAGAGAACAGTTTACACAGCGAGGCACTGGCATTGTGGACGTATGAACGTTCGTCATAAAAACAGCACAGCACTTGCACAAAACAGACTCTTAAATGGAGGAATAATAACACTCAACTCGTGGCTATTAATGACCAAAAGATTTGCATTTCATAAAAAGCAATGAACAACGAAAATAAACCATGTAATTGTATTGACTATATTGTATCAATCATAATGACGGACGGATATAGTTCTATTTTTTACCATTTACGGGGCTTGTTACGCATACTGCCGATTGCCCTACAAGATCCTCATCATGTACAGATAATTATATTTCCGATACCCACAGATATTTCCATTACAAAGAATAAACAACTAAAATATTATATATTTTATTAAATAGGCATTTTGTTTTTGCAACACACTGACTGAAGCAACAGTGATGATTTTAGACTTTAACTGTCCCTGTAAATGTTTACATGGCCGCACGACGGACTATACCTTAAAACCGCCTCTATTCTTTGCAAGATAAAAGCTGTTTTCGTATAACATGACGTGCTGCTAACTGTATTCAAAATAGGATTTAGCCATTTGAATAATCAATTAAAATGAAAATAAAATTCCCACAAAAGATTTTTTCGTAACAAACAAATATGAAATATAAAAATAAAAAACGAATTTTGGTTTATATGTCATGTTTATACTCTGATTATTTAGAGTGAGGCAGATTTGGGCATTCTCCTTTTTGGTTTAAATGACACACAAAAGGTTTTCTCCACGTGACAATAACACGAGGACATAAAATAAGACTGAAAAATGAGACGGTCTAATCCTTAACCAATTCTCGCGCAATTCGTTTACGAAAAAAGTTCACCGATCAAATTTTCTTTGTCAAAGAAATAATGATTTTAAATTTCTCAGAGTCACGATTTCTATATATTTAGTTTTTGATCGTGCGATAGTTTTTTGCATGTATCTACATTCCTTCATTTTTCTTGAGTTTTAGGAAAAAAAGTTAAAATCGCAATCGAAGTACCGCACGAAAAAAATTCGATTGCCACGAGACTCGGCCTATAGGCCGCGGAGAACTGCTGGAAAAAAATAAAAGTTGCATATAGATTTAGGTTTGGATAATGCCTTGTTTAATTCCTCATCAACAGAGTCCAGTAAAAATAATAATTACCCTGAAAAATAAATGAGGGAAATAATCCCTGTGCCTGGGTAAGTACTTCCTTTTTTTTTTGTCGCTACATATAATTCTTGTAAATTAAGTTAAATTATGTTTATTCATACCGAATTAAAAATAAGGAGGTTATTTTGTTAAAGTGTTTTTAATATGCAATACATAGAAATGTCAGGAAAAATACCTTGTATTCAAAAGAAAGTTATTTAATGTTGACATAAACAGAAAAAAGACGTATAGTTCCCACATAACAATTTTTTTTTATAATTCCATTTAAAAAAACAGAATCTCCAACATACCTAGAAATTGAACTGCGTAACTTCCTTCGTTTAGCCATAACCGATAAAAAACACGCACATTGACCGAAAATCACTTGTCAGTTAAAACTGAAATGGCAGTCAGTGTCAAACACGTTCTAATTCTTAACTTCTTTTCTATTCTAGTTCTTTTTTAATGTCCGTATTTTACCATTCGGCTATAGAGCTAGTCTTGAAAATGACTCTGAAATAATCAAAAACGGTCATCAACTGTCATAAATGGTAATTTTCATTCATATTGATTCAATAATATTTTATTACTTTTTCGGTTGTGCGTACGCGATTGGTCGAATTCGGTAGGTCACGTGACTTTCACGCAGGTTCGTGAAACATAGTTCTTTACATCTTATTTTAACCACATTTCCAAAAAACAATAAAAAGTCATAATAAGTGATCAAAACTCATTCACACAACGACACAAAATGTGTTTTTTTTTTGTTTGCGATAACTGAGCTAGGAAATTATATTTACGGTTTATCACATATGGTCCAATTGATTGAATTTGACCGTATTTGACCGGTCATGAATGGTTTATGACAAATGTGACCGGTCAGATATATTCATTTTACATTTCGTACACAAAAACTCAAAATTTAATCTAAATCCAAACCCCAGCCCCAAACAAAGTACCTATTAAGAACAAAACCTTTACCTTCAGGCAAGTAAGCGAGGATGACACGCAGCTAGTGTGAAAACGTGAAGTTATATACTTATGAAGGAAAGTCCTGCTATTTTATCACGTGAAGACACCCTATTCCATGTCCTTCATACAAAATATGAAACTTTGTTTAGCTCTTAAAGCGAAAAGAAATATCAAACTGGGTAGTTCCGAATAATTTATAGTATTTTAGTACAGAAAAATCATATGTTCACTCATTCTTTTAAGTAAAGTTAGCAAAAAAGATTTAAGTATTTAGCGATGGTGAATGGAGTGAGCACCTGGAATTCGTTTTACTTATGAACGCACAGTAAAAGTGGTTTTTGTTTTTATGCTGAATATTCCTATTTCTAGCCAATTCATACAATTTAAACGGTGAAATGCGAATCTATAGTTGGTTCATAGAGATACGATAGCGTGTGGATGGAGTGAGCACAATAAATTAATGGTAAATGTTTTAATACGAAACTTAACGATCTGAAATTACAGGCTCTAATTAAAGAGAGGTTTAACAAAAAAAAGAACACTGAAGGAACCGATCAACTCAATTCAGAATGAAGAAGGCTGACCGCTTGTGAGGACTGAGAGAGCACACATTTGACTAAATATCTTTCATTCAATCGCATTACAAAAAGAAAACCTTGTTTCTACAATTGTTTTAAACCTGTAACTAAATGATAAATATACATTTAATTAAATCTGGAGCTGCTCACTTAGTGGAAACGCAGACCGTGTCGTGCCTAAAGTAACTGGGTTTTTCCGTCTTAAAAATACCCGGGAACAGTGTTTCAAATACAAAAAAAAACGCCTAGGAGTCGATTTTATCAAAAACAGATTAGGAATATTCGTCGAATAAAATATATAAAACGCTAGATTCGAAAACGTCAGCTATTTGTTAGCTATCATGTAAATGTCTTTTAAAAATCGGTCGTTTTATACTTATTTCGTCTGATAAGTCTTATCTGACGTTGGTAAAATCGGCTCTAGTTATTAACATAACATTAATGTGACTACAAAAATCGTACTCTACGACTTAAAATCAATATTTTATTGGTTCAAACTTTGCCCTTCTGTCATCGAGTAAATTGCCCTTTAAGCTTTCAAACCCTAGTTTCAACACGATAATCCCGAGCTTAGGTTCTCAATAAGTATTAAAGTACCATTGTCATTGACAATCACTTTAGCGGCCCATCTTAATATACCAAGCGATATCGAAAACTTGTGTCCAAAGTGACATTATCAAATAAAACTTGTGTGGAAGAAATTCTCTAACGTAAATGTATTTTGAGCAAGTTTAGTTACAAGAAAATGAATATAAAAAACCGTTATTAAATATGTGTTGAAAATAATGATGGAATGTAGGAAATATAAATGCAACTTGCTTGCAAAACTGTCCAGCTGTGGTCAAGAGTCATTGGGGTAGCTAAATTTCAGCAGTGGAGGTCCTGCGTTGATAAAAAGTCGATACCGTGCACTCAAATGTACTACACGTATACATATCTCGTTATTAAAAGATACACTTAAAAGGTCTCCATTATTCCCTTAAGCGTATGTAAACGAGACACAATAGATATTCCATTGTTATGCGATTGCATGCAACAGCTCGAGTGTTGAGGCGTTATGCTCCCTTGGAATTATAACCAGATTTATAGAAAAAACTAGCTAAGTGCGAGTCAGACTCACGCACTGAGGATTCCGTGCCAATTTAAACTGAATAAAATCCACTTACTTCCACTTAGCTAAAATACCATAATATTAAGTTGACAGCAAATATAGTTAGGGAGGCGAGGTAGCTAAATGGCGTAATTCAACGACGCCGTCGAGACCTATCAAAATCGAAAGATAAAATAATTTCGAAAAGAAAAGCTCGTATGGTAAAAACCATTTTAGCGGTGGGTTTGGCGTGTACGGTTTTTCAAAAATGTAAAAAAAAACAGTTACTTGGGCATTCTCGAGCGCGTCAAATATTCATACTACGTATGCCCCAAGTGCCTCTGATAACAACGGTATACTAATCTGCCGGTTTGCGTGGTGGGGGTAGGCATATAAAGTAGTCAAAAATGCAAGAAAAAAAAATACTCGAGCGCGTCAGATTTTCGGAAGGGGTGTTAAGTAGGCCCCAAGGAAGCTCCCTTTAAAAAAACTGACGATTTCGGCGTGACTGTAAGTAACGATGAATTTTTGAAAATGCAAAAAAAAAGTTTTTTTGAAATACTCGAGCGCGTCAGATTTTCATAGGGGAGGTTTACCTCGGTATCCTGAAAGCATATTTTCTTAATCTGACAAAAATGTTGGTGGGTTCTCTTAATCTGACCGGAAAGGTTTTTTGGTTTCTTTTTTTTTCCTTTCTTTATTCTTTTTAATAATTCTTCACTTCGTTTGGCTTACGGTACGTCCAAAAAACAATTTGCGGATCAACAGGCTATTAAATAATATACATACATGAAACTGTACATAATACTTTTGTATACAGATACGCGTAACTTTTCCGACTCCACAAAAATAGTCGAGAAGATTTAGAAAAATTTTTTTTTTGAGATATAATAAAAGTAACATAATTTAATTTAAAACTACATTGGACTGAAATTATTTTTATTTTATTATTGTATTAAGTCGCATTTAATTTTGTAAAAATGTAAGAAAACTAACAAATTTAAGGTGTAATTCTTTCTTATATTTACTTTAAATACTACTGCATGCAAATCATGTTGTGAAAACTATTTTAGGGTATTACCCTAGTTAAATCAGTAATTCACTTTTTTTGTAAATGTATTGAATAATACCTGTATCGTTTTCCAAATAAAATAAAATAAAATAATCATCGTTATTTCATATAAATTTTTTTAACACCCCCTTAGTTTTCAAGATATACTCAAAAATCCGGGAGTTTGAGTTTTTATGATGCTTCAAGTCAAAAAGTTTTACTTTGGACAAAAATGTAAAGAGACCTTTTTTTGTGTAAAATAAAATTACCTTTTTTGTTTATTTAAACTTTTTTTTTTTCGAAAGACGAAATGGCTCCTCCACACTCCCGGTCATGCGGAAACCGGCAGATTTTGTATTTTTAGTACGTTTTAGATTGTATTCTTCAAAATAAGATATAAAAAAATCGCGCTCGAGAATGCCGGATTAACGTTTTTTTTTACAAGTTCGCGACCCTATAACTCGGCGGCGTCAAGGACTTATCGTCAGATTAGTTAAATTTAGTCTTAAAACACTAAAATCAACCCCCAATATCTTAATCTGACGCGCTCGAGTATTTCAGACTATCGTTTTTATTTACTAATCTGATCGTCTATCCTAGGCGCTCGTCACTACATATAGAGCTAAATACTTTACAAGGTTGTTCTATTAGGTCCAAGGTATCTCTCATATCTTAAACTGCCACGCTCGAGTATTACCGAAAATTCCCCTATTCGCCTCTCTAACTAATATAAGTTGGTTTTTCATAGTGTTTGTTGCAGAACAAAGTTATGTTTGCGGTTAAAATATCTAAGTGTTAAACAATGAATTACCTATGTAGGTTATC
The DNA here is from genome assembly GCA_963924145.1 of Pyrausta purpuralis. Classification (NCBI taxonomy): domain Eukaryota; kingdom Metazoa; phylum Arthropoda; class Insecta; order Lepidoptera; family Crambidae; genus Pyrausta; species Pyrausta purpuralis. The sequence goes on along the minus strand of OZ001667.1, from coordinate 14,479,265 downwards.
AGTTTTGTGTTTATTTTATTTTTAAGTAATCTTTCATGATAAAGGAATGTCAAGATTGTTTACAAAATTCGTCTTGCAAAAATAATACTAGTTTAACAGACAATATCAGCTTGGTCAAAATATGCAACGGTCCTTAAATCTAGGAAATGATATTGTTACCACTATCATGAAAAAGTCGACTTAAAGAGAGACCATTAATATATCTCCAAAAGCAAAAGAAGAATAACGCTTTTCATCAACTCTCATAATGCGCAGGCAAAAAGGTGGAACACCCTACCCACATCTGTGTTAACAACAGTGGTTAGGCGTATTCACTGCCTAACGTTTTATTTATATATTAACTGTACTTATTGCTCTGGTGGTCTTCATAGTATACATTGGAGACTATTCAGTCTTGCTCTCCGAGATCAGCTTTTGGATTGTCCGGAGACTGCCCTCGGCGCAAAAAAAAAGGTCATACTAAGACCTCCCGTCAAAAATGTAATAAAACTCTTTGAAATTTTATAAAAAGTTATTGATTTGACACTTAAAATAAAAAATTGACTATCTCTCTGTGCTTTATCCTTTCAACGTAAAAACATTGTGTTTTGTTGTAAATAATATATATATCTGTTGTATATTGTGACGTGAGTGGAATTTAAACTGAAATAAGTTAGCGACGGACCGAGCCTTCAAGCTGCAGTAGCGGGGGCGCTACTGCAGCTTGAAGGCTGTCCTCGGCTGATTCTCTGGTGAGTTTATTCTGAATATCTTTTATGTAGATTGTGAAACCACCAGAGTTTAGTATCAGTTCACACGTTAAATTTACAATTTAGACCTAATAAAACATTAAAATTCCTTGGGTGAGTTTCCCATTTGGTAGTTACAAGCGGCATCAAACAGTCTACAAACTTGTGTAGTACACAGGCTTCTTCTGGGTGAGCTTACTTCATGGTCGTCCCTGTCTATGCCTCTTCTGGTATATTTAGAGACAAGAGCAAACCCATAACATCTGTACCGTTACCATGAGTTTATGACGGTTTTGCTCGCTAGCGACGACGTAAAAAGTATATGGAAATTTGCACAGCGCCTCTAACGGTCTCGGATAGAACTAAAATTTTCCATACAAAAAGTGACGTCGTCGCTAGCGCATCATACCAGCGCAGAAAATGATAGAAAACATCACTAAAATTGTCATGTTCTCAACTATATTTAGGGGAAAATATGTGTTTAATGTAACTTTACAGCTGGTGCAGGAGCGGAGTTGGCTGAAAACGCCAAGCGTCACAAGTACGTCTCACTTGCAAGTGATTATGTGTTTGCGCCGTTTGGCGTTGAAACGTTTGGGCCGTGGGGCGGGTCCCCTGGTACATTGCTGTTTAGAAAAATTGCGCCGAAATTAAATCCTGTAACAGCCAATTATAAAACTGGCTGGCTCCTGGCTCAAAGGATTAGCATAGCTATCCAACTCGGTAACGCAGCCAGCATCATAGCCTCTTTGCCTCAAGGAAATGGTTTCGTTTTTGAATACGTAGATTTTAAGTCATTTTTTATGTTGCATGTCTTAGTTTTTTCTTCTTTTTTGATATTAATAAATATTACTTTGCAGTATTATAAATGGTGTGCAGGACGTGATAGTGATATCGTCACGGCAATATCACACTCATGTTTTGACAGTCAACTTGTGCCAGGATTAGTGAGATTGTTTTAATCTGTTACCGTTATTCGGTTTTGTTTTTGCTCTAAATCTGGTGGAAAAACATAAACAAACGGCATATTTCACGATAGAAAGCTATTTTAAAAATCACAATTTGATATTTTGTTTTGACAATTATAAAACTGAACAAACCTAGTGATTAATGAATAAAATACATTAATTTACGATGAGTATGTTGAAACCTTGTTTTGCTTTTCAGCGTATGGAAAAAAAACTAAATGTTTATGTTTCCAAAACACTAAAGTAGCTAAATAATGACTAGTAACAGCCTTCTATAGTATGAAAGCTGTAACTAGCCATTATGAAGCTACCATATGTTTCTGGATACATAAAAATTTAGTTTTTTCCACACGCTGAAAAACAAAACAACCTGCATAATACCCATTGTGAATAATTGTATTTTATGCATTAATTACTAGGTTTATTTAATTTTATTGTTTGTTTCATCTTTACACAAGCAAATTTAGAATCTGATAATATGCTATTAATGCCTATTTTATCCTTAAAATAAATAGGAAAGTTTTCGATTTATAAGTTAGAGTTGCATAAGTTTTTCATACATACCATTTTAGCCTACCTACCTGTATTTTTCAGGCACAAACAGCTTTTATTTCCAAGCTAAGCCATTCGCGCTGAAACGCTATCCCAGGCTTTACATAAAGCTATTTCCCGCGTCGAACCATTTAACAGCTCCATGAGCATAGTTACGGACACAAAGTGACAGCTGACTGACAGATGACGGCTCGTCAATACACGCTACAGTAACTTGTATTGTGCTACGGTCTAATAACAGGTTAATGGGAGATAATAACACAATTGAAGTGTTTGGAACTATGTTAAATGATCGACAGTGATTTTAGGGGTTAACTTTGGTTATTAATTTAGCACTGAACATAAAAAAGTATACATAATAATGTGGTCATTGGGTGTAAAATTGAAAAAATACTTCATACGAATATGTACCTTACAAGAACCGAGTTTTACTTACGTCAGATAAGGAATATTCGTCGAATATAATACAAAACTCCTCCGCCTTTCATTTATGTTAATGCCATTTTTAAATCAATTGTTTTTTACTTATCGTCAGAGAAGCTTTATTTCACGTTGATGAAATCAGGCTCTAACAGGCTTACCTACTAACTTCGATTTTATAATAGTGTTGGTATTTTAAGAGTTTCTTGATACTAAAGTGTAATAATTTATTATTTATGTTTAACAGTGTTTTGTCACTTTAAAAACTTAACACTTTAATTTGCACTTGTAAAAAGCAACTGTTCAAACAAGGAAACGACTGACACAGTAGTTTTTGTTGAATTGTACAAACAAGTGGTTTATTTTAAGTTTTTTTTTTTTTTTAAATAAATAACTTCGAATCAAAACTGTTTTAATTTATTTAAAGGAAAAGAAAACACCACTAGCTAACTAGCTAAAAAATAAATTGCAGGATATGATTAAGGACAGAGGAGGAACTAAATAAAAGTTTGTAATAAAGCGCTTCCTTTTGAAAATACCAGCACACTCACATTTTCTCAAAGCTATCAAAACATTAAACTTAACCTTTATATAGTCCAACTCCGCTAAGAGGATAAGTTAAAAAAAATACATTTCCCCTCTGTAATCCGGTGGAATTTGTCTTTGGGCGTAGAAAATGTCGCCCACCCTTTCGAGATCATCTTTTTAAGTAATCCACAGACTTTTTTGGCTGTCTGCAGTTTTAAAGCACTTTGAAATGTCAAAAAATATTTAGGTTTGCAATATAACAATTTTGTGTCAGACTGTCCCAATGGTTGCTTTCGCCTGTCATAGATAGTTCAATACACTGGCCGTTTCTCACAGCAGCCCAGTTCGGCGGGATTACTGCATAACTGGAACCCGCAGAAAACTCTGGTATATTCACACGACAGTTTTTTGCAGATACGGTTGTCCATCAACTCCTCACAGCGCCATATCTATCTCACTTCCACTCACCAATAAAACGGCGCGCTGTATATTCCTATCTTTCCCAGCGTTGCCATGGTAACTGTGATGTTTGTGAATACTGTAATTTTAGAAGTTGGACTGGTCCAAATTGATAAAAAACTGGACATGTAATAAAAAGCGTTTATCTATTGGTTTAATTCAAGTCACTGCAAAAGGTTTGTCCGTATACCTATAGAAGCATTAAAATGACATAAACAGCGTATCTGCAAAAGACAGGATATCATCGAAGGAAACGGTTGACATTGTTGTTTGTTTTGAAGATTTATTAGCACGTGTGCAAAATTTTTCAGTAATCAATGATCTGATTCCAAATTGTTTATTTATAAGAGTATAATATGTTGCATAGCAATTTTTACTGAAGTAAGGTCATTAGCATACGATTTGAGACAGAGTTTTTAATGGAGATAGGATAATACTGCTTTTTCGGAATTGACAGGACTGAGTTGATAAAACGCTGACAAAACTTCCATGAGTTCAACAACTTTTACGTAATGCCTTCTACAATTAGATCTTTTGACGCTGACTGTACTTACACAACTCACCTTAATATTATCGATGGAAACACCAAAACTTTGACAATTGCCAACAAGACTATCGTTCCAGGATATCCGTGACCTACATCACAGCTCGAGACGATAATTGAATCGTCTACTAATTCGCCTTAGTTAATCAACAATTCAGCGGAGATTGACTTTCAAACTTTGACAACTGGGGGGCCACCACGATGTCCTAGTAAAATTAAGGTGTCAACAATCAAGGTCAACTTTATAGTCCGAGCTGGGTTAACAATGATTTTGAATTTTGTCAGTGTCGTTGATGACCGATGACTACAGACAGGATGGTGTGTTGATTTTTTACCAGAGTCAAAGTCAAAAATAATTTATTAAATTTAGGACACAAAATGCCACTTATGAACGTCAATAATTAGTGTAATATCAATCAATTTTGGCCCGTAAGGGGCTAGAACATGTCTCTTTATCTTTTGAGCCCTACTAGAGCTTCGAGATAAATTTACGTTAATAAACTCTTAGGCTATATGTCAAACGAATAACGCCTATTTTTGATTTGCACGAGTACAAAGTGATAAGTGACTCAAACATTAAAACCCTGACTTAAGGAACACACTTTTACAAATAGTTGGAAGATAGTGGTTGTCAAGCCACTACCAAAAACCATTCGTCCCGTAACAATGTAAGATCTCCGCCCTATCAGCATTTTTCCATGTCTCTCGAAAGTACGGGTAAGGATGGTATGCAATCAACTCACAACATATTTAGAAGACAACAATATGCTGCCCAAACATCAATCTGGATTTCGCTAGGGCCATGGTACGGGAACTGCTCTTGGAAAGTTGGTAAATGATTTACTGACTGCTCAGGATCAGGGATATGTGACTTTCCTACTGCTACTTGATTTCACACGGACATTTGATGCTATTAACATACCCTTACTGACGTCTAAACTAAGTTACTATGGGCTTGACAGTGGCGCCATAAAATGTTTTCATAGTTACTTGCATCAGAGGTAACAATATGTAGAGATAAGTAGAGAAGATGGCACAAAATCGCACTCTGAACAGCACATAGTGCAAAGAGGAGTGCTCCAAGGCTCAATATTGGGTCCAATCTTGTACATTCTGTACAGTTCCGACATCACTAAGAGCATTTTACACTGTAACCATCACATCTATGCAGACGACCTTCAGCTTTACCTGTCATTTGACCCTGCAGAGTGCCACAATACAGTGGTCTCGATAAAGAATGAGCTACAAAGGATATCAGACTGGTGCATGAACAACTTGCCTTACGCTGAATGCAAAAAAAATAACTTATGGTAATAGGAACACCAAAGAATATTGCTCAACTTGAAGATAACCTAAAAAAAATTACAGTGAATGGGGAGGAAATAGAAAGGGCGGAAACAACAAGGAACTTGGGCATGATCTTCGACGGTAATCTGAGATTTGAGAGCCACATCACAAATTGCACAAGAAACTGTTTTTCCGACTTAAACTTTTATAAAAAATTAGGCCATACCTTAGTGAAGAACTCAGAATAACTTTGTGCGAACCACTTATATTGTCCAAGCTCAATTACTGTGACACTGTCTTTAGCCCATGCTTTCTGTCCCGGACAGTGAAACTCATCCAGTGAGTAAAAAATGCCTGCAATAGATTTTGCTACCATATCCCTCCTCGGACTAACGTTACTCCATATATTAACGCTGCAAACTTACTGCGGATGGAAGCCCGCAGAAAGCTACATCTTGCAACCCTACTGTTTGAGGTCATTAGGACACATCGACCACGCTACTTACACGAGGACTTGGTATGGGCACGAGGTAGGGATGGACGTGGGAGAAGGGAGTGCACGGACGTCTTCCTGGCCCCGAGACATCGTACAGTCGCATTCCGGGGTTCCTTCAAATTCGCCGCTACTCGATGCTAGAACACTCTGCCCCCGCCGTTGCGCGTCTTAAAAACAAAACAAACAATCAAAAATAACCTAATAAAACACCTTTTGAAATTATATTTGACGACGAATAGCACAGGTACACTTACCAATAAAGAATGTGCGTCATGCCGGGGGACAACGATTCCGGCCAGAAGTCATCTGCATATGCAGCCCTCCACATACAATGGAGCCATCCTCGCACACGAGTTTCGCTTTTCAGCGTCAGCGTCGGCATGTAGACCATGTTGCGATACGGTCGTTATTTTTCCTCTGCATTTCCTCAATTTTTTCCTCTGTATTTGTCGCTGTGCGAACAGAACGGACTATCACCTGGCTACACCCAGATACTCCACATACCTACCCAATGATACACAAAATTTTAATGTCAACGTGTCGTCCATAAAGTGGCAAAAATGAAATATTATGTAAAGAGGACAGGGCGTGGCGGTTGGACCGGATGGGACGCAAATGACATTTAACTTGACGTTTGCCATTCCGTCTTTTTTAATTTTGTTTTTTGCGTACTCACCGATTCGCTTTGGTTGCCGTGGCCGCTTGCAGCTAAGTAAGCGCTTGCGTTTGCTATTTTTATTTTCATTCTTATTCTGAGTTAATTGTTATTATTATGTTTGTTTTTTTGTTATTTTTTTATTTTTATATTTTATTGTTTTGTGTTCTATCTATACCCAAGGCAACCCTCTGAAAATCAGTGTCATGGCATGCATCTTGCGGCCACGATTAATGCTGAGATTAATTTAATACACATATCTTCATATAAATAATAGATATTCCTTAAAACCCTCATTATTTAATAATACTCTTTTAAGTATGTAGCCTTACTTCGTCTGCGCTATCTTGTTTGCGGCCCATAATTAGGATTCAAAAATATTTTCTCAATGACTGATTTTATCACTCATTAAGCCTGCAAATGACCCGTTTGGTAAGCTAATATAATAATTACTGCTCAAAAAGTTTTAAAAATTATACATCTTAAGATCTTAATCATATTCACTATAATCTAAGGCAATTGCATATATTACGAGTATGGTCCTTCTGTGCCTAAATAATAGTTCTTTGGCAAGTGAAATTCACTCAGTAGCCTTGGCATGTTAGTGCTAGCATCCAGTTTCCTGCCGCGGGAAATGAACCTCGCTTTGACGGTCGGGGCGCAGTCAACTATTTTCAGATTGCCGCGTCTATAAGCAGTTTTATATTCCTTGGACGTTTTGGCTCGTTGTTTACAATTATCACTGTTTTGGGGTATATTTAAATATTAAATAAGTATAAAATTGAAAAATATTAATGCTTCAACACCCGAGCGGTTGCAGGCAACCGCATAACAATAGAATTTGCATTGTGTCTCGTTCACATACGCTTGAGGGATTAATTGATGATTAAGATTAGAAGAAGTTTTAGGTTTGACTATAAAGTACGGTGCTAGTATTTTTTTATTCGACACGGTGTCGTCATTTAACTTGATATTGTACAGGCCCTTGACTGTTTCACTGCCGACAAAAACCAGCCAAGTGCGAGTTAGATTCGCGCACGAAGTGTTCCGTACCTACTAAGTATGAAAGCACTTTATTAACCTAAAAATCGCCTATAAGATTTTATAAATATTGCTTGATAATATGGATTAGATGCCCTTTAATCAACTATTATGCTTGTGCTATGGATTTTTTCAGGTATCTACCTACTACCGTTTGGTTGGGAGAGGGTAAGGACATTGGAATCTAACCAAAACTTGCCTTTTAAAACTGAATGTTACGGAAACAAGCCATATTATTGTAGAAAACTTGCAATCATTTTGAAATACCATTCCTACGATACTGGTTTAGCAAGAGAAAAAAAACATCCCCACGTTACTTACCCCTTTGGCGGGAAGATTAAAATATGTATCTTACCGAAATTACTGTTTTCTAGCACCTTAGGTCTCCGCGCTGGACTGCGGACGTGGTGAAACTATAAGGTTCGGTTGGGTTCCTTTTTGGACTGCAAAACCCTAAAAAGCAATAACCAACAAATTATTTAAATATTGATGATTATTTTGTTTAAAGAAATGTATATATAACATTATTGTTTACTCATAAAGATATTGTGAAACAGGCTGTAAGAATGATGAAGAAAAACAAGAATTTTCAAGTTTCAAAAGTATAGGCAACTTATAAAAATTACATTCCTCACGATGTATATATCAAAAGTGTTCTGATATGTCTACGCGACCGCCGGCGGCCTTTTGATCCGTGAGCGTTTAAACTAAAATTTGCTTTGTAAATTTTACCTACGTAAAAGGATGCTTACGTTTCAGATTTATCATTATGGACGGTTACACAAGGGACATACAGCTCCAGCACATCATATTACAGGTTACTTTTGTTGCAATATAACCCTTAATACAAGTGCATAAGATACCGAAACATAACAATGTCTTGCTGTTGCCTGTACACTAATAAATATTAGATACCAATCACATACATTACTCTGACCCCAAAGTAAGTACCTAAAACACTTGTTAAAGAAATGCGATACAACGGTGGTACCACAACATCCAAACCCGAGATAATAAAGAAAATTTGGATTTTCTGTATTGATCCGACCGGGAATCGGGACCTCGGAGCGGTGACGCTATAAACCCAGCGTGCTTTGCCACATAACCACATAGGTCTTCAAAACATGATTAGGTTCGCCTACATTTAAAACCTTTGACCTATCGAAATGCTATTAATACCGTCCCTCAAAGTCGTCAATAAGTAATTCCCTAATAAGAGCCCGGAACACCTCAGAAGTGTAAGGTTCAATTAGAAACAATAGTATCTATTGTGTTATCGAGACAGAGCTGCGAAACTTCGAGATTGTTATTTCACCAATTTCCATAGCACTTTGCCAATTTCAAAAGGTATGTGAATAGGAGACGTTTGGTACGGTCGGTCGGTGAATTTCACAGAGTCCCGTGTTCTTCACATCTTATTTCAACCTTTTGTAAATGCTATCAAAGTATATTTTAGTGTGAAAAAAGTTCTTAGATATATTTTCTGTAGCCTGAATCCAACAAAAATGTTATGCATACCGCGAACTATTGATTTGGGAAAGAAAAGTACTAGATTGGTGACTCTCCGACCAAAGGCACAGCGTAGGACGTCCACCGACAAGATGGACAGACGACCTTGTAAAAATCGCAGGAACGCTCACAACCGGTCGCTGTGGAAAACCGTGGGGGAGGCCTATGTTCAGCATTGGACGTCCTTTGGCTGATTTTAATGATGATAATTTGTTTATATGGATGTATATGTATATCTCGTGTTTGATTGGACAAGTTTTGATGAAGTTTTCTGTAAAGGATTTTTTAAACGCAGGTGCAGGTTAAAGTGTAGACTATATATTTAGACCGACCTTAAAAGAAAAGGTTCACAGTTTAACCCGATAATGTGTATGTACTCGGTTGTTGATCTACGATTAGAAATTCATGATTTTATTATCTTTTATCTACACACTACACACAAATAGTTCGAGAACGTGAGGACTGATTTGTGTGAGCCATAACTTTTTTTTTCGACACCTCGATTAGTCAGCCAACATTAACGAGTTCAGTACTAAACCGGCCCAAAGGGATAACCAAAGTGCACATAAGTGATATACAGGATGACTTTTTTATCTAAAGTTCCATTGGCGCGCGGTCAAAATGTATGGAACAGCTGTTTTTTTTCTCGATTTCGCTATTGCCCCCATAGTAAAAGTTGTTCATATTCGTCAGTGGAGTCTTTACACAAAATTTCGGTACTGATAAAAAAGTCACCCTGTATTGGCTTTGAAACGTCCATCTCAGATTACAGCTTGAAGTTACAAAGTTACTTTTATTTATGAATTGTTGACAAATTTTAACCATTATTGTAACTTTAAAAAGACTATCTTTAGATTAACAAATAAAAGGTTTACAAATTAAACGTCAATATGTCATATAAGATTGACATCGCTCTTCTTTCAGAAACTCTTTTATTAGTACTTTTTACAAGTCTTACAATAAAAATGAAATTATGCTAACGCTAATAAAATGTATGACTTAGTATTTCTGTAGATTATTTTTAATGATGGTTTTATTGAGAATTTGGTTTAATTTTGAATTTTGTGTTAATTAGGGTATTATTGTTAAATTATGTTAGACTTAAAATGGTTTTGTAAGCTCTGTTTAGCCTGAGATACAGGTTTAACCTTATTCAGGTAAATAAGATAATGCACTAAGTGTTATTAATTTTAATATCTACGATGTATCTCAAAACCAATTAATTTTAATTAACAATTAATTTATTTATATTTTTATTGTTCACTTTCTGTTATGAAAGGTTATTTTTTTGACCTTATCATCAAATATGTGCCTGCAAGACTTCGGAATGATTTTCCATGGCCATTATTTATCATAATCAGCCAGCTAGTATACACTGCATTATAATAACAATATCATGTGCTAATAAACCAAATTATGTTGATTGTTGTGATTAAATGTGTGGTATCACTTCATTTAACTATTTCATAGCACAGGAAAAACAAACAGCACAAATAGTCAAATATAAGTGGCTAATGATTGATGGTCAATAAATGGCTGAAAGCCTATTGTTTCTGAGATTTAGGAGCATCAACAATTTTAACATAGACGGAAAAGTAGCGGACATGACGTTCCAAGCACATGAGTTTCATTAGTCAACCGCTGGGTGAATCTAATATAACCATCAGTTGGCTTTACTATAATAACTCCTTGGTGGCTGTTGGGGCCACAAAACAAAAATTAGATTGGAGAGCCTTAAACCAAATTCATACAGCGTAGAACGTCCGACGACGTTCATAATAAGACGACCTTGTAAAAAACGCAGATCACACTGGATTCAGACCGCAAACGATCGGTTGCTGTGGAAAACCGTAGGAGATGCCTATGTTCAGCAGTGGACGTTCTACTACATGGTGATAAACCTTTTATGCATTGAGGCCTCTGATTGATATATGCCACCGATAAAGAACGTGAGAACTATTAATAAATTGTCTTGAAACAACTATCAATATTAACATATTTGCATGCCATAAGTTTGGTATTAGGAGATTTATTATTAGTATTGATGTTAGCATTAAATTATTTAGATATAGTGATTATTAAAACTGTAAATCTTCCTAAGAATATATAAATAAATAAATAAATAATGTAACGAACATGGACGTTGCTTTGAGAAACTGTAAGCTCAAGTGGCATTGGGCAGGACACATATGAACTGAAGGCCGTTGAAGCAGAAGAATTTTATATTGAGATACCCTTTGACTAGAGCATGGGACATCCTCCGACAAGATAGACGGACGACCTTGTAAAATTGCAGGATCAAACTGGATGCAGACCGCTAGGGATCGGTCGCTGTGGAAAACCGTGGGGGAAGCATATTTTCAGCAGTGAACGTCCTTTGGCAGATCTTGATGATGACGATAACTTTGGTAAAATGTAAAGACTTATTACTGCACCCAAGTTTTAGCGAATTCTCATTCATTTCATTTCAACTGCGAAGTTTAGGCCCTACAAAGTTTTGTTTCTGCTCTATTTTAGCTATAGCCTGAGCATTCTGCAGGTAATTAATTGCCACTTGGTTTACTTTCAGCGGCAAACTACAGCGGAAGAGTAATTTTCCAAGGTTCATAGTTCTTGCTAATAAACTTACAACCGGCAACGAAGTAATAAGATTATTTCAATGCTTTGAGCGTTTAGCTTGGGTTTACTGCAGTATTTTTATTTATTAGCTTGCTTTCTAAGCTTAATGAGACTAAGGCTGGATTTTACCAACGTCAGATACGGAATATTCGTAGAATAAAATACAATACGCCTAATTTGAAAACGTCAACAATTTGTCAGAAATTGTTTATGTAAATGTCATTTTGAAACCGTTCATTTTATACCAATGATATTGTATTAAGAACTAGATCACCGGTGAGAGGCTAAAAGATGGCTCAGCTAAACAACACCTCACTTCAAATTGGGGTCATAATTTTGACGTAGTCTGTTTTTATGGCGTCAGTGTCTTAATGCCTCAGTGCGCCTTTAAAACTGCAGAAACACCTAACTTAATAAAAAAACAGTCCGAATATCATATTTTCGTTAAGTAAATTGTATTTTAAAATGCTTATCATTCATGATTGAAGTATTTTCAATAAAATTAGTGAGTTTTGTTTCTTAGCTAACCCACGGACTAACATGGTCGATATTCTAAGACAGTGCTATACATGGAGTAGTTTGGTACTATATTTTTTTAAATAATAATTTAACGACCGTCACCGTGTGCTGGTTTACGTTCCGGACTACAAAAATAAGCAGTCGCGGGTTCGAATCCCGCCCGCACGACCCTAACAAATATGTCTATGGAAATGTATGTTAATATGTCTGTTATATAACTATAAATTACAGCTTCATTTTTTTAAAATAACAGCGTAGACGCTCACGGATCAAAAGGTCGCCGGTGCTTGCGTAAACAAAAGTATAACAAAAGACTGTTGATAAACACATCCGTGAGGGATGATACTCGCCACTGTAGAAAAAAATTTGAACGCCAAATATTAGAATGTTATTTGAAGGAATCATCCCGTTAATATGATGTCAGATAACTATGGTGTATCAATAAAAACAAACTTTTTAATTTATTTAAATAAGGACTGTAAATATTTTCATTAGAGAAATTTCAGTCTCGTGATCGTGAATGCCTAGCAGTTAACGTGACTCTTATATTGGCGCCATGACATTTCAAGCATTCTCTTGACACATTCAAAGTGCACTTCGATATTGCAAATGTTAAATAATTTAAAAATAAAATGTTCTTGTTGTTTAATATACTACCGAGCTAAATTGTAACCTCGGATTTAAAATTAGGTCAACGAGTGTATTGTAGTGTACCTACATAATTAAAAAATATATTAAGAAAGCCACTTTATTATGACTATGTTCCGAAACTGATGTTGGAGGTGATGGATGTCAATCCATTGACATCCATTAATCAGACGGTGCCAAATTTGTGTACTTTTTTAGTTCGCAAGGCGTCATCTACTTCTAAATTCAATATCATTTAGTTTTATACTTATTTAGTAAGATAAGTCATATATGACGTTGGTAAAATCGACCCTGAGTGTCAGAATTTTTATACTTTTGAGTAAAAATCAATTTACCAATTGATGAACCAATAAATGAGCATATTATGTAAATACATTAACAAGAAAAATCTTAATTAGTACCGTGAAAAGCTGGGACGGATGTTAGTACCAATATATTTACTTGTAATCGACTTAATTTTTCAAACTTCAGATAAGTCTTATCAGACTGGACAAGTAAATTGGTGTATTCACACCACCCAGCGGTATGTGCCAACGGCTATGCTGCTCATGCCGTAGCGGCATTTTCCATAGTATCTGACAGTTAATTCATGTAAGTCCACTAAAAACTACCGATTTTAAATACATCTGTGAACAATGACATTTACATAAATGATTGCTGACAAATAACGAGCTGGACCGTTTACAAATTAGTAGTATTGTATTTGTTTCGAAGAATATTACTTATGTGGCTATGGAAAATAATAAGTCAAAATACAAGCATCGACGATAATTGTTCATCTACATGTGGGTCAATAATCTAGTTTCATTGATTCCAGTAAGGCGAGCCCGACTAGCAATTCAGCCGTTATGACATGACATACTAAAGCCTTAGGCACCATTGGAGGCCAATTTTAACGATACACAAAGATAAACAATTAGAGAAGTTCCGAAAACTATTAGTTTTTTGTATCTTACTGTTTTAATATTTTTCGAGACTCTTAAAATACCGTCGCTGTTCTAAAAGAGGGTTTTTTGGGAGTAAAAAATGTACTAAGAGAGTATGTTACCTACTAATCTAAGCTTCCAAAAAAGAAGAATACTAGAAATAAGCTGTTTTGCATTTACTTACGTCAATAATAAATAAAAAAGTAGTAAGTATTTATCACCTATATGTATAAACTAGCGATATCGTGTCTCACAAAATATCATTAGCATTTGTAATAAATTTTAATGTGTTTACTCAACAGTTTCTAAGCGTCAAAAAAATCTAAGATCGACCTCCTGACACTTTCGCTATTCTACTCCCTTAGTATGGTAAACATTTTCCACAGATATGTGGAAAATGTTTATTTTGTGATATGTATAAATTGATAGTTTGTGTGGTATACCCCACGCCTATCGTTTACCACATTATTTCGTTTTAAACCTGAAAACGCAAGTGACACACTACTGTTAAGTTTTACGACGGTCGTCCTTTTACTCAGACTGCACTTTACAAAGTAACTTGCTATTCACTGTGTTCGAAGTAGGTGGTGGGGGAATTTAAATCGATGACAGCCCTCGCAGTGACCAAAAAAACAACGTTGGCGGACGGCTGTAACTATTTCTCTAGCAATTTTAGTACCAAATTGACGTTATTAAAAAGTTAAATTCGACACTATAAAGTAGTTGATTAGAATAAATTGGTAATACAATATTGAAATATAGTTTAATTACTTTCGCAATGACAGTCAGTCATTTGTCATTTCACCGTCCGCAAATAGTACCATATGTGGCGCTGTCGTCGCGAATGGTCCAAGTTAAGGCGCTACCCGGATTTTTACCGCGCACACTAGCGCCACTTTACTAGAAAAATCATAACTCGTTAAATAAAAGACTAATCAAAAATCTGGTAGATAAGATTGTAGCTCTGATTATGTGGTTTAGACACAATGTTTAAGTTCAATTAAACACAGTTATCTGCAGTTACAGTTAGCAAAAATGCTAAAAGTGGCCATATTTAGCAGTTTTTCTAACTCTAACTACAGTTAACTACTTAAGAAACAATTTAAACGTACTAAATAAACTATAAAACCTGTACTACAATCGTATCTACCAGATTTTTGATTGGTCTTTTATTTAACGAGTTATGTTTTTTTTACTAAAGTGGCGCTAGTAAGTGCGCTAAAAATCCGGGTAGCCCCTTAAGGCAAACTAAGGCATTAGGTATTATTTGACGAAATATGTGAATTCTTGTAGTCAAACAAGAATTCCAAATTTTGTTTTCAAATGTTGCATATAAATGTTACTTATTTATAAAAACATGCCATTTTTTTAAAACCGGTTTATAAATTATGAAACATAGAAATTAATCAAACATTTTAAATAAATCTCAATAATCCGCTTACAAAATGTAGACTCCAAGAACCTCACAACTGTTGAAAGACTGCATCAGAATCGATTCAGTGGACGCAAACTTAGCATCTACAAACTTACAAACTCGTCGCTTCTTTACTATATCTAGAAACTTGTTTACGTAATGTTCCTTTCACAGATCTACGTGCAGAGAAATCGACAGAGAATATTCAGAATACACTGGTGTATCAAAATATTCGCCGAACACAGTGGCAGTATCTCACGTCACTTCAAACACATCATACACATTAGCCAGGCAACATCGATGATTGATGAATCGATACGATTCGATACCACAACGATGTTTGGTCACATATCACTTGATTTGACGTCTTGTTTTTGAACTATTGAAATAAAAGCGTTACGATCTGATTGATTATTTGATCCACAACGATGTTTGGTTACATATCACTTGATGTGACGTCTTTTTCTTGTATAAGTGAAATGACCACGGAAACCGTCTAATTGATTAATAAATACGAATTGATACATTGAAATATTTGTTCAAACATCATTTTGCTTGACGTCTTTTTCTTGAAATAGTGACATGATCACGACAATGATCTAAATGATTAATCGATACTGAGAAAATTAGCGAAATGTTCAAGAAATCATCTGAGTAATGCATATTATATAACACAGTTTGTTTCTCTATCTCAATAGAATTTAACGACTCATCTACACCAAGTATAGTTGAAAAGACACCAAGTGCAACTTTTTTTCATACTATTAAAAAGGCTTGGTGTGTAATTTATGCTTGTCCGTACACAAACTCGCACAGTTCCTTATGCACAGAGTTGTATTAAGGGCGTTTAAGATTGGGTAGGTTTAAAGGCAAAGTTTAAATAGTTGGATTCAATTTAGTTTTAGGGCATTAAAGTTTACGCTAGGTAAACATTTCAACGGTAACAGAAACGTTTAAAAATGCGTACAGCTTCCACTAGATTCTAATGTGACTTGGAGACTTGCAAACTTGACAAATTAATAACCTCAAAACCTCTTTCCCAAGAAAAAAAGTTAATTGTTATGTCAACAAACCTGCCAAGTGCATATAAGCATTTTTCGACATAACAATTATAAATTTTTTTGGTAATTCATTAATGATGTTATATCTTTTTCAATGTGTAGATAGATCTACATCAATAACTGCATCATTAATTCTGAAAATTATTATTTGCGTTCTGACAAAGTCAATCTAACTTCTATGTAGGTCACCTTGGTACGTCAAAGTGATTGAAATTTGTAAGTGGCTTGCCTTAACTAGTTTGGTGTTGGTATAACGTTTGCCACGTATTTGCTTTTCAAAGCATCAAATTTCGGATGCATTGCTTCTTTGATAAGTTCTAACAACATACCATTGACAAACCATTAAGATTAGACTCAACCAAATAATAAGAAGTAAATAATGTATTTCTATGTAAAGTAAGAAATTCTGAATTAATTAAGAAAGAATAAATATGATGTACGAGAAACACTTTACCTATACGTATACCGTACGTACCCTAAATAAAACTAAAATGCTTCAACAAATAATCATTTGTAATATATAGAGAGTGCATATGCTTAAAAAAACATTTATTGTCTCCAGAATGCAATTTCAACAACTCGTCATGCATTTGTAAGTGACTGGATTAATGTTAAAAAAGCAGATGTACTTATGAATTCTTTGTCGGTTAGGTAATATATTATGGTAAATTTTAAAAAACGAGTTCCAAGTCCGTCCCTGCGTATCACAAGCAAAATAAGCTCACATTAGAATGCGCAAAAGTCTAGCCCGACGTGACGGCGGAAATATAGGATTTCTCGCTCTCGACATGTCTCGCCTTTCCTTTCAGTTTTAAATAATTACTAAGCTACGTAGCAGGGTAAACGAAAAGACATAGAAACATAAAATGGAACTCCGAATTCATTTAGTTCACTTCGACTAACAAAAGATCAATTTGTTGGTTACAAAAAATACCCAGCCGTGTGTACACAAACACGGTACAAAACGCAATAATGACAATAATTTCTGATAGCATAACAGTTCAGATTGCCACCACATGAAACATGCTGCAGTGGCTCAAGGAGTGACTATCTAACCTGTCAGCAAATGCTTTTAGGATGCTGCTAGAAAATATCGTCAGACTGTTTGTCATATATAAGTTACGCGCAACACGCAGATTAACATGCCAATTTTATAGTAAAATATTTTTTTGTGCTTTTTGATCTGCAATCAGTCGCAAGACTATAAATAGATTTGTGGGGTGCAAAGGGTCGTTTGTGGAGTTTGTACTTTAAGTGAAGCTGGAGGCCAGTGCCTCACTGTCCACTTAAAGTACGTGGCTCCTCTTTTATCTCTTCACCACATGGTCGTTAAGTAATCCAGATGCTAGTGGATTTGGATGACGTGCCAAGCGTTATGCGTATTGCAGCTTACAGCGCTCTATCACGGCGGCTACTGTTAATATATTTAAATAATTGTAGACCCCATCGTTTTCAGTGAACCATGGAGCATTGATTATACTCTTCAGTATATTATTTTGCATTTTCTGTAGGCACATAATGTTGCTTTTGCTGGCAATTCCCCAAATCTTAATACTGTATATCCATATGGGTTTCAGAATGGAATTATATAGAAGCAGCTTATTATCCAAGAAGAGCACCGAGTTTCTACCCATCAACCAGTTGGAACTCATGAACTTCTTATTAACTTGATTTTTCTCTTTATTTTTATGTGATTTTGCCAATTCAAGCGTCTATCTAAACCGAGATATTTTACAAGTTTTTTGGAAAATGTTATTTGCCAAGCTAACTGGGGGATATTCTTGTTTTCTTAAAGTGAATGTTATGTGGTTGGATTTCTGGGCGCTGGTTTGGATACGCCATTGTTTGAACCAGTCAGAGGTAGAGTCCAGTAAACGTTGTAGTTTTACACTTGCTGTATTGGGATTGCTGTCCACGGCCAAATAAGCAATACCATCGGCACAGGTAGTAACCATGACATCCTCAGAAGTTGGCAAGTCTGACGTGTAGATGTTATAAAATACTGGTCCAAGAACCGAGCTCTGGGGTACACCAGCAGCGATGGGCATTAGGGCGGATCGAGCATCGCCATGTTTAACTTAGAACAATCTGTCAGAGAGGTAGGACTGATAAAAAACAGAGTGCGGTATTTTCTTTTTGATTTTGCAAAGCAGTCCCATGTGACATACGCGATCGAAAGCCTGTTGTACGTTCAAAAATGCAGCAGAGCAGTATTTTGTGTTCTCAAAGCATATTGTCTTACAAAAAATTGAAAAATATGAATATCTCCAAAGAAGTGGTCCTAGGTCGTCACTCAATGGCTGCCTACCGATGGATCCCGTCTGAAAGGCAGACCCTGAAAGCGGTGGCGCGACGATCTTGATAAATACCACGAGGACTGGCAAACCCTTACCAAGAACAGGGTCGCATGGAGTAGTTTGAGGGAGGCCTTTGCCCAACAGTGGGACAGCAACGGCTAGAAAATAAAAAGCAAAATATTAATATTTTAAATCCTTGACGAAGGATGGTTGTTTAATTTTTATAAAACTTCTAAAGGAAGAGTTTGATGATGCCTACACTGAAATCTATAACTTTGTTATAAGGAAAATGACAAAGTTGAAGAATCGTATGATTAATTTTACTGATCGTTTACAATTGCATTGTTACTACACTATCAATAAAAAGTGAAATTCGAGTTGTCATTCTGGTCTATCTTATTAAAAATCAGAGTTTTATTACTATGATTTTTGCGTTAATCTTTAAAGAGGAACTTAACAAATGAAGAAGGTGGAGTATCTAAGTAAGAGCCTGCAGTCCTTTGTTGAAAAATTGTAATAAATTTTGTTGCTAACTATTTACTGCTGAATAAGTCTTAGCTTTCAAGAGATATGAGGTTTATTCAAACTAACTTTATGACTTATAGTGGGTGGCATCAAGGTACGGACGATAGCACGTCAAGGTAAACACTGCTGTATCTTATGCAGCTGTAATAAGGGTTAGTTGCCAACAAAAATGTGACTTTTACTTACAGACTTTTCTTGTCCTAAACGCAGATCTATACTACACACAGTCCAATTGGATACTTTGGAGACGCATCCCACGTCTATGTGTTTCAAAAGTGCAATTATTAGTACTGAATTAATGAAAACATCACTAAAAAAATGAAGAAAAAACTGCATAGTAAGGTAATACTTTATAGTGTTTGAAGTTCACATAAAAATGAAGCACTTTTTTATTGGTAACATGTCCTCAAAAGTTATTTAATGAAATCCACATAGTTTCAACTTTTTCTCCCACGAACACGATTGCTCATTCAAATTAGTCCTAAAACTTCTAATTATACGGAAGGCCAAAACTGGCTAGTCCACTAGCCATATACAAGCTGAAGTTTAATAATGTACGAACCAAAAAAAAACGGCGCAAATTATTCATGTAAACGAATGTGTAAGCTGCACAAATTATTCTGGGGTAGTGCTGTGTGTATTGAGTATCGATGTGGACTGACAATATTATCGATAAGATTGACAGGTGTGATGACGACCAAACAAACACTGGGAATAAGTATAGTAAAAAGGTAGCATATACCTAGTCCCCCATAGCCGATTTCGACTATGGTGGTCAGTCACAACGACTAACCGACTGCGTGGGACATATTATAATGCGCAAGCACAGGTGCAATCTCTATTCCTTTCACTCTTATAGCCCAATGGAACAGCAATGCAGGTGCAGGACCAACGGCTTGACGTGCTTCCTGAGGCACGGGGGTGAAACACCGCCAACTTCCAAAGTCGAGGCTGTTTTGAGAATTGCCCTGAGATCCCCGGTCGGGACTGGGAATAAGTTGCTAAAATCAAAGCTCAGCTATTGTATGAACTTTTGTTGGGTACTTATAAATCAGACAGAATCTATACTAATATTATATAGCTAAAGAGTATGTTTGTATGTTTGAATGCGCTAATCTCAGGAACTACTGAACTGATTTAAAAAAAAAGGGTTGGATAGCTTATATATCGAGGAAGGCTCTAGGCTTAAACATCACGCTGCAACAGGAGAGGAGGTAGTAAACTTTAAACGTGCGGATGAAGTCGCAGGAGACCGCTAGTAAAATAATAAAGACCCTTTAAGCTTTCTGCAGCTGCAGTCTGAAGCAGTATTTTATTACGCTTTGATAAGTTTTTGTCAATTTAATAATTTGACGACCTCCGTGGTTTTGTGGCTAGCAAGCTGGTTTCAAGCGTCGCCATTTCGTGAGGTTTTGAGTTCGATTCCCGGTCGGGTTAATGTAGAAAACGATCTTTTCTTTATTATCTCGGGTCTAGGTGTTGTGGTACCACCGTTGTGTCTGATTTCCAAAACTCAAGTGCATTGGCTACTTACTTTGGGATAAGATCAATGTATGTGATTGGTGTCCAATATTTATTTATTTATATTTAATAAATTCTGATTAACTTCTGCGTCAATCATCTACAAAATATTGTCAGCGCTCACATTTGTTCTTTTATTTCTAGACCAGTTGTTAGTAAAATACTTGTTTCTTAGAAGGCTTAGGATTATGCATGTTGTATGTGTTATCAGTATGTTCAAGTAAATAAAACAAGCTCATGATTTTCATGTCAGTGCTATTCATGATCTCTTCTTCCTCTTCCACTACCATCCTCAACTAAATTAGACCTCTGACTTTGATTTTATTAGCAACTACTTGTAGCCGGTGACTTCGATCGCTTACTCGTTTACCTTCTGAAGTAATATCGATACTGCAATTAAATCGATACACCGACATCATTACGATGAAGTTCGGACCTTTCGCATTGTAACGAATTCACAAC
The DNA here is from genome assembly GCA_963924145.1 of Pyrausta purpuralis. NCBI lineage: Eukaryota > Metazoa > Arthropoda > Insecta > Lepidoptera > Crambidae > Pyrausta > Pyrausta purpuralis. The sequence goes on along the minus strand of OZ001667.1, from coordinate 14,458,086 downwards.
AAGGGATTTAAAATTCAAATCGAGATAGGCTTAGGAGCGCCGTGCCGGCTGTAAACAGTATTGAATTAATTTTTGTTTTGTTTTTAAAGATCATGGATCATTGGACTGCTGTGAGCTCAGGAACAGAGATATTAGGTTCCTACGTTGTTAAAATAGTTTTTTCTAAGGGGTCCTTAATTAAGATTTTGCTTTAAGCTATTCAAGTTCCAGTCAGTTCAATTCCTACTTAGTTAGCTGAGTCGCCAAAATGGTACAGCGATCCAACTTTAAAAAATAAAAGTAACTTTTTCTCACTCACTCATATGGTTGAAAAAAGTTGTCCATTCTCACACATTCATAATGGTCATAAAAGACATGAAAATTGGTCGGAATTATGAAATCGCTGTACGAAATTAGCTAATCCATTCAAAGCAGAGTAGCTTTACTGTCTAAGTAAATTCGCAATATGCACTAAAGTCGTTTTTCTTTGCTGGACGAATATTGTAAACACTATTTTTACATCTTTTAAAATATTTGATTTTGATGTACATTGATTAGGGATTATAACTTTTGATTACTATATCTCTGAGTTAAAGAATTTTAGAGCACTTTGACCAGGTCAAGGTAAATAGATATACTATGTAGAATAATTGATTAAAACTTTTGCTCTTATTAAGGGCCACAAGCTGTATACAAAACTTTTTGCCCGGACTGTAATAAAAATTTAATTTTCAACTAGGGGGCACAACGAACTTTGTTTCGGCCCTGGCGTGGTAGTTTCGTCGCGAAGTGACGTATGCTAACTCGAGTAACTCGTGAATTGCGAGACTCGACACGGTGTTTTGACAGTCGATACGCCGACAACGTAAATTTGCAGGACTCGACACACTAATTTTGACAGATGTTGACGATAACGCTATCGAGGGCAATGAAAATCTGTAAAAGCTCATCTTAGCAGAAAAATCGAAAATTATGCTAGAATTATGTTAGAAAAAAATCAAAAGATTTTTCTGTGTATTTTTTACCTATACTCAAGTGTTTAATTCCTAGATACGGTGTACTATTGTTTTCGAATGTAAAGAGCCTCTTACGGATACTTCTATGAACTAACTTCTAGAGACATGCTTTTTAATAGATTATGATGCTTTTAAATAATTTTCATACATTTCCTTTACTTAGGATTTGTATTTGAATACGGCTAATTTTATCTATTTTTGACGATAACTACATTCGTCGGGATTTTTTACAAATGTCAATCTCGCAAGCACAATTTTCTAATGTCATTTTCATTATCGTCGAAAAAAGATAAGTAACTAGAAATTATTTTATTTAATACTCGTGGCCCAGTTGTCGCATTTGTGCGGTAATAAGGTCAAAACAAACGCAGTATTTTTAATTATCATTTTCAAAAGCCTGATAACAATTTCAATGATGTGTACAATAAATTGTGTTGAGGGTTGAATAATAAGAAAATAGGAAATCCCGTCGGAATTCCCTAATTTAACTCCGTAATTGATATTTTTAATTAAATAACGTATTTACTACTTTATTTACGTACCTTCTTACGTACCTCAAGCTTTAAGGAAGTAAAATAATGTAAGCAGTGATTAATACTAATCATTGGAAATTATTTTATTTAGATACGATAAAACAACCTATACTGTTGCGCTATACTTTGTAGCGTGTAGCGTGTGCTATACTTTACAAGAACTCATATATAAAAAAAATATTAAAGACAATAATGTACGATAAGAGGGCGGACGGCAACAGTTATTAAAATAATGTTGATAACCACTAAAACACTCGTTTGCTTTTTGCAACGTCCCTTATTGGGACCTCGTAACTTAACAAATACCTACTACTACCTATTTTCAACCAAAATGACATTTACGAGTATTAAAACATTTCCGTCCTTTGGAATTGAGTGGGGTTTTTCTGGGGTAATACTTCTACTTTCACTATCATTATTCTACAGTATTCCACGTATGTAACCGGTTGCAAGCGGTTTGCGTCCAATGTGATCCTGCGATGATGATGATGATGCGCAACGGACGTAGCCCAGCGAAACTATAAGTTCGAGTTCCTAACAACGGGCGGGGTACATAGCGCGACGGACTGATGGTCATTGGGACAGAAAAGTTTAAGGTTGGAAACCGATGAAGAAGTGGTAATTGGTTATCCAAACAAACATTACATACAAAAACATTATTGATGAAAGCTGTCCTATGTCCTATTCGGTGCGACGACTAATCGTCGACCAGCGACGTCAAAATAATGAAAACCCGACTTCAAAATCAATTTTTCAAAGTGGTCTACGATACGAATGACTGCGATATGAGGAAAAACATTTACAAAAAATACATGCAGTAAAATTCATGACGTCCTCCTCTTTTAAAGTCGGTTAAAAATCGTTCCCGTTCTCGAGTTATTAGTAGTGTAACTAACGAGACATGTAAAGATATGAGAAAAAAAAGATTTTGTAATGATTCGTATATTATGTTATTTAATTACATTTATTGTATTATCATTGTTTTTATTACACTGAAATTATGGCTTCGTTACTCCTTCAATCTTGGCCTGCAGCAATTCGTAAAAAATCCTGAAAATAATTGAAAAAGTAATTAAGAAATCTTTCATATGCACATAACATGTCTCCCGCGTCTTCATGCGCTACGCTTGTTTGCTTTTTCCGATTTTATAAGTTTTTATGTAGTCTTTTTAACTGTTATTTACTAAAAACTTGTTTTTAAATAGTTCTGCAGTACATGAGGGGCTCGAATCTTATGTAGTGCGAAACCGATCATAAACTCAGTTTGAAACTGCTACCTTGCGGGGATTTTATTTTTTATTTTATTTATTTATAATCAGGCTAAAAATAATTACAAAAGCAATTAGGCCCATAGAATAAATACCTTACAGACTTACATACATATAACATAACAGAAATAATATTAAAATAAAACACTATTTTGCGGGCGTAGTATTGCGCAACTTGGTGTCCGGTAACCGTCCTCGAAACCGACGATACAGAACACCCTTCGGCCAAAACTCTGCTTTCATGAAGGTCGAATGATTTTGATCATTTAATAATTACTAGTTAAATTTTATATTTTAATCATGAAGCTAATAAACAGACACTGAATATTTAGCTACATATGTACAAAAAAACACGTTGCAAAACTTACATGCATGGAATCTATTTATTTATCCGATCTCTACATTAAACGATGTATCAAGAGTTAAGATTATGTGATTAATCTTCCGACTTAGTATTTCACTATAATTTGCTGGGAATTCTTGTAGAATTTAATTAAATAGTAGCAAAATAAATTATTTGCAAAACTTTGTTTATTTAATGTCAAACTGACATAAGGTATTGATTTACCTACTACCAGTGTTGCAAGAATTATTTTATTTTTCCTTCAATGAATATTCCCCGCGAACCTCCATGCTCGGAGCCGTCGGTAACACTTATATGGTAAAAAGTCCATGTTTTTTAAAAAGAAACATGATTGCTGCCTTTTATTTCGAATTTTCGAGTGACTCGATTCGACCTGTCGAACACAAGTAGTAAAATAATTACAAGTAGAAAAAAATATGGGTATGTTATTCAATAGATATAGTATTTTCCATGCGGTTTTCATCTATAAATAAAGTGACTGATTTCTACAACATTATCGATTATTTAGATATACCTACACGAATTAAGGCCGATTAGGTGTGTGAATCAATTCAGTTCGAGTTTCGTTGAAAGTATAATATTTGTGTAATTATTTATTTTTAAATAAAATGTAATGTTTTTTTATTAATAATTTGGAAATGATTATATTTTAAATAATATTACATTATTGTAATTGATTAATTTAAATTGTAAGATGAGCTTTATTGCATAAGAATATTTCCTGTATGTTCATTATCATTTATTGCCATTTTTTTCTCTAATTACGATCAGTCAGACAGCTTTACTTAAACTGAATGATTTATACATATTTACTGACAGTAAAAACCAACAGATAGGTAGGAAGGACTATAAGCTCTCTCGTATAAAAAATATCTTGCGTTATAATGGTAACCCTCAATAATGGGAGGGTGTGTATCGGGTATGATTCGTGGCAAATGTGGACGTTTGAAGATTGCGTTATGAATACGGTTAAATTTATCAGATTTCGTGATGCTGCAAGCTATTTTTTGTGATAATGAAATGTCAAATTTTTGCAACATCAGACTACCAGCGCTGGACTCAACCATATTTTCGTAAATGGGCCCAGTATGTGGACTCCCGTGAAGATGCCAAATTTGAAGACAGAGGCGTGCATTGACATGTCTGTTAGGGTGGAGTGAAATTTTTATTTTCTGAATTTTAAGTTTCCTGGTTTCTCAAACGGTGATCCATCGCAATGGAAATGTCCATGCAAAAAACCAGCTTTCTAACTCAATATCTTGAGGTGGCGCAATAGGTATGAATGTAGGAAAATAAGATAAAAAAGTTGGTTGGAACAGACATTGTCTGTTCCAACCAGCAACCTGTTTACGTTTTTTCTTACTTGGAGCATTGTGGCAAAACACTGCACCATTACTAAGTATATCTATAATATTTTTATACAACTTATCTATTACACACAAATGATTATTTTCAACACAGACGTTATCGGCACACTTGGTACACTCCGAAGGGAAATGAATCTCTCTCAGTCTATAATGGCAGAAATCTTTATATTTATTAATTTGAGAAATGTTTCTTTCCCCCCAAATAATACCATTCATGTGTGGGTTCGACAATCTAACTTTGGGACTAATTAAATCAATATTACACTCTAGTAGCATAGGGTAATGATCTGACCAATACGTGTCATGAATTACGGCTGCACTTATCACAGTGTCCCTTGCCGCGCTAGTCACGACACAGTGGTCAAGCCAGCGCCTACTACCGTGAGAGTTACTGACGAACGTATATGTGTCCGCCGGCAGTAAGTCCAAATCAACACATGACCATGATTGCTCCAGACAAAAGTTCGACAGTTCAAAAGCAAACAGCTCACCTGGGTGTGCGTTGAAGTCCCCAAGAATGTACAATGTATCAACATTACTATTTTCAATTATTGCACTAATTTCACTAAGGCATTCTGTAAAGGTTGGTAAATTTTCTGATGAGTTAGTAAGCATATACACTGAAAATATCAAGAATGACCTGTCCCTGACAACCACCTTGATCGCGGCTAGGCGGACACTATCACACGCAATCACTGACACCGAGGTGAAGACGGCCTTTCTCCACAAAAGCGCCACTCCGCCGTACGGTCTCCCTCGCAGTATGCCGGCCGAAGTGTCCACTGCCGACACGCCCGTGAAACCAAAGTCTTCATCAATATCCCCCAAAGATGAGATATCATGTGGTAAAAGCCATGTTTCCTGTAGCGCGATTACGTCGCCTTTATGACATAAGTTTCTCACGCAATCGATTGACCTATTTACATTTTTACAATTGAAGGTAATAAACTTTGCTGTCTGTATGTTATTCATATTTTGATGTAATTATTATTGTCCAATATCTCGTCTGTGGTTTTATTTCTGACCGAGATGAATAAAACGACGATATGCTATACCGTTCGGCCAAAAATCTTCCTTTAAGAATAATTCTAATTGCTGTTTAGGTACAAACACCTTGTAAGCGTCGTATTCTTTGGAGGTTTTCATATTCATTTTGACTAGAGACACCTTTATATTAGTCTTATTCTCGATATAACGCGTTATGTCATCAACAGATACGTCTTTCGAGACATTATAGATATAAAGCGGTGTTTTAGTATCGGCTGCTTTGAAATTCTCGCTAGGATCCGTGATCGCCTTGCCTCTTTGACCTACAAAACGATTTCGCAATCTTTTCCTCTGGACTTTAATCCAGCCTTCATCCGGATCTTCCTGCTTCCATACACCGCCGCGCACCATAGTAGACATAAGCGGTCTCTGCAAATCAGCTGTGTCGTTATCAGTTGTGCGCTCGAGTCTGTCCACCTGTAGCTGCGCGTGAGTCATCGCCTCGACGCAGTGAGCACGCTCCGCAGCGGTCGGCAAACCGGTTGCTTGTTGGCACTCCGCTGATACGCCGTTCGTATTTGTGTTTGAAACATTAACCGCTTGTTTTTGAATTAGTTTTGTTTGCGCTGTGTTACCTAAGCTTAATGTGCTCGGATCGGTAATATTTCTGTATTTTGGAGGCGTCTGTGGGGAAGACATGTGTGTGGGAGGTGTTACAATGTCCGTATGTGGTGGTAGTAAACTTATGGGTCCACTATCATATGCAAAACTGTTCAATAAACAAGCGCCTCTCTTTTTGTTGATATTCGCGCCAAAATTATTTACAATCGAGGAATTTTTCAAGGAATCCAAATCACTTTTCTGTTCATTTACTTGGCTTTTTGTGGCATATTGATCTTTAATTAAAAGAATTTCATTTTGCATCTTCATAATATCTTTAAGCAGTCGAGTCACATCAACATGGTCAATAAGAACCGGAGGTAGCTTCTGCAATTCTCGTGCGACGAATATAGGCATTTCGGCGGGATCATTTTCCTTAATCACAGAGACGATGTCCTCGATGTCACGCAGCGATTTCCCTTGACGTTTTCGCATCTTTTTCTGCCCGGCTTTTGCAAGCGAATCAAAAAGTACATTTTTAGCGTCTAAGATTTCGCTTTCAGAAAACGCACTAATACATATTCTACTTAAGCTCACTTCATCCATCACATCAATCTTGTTGCATATGAATGCAAGGACCTCGTTAATAATCACATTACAGTTTATACATTTCACTACTTTCGAAGCCATCTCGATACTTTTTTCAAATCTATGAAACTATCTATGAAACTAGTATAAAATGACTAAGTTTAAAATGACATTTCCATAAATGATTGCTGACCAATAATTGACGTTTTTAAATCGTATTTTATTTCACAAAATTCCATAACTGACGTTGAAAAAATCAGGCTTTAACGAAACACAAACAAATTCCGCCGTGCGAGCCTTCATAAATACAAATTTACATTCATGGTACAGATTGTATCTGACAAACAAACTTTGTATACTTGCCAAGATTGTACAGTTCAAAGGGTTTCCAACTGATATTAAAATAAAGATATACGAGTGAAACAATTTGAGTTATATTGCAGCAGTAAATGTTGGGAATGAAGTAAAACAAATGTTTTGAGAAATTACTTTGTACAAGTGGAGTTTTCAAGACCCTTAAAATAGCGACAGACTAGTATTAACAACTTTGGTATAAGTCTTCACGTTGAAAAACTTTTTGGAAAATAAAAGTCTTAAGGTACCGTTTATTTGTAAAGCGATACAGGATTAAGTATCGAGATTTTATTGCTATTTAAGTAAAAGAATAATTGGATCATAATAATTCTTATCATACTAATACATAGTTATTATTATCATGTCTTTGACGACCTCTGTGGTGTAGTGGCTAAGCACGCGGGGTTTCAAGACGTCACCGCTCCGAGGTCCCGGGTTCGATTCCCGGTCGGGCCGAAGGAGAAATCACAATTTTCTATATAGCTTCACTCGAGTCTCGAGTTGTGTACTGTTGTGACCATTGTGTCTGATTCCCATAACACAAGTGCATTGGCTAGTTGCTTTGGAATCAGAGCAATGTATGTAATTGGTGTCCAAAATTGATTTATTTTATTTATCTTGATAAAAAAATGACACTATTCCAGATAGTGTGAGATCTTATTAAAATTAGTGTTAAGAAAATGTTTTAAGGTTTCTGAAAAGATAAGATAATAATTTACAGTCTCAAAACTGTGTAAAATAGTTGTTATAAAAAAGGGAAAACCGACTTCAAAACCAAAATGCACTAATTTTTTTGCCTAAAATGGATTCCATTCCTTTCAATTGTCAAGAGTTTATTTAAGACTTTTTAGTGCATTTTGGTTTTGAAGTCGGTTTTTACTTTTTTAAAGTTAATTTTATTTCTTCATTTTAAGAGATAACACTAGAGGGGGGGGGGGGAGATTGCACCTTATGAGACAGTTCTTTAAGAAGCTACAAACTACCTATCATAAGTTCTGTCATTATAATTTCTGAACTCTTAAGCGTTACGGAATTCCACCATCAGCTCAGCCCCACAAAATGTAGAAATCAGACATAACAACACGTCAACATTAAGATTCTAGAAAAAAAAAACACTATACGTACCTTTAAAATTTGAGGGTTTCCCTCGATTACACCAAGATCCCATCATCAGATCTAACTAGAAGGTATACCCTCGAGGTAGGCGAAAATTTTTTTCGAATCGGTCGACTAACGACTCAGATACGAGGTAACATAGATATAAATTAAACATACAGTCGAATTGATAACCTCCTCTTTTTTTGAAGTCGGATAAAAATAAAATAATGTTTCAACAGTTTACCCATTTCGGGCATGCAATAATAATAAAGATGCAGTGCAAATTGATAACATAATAACATAATTTTAGTCAGGAAGAACAATTGTATTGAATAGTCAATTTATTAATCATTAAAATATTCCACCAGGGTATAAAACATTTTAGAAGCAACCATTCTTTTAGTTTTCTTTTGCCAGGGATTTAATGCCATGTGTTAAACGATTAAAAGCCCGTATTCCTGTTATTACAGTAGTTTTTTTTGCCGATAAAGCTTGTAGACTTCACAATACACACATTATGGGCATGCTGAAACCAGAAATTCTGTCTTATTGCACTTTTCAAACAAGGCCTATGCTTGACTGGTAGAGAATGCTTTTGAATATTATGTACCATATGTACATTATTTATTACGTGAAGGTTTAAATAATAATAACTAGCGGATCCAGTGAACTTTGTGTCGCCCCCAGCCCCTTCCCACCCAGCCCCGTAATTTTAAAAGGTAAGCGGTCCTAGTGAACATTAATTCGCTCTGGTCCCGTCCCGCCCCAGCCGCGGTCTCGTCTAACAGAATAAAAAGACTTTTTTGTTCTTCTCTTGGTTCTACTACTAGCTACCTTTTCACCAATTTTCAGCCAAATTGGTTCAGCTATTTTGAGTTATAAATAGTGTAACTAACACGACTTTCTTTATACATAAATAACTTCTACAGCTAAATCTCTACTCTCTCATTTTATCACATCATGTAAACATGTATTTCATTATCCAAGGATTGTTTCGGATTAGTAATTCATAAAGAGTTAGTAATTCATTTAATCCATTTCCTTGTATATGTAAGGGAACATCTTGTTACGGAAGTCTCGACATAGTTCCCTGTAAAACCATCAGGTGGCGCTGAGACAAAATTGTTGTGTTCGTATATTTATTAATTAAGAAGAAAATGATATAGCTATGTGAGTTAATAAGATATTTGATGCAGCTGAAAATTTGAATTGAAATTATATATATTTTTAATCAACGATCATAATAAACACGTTTTAAAATGTTTATCTAAGCAAAATATTGTGGACAGCTCATTTTAATAATATGATCTGACTGAACTATCTTTAACTCCATGTCTGATCTTAGCAATTAAAACTCAATTACTTTCTACTACCCTAGGGATGAAATAAGCATTAAAAGATTTTTTTTCCATCTGGCTCTCTACGCATGAAAGTTGAATTTTCCGAAAAGAAACATCTCTCCTGTTCTTGGATGAATTAACCACTGGATATGAAACGCAAGAGCGAATGTATGAAAACATCATCAACTAATTTCTGCGGGGCGGGGGGAAGCTTGTCATGTCAATTGTTGACATTAAGTGCATGAAAGTGTCCATATTTTTTATCGGATGGATGAACGAATCTTTTGTAAAATGATATTTATTTTTTATCACCAAAACAAATTACACTATGGGCATGTAATGCATAAACCATCAAATGAACAATTGAAACATAGAAAGTCGTTTTATATGAACGGTCTGGCAAGTAACACTAACAAGAACTTCCTAAGACATTTTGGAACAGTCCGTAAGTACACATTGTAAAATGGATACTATATATTCGGTGATGTTTTGTGAGGATCAATTTTGCTTCTCTTCGGACGGCTTCTACCCACTTTATTTTTCTTAATGGATCTACAGGAGGAGGAGGGATCTTAATCTGAAATAATATTCTAAGGATGTATTGTCATATAATATAAAGTTTAATCTTAATAATATTAAGTTTATAAATTTTAAAGCAACCTGTTGTATTGTTAAGATTACCTTAATTTACTCTCGAGTGAAATTTAAAGATTGTATTTTATTATTCATTCATTCATTATATTATTCATTTATTTTAAAAGTATTTATATTAAAAATAATATACAAGTACGTTTATCGATATGATTTATCGAAAATTGTCAAGCACAAGTATGACAAGGGAACGAATGACGAACGTACGGCAATCCTACCGTATAAAGTATACGTTATCTTGTAGATTTTGTAGTAAATGATTACAACTTTTTTATATGGCAATGTAACTGTTCTCTTGAAAATCACGTTTCACTATTTTCAAGAAAAAATAACAGCTTTATTGGGATAAAAAGTTACGTACGGATGAAAAAAAATATTTTTTGTCTTGCCGTTATATTTTTTACACAAATATACGGCAAATTTACCCATTTTTTTCGACAATGTTTCTCACTGATCGCTTTCACCGTACTGACAAGACGTCATCTGTAAGTGAGGCCAAAAAGCCCGCTTCGTGGCTAAGGGGGCAAAAGTGAAATTGCCCGTCATTGCGCGTCCAGTGGTTTATTCCAGTTTATTCTTCCAAGCTCCTGTTCGGAAAACAAACATACAATGTCACTAACGAATAGAGACGGATTTTAACAGCTTTATTAACCAATAAGGTATGTTGTTTATTATTTTTACTGATGTACTTGACTACATTATATAACATCAATGTTCTTGTATTCCATCTTCAGCAAAGCAAACAACATTTTAAGACTTGAAAAAATATGCAATATTTTCGGCATGATTGCACTTTATGCCTTTGTCAATAATATGCTTGATTCATATTGTATAACTTTTTATACGAACCGAGCTCGAAACAGTTTTATAAATAAAACAATTATATATTATCGGATAAGCGAATTCGGTGGTGCATACATTACTTATCACTATTCATTCTCAATCCCAAGAGTACTTATAGGTATGTCTAAAGTTGGTTATAAAAAATTTAGATTTAAAATGACGAAGATATTTTCAAAAAAATAAAATAGCATCATTTTTATTGAAAAAGTTCCACATTATTTAAAGACTGTAAAGCCTCTCTTCTTAATTTATTACAACAGCAAGCCAATTCGATAAAACGTTTAAAAATTGACAGTGAACGGTATCTCAAGATGATTTGGAAAAACATAGTTTTTGTTTAAAGAATATCGTGCTTTATTAGATAGAAGCGATCAGTGTGAACTTGAAATCTGATATCGGTGACGGAATATAATTGACTTATTTTAAGCAGTAGAATGGTTTACCATTCTACTGCTTAAAATAAGTTTGCCTGATCAAGGCAGGGGGGGGAGGGCTTTACTGACATCGAGGTTCCTAAAAACATTTTCTCTAAAAATCTAACGTTTGAGAGACAGACAAACTCTGAAAGGCTTCCCCCAATGTAACTTTTATAATAAGCAAGTGTAAATTTAAAAAAAAAATACATGATGTAGATCTAAACAATTTTTTTTTAACTTAAATTGGTTTAAACGAGATCGATCTACTTGTTTTTAAAATAGAGCACATTTTCTATAACCGCAAATATAACTTTTTTATTCGTACAAATACTATGAAAAACAAAGTTATATTTGCTGTCAAAAAATATTGTGGTTTTGGCTATGTAAGTGGATCTCTAATTCAGTTAAATTTGGCACGAAACCCTTAGTTTGTGAGTCCGACTCGCACTTGGCCGGTTTCATGTGCTCAAATATACCTACAGAAACAATTATTGAGTGAACACGCAGTCATTATAATTATTATTTTTGTTAAGTTACCAAAATCAAGAATCCAAACAGTACAGGGTGTTGTTTTGGTCAGTGACATCCAAACTCAGGGATAATATGAGTTACGTATGCTTATTCGAGATTTTTTTCCTTTAAATTTTATGCATGTTTTACAAAAGAAATCTTCTTCACAACAATTCTAAATAAAGTCGTACCTACTCCGCCATGTGTTCTCATTGTGTCGAAATTTTGCTCACAGCTCCCTAACAACTATGTTACAGTGATCACCTACGGCAATATCACATAGGTTCGAATATTATCGCATGCCACATGCTACTGCGTTGGTGTACTGAAGGCGTGAACAGTTCCTTCACGCTTATTTATTGATTCACTTACATTACTAAACTCCAGTCTATTCCTAAGCTGTGAAAATGTGACAAAATAGTTTTAATATCTCTCAGGTTGGAAAAAAATTATACAAAGAAATGCCTCTCCAAATCTTTCACAAGGAACTAGTTAAATTTCGCAGTTGCTATACAGCCCTACTCGTACTTTACAGACGCTTTTTCCAATCTAAAAACGTCTTAGTGTGCATTTTTTCACATTCCCACCTTCGCCCGCCTAGTTTCCTAAATGGAGATTAGAAAAAACCGGCTCACGTCGAATAAGAGGTAAAAGGGATGTAAGTAAATTAGGGATGTGGAACATCGTTTATATATATCGATATTTTTGGCAAACTCTTAGTTTGACTGACACCTGCGCAGCTGCGGCGTGTCTGCATACTCTTCCTTTCAGAATAAGACAAATTAAGTAGCTGTCAATCTCCACACAAAAATGCATCAATGAAATATACTTCTTTATCGAACTGAATGTCAAAGAAAGTATAACTACTATTTTTTAGCAATCTAGTTCTATTATTTAACTCGGCTCGATGCTAAAAAAGAGGGTTGTTATAAGTTTAACGTGTCTGGCTGTGTACTTGTGTATCTCTCTGTTGTATTGTAGCTCCCAAATTGATGAACCGATTTCCTTTTATTTATTTTGTATCGTATAATTTTATTCCGAGTGTTCTCAGCCATGTTTCATAAAAACCTGTTGAGCCGTTTGAAGATCATCAACTTTTTTCTAGTTGTCCGATCGAGTCAAAATTTGGTACCGTGTTACTACAATGATATTGAAAGTATGTGGTAAGGTAACAATGACCAAACCAAAACAGCCGTTTGCAGATCATCAGCTCAGCTCTTTAAAAATTAATAAGGGGATTTGACTACCGTCCTGTTCATTCGGAATTTGTTACCGTGTTAAAAAAATATGGCGCTTTACGTCGAGTTATTTTTTAAAATTATATTTAATTTGAAACCATTTTTTACAGTGTTTGGCATATATATATGTTAAATAATTAGGTACTATTGGATTGATGTTATAGAAGTTTTAACTGACACGTTGGGAAACTTGTAGTGCTCAAGTGTCAATAAGTGCTCTCTTCGATTCTTCAATCTTAAACTTACATATTGATTTGATATGACTGGCATATCAATGGCAGAGGGATGGCTAGCTTGCTTACCGTAGCACTGATATCAAACTATCGATGCTTTTCATGAACGTCATCACAAATACATCGATGTATCGTTACCATCACTAAACTAAATGGGTATCCACACAAGCAATAAGCCGAAATAGATTGCTATCCCATTCCTTTCTCCATTTGCGATTGTCGGTTATTTCGCATAATCACCGGGCCGTGGGTTTCGGTGAGTTCGCACATTTACTGTAACAGCGACTAAAGTGGGCACATGTATAAAAAGTTCTTGATGTGGACGTAAGTACCTGAGATTTTTGCTCCTAAATTTTAATATTAAAATATAGGCCCTTTAAGTAACCAGTTATCAATCCAAAATGTTTTTCATTTATAATAATAAAAAAATGGTACTTTCCAACAAAATAAATCGAACCAGCAATTAATTGCAAACAAATATGCCCAGTCAGCGAACGTGACATTGTCATTTACTAGAAGTTAGCGATGATGATATAAATTAAATTGTAACATAGGATTATAATTTAAATTACTATATCTCTGAGTTAAAGTATTTTTTAACACTACTAGCAATCCCCCTTGTTTGCGTCCACGCGTTTTGAGTTTGCTCCCTCCCCTACCGTCGCAGCGTGATGTTTAAAAGCCAAAAGCCTTTCTAGATAAATAAGCTAGCCAACACGAAAATATTTTTTCAAATCGGTTCAGAAGTTCCTGAGATTAGCACGTTCATACAAACAATCAAACAAACAGGTCCTTCAGCTTTATAGTGTTAGAATAGAGTATAGATGACTAGGTCAAGGTAATTGCGTATATTCTGTAGATCTATCTATAATATTTTTTTTGCCTCGTTTCGTGTATAATAATATTTACATATATACACACGCTGTAAATATACACACTGTTTTTGATAAAGTGTCGATACTAGTACTAAAGCGCGTTAGCAAATAAATAAATAAATAAATAAATATCCTTTGGACATTCCCACACATCGCCATCTAGCCCCAAAGTAAGCTACTCAAAGCTTGTGTTATGGGTGCCAGACAACGGATATAATACTTAAATACTTTTTTTTTTTTTTTTTGTAAATACATACATGATATATATAGAAAACACCCAGACCAATACAAACAGACATGTTCATGCACACAAATGTTTGTATTGTGCGGGGATCGAACCCGCACCCGCTGCGTAGTAGGCGATTTCTCGACCACTACACCAGACGGGTCGTCAAAGATGCCAAATTAAATCTGTGTTAGCAAAGATGCCAAATTAAATCTGTGTATTCAAAACGCGCAATTGCATCGATGCTAAAAGTCGCAGTGTGTAAGGGGTCAATGATAACGTAAGATAATTGTGTTTGGCACAGACAAATCATCGTATAGAAATCAGATTTAAGGGCAATGGCGATTCGTTGTAATATGTTGGCTTTAGCTTAGGGGTAAAGGTAACTCTGTTTAAACACTACGAGGGTCAAACTGAAAGTTCTTAGAACTGGCCACTTATAAACAATATAATAAAAAAAATATTCTAAAATTTGAAAATAGTTTCTTTGCCAATATTACTGAGTATATATTTCATTCATTTGTCATTTGTTTTACGATTTGGCGGCAAATTGAAAATTACCTGTGTCACGTCAATGATTTTTTATGACTTTCGATGTCATTTAAGTCAACAAGAAAGTTATGATAGACTACGATTGGCCTTTCACGATGAAGCCCCATCTCGCGCGACTGTTTACAACTGGTTTAATGAGTTTAAACGTGGTCGCACTAATCTCACTGATGATGTACGTGAGGGACGGCCTTCTACGGCGACGACTGAAAATAACATCTGTGTTGTGCGGCGTATGATAGAGACTGACAAAAGAGTGACCTATCAGCAGATTCGGACAAGCTTAGGCATCGGTATGAGTCAAGTGCACAAAATCCTCCACGAACATTTAGCGGTCAGGAAGCTTTGCGCCCGGTCCACCGGGCGCAAAGCTTCATAATTTGACTAAGGCTCAAAAACTCCATCGTGTGGATTGATGCCGTAAAATGATTGAAAGATTTAACGGAGGTGACTCAAATGCTGTGTTCGACATACTAACAGGTGACGAAAGCTGGATTTACTGTTATGATCCTGAAACAAAAAGACAATCTGCTCAGTGGGTGTTTCCTTTCGAGGAGTTGCCAACTAAAGTGAAGAGAGATCGAAGTGCGGGAAAAAAAATGGTGGCCTCGTTCTTTGGAAGGATAGGTCATTTCGCAACAATTGTGTTAGAGGATCAAAAAACAGTTTCTGCAGAATGGTACACTACCAATTGTTTGCCACTTGTCTTGGAAAAAGTTCGAGAGAAACGACCTCGAAGTAGGATCCTCCTTCACCACGACAACGCCTCGTCGCACACCGCCAAGCGAACGATCGACTATTTGGCGACATCAAACGTTGAATTACTGGGTCACCCGCCGTATAGCCCCGACCTCGCGCCTTGTGATTTTTATTTATTTCCAAAAATTAAAGAAAAACTTAAAGGAAAGCGGTTTATGAATGCTGAAGAAGCGGTGGCTGCGTATCGCGATGCCATTGAAGAGACCCCTAAGGACGAGTGGGCAAAGTGCTTTTCCCAGTGGTTCCATCGCATGCAGCGGTGTATTGACGTCAATGGACAATAATTTGAAAAGATATAATAAAAC
The DNA here is from genome assembly GCA_963924145.1 of Pyrausta purpuralis. Taxonomy (NCBI): domain Eukaryota; kingdom Metazoa; phylum Arthropoda; class Insecta; order Lepidoptera; family Crambidae; genus Pyrausta; species Pyrausta purpuralis. The sequence continues at coordinate 14,441,987 of OZ001667.1, read as the reverse complement.
TAATAACTGGCTAATGTAATCAGTTTTTGATTTTCTAAGAACTTTCAGTTTGACCCTCGTATACACTCGCAATCAGTGGGTTATTTATACGCAGCAACAAAATCAACGCACTTGAAATTCAATGTTGTTGCGCTCTCGTGCCGCTGCATTGCGGCGACGACCGCCGTGGTCGAGTGGCTAGCACGCTGGTTTCAAGCGTCACCATCTCGTGAGGTTCGATTCCCGGTCGGGTCAATGTAGAAAACGATCTTTTCTATATTGTCTCGGGTCTGGGTGTTGTGATACCACCGTTGTTTCCGATTTTCCATAACAAAATTGCGTTAGCTACTTAGCTTGGGATCGGAGCAATGTATGTGATGTTGTCAAATATTTATATACTTATAAGCATTGCTTCGCTGACGCTCTGTGCGCGCGGGAGCCCCAACACCATCCTAAATGTCCTCAGCCAGAAGCCAGACTACCCTCTTCTGTAGCACTAGATGAAAATACAAATAAGTGTGCTTAGTGCTTCAGAGAGTGGCTGATATTCAACTCTTTCCGGGGCGGTATCCCAGACACAATAGAATTTTTATTGTTTTACGGCTATAGCCGTTCATTGCCTCGGAAAGTGTTAAATTAGAAATTTTGTATTTTTATTTGTAATTGTTATTTTATTACTTATAACTGCGGATTTATACGCGACGTATATAATGTAGTAGTATTGTAACTACTTACACCCTCGACATTTCGACGGTGTTGCAACCGTCGTGGTCACGAGGAGACTGGCGCTCGGCGTCTTCGTCTGCATCGGGCGGCCGGTTCTTCTGCTACCCTCCAACTATCCGATATTTGTTGTGCACGTGAACTAGAGTCAGTAGGTTCAGTGCGACTTACAACACTCACAGTATCCGGGTTAATGTTTATTGATAAAGGCGACACACACGGTTTGCACTTATTAATCACTGGATTCCAGGCCGATGACAACTTAAACCCATCTTCCCGATTGAAATTATTATACTTCTTGATTTCAATCGCTTCACGTATTACCCTAGTATGGTAATGGCGATACGTGGAAAGGATTTTCGGGTCATATAACTCCATCCAGTGATTAGTCCCCATATTAAGCAGATGTTCTGCCACCGCGGATTTATTGGTCTGCCGATTTTTCACTGCAGCGATGTGTTCCTTGACTCTTTCGGCTATAGTCCGTTTTGTCTGGCCCATAAATTTCACATAAACTAATAGGAGCAAACTACTACATTATATACGTCGCGTATAGACCCGCAGTTATAAGTTATAATGCAACGCGAAAGTTTAAAAATATATCTTACAAATTGTTATTTTATTGTTTTTAATTTTAATTGTTACAGATTATTCCAATAATTGTCTAAATTTTTATTTATTTATGTATGATACTGATTGTATAATATTTTATAGACTCAGTCTTAAATATTTTTTTAAGTTACCTAAGTATTATACCAATATACCTACAAAAATTAAAGAGAAGTACTAAGAAGATTATTCGAAACTATTTGATTATTGTAAAGTTATAAACGTTTTCGATAGGTTTCGTATATCTGTTAATAACATCTTAAATCTGCTGAGTTATGTAAAAGATACGCAAAAATAAATTACGATGACTGGATTATTTACCCAGGTATGTTCTCCCGTGATATAATAACTTATACAGAACGAGAAAGATGGAATGCCTTTTGCCGCAAATATTAAATATGCTGACATTCAGTCAGCGTATTTAATATTTTCGGCTTCTAGAAGGTATTTTGTAACTCAGACTCCAAACCAATCTTACCAATGCTGCACCTTTTCGGCCTAAGTATACTCTTAATCTTAAACTTTTAATGTTCATTAATTATTTTCGGTCGAATAAATTCATTGTCTTTTTTTCTTTCAAACAACGTAAAATCCTATTGAAGAAATATTTTATATTACATGTTAGCCCGAAATCTGCGACTGCGAGATAAACCTACTTGAGTTAGAGTAGGAATCAGTGTTAATTAGAATAAGTCTTGATTGCTGTAACAATAAATAAAAAAGTTAGTATTATTTATGTTTGCATAACGTTTTGAAGATTGATTATATAAGAACTTGTTTTACCATATCTACAAATCAGCACTACATGCAAATATGGAACGCTAATCAGAACTTATAAAAACATTTTGAAAGGCTGAGTTTACGAAAATCGTTCATGAACCTTGAAAATAAAATACTTTTAGATTCTTATAACTAACACGAAAGTAAAATCCCGAATTAGAGAAAGGTTAACACAAATGGAAAAGTCTAGTTCGAATGCCTTAGAAAATAAAATAAAACATGTAATTGCTTGGAAACTTAAAAGTATTATTTAGTTCATTTAAAAGCAGTCTAGACGAGCTTAATCCTTACAGCGCTTTTCGAGTTGATATCTTATCTTAAAGAAAAAATATACTGTGTGTGCTTGAAAATATATAAAAGGTAAATTGATTTTTATTTAAAACTGAAAGGAACAAAGTTTCATAAATTAGCATTTTAGATACCAATTATGGTCAGATAAATAAATTTGAAAAACTAACTAGCTAGAGAGTTTGTTTGATTGTTCGCTGATTTCAGGTTCTACTGGTCCGATTGGAAAAACATATTTTTGTGTTGGATAGCTTATTTATCGAGGAAGGCTACAACATCACGCTGTGATGGTAGGAAAACTCAAAACAACTTTTGTTACAAGGTATTTTATTATCTGCTTTCCAAGTACAGACAACAGCACGTCAAGGTTAACACAGCGGTATCTTATACAATTGTAATAAGGGCTAGTTTGCAACAAAAGTGGGTAACCTGATGTGCTGGCAACTGTACATGATAAATATGATCATATATTATATTGGTGTGTAGGTGTAAGGTTCGGCCGGGTCAATATATAGTGTGGGGCATGTCATAAAACAAAAATTAAAATAAAATTAAATAATCTTTCTTTAAGGCATCTTGCTTGGCCCATAAATTTCACAGAAACTAATAGGAGCAAACATTTGAAAGTCGAAAGGTCTCCAATCTAGAACTTCTTTGCCCCAATGGCCATCAGTTCTTCTCGCTATGTGCCCTGCCCACTGCCACTTGTTACCTTAGTTATTTTACGTATCTCCTCATTTCTGATTCGATCTCGTAGAGAAACACCAAGCATAGGCCCGCTCGATCGCTTGTTGTGTAATTTTGAGCTTCTTTAAGAGGCTAATAGTTAGAGACCACGTTTCGGATCCGTATGTCATCATTGGTAGCACACACTGGTTGAAGACTTTCGTCTTCAAACACTGACGTAATTGAGACGAGAAGACGCTCTTGCGCAGCTTCCCACATGCTGCCCAGCCGAGCCAAAGGGAGTAAGATGAAAAATTATACAATATTCATAACTTTTCTTATGATCCAATAGAAACGGCCAAACAACATTACTTAAAGTAAAAAGTATAGTTTTAGAAGATTTTGAAGTAGGTTTGTGAGTGAAATTAGGACGCGTAGAGTTAGAAGCTTGGCTCTACATAATTTATATTTTCATTAAAAATACTACCGGGAAAGATAATATTTCGTAATAAGCCGAACACCCAGGAGGTGGATCGAGGGTGTACCTAACAATCACAGTTACCGGCAACACAGATCAATTTGAAGGCAGGAACAGAGAAGGCGTGGAGTCGCTTTGTGTAATTTAGTTTTGTAACAGCTTCTAGAAAAGAAGTTTAACTATGTATAAACACAGAGAACAGGTCACTGTAAAAAATATAACTGAGGCCCATTTAAAAAAATATGGCCGTCCTACGGCTGATAAAAATGAAGATCCAGATCCATTAACGCGCGCTTTACTTAAAGCAGTCACTTTAAATTTACGTTATATAATTTCTATAAAAACCTATTAATTGTACTAGAAAATAAAGAGTGTTTTTTTTGTAGTTTTAGTAATCTTTAAAACGGATAGATTTATTTTTACCCTTCTATATCATTTACACTATTAGGTTGCCAAATATATATAAAGAAATAAATATGCATAAGCCGTCTCTACGCCGTTTCTGTCCCGATAAAGGATGTGGGCTCTGGCAGGGAGTAAATCTTCGTTCCGTCCTCCATCTGTTTGTCGCTAGTTTGTGCGAGTACCCGCATTTTTGCTAACGGTGTCCCACGATTTATAGCATGTTTAAAAGGCAGTTTATAATAGGCGTGGACTGTACCCGGATTTACGGGATTTGTCGTTTTTCGGGATCTGTTTGTTAGTTTGGGTATGATAAAGTTTCAACTGATTTTGCGGCTGCTGTAAATTGTTCACAATTTATGTTTCGTTGGGTCTGAAGAGGATGTATTAGTAGGGTACGCTAGGTTTTTTATGTCGGTTTCTCGAAGTGAATTTTTGTTCACCAAGACCCGATGTTACCAACGTTAGATAAGGAATATTCGTTATACAAAACGCCTAATTTGCCAGCAATCATTTATGTAAATATTATTTTAAAATCGGTCGTTTTATACTTAGTCAGATAAGTCTTATCTGACATTGCTAAAATCGGCCCTAATAGAATTGAAAAAAAAAAGCTGCCTTTATATTATGTGATAAATCTTTTCGGCAGAGTGAATGAAAAATAGCAAAAATGAAATGAATTATGTACCGTTTTCACTCAAACAGTCAAAACTTTTTTAAACATGGCAAGTAATTCCAGATACTGGATCAGTATGAAAGAAGATGTGCAAATATCAATGGGCTGAAGGTTTTTAATGCAAATCTCACATGACGCGAGCAAAACCGCGGTGGGCTGCTAGTAGAAAATAAGAGTAAATACTACTAGCCGTCATGTAGATGCAGTCGCGATGTAGCAGCGATGCAGTCTCAAACTGTCAACCTTTAAACACTGCGCTGCTTTTAGCATCGATGCAGTCGCAACCTGTCAACCTTTACACATTGCACTACTTTGAGCATCGATGCAGTCAAGCTTCTGCATCGAAGCCAACGCGTGACTGCATCGATGCAAAATTAAATCTGTTTTTTGTGTGAGTCACGATGCTGAAGCGCGTTTTCTAAACGTGCGAGTGCATGGATGCTAAAAGCCGCAGTGTGTAAGGGATCTAAATACTCTGAAATTAGGTAATCTTGTAGGAAATATTAGTAATTACTACAAAATGGCTCTCTACTAAAGCCAAAGTAATATTGTGCGAGCTGATAAGTTTTCAAGTGAATCCTAAGAATATCTTTCTATGAAGAAGTAGAAGAGTAACAGAAATACAAAATAGTGATTTTTCTAACCACAAATTTCTCTCACGCGGACAAATTCGCAGGCACACCTAGTTAAAATATAAATGTATATCATTTGAGTAAGTACTTCACGCACACTTTAAGGAAATAGGTCCTATTATTGTGTTTACTATTGTTTTACCGGGCCACTTATCATGGATAATATTATCTTATTATTATAATATTAATAATATTCGTTTACACTGAGTACACTGAGTGGGAATTCAACTGTCTGAACCAGAGTTGGATGGTTCCTGAATGAACGATTCAATAAAAGTACTTCAGCAATCTAGTTCCTTCACTTACTCGTTCACTATCCTCTAATACGGCTCAGTAGTCCAGTCCTTCAGTAGCTCAATGATAGAGAGTAAAGCGTACGGATATATTGGTTAGTTAATGAGAGAGCGAGACAGTTGTATGACTCGGCTCGCGTAAGTTTTGCGCCAAATTAATGTTTTAGATAGTGCAAGCAGAAATGTTCGTGTTTGCAATAAGACTTAGAATTTAGTATTGTTTGAGAAATTCATGTTTAAGGTGATTTTCAGAGTATTTTTTTGTTGTAATTACAGACAGCTGTTTTATAATCGTAATTCTAGACTGCCCAAATCTTATATAAGTGTTTATTTTTTAGTCATAAGAATATAAATGAAATAGATAAGTGATGCAAACCTTTAGCTTCCACTGAACATATCACTAATTCCACTTAAGTGACCGATTTTGCGCATGCTTACCTGGAACTTGAACGGATTAAGCAACATCGCAATAAGTGAATTTGGGTTGCACTAACCTTATTTTACATTTACGAGTAAACCTAACTTAATTTTAATCTTTACTTAAGCGTTATTTCACTATGACCCTTACGTAGCCGTTAAAAAAATTATTTTATATTAAATTATGATGAATTAAAAGTAATCTATAACTGGACCGCACCAAATTTAACTCAACTGTAACCTTAATTTTACCGTATCTTTTTTGCAACTCCTCCTGATTACAAGAAGTTTATTTCTAAGAAGAAAAGAAAGTATACCTAATGAGAATCTGTTAGAAAGCTAACGTCTCTTCTAGCAACATGAAAGTCACTCCACACTCGGAATTATCCAATCGAAGCTGTAACAAGACAAACGAGTTGGTATTTTATCGCAGTCCACCCACTGATGCGTGGACGTAACAGAGGTCCTACTCACAGAGCGAGGCGTACGTTAAGACTATCCTATGCAGGTAGAACAATTGACGGAATTGCTTACGTTTGCGGTCGAAATATACTTGCTTGTGACAACGTTTTTACCCGTGGGCCTTTCTGGAACGAGATAAATATGGTGTAAATATAGGGAACTTGTAAATAATTAGATGGCAATCCCGTTACAATCTATTGTTATGTAAGTGACCACGTAAGTTGATATTAATATTAAATTGATCTCGTCCGTTTTTATACATCCAAAACTAAGGTGGTACGTCTTGTTAAATGAAAAATATGTTTCAGTAATAAAGTAAGTTAGAACCTAAACATTCCCTTTTTTGACAAAAAATCTCTTCACAACTTAGACCATTTTCACGCAAGCCTTACTTTTAAATCGAAGACGTACAAGCTTAATTTATGACGTATAAAAACGGATGAGACCAAATTTGTTTTATTCTATAGAAGGAATGTTATAGCATATTTCGACCGCAATTTCCGCTAATTATTCCGCCTGCACACGATGCGTCTTAAGCTGCAATACCGACCCAACGATATCACTGATTTGTCCGTCACCGAATGATACGCAGTAGTGATTCCATATTTAATTACGTTTTTAACATTTGACTCCTTGTAGTGCCGCGGTCAGTTTCCATATTTGGGTGATTGCCGACCAGTTTAGACATGCTATCACGACACATCACCTTAATTCCGATACTCTCCAAAATCGTTGAAAGTGCCATGTTGCATAGAAAAACAAGTTTATTTGATAAGCACAAAGTAATCTCAAAAGAACAAAATGGATTTAAAAAACTTTAAAAAAAAGTAAAAACCGACTTCAAAACCAAAATGCACTAAAAAGTCTTAAATAAACTCTTCACCATTGAAAGGAAAGGAATCCGTTTTCGGAAAACAATTTCATTTTGGAGTCGGTGCTGTGAAAGTTGATGCTTGATGGTCAAAGTGATGGCACCGACTCCAAAAATAAATTGTTTGCCTAAAACGGATTCCTTTCCTTTCAATGGTGTAGAGTTTATTTAAGACTTTTTAGTGCATTTTGGTTTTGAAGTCGGTCATCATTAGTTAAGTCATTTTTAGTGATTACATAAGAGGGGGGGGGGGGGGGAGTTGCACCTTATGATTCTATTTTTTAAGAAGCTACAAATTACCTATCATAAGTTCCGTCATTACAATTACTGAACTCCTAAGCGTTAAGGAGTTCCACCATCAGCTCAGCCTCACAAGATGTTGACTATCAGACGTAACAACACGTCAACATTAAGATTCTAGTAAAGAAACACTGTACGTGCCTTTAAAATTTGAGGGTGTCCCTCAAATACACCAAGTTCCCATCATCAGATCCCAAAATGGAAAAAATGGGACCAACTAGAAGGTGCACCCTCTAAGTAGGCGAGAAAATTTTCGATTCGGTCGACAAACGACTGAGATATGAGGTAACATACATACAAAAAAAAAACATACAGTCGAATTGATAACCTCCTCCTTTTTTAAAGTCGGTTAAAAAAACAAATCTACAACCCTAGCAACATACTCGCTGATAAAATACTGTGGAGAATGTCGATGCTAAAAGACCCGTAGTATCGGTGTTTTTTGACATGAGTCATTTGACTGTGTAAATCACTGTAAACTTTTAGAAAAGTGTAAGAATTACAGTATTAAAGGACAAGCTTTAGATTAGCTGAAAAGTTATCTCAAAAAACCGCTTACAATATATAAAAATAAGAAAAAGGAATCCTCAGAATAATGAAGTTGTAACATACAAATCGTCATTTGTACAGAATACATCTAGCGTGCCCCAGGGTAGTGTCATTGGTTCTTTTCTGTTCCTTATATATATTAATGACTTGCCTAAACAGATCAATTACCAAACTAAACGGTTTGCTGATAACATTTCACTTAATATACTGAATCGTGACAAAAAATCTAATTTTAACCAGATTGTAAATGAAACTATAGCTGATGTTGTTTCCTGGCTGCGCGGAATGATTTAAGTGTAAACCTATTTAAAACCAAATTAGTACAGTCCTAAACTACAAGGCAAATCGTCCACAATTAAAAGTCACTTGTCAGAATGTAGTAGTTGATTAAGTTTTTTTTTTTTATAAATCAAAATTACTTTATTTAAGGATTCATGCACATATCAATTACAATATAACAAATAATATAAAAGAAAAAAAAACTGCTATCTGCTTCGTCAACTAAGCTAATACATTTACTTGAATACCAATACTAAAACAACTAGTCAAAAATATTAAATTTGCTTAGCAATTAGCAACTTGAGATGCAAGTGCAAAAAGATCACGAATACATAAGCCTTCTGGAGGAAAAAGTTGAGGACCTCCAAAGGACGTCCCGAAAGGCCTGCATAGAAATAAAAAACGTACCTAAAAAAGCCCAGGAATCTAGGGATGATATGATACAAATGGTTGTAAACCTTTCAAAATCGATTGATCTTGGCATGAGCGAAAGCGACATAAATGATATACACCGCCTTAAGCCTAGGGTTGACGGAGAGAAAAAACCAACAATAGTTGTGGAATTAAGATCCGCGATCCTGAGATCTGACCTTCTAAAAAAAGCGAAACAGTTCAATGTTAGAAATAAGTCACGATTACAGGCCAAACACCTAGGCCTCATAATCAATGAAGATACACCCATTTTCATTGCTGAGCAACTCACCCCCAAGGCAGCTCGTCTCTTTTTCCTGGCTCGGGACCTTAAACGGGCTCAAAAAGTGAAGTACTGCTGGACTTCAATGGGAAAAGTGCTGGTCCGCAAAGATGACACGTCTAAAATTATTCACATTCAACACGAAGCACAAGTACAACAACTAATGATCGAACTATGACTAACTAGGTGTTTCGGTTTCCTTACATTACTATTCTTGTTTAAATTATTTGACTGCAGCCTAAAACCCACTGTTACTGTAAATATTTTTTATAACCACACAACCAAACAAACTCAAACTTGTATTCTCGAATGTACAATCCTAACACATACACACAACTATAATTACCATTACACATTTTTAATACAATTTAGTCTCATAAACACACTAAACACATACATACTACACATAAATACACTAAACTCTCTCGCCATATACTACTCAATTGTTATAAGTGCACACTTAAACTACATCGGTAAACAAGTTACAATATTTACTTGTTTTCTTACACATTTTTACACTGATCCTACAAATACTCATGAAGGTAAATCTAGATCAATCTGGTTACTAATCGCAAAACCAACGTACCCCCACTGCGACACCAAGAGTTCTTACTTAGCATACAATGAATAGTCTAAATACACTAACAGAAATTGATCAAATTCAACTTTTCGAATCACTTAAGTGTAGCATACAAGAATTAAAACTTAAGAAATGCAATTTGACACATCATAATTTAATTATTTCTACTCAAAATATAAGAAGTATCTACAAAAACTTTGATGACCTGCAACTAACTCTGGCACAACTTAAGTGTGAAATAGATATTCTTATCCTTACAGAATGCCAGTTAAACCCTAACAAAAATATTCCGCAACTATTAAATTATACATCCTTCCAAACAAAACATCTGATTAACAAATGTGATGGGGTAGTTGTATACACTAAAAATAGTTTATCCGCCAAATTTAAAGAACTTAACCTTGAAAATGCGACAGGAATTGAGATAGAAATATTTAACTTTAAGTTACTGGGTATTTACCGCTCTCCATCATTTTTGAATGCAGCTAACTTTATTAAATCTCTCAACAATTACCTATATGTTTTTATATTAGGTGATATTAATATAGATTTAATTATTTCTGCAAATGAAGAAAAAACAAGAAAGAACAAATAGACTAGATTATCTTAATATGCTATCACTTCACGGTCTTTACCCGGCTCATAACTTACCCACGAGAGGTGATGGCTGCCTTGACCACGTCTTGATGAGACTCGATAATAAAAATAATACTGCGCTTACTGTGGTTTTAGACACAACTATAACAGACCATTCCTTTGTTCTTCTATCTATCACTAGTAAGTATCAACAACAAACACCTTTGCAAAAGGTTAAAACTGTTGTTGATTATGATAGCGCATACAAGAGCTTAATAAATACTGACGTCTCTTTCTTTAATACCATCAAAGACCCTGATACTTATGCCTTTGCACTTATAGAAATGGTAAGGACAGCTATTAAAGCTAATTCTAAAAATATAATTCTGTCAAATACCAAAAGATCCATAAAACCATGGATAACGTCAGGTGCCCTACAGTGTATTAGACTGAGAAATACTTTGTATCTCAAACATAAATCTAGCCCCTACAATCAAATCGCACAAATCACATATAAACGGTATCGTACATTCTGTGGGAATCTCATAAAAAAACTTAAAATAAAATACAACAAAGATAAAATCAAGGCATCGGTACAAAGCCCTCGAGTATTATGGTCTACCATTAACGAAATAACCAACTACAAACCACCTAAGTGCAAAAACGGCGACCTGCTCAATATTAAATCTTGTCCTCAAGCTTCAATCGATTATGTAAACAAATACTTCATTAATATTGGACAAACTCTTGCTGAGAATATCTTAAATAGCTCTGTACCATTCGAATCAAGTAAATCAGATAGCCTTGTGTCGTCTTTTGCCTTACTCGACACTGATCATAAAGAAGTGGAAAATGTTCTAATGTCATTAGACTCCAATAGTGCGCCAGGTTGGGACGGAATCCCTACCAGCTTTCTAAAGAAATCCAAGGAAGTTTTAGTCCCCCTGATCAGTGACTTCGCCAATCTATGTTTTAGCACAGGTATCTTTCCGTATCTTCTTAAGCGCTCCATTGTTACCCCTGTGTTTAAGAGTGGAGATAGCGACGATGTCAACAACTATCGCCCGATCTCTGTGTTGACCTCCATTTCTAAAATAATTGAGAAACTCCTAAACTCCAGAATAATTAACTACCTTACTAAACACCGTATATTATCTACCTCTCAATATGGTTTTAGAAAGGGCTTGTCGACCCAGGATGCTATCATAGAGCTCACTTCTGTTGTTACCAAAGAAGTTGACAAGGGTAAAAAATGTCTAGTGGCTTTTCTTGACCTAAAGAAGGCTTTTGACACCGTCTCTATCTCCATTCTGATACGCAGATTGGAAAGTATCGGTTTTCGTGGCACTGCTCTCTCCCTTCTCAGCAGTTACCTCCAGAATAGGAAACAAGGTGTTAAAATTGATAATTTATTGAGTGAGGAAGAAAATGTAACACACGGGGTCCCGCAGGGCAGTGTACTCGGTCCAACGCTCTTTTTAATATACATAAATAACCTCTGTAACCTTCGCAACGTTGGAACGAGCATACTATCCTACGCAGATGACACTGCCATAGTTTTTTCCGGTAAATCCTGGGATGAAGCTAGAGTAGAGGCTGAGAGGGGCTTAGCTGTAGTTAGTCGCTGGCTTAGAGAGAATCTCCTTACTCTCAATACCCTAAAAACTAATTTTGTGTGCTTTGGCCCTTACATTAGCTCGCAGCCCTCATCTGACTTTCAAATTAAGATACACTCTTGCTGTGCTCCCTTAGTAAATATCTGTAACTGCCCTAAAATACAAAAAGAAAATCAAGTGAAATACCTCGGAATTATTGTCGATTAGAGGTTAAGCTGGTACCCCCACCTCGAACTCACTATAGCGAGGATAAGGAAACTCATGTGGGTTTTCAAATCTCTCAGACATGTCATGAGCATCGCGCTTCTGAATAAGATATACGTCGCCTTAGTCCAATCCATATTAATATATTGTATTTCGGTCTGGGGGGGAGCAGCTAAATCATACTTTATTAATCTAGAACGAGCGCAAAGATCTCTTCTAAAGGTCATGTACTGTAAGCCCCGTAGGTTCTCTACTGAAATGCTATATGACCAGTCTAAGCTGTTGTCTGTAAGAAAGCTTTACATTTTACACATCATATTAAGGTATCATAAAACACTACCCTTTGACCGTGCCAAACTTGACAGGCGACGTAGCTATGGTGTAGCTACTACTTTTCCCACTCGTACAGTCTTTGCAAGGCAGCAATGCATAGCTCAGGCCCCTTGCCTCTATAATAAAATAAACCGTAAGCTAAGTATTTACCCCATGCCACTGTTTGAGTGTAAGCAAACTATGATAGAGTGGCTTTCTTCTCTTAGCTATGAAAATGTAGAAAACCTTCTGATAAAAATAGTTTAACATTCTATTATTATTTTAATATTAGGTACCTTAACGCACACAAACATAAACATTACACACACACACACACACACACACACACACTCACTCACACACACACACACACACATACATACACACACACACACACACACACACACACACACACACACACACACACACACACACACACACACACACACACACACACACACACACACACACACACACACACACACACACACACACACACTACTCATTTAGGTATAATAACAATATGTGCATATTTCTCCGTAAATGTTTTTAACTTCAGTGTCACCTGCACATACATTATATTCTTATATTCTTCGGCTAAGCTAAGTTATATACTACTGTACTGTGTAAAATATCTTCTCTGTTTTTGAAGAGGTAGAGCGAGGCTATCCCTACACAAGTATCGCTTAGATAACTTTATGGGAAGCCCCTGCAACTTATCTGTAAAAGATATTAAGAAATAAAAGCATTTTATTTTATTATTTTTATTTAACTATGTTCCCCCCACTCCGAAACCTAACCGATCCGAAAGTCCCCATCACGCTAGCCGCATTACCACGTTGAATGGCAATGGAAACCTGTTGAACCAGCTAGGACCCGGAGCGGGGATCATTCCCTTTCTCTCGCAAACGTCGCCCTAATTCTTTAAAAAGATCGTGCGCCTCCTGACACCATGGACCTGCCGTCTCCACTGCAACCGGTACGAAATCGTACATTGATTCCAAGGCAGAGTATTTGGCGTGTTTCATTTTAGCGGCGTTTTCAGCTGCTGAACCCTCTGAAACCACAGTATGTCTTAAGTGAGACGCCGCATACGTGCTAACGCATGTAGCGTCCCACAAGAGACAACGACCTCGCCGCCATGGTACCAATGTTAGTCCGTCCGGTCTTTTGCCATCCGTTCGAGACAGTCCAGGCGGCTCTAAAACACATGGAATATTTACCGACACCATGGCCCGACGGATAATCTCATTTACTGAATGGTGCCTCGGAAAGCGACCTGCACATCTTTGACAGCTCTTTAATTAAGTTAATGAGGCAAAGTTTTTAGGTATCATCCTTGACCACTGTACCTGGAAACCCCACATTGAAGACTTGTGTAAAAGGTTGAGTAGTTTTGTTCACGCTCTCAAAAAAATATGATTTGCAGCAGGAGAAAAAACTGCACTGACCTGTATCATGGATATGTATCCTCAATTTTAAGGTCTGATAATGTGAGGTAACTCAACTGACTTAAAGTATTTTTGATGCAAAAAAGTGCATTTGGGCAATTTGTGGTGCAGGGCCAATGGTATCTTGTCGACCTTCAATTCAATGGGATCTTGTCGACCTTCAATTCAATTCAAAAGGCTAAATCTTATAACTTTAGTTGGGCTTTACATTTTGGAGACTATAATATTAGTTAGAAAACATTTTTTTTTGGTGAAATTAATTTATTTGTAGTCGGTGCATAATTTGATAAAACGAACTTACTCTAAGTGTAGTTCGATCTCAATTATCTTGTCTTCGTCGAATAGATTTTTTATTATCGAATCCTTTACTATACAGAGTAGGCTCCTATCTGTATGTTCCGTATGTGGTCGCTCGTAAAATGCGATTGAACGTTCGCGTTGCACTGAGCGCATGCCGAGTGCGGCACGTTTGTACCGACTGAACACAAACTCTCAATAACTTGGTATTTTTTTAGGAACTAAGTGTTTACCAATGTCATCTGTAACCCCAGAGAAAGTCCTTTTAGTATATGGCAGCGCTGACAAATGAATAATCAGCCTTCAGCCGCCATTGTACTTGTAATTGGGTACGCAGGCCGTGTCCATGGATTTTAATTCCATCACTTTTCATTTTCATTTGCGTTTAAACTTATTTTGCCGATGCTTTGCGTATTGACGCTGTGGCATGTGACGACGGAGCGTTGTTCAAACAACGTTGGCGACGCACTGCGCCTTGTAGCATGCCCTTCTGATTTAAGGTCGAAGTCCACTAATCAACCCGTCAAGGTGACAGCACCGTGTTAACTCAAGGCGTTCAGTATTCTTTGTATGAAACTGCATACTTCAACGCACATCTATCAACTTCGAAACGTCACTACCTCGGATCGAGACCAAACTGGGGACCCACTCTCGACCAGCGGCGCATGCGTTGTAACGCGCTTACGGCGCTGCCCGCTGGTTGACGACTATCCGTCCACCCTGTCAAACGGGCTGTCATTCACAAGAAGAACTGTCATGAGTTGTAGCAAACACGATCCGGGGCGAGGCGTTCGCTATCCGGTGCCGATCCCATCCGAGGCGTTGCTGTTCCCTTTACGTTACGTGCTTCCGTATGGTTGACGCCTGGTTGGTACTGTTCCCGTACCCGGTGGGTAAATGAAATCGCTTCAACCTTTATAAGTAAAACAACGAAGCTGCATCACCCTGATGACATTACAGCGTCGACACAACGCATCGGCAATGCTCTTGTAGCTTCGCTTATACTTCTAAATAAAGTGTATAAAACAAATGTTGTGTACAAAGTAGGTTATTTTATCAGTCTATTTTGCTGTCTGTACTCGCGTGCTCATTTGTTTTTGGTAGAATGCGCAACTTCATCACAGGCGCGAGCTCCTGATGCAACGTTTCCAGATTGGCCTCTAGTATGCAGCGGCATGCGAGTGGGCTGGAAGTTCCAAACCCACTCATCACTGATAGTTTTAACTTGAAACTATAATCGCTGATATACAGGGTGTTGTTTTGGTTAACTACGAGCGACTCAGTGGTTGTACAAACGATACTGATGCCAAAAAAAGAAGTTTAAAAACTTACAAATTCAATTTAATCATGCAATACCGCGATTAAGTCAAAACTACCCACACCAGGTAGCCTCTTCGTAGCTTACTAGCTATGACGTAGTATTTCGGAGATACGCGCGAGGGTGCGAGTTTTCCCATTCGTTTTCAATTGTTTAAGAACGCTGTAAACAGGTTTTCTTTTATGAAACTTGCATATAATTTAAGTTTTTTTTTTTAAATAAGCATAACCTCATATTATCATTGCTGAGTACGATGTCACTGAACAAAACAACAGCCTGTAGATAGCACTACTTCTATGCTAGGTTTCGGTAATGCCAGATTGGGCAATATGTTTGAAGGTTAAGCTTTACATGTACGGACAACAACACGTCAAGGTACACACTGCGGTATCTTATGCAGTTGTAATAAATGTTAGTTTTCAACAAAAATGTATAACTTGATGTGCTGGCGACTGTACATAACGTGAGTTATGTGAAGCTTCAACAAGTATGCATTTTTCTTAAAAAGTGCAGCGCTGCAGCGCTACAGCGCTGCCAGATAAAACACTACATGATGCGCCAAAATGACACTTAAAGTCGAAAAGCGTAGACCCATTTCTGGCATGCAATCAATATAAGTACGGTCAACATTAGGACAAAGTAAACACTGTGGTATCTTATTCAGTCTTGATAGGGTTTAGTTTTCAACATGAGGTATAATAATAACCTGTTTGATGTAGTATGATGTAGTGGCTGTACATAGCGCTTTTACTATGTATTTAGATTCATATCTGAAAATATAATATTCATTCCGTACGTTTATGTTTTGGAAATCTGTATTCATATCATATTCATTCAGTGAAATGAGCTGGTTAAATATGTGTTTTCGGATATACATGTTTTTGACTTTAATGTTCAAAACATCAGAGACATACACGTACGTCGGTTTCGATAAATATTTACCAACTAAGATAATTTAAATTTCATTGGATGATTCTTAATGCAGCACCACTCAAGTTAATTGCAAAATTGGACAAACAATGAAGTATAATTTAATAAATCTGTTGACCTTCATGTAAGAACCTTTGGGATTACATTTAAACTCATTAAAACGGGATAACGTTTCGCATCCTAATCAGCCAGTAGCGGTTCAATTCAAACTAATGAGCTGATGTTGTTCGCTTTCATTTGCGATTGGCTCTCTACTCCGTTAGAGTGTTAGCACTTTGCAAAATACAATTGTGTTCCGTTGATAATCAGGGAGATTTGATATGAAGAAATACCGATGACAACTTTGAACATGATCTAGTAGTAGTCTCCCTAGCCAATTACGACTACAGTGGCTAGTCACAACGAATAACCGACTGCGCGGGACATATTATAGTGCACAAGTGTGTGCGCAAACACAGGTGCACTCTCTATTCCTTTCGCTCTCATAGCCCGATGGGACAGCAATCTGACAAGACCGGAGAGAGATCAGGCGCAGGACCAACGGTTTTACGTGCTTTCCGAGGCACGGGGGTGAAACACCGCCAACTTCTAAACTCCGGGCTACTCTAAAAAATTTTGAACCGAGAAACTCAGGTATATATTTTTGATCCGACCCGGGGATCGAACCCGGGACCTCTGGCGCAGCCGTCGCTTTAAAGTTCGACCCTTCTACCGCTGCGCCACCGAGGCAGTTTAAATATAAACTATAAACTTATTGCGGTTCTATGCTTCTGATGTGTGATGATGAATGATTAATATTAATTGACTCCGGGCTACCCTAAGGATTTCTAAACAGAAAATCTCAGGTATATATTTATGGCCCGACCCGGGGATTGCACCGTTACCACTGGCGCAGCTGTCGCTTTGAAGTGCGATCCTCTTACCGCTGCGCCACCGAGGCAGTTCAGTAGAACATGATCTAAAGATGCATCCATATACAGTAGAACCCTGATAGTTCGTCCCCGTTTAATTAAATTCCCCGCATATAACGCTCTAACGCTCTTTAACGTCGGTCTCTATGACTTGGACTATGTTTTCATACATTTTCTCTCCGCTTCGTCTCCCCACTTAGTACGCTCTTTCTAGATGAATCTTGACATGATTGATGGAAAAAACGGTCTAAAAAGATTGATAGTTACGTTGTAGTGCAAAAAAGAGCCCCAATCTCCATTTTTAAATTAGTTGCGTCTAAATTTCTTAAGATATCGTGTACTTTTGTTATATTGTACTTACAGGTAAAATAGCAAAATTCTGATAGAAACTACCAGAATTTTGTTATTTTCACAATAAGTACAGGACTTATTGGAAAAAATTTGAAAATGTTTAGTTTTTAAAGGCAGAAAGTAAAATCTTATGATGCAAATACATTTATGATTATAGCAACTATAACAAGTTCAAAAATCCACATTTATGTCGATTCTGGCATGAAATAATATATGTTTTCTGATACGGTAATAACGTGATTTCAGCTGAGTCCCGACAAAATCATAATATCGGGGATTTACTGAAGTAACAAGGCTAACTTTTATCCCAACTTATCGGCGCATGTAAGTGTAGTAGGTGCTTGCAATCAGAGGTGAGCTATTTACACCCTCATCATACGGAGCAACAATTTATTTACAGAATTAGCGCCATTATGCATTGGTAAGGACAAAAATTTACAATATCGATTGGTAAGTGCTCATCGGTGCTGCAAACAAGTGTGTTCACGACTTTTTTTTAATTAACTTGATCAATTTTAACCCTTAAGCAAAAATGACTCTATCACTCAAGTTCAGAGTAGGATCCAGTTAATAGAATGACAGAAATCCTACCTACATACAGACGTGCAACAGAATAGAGCCCTTGATTAAGACACCTTCAAATATGCCGTGTGCAACCAGAATGAACAAGCATCTGCTATGGGAATTACCTATTATGCATGCATGGTATAATCTCTTGGGGTAAAATTAGAATTAGATTATACAGTTGTTTCATCCCTGTGTCGGTGTGTCGTTTATCAGCGCTGGCCAGTCTATTTGAGATTGAACATCATCGGAGTCTTTAACGCAACGTAGAACGCTAGTGTGCTCTAGGAGACAAGCGGTCATAATGGCAGAAGAAAGATCTGGACAAAGGCCGTGGTCTCAAGTGCGCTTTCACATTAGAGCGACAGCGGTGTGTCTCTCTAACGTGAAAGGCTTACTGCTGTCATTTTATGTATGAAATTGACAGCAGCATGACTGCTGCGCGACCTTTGCACTGCTGAAAACGCCTAACTGTGAAAGCGCTCTATTTTATGTGCACTAAGCGATCGACGGAGTGTCATTAATAGATTATTAGTTTGGATTGGGATATTATCTTGATTATAACACGATACTAATTGCCAACCTGAGGTTTGGTCATTTTCCTCGCCCGACAATCTACGCCTTACAGCTCGCTCAGCCATGGAATCCCTGACAATTACCCCTTAAGATCTGATAACGGCGCTAGGACGCCATCCCGGTAGGAAGAGCTGTTACTTGTATCTACCTTATACATGGGTGCTAGCAAAGTCGCAAAGCAACTTCTTTAGAGAGAACAATTTTATTGAGGTTTTCCCTTGACAAAATTAAAAAGGTACTTGAAACTGTCCTTATGGATCACTCTTATAATCATTTACATGTAAAAAGGGCTCAAACATCGGTGCAGTAGTTCTTGAGTTTTCATGAAGACAAACATGCATGGAGGATTTGCTTTAAGATAATATTATGATAAAGTAAAATGACGCGTAGGTAAGTAAACAACCGATTCTAAGATATAATAAGTTTCCTGTTGTATGTAGCCTGCACCGCATGATCATCTGACGTTTACAATATCCTCTATTCTCTTTATAAACTTATGTCTCCTCATTAAGTTTCAATTAGAAAATTGAGTCCAAATTTTTACTAATACAACCATTTGACAGTCCAAAAGACATTTGAAGCGGTCCAAACATGCAAACGATATTACTAGAATCGAATGGAGACAAAATTTCAGGGGACGCTCTAAAAGTGTTCTGAACGTCGTCAGAGAAACAATTCTATTATACCTATTGCCACAGCTCAGTGTTAAACAGCCTACTCAAAAAGAATTGAAGCATATATTGATTTAAACTTACATGGCCATTAACATTAGAATTGATTGTAACGGGATTGCTACCATGTACCCTATTATTTTTGAGTTTCCGATATGTCGGCACTGTTGCAAGTGCTATGGTTACGCCGTGACCATGGCACTTGCAACAGTGCCGAAATATCACTCAAAAATAATAAGGTACATGGAAGCAATCCCGTTACAATCGATTCTAATAGAATTGAAGAATATTAATAAGGAATTTATGTTGAGAAGAAACTAACATGCTATGTCCGTCGCAATAGTAGTCACTAACGGGCCTGAAACACTGATGCCTCCCCTGAACTTAGGGCAAATACTTACACAATACAGTTTCAGGTGTAGGGCTAACGTATAATATCCTTTTCTTATTAATGTGTGTATGTCAATTTTAACATGCTCGTCGTTATGTAATATGCCGAAGGCAAAATGTATACTGTAATAATATCTTAAATTTTTTACAAGTATTATAGGTAAATGTGGACTTTGAGTGGCTTAAAGTGTTTGCTCTTGTTAGCGAGCAGAAAATCAAGAGAAATGGAACGGCACTAGCAATCGAGTGGTGGTGCCCAGCCCTAGACTAGTTGTCAATCTATCACTGACAATCGCGTCGATTCCGCGTGCTAAATGTTGTGTTGCTCTGTTATCAGTAATAAATAAATATATGTGTATTCATGGCAAATAGTGTTTCAGTGTTTAATACTTTTGAGGAAGCTAACAAAGACTGGCTGATTAACTTTATTTGTGTCAAGGATAAGGAGGCTGTAACGGTACTTATCAGGGATGGATTCGGGCGAAAAAATATATGGGGGTCGTTTTCGCTAAAGTTACACTTAGGCTCTGTAATTTACAAGAAGTTAACGCTGACAGCAGCAATTTATTTGTATAGTTTATTTTTGTAATCACTTTAAATTACTTATAGTATCTTGATTGTGGTAATGAGCTTTTTATTCCAAGTTAGGTCTTGGAACTTGAGGATTTTTGTCAATATAATATAATTATCTTTAAAATTTCATTCAGAGTGTTAAATCTGTAATAATTTTGCAGTTTTTACTGAATTCAGTTACTGAATAAAGTACTCGTAGTACCGGAAGCCTTAGGCCGTAAAAGTAAAAATTTACGTCGTAATTTATCATAAATCAGATATTTTGTGATTAACTACTTTGAAACTATTCAAGCTAATATATCTCGGATATCTTAGTGTAATGTAATTAAAATATCAGTAGTTCGTACCTAAGAAATATCTGCAGGTGACATAAGACGTGCATCACATAATTGTCTATGGTAATAATAATATGATCAGTGTCTATCTTGCTAATGATATTTGATAGTTTATTATTATTTATTTTAGAGACCCTAACTCCGTACACCTGTATCCGGTAATGCATTTCCATTATCGTGGGATGATCCTGCAATGGAATTCTAAATACGGCTCTGCATTTATTATCACATTATAGCAAGGAGTTTTGTTTGTTTGCCTTTCAGCCTTAATTCACATTCGCATAAAATATCTAACGTTTGACAGCAAAATCTTATTAAGTTGCTTACAAACGTCTTCAAAATACGAATTTTGATTATAATTAGGCCTTGTTAAATAGTACAACGAGAAGCAAAATGTAGATTAGGCTTTTAATTCTTTAATATATACATATACAAGTATACCTAAAGTAAACAAATTAATAAAGTTAGCCTGTAACATCCCACTGCTGACAAAAGGCCTTAACTCAACTATAAGGTAGTTTTGAGTCATACTCCATCACGCGGGCTCAGTACGGGTTGGTGGAGGGGTGTTTGCAAGGCAAGTGACTAACCCTGCTCTCAGATGTATCAAGCCGTCTATAAGGCCTCTGACTAAGCTTAACGAGTAATACCAACCGATATTAGCCGGGACCAAGGGCTTAACGTGCCTTTCAAAGCACGGAGATGCTCGTGATGTTCGTCACTTATATGGTCGGAATGGTCACCCATCCAAACACGACCGTGGCGTAGGTTGCTTCACTTTGGTATCACTACCAAAGCGCTGCTACCACTACGCTACGCTACGCTACGCTACGCTATCATATATATATACACATGATTAATATAATATGTAAAGAATATTTGTATATGTAGGGATGTGTACACGCGTGGTAGAGGCCGTCCATCACTACGTTAGGGGGACGACGTTCAGCGTCACGCTTGCTGGCTCGGGAAAGACGAAGATGGATGAATATGAAGGAGGCACGTGTCCAAAAAGAGGATGACCAAAGGCTGCGTTGGATAGATGAATTGGTAAAGAAAATTTAGTTCAAATAACAATTAAACCGCGTTTAAAAGAACTTATAATAAAGCATTGCTTTTCATGCTTCGTGAGCATGATCGGAGAAACAAAATTGTTTTTTTCAGCGTTAAGTCAGTTTTTTGGAGGCATTTCAATTTTGTAGTTTTTTCTGTTTCATGATTTTTATTTATTACTCATATGTCAAAAACTAATGGTCCGATTTTAATGAAACTTACACTATACCCTAGGTTGACTTATACGTGAATGGACTAAAAATACAATCTCGCTATGAATTCTCATTTTTCGAAAAATCTTAAGACAAACATACAAAAATCCATTGACGAAATTTTGCACACGAGTTTAGAAGCCTTAATAGATCAACACACAAAAAATATTTACAATTCTGACGAGATCACACACATACAAAAAGGCCGAGTCCAAGTCAAACTGGCTGAGGGGTTTACACAGATAAAATGTGATACTGGTTGCTGTACTGAGAATAAGTGAGTTGTAATTGGGGCAAAGGACATCAGATCTATTTTGAGAAAAATGACCAGGGGTAAATCACCAGGACATGATCTCTTGAGTGTGGAGTTCTTCCTCTACGCTGGTGTGCATCTGCCGTGTGTTCTGGCCTTGATCTTCACCGTTTGCCTTAGTCATGGCTACCTACCAGACAATATATTGTAGACTATAGTTGTGCCAATTGTAAAAAATAAAACCTGTAGTGCTTGTGACAAGTCCAATTACAGACCAATTTCTTTGGCGACCATTGTGGCTCAGGTTCTGGATAAGCTGCTTCAGCAACAGATGGACACGAGCGTGAAGCTGCACGATGCCCAGTTCGGTTTTAGACCTGGGCTCTCCACTGAAGCCGCTGTACTATGCCTGAAGCAGACTGTTTAGTATTATACTGCAAGGGAAACGCCTGTCTATGCAGTGTTTTTGTACTTGTCAAAAGCTTTTGATCTGATACAATACGAGGTCCCATGGAAAAAGCTTGCAGATGACACTGACCTGCCTCATGTCTATAGGTCAATTGAGAAGCATTGGTACTCGAGACAGCAGACTTTGTGAAACGGAGTGGAAAGTTTTCAGGCATGTACATGTTGGAAAGTGGAGTGCGACAGGGTGAAATTACCTCCCCAATGCTTTCCAAACTTTACATGAACAAACTGATCGTTGAGCTCAGCAGTGCCGGTGTTGGCTGCTCTGTGGACGGCATCTTCGTCAACAACATAAGCTACGCAGACAATATGGTGCTGAATCCCTCGATCAGAGCTCTCAAAAGGGTAATTAATATGTGTGAGCGATATGCGGTGGCTCACGGTCTTAGGTACAACACTGCAATGAGTGAACTGCTGGTTTTTAAAGTTAAAACCAAGTCCTACAAAATTCTAGCTGTTAGGCTCAACGGCACTCCTCTGAAGCAAGTAGACATTTTACCTACTTGAGACACTGGTTTACCGAGTCGCTTAAATATGACCTGGACTTGGATCGAGAGCGCAGGGCATTGTGCGTTAGGGCGAACATGCTTGCTCGCAGGTTTTCGCGTTGTACCAAGGTTAAGAGTACACTTTTTAAAGCCTGTTGTAACTCCCTGTACACGTGTAGCCTGTGGACAAGCAATACCCAAACAGCATACAGAGCCCTGCGCACTCAATACAATAATGCATTCAGGATGCTGATGGGGCTGCGACGTTATTGTAGTGCTTTGAGGATGCTGGCGGAAGCAGGTGTTGATAGTTTTGTGGCTATTGTGCGTAACCGCATAGCGTCATTGATCCACAGGGTACGTGGCAGCCCCAACAGTCTCCTGCAGAGTGTCGCGGCGAGGCTGGACGTGGACAGTGCCATCTTGCAGCACTGGACACGCTACTACCTAGCCAAATACACTAGGGTAAAAAAAATTATTTTTTTAATTAATTAATTTATTTTAATATTTGAATGCCAATATACTAACATAGTTTATAAAACATAATTGTTACTAACACTCTTTATGGGCATTATTTTATTTGACTTATTTACATATCAAATTGATCCTCCTTTTTTTAATTCGGTAAAAATGTGGTGTGAAGTGATTTGATGCAGAATGTGAATATGTAATTGAATTTAAAGCTACCAATAAAAAAAATTTAGTCTCATATTGTGTATTCTGTTTATTTAAAAAAAATAATTATAACGTCTGTAATATAAAAACGGTGAGCTTGCATTACATTAACTAAGCTATAAACTGTGAAACAACGTCTTGTCAAAAATCGCAACGTCTACAAATCCTCTTAATTTATCTTGCTACGGGAATCGTAAACTTTTTCCGTCTACAGAGGTCTGCCATCACCGGAATTTGCGAGATAATAATAACACTAAAAGCTTGGATTGTTTTAAGACTTTCTCTGGTTCAACGAGAAACGTGGAAAATGATACAAAATGGGACAGGAAAAAGAAAACAGGCCTTAAAGTCTTAAAAGTTTTTAAAATAAATATTGGACACCAATCACATACATTGCTCTGATCCCAAAGTAAGTAGCTAATGCCCTTGTGATGTGGAAATCAGACACAACGGTAAGCTTGTTAGACGATTTTTTTCCTACCAAGCTATATCAAGTCTATCTTACTGACTTTGTTTGGCAGAGACGTACCTAACCTACCCTAAATAAGGTAATTTTAGATAAGGTTTATGTTATTAACTAGCAGTCCCCTACAACATAGTCCGCGCTTTTTGTGATTGCTTCCTCCCCTCCCGCCGCAGCGTGATATTTTATATCCTTAAGCCGACTTCAATAAATAAGCTATACAAAACAAAAATATTTTTGTAAATCGTTCCAGTAGCTCCCGAGTGTAGCGCGTTCAAACAAACACACTCTTCAGCTTTATATAATTGGTACAGTATAGATTGCATACGCAATAATTACAGTAAGAATAACTTGACACTATCCGTTTCTTTCAAGCAAGATTTATTTTCCCTTCTTTACGTAACAAAGTCTCAGACTGAAACAAGCTTATGAAAACGCAATTTATGAATTTGTCCTTTACAACATTCCGCGTGCCGGCAGCCGCTTTCAGCAACTTTGTTTTAAAAGGAATATTTTATGGTTTCCCCTGCGTCAGAGTGGAGTCACACGAGCGTTGCTAGTGCGTTGCGTCTCCGCTGCGAGGTCGGAGCGGTGATGCTCTATTGTTCTACTTATAAGGTCACCTCGATTAAAGTGATAATATTTAAAGAGCCAATTCAGCACGATAAAAAATGATTAAAATTATTTTGGTTTTTATACGATAGTTTTTGAGAAAATTGGAGATTAAGGTAATTCTTTATTCAGATCTGTACTTCCTTGCCTGTTTGTGTACGTTGCATTTCAGCTTAAGTTTGGTAAAATAAATATCATAATACCGTTTAGTGTCATATTTTCGAGTGTAACTACAAACGCATCACTGCTAAAGCTAAAGACGAACGACTCATGTTGTAAATTGCGGAATTGGGGGGCTGTCAAGTGCACCATACCCCCTCAAGATGCAGGGTTATATAGACTGGAATGTGACTGTGGCTTTTCCTACATCGTGCAAATCATACGAAGTATAAGCGTGTGGATAAAAGAACATATCGCTGACGTTAAAAATCATAGAAAAAATGAATAAGGTTATAATAAATAAATAAATAAATAATAAATAAATATCCTTTGGACATTCCGACACATCGCCATCTAGCCCCAAAGTAAGCTACTCAAAGCTTGTGTTATGGGTGCCAGACAACGGATATAATACTTAAATACTTTTTTGTTTGTAAATACATACATAATATACATAGAAAACACCCAGACCAATACAAACAGACATGTTCATGCACACAAATGTTTGCATTGTGCGGGGATCGAACCCGCAACTCGCTGCGTAGTAAGCGATTTCTCGACCACTACACCAGACGGGTCGTCGTCGACGGGTTAGAATGGGTTTGATCGATCATTTGTATGGGAACCTCTGTCGCCGGTGGGAGTTACCGCGCTGTTGTGTTTCAAGTAACATTCTTTTCGGTAAAAACATAAGAAGAAAAAATGGAGTTGCTAAACGTTACTTGAAATATAGTAACTAATATCCATAAACATTAGAGTAGAATCTAAAAAATAATTTTATTAGTAGAATTGAATCATTCTTTTATGGAGTCACTTATATGGTCGGAATGGTCACCCATCAAAAACACGACCGCGCCGTATGTTGTTTAACTTCGATATCACTACCGAAGCGAAGGAAGTACATTGTTGACAGTAAACCAATGTACAACTTGTGAAAGAGTGTTGAACACATATTTATATTATAGGGACAGCTCCAACAGCCTCCTGAGGGCGGTCGCGGCGAGGTTGGACACGGTCAGTGTCATTATGCGACACTGGATTCAGGGTCAACACAACAAAGAAATCAATAATAATTATAATCACTTATTACTGACAATGTTTTTAAGAGAAAATGTTACTTATACTTATGGAAATAATGTGTTTGCGAAATAAATACATTTTATTTTATTTATCTATTTATTAAAATGTGTGTTTATTAAATTGTCGAACCCTATTTTTAAAATAAATAGATCAACCGATAAATTAACATTGAAATTAATAACATCGCAAGTACAAAAGTTGCGAATTAAGCAGTGCTTGTTTTTGCCGAGTTATATTTTCATTGCAGGAATACGTTATTTTGGTTGCACGAAAAAGAATAGATATAATAAAGCTTTTTTTTTCAAATTGCTCCAGTAGTTCCTGAGATGAGCGCGTTCCAACATACAAACTCTTCAACTTTATTATATTTATTTATTTATGATATTTCAAAAAAATAATAAACATTACTTATTTTTGCAAATAATTATTGTTAATCTCTCAATACATCAGTAGAGATATTACCATTTATCGATATTTTTACTGTGCTGTGAGTTACATCCCTAGTGATGCGTATGCAAGCGAATCAAGCAAATTGGACGCGATACATTGCGTACTAACACAGCAAATTTGTTAGAAAAATGCGAGGACTGTCATCAATGAATATTTTTTAAAACTTGGTGCAACGAATCAGCTGTCATTTGAAATATCATACTCGTAATTTAAAAGTGATTTTTTGCAAATATTGTCGAAATAACTACATTTTATTACTCTCCAGTGAAAAAATACACTTCCTCTCTCATTTTGTATGACCTGGCTTCACGCTCTGCAAGTAGTTATAGCACAAGACGGCATTTTTGACAAAAATAGTGCAACGCACTTGTCACGCGACTGAAGTAGCTACGGCTCAATGCAGGCATTCAATATTAGCACGCTGCCGCACTGACCGAGGCCATTCTAACCTTATTCATTTTTTCTATGTTAAAAAAAGACCGAAAATAAAATCTGCAGTGTGTCAACATGCCTCAGACAAACCACTTCATACGTTTTGACCACGCCAAAGTACTTTCAAAATAATATAGGTTCATTACACGCATGCTACGCGAAGCTAAAGAAATAAGAAAACATCCAGATTTCAACGGAGAAGATGGTTGGAAAATTCCACCAGCATGGAATCCAGTGCTAGCAAGGACCCAAACTAGACCACTAACTGCAAGATCACAAGACACAGTTAGCTGTTTCTGCGTGGAAAGGAACGTTAATTAATATTATTGAGTATCGGTAGTCATATTTTTTCAAAACTCTGTAAATGACAATAACATCTTAGTCTACCCGTGACCCCGAACGCTGTAAAGTGTTCGAAACGTCGGGATAAAATTTAATAAATTCGCGAAAAGTAAATCCGTTTAAAAAATGTTTTATTCCATGAGTTATATTCGCGTAAACTTCAGAAACAAGTAGAAATAGAAAAAAAAATGGCACACAAATTTAATACAAGCAAGTAGAAATTTAGATTAAACTATGTATCAACAAGGTCTCGTCTATCAATAGCAAACCATAGACTTATATGTATTCTACTAGACACGCTGTTCAGAACAAATTTTGTGTCACATTTTTAAAATGAAAGAAGTATGAAATTTTGCTATTTCTTCGTGGACAATCACCGTTAAGCTACTATAGCAAATACATTTCAACATCGTGATATTTGAAAACGTTTTCAAGCAATAGAGAAAATAAATTACTTAAAAAATAAACAAATCCCGAAAAGATATCACATCGATTATTCTTAATCATTTCTTCCAAACATGACAATAGCCATTACAATAACAACACTGAGCTGTTAAAGGTAGCAAAGAGTAATCAAACAGATATGACACCTTGCTGGTGTTTAGTTTTCTGCCCATCATTCGATTTATGTACTAGTTATTACATATGTCTATTATTTCAAATGATAATGTTTACAAAACTCAAATTTTACAAAGACAATAATCATTTAATACTGATATATTTTCTATTAAATAGTTAATTAATTTAGGCACTGATATTATTGTATAAGTTTTAAAATATTGTTTACAATTTAAGACTTGCTAAGAAAATAAAACTCATATTTCATATATATAACTTGGCCCTATAATTCTAAAGGGTACACATTGATAATTCATATTCTACCTATAAAAGTTTTGGCATGTCTGTTTTGGTTGATCTTTGGGTTTCTATGAAAATTGTGAGAAAACGAAAATTAATACTTTTACGCCGTCAATGAATCTTTGAATCACTTTAATTTACTACAAACAACCAAACAAAAACATTACTTTCAAATTTGGTTAAAATACGGGCGTTATAGTTTATGGCAACAGAATAAACACAGATGCTCCATTTAGCCTTAACTTACTGTAGAACAAAGTTTGTTCTAACCAGCGTGTCTAGTGTAACATAGAGGTCGTTGTAGCGTGGTGTGTGTGGTTGAGCGTCCCACGAAATCGATATTCATGGAGCACCTTGAATATCAAACTAAAAGCACGTCGAAACAACGTGCGGCCTCAGCCATTTGACTTAGGAATGGCCTCCTTACCACCAAATTCTCTTTCAAGAAGGCCCTACGGGGATTTTACAAGGAAGAGATATCGAGATTCTTTCGTGCCACCAGCATTTTCCCTGTATAGACCTATGGTTGACTGGTAGAAAATGCTTTTAGCATTAAGTCCGCAATATGTATCTTTTTGTTTAGGCATGAAGTGTGTGAATAAATAATAATATACAAAAAAAAACTCAATAGTCTGTCATGGTGACAGAGAGACAATGAGGGAGGCGTGCTGCATTGCGGTGACGGACGAGACGAAAGCGTTTTGCGTTGCGACGTCGCATCGCTCGTGTGACACTTACTTAATTAGACCGACGCAACGTATCGCCCGTGTGGCTTCGCTCTCAGCGGAAAGGTTTGAGACGAAAACAAGAGCATGGGATTGATTGTGACAGGCCCTTTTAAAAGTGTTTTTTCTTTAGTATCTTTAATCACAAAAATAATGGGCTGCGAAGTTTTTGTTTGCCGTTTTATTGTGCTCAGTCTATTTATAATGATGAATTGAGCGACTTTTCCAAGCTCATTTCTAAGAAGTGACAACGGTAACTACGGATGTTACACTGCTGTTGTTTTTACTGTTAAGAAATTGTTGATGGATTGCATTACAGTAGTTTATTTCTTTACAACCGATGTAAAAAACTAAAGTTGGTACTTCTATGTCAGATATTCTTAACAGGAAACATAATATCTTGCACAATATGTTATTAAGTACTCTTATAATGTGTTAAGTTCATAACAGTAGTACCTACCTACTACCCGGCTATCGTAACGCGCGCTAGCATCGCGACTCAGGTAATGAGCAAATTTAATTTAGAATCGATGCAGTCGCACGTTAGAATTGATGCAGTCGCCATATTACATCGCCGTATACATTACATAATTTGACACTTTCCAGCTTCGCTTCTGCATCGCGACTGTATCGATGCTAAGTACATTATATAAGGTCTTAAGATAAACAAAGTAAATGTATTCAGCCTGCGTGCAGACGTGCAAATTTTTGAAATACATGGTACCAATTGCATTGCGGCTGCATCGATGCTAGAAGTAGAGAAGTGTGTATAGATTGACATTTTGCGACCGCATCGATGCTAACGCGCGTTAGCACGTCGGCTGCATCGCTGCTAAAAGTCGCAGTGTGTGAAGTCTAAGACACTAATTGCGCGACAGCATCGCGACTCACGCAATGAACATATTTCATTCGGCGTTTATGCAATCGCCGAATGAAATATGTTCATATTCAGTACATAAGCTTCTGCATCCCGATAGCATCGAAACTAACGCGCGTCAGCATCGACTGTATCGATGCTAAAGTAGCGGATGTTTGTAAAGGTTGCATTTTCCGCCTGCATCGATACTGCATCGCGACTGCTTCGCTGTTAGAGTCCAAAGGGTCGCAGTATGAAAAGTGTTTTTAAGCCCAAATCAATTGCACCTCGCTTCGTCTATTGTTTATACTAACCCCCGTTATTGTGTCATGTGCGTAAGCGATTTTAGTTGAAAGTGGTCAGGCGCGAGAGACCAAGGGCTCAATGTTTGAATTACTCACTTGAATAAGGTGTGACTTTGAAAACTAATTAAAAAAATAAATAATCATAATAAATATCCTTTGGACATTCCCACACATCGCCATCTAGTCCCAAAGTAAGCTACTCAAAGCTTGTGTTATGGGTGCCAGACAACGGATATAATACTTAAATACTTTTTGTTCGTAAATACATACATGATATACATAGAAAACACCCAGACCAATACAAACAGACATGTTCATGCACACAAATGTTTGTATTGTGCGGGGATTGAATCCGTAACCCGCTGCGAAGTAGGCGATTTCTCGACCACTACACCAGACGGGTCGTCACGTCACAAATCAATGGAAAGAACGCGAAATACAGACTATTATACTGACAAAATTCAGTTACCTTTTTTAAAGTACTCCCGTGTACAATTGTATTAATATTCATTGCGAATCGGACATCAATCAATTAACATCACAGCCATCTTGACGCGAGTCATTCAAAAACAGGGGATTTGGGGTCCAATTTTTGAGTCACTCGCTTGAAAATGGCGTGCGTCCGAAGACGAATTAAAAATCATTAGTAATTACGCGAAATACAGACTACAATACTTACAAAATTCAGTTATCTTTTTTTTACGACTCCCGAGAGGAATGATACTATTTTTTGTTGGAAAGGGGGGCATTAATCAAATAATATCACACGCCATCTTGAAGCGATGATTAAACAATAGAGCTTTACCATTTCTGTCATATAATGAGCACGTTCGTTGCATGAGCAAAACTTAAATAATCGTACTTTTTTGCGCAGCGTAGTTGTAGGAGATCTGAAATTTTAAAAATAATCATTTTGTGGTAAAAATTTGATGCCCGTAGGCTTGGCTCGGCTCCAAACACTATGTTATCTTCGGAGATGCCTATTTGCATAGTACTATAAAATAAATGAAAAAAGAAAACATTTTCAGTCTGTTTTGCACCTTTTGGTTGCATGAATGCAGAACTTCATATTTTAGTCTATAGTTTGGCTTTGTTTTAGCGAAAGATAGCGATGCAGACTAGAACATGAATTCAAATGTTAAGAAATGTAATGAAGGTATAAGCTGGGATGAAATTAACATAGATTTCATCTAAAGTGGGATACTTTTTGAGAAAATAAATACTATTTAAGCTGTTTAAAACGGCCTTAATTTCCATTCAGGGCAAAGGAAGATCTAGATTCTAACATAACTTTGACTCCGTATCCGAATACTCAATCTCAATTCTCACTGAGATAGGCCATCGGCGTGTGATATTTTTAGGGTTCCGTAGCCGAATGGCAAAAACGGAACCCTTATAGTTTCGTCAAGTCTGTCTGTCTGTCTGTCCGTCCGTATGTCACAGCCATTTTATTCTGTAACTATAAGCATTACACTGTTGAAATTTGGTAGGAATATGTATCCCATTAACCGCTTTACGATTCTTATATAAAAAAATAAAAAATAATGACATTTAACTCTTTCACGGACAGTGACCGCCTATAGGCGTGATAACAATAAAATTTCTATTGTGTCTGGAGTACTGTCCGTAAAAGTGTTAAGGAGGGGCTCCCATTCATGAAACTAAAACAAAAAAAAACAAAGTTATATTTGCTGTCAACAAAATATTGTGGTATTTTACTAAGTGGATTCTCTAATTCAGTTAAAGTTGTCACGTAACCCTCAGTGCGCGAGTCCAACTCGCACTTGGCCGGTTTTTTTAGGGGTTGAGCGTGTGCGTAATACATAAAGGCTTTCTTCGTTCCGTCACTCTCATAATTTGATGAGACGATAGATATTAATATAAATATAAGACACCAATCACATACATTGCTCCGATCCCAAAGTAAGTAGCTAATGCACTTGTGTTATGAAAGTCGGACACAACGGTGGCACCACAATACCCAGACCCAAGATAATATATAGAAAATTATAATGTCTACATTGACCCGACCGGGAATCGAACGGACCTCGGAGCGGCGACACCTTCAAACCCAGGGCTTAGTGCAGATAGAACCAGCATGATTAACGTAATAAGAGCTAGCTAGATTTGAATAAACAATTTAACCTCTTACCGCATGAATTATTAAGGAGATAGAATAAAAAAATTTTTTTTGCGAAAAGTTGTTTATTTGAGCTTACTTAATGAGATCAAATTGAGAAAAAATTTTTTTTACTTATATTAAAAAAGTTATTACACGACGCCATATTTGGCTTCGTATGCATTCTAGCCAACTAATTTTCATTCAAATATGGCTTGGTATGCATTTAGGGAAAAAATAGTTTAAGCTTCGTGAAATTCCTTAAAACAATTGCGTTTATCATTATAACACAAAAAAACGTTACATTTTTCACATAATGTGAAAGAACGAAATTTCGAACAATTTTGGCATATTTGACGGGCGTTCTTTTTCCAAATTGGATAATGGGCAATCCCATCAGAACGCACCGACTCCAAAGGTATATCTTGATGTCTAGCTGGCGTTTTTCGTGACTTTTTCGCGGGTATTGGAGAGTCAGGCAAACTGGTGGGGGTGCCGCCTCGGCTGGATGTCGGAGTTCCAAGAATACTGGACGGACGACCGCGTTTCTTGGTAATAAGAGCTTTTCCTGCCTTTCGCATATGCTCGGATACGGCGAGTTTAAAGTCAAACAAAGGCATGTAGCAGTCTGCATTGATTCGGCGCCATAACAACCAAGCATTTACAAGGGACATGT
Organism: Pyrausta purpuralis; assembly: GCA_963924145.1. NCBI lineage: Eukaryota > Metazoa > Arthropoda > Insecta > Lepidoptera > Crambidae > Pyrausta > Pyrausta purpuralis. The sequence goes on along the minus strand of OZ001667.1, from coordinate 14,409,008 downwards.
CCAACATATGAAAAAAAATCCTCTTGTACCACTGACGAGACCGCAAATGGATTCTATAATAACCCAGCATAGAGTCCAGTAAATCTACTCCACCCATATGCTGGTTATAAACATCGACAGCTTGAGGAGAAGGTATGTAAACATATTTTTTATCTTGTCGAACATAACGCCGCTTTGTTGTCGTGGGCTCACTTCCAACGTAGGCTGAAAGAAGATTCACATTCTTGTTATCAAACCAGGAAACCAGGCTCAACTTTACTTCATCAATCACTGCTACTTTTTCTTCCATGCTTCCACGTCCTCGCTTCTTCAGTTCCTTTTCAGAAGGCATATTTGAGTTTGGCACACGATTGAGTCGCACAGTTCCTAAAGGAAGTAAACCTTTTTTGTAAAGATACACTTGCAGATTTGGGCTATTGAACCAGTTATCAAAACAAACTTTGTAGTTTTGATGTTGTGGAACTGTGGATGTCAATCTTGTGACCACATTTGAGCTTACGCCAAGATCTGGTGCATCTGAAGGGTACACATTGCTCTGGTCTCCAGCAAAGATGTCAAAGTCGTAGCTAAAACCGCTAACGCCGCTCAGGACTTGGTTTTTGTAACCCCATTTGTGAGGTTTAGCTGGGTTATACTGTTTTAATTCATGACGGCATTTGGTAGGGATTATTTGTTCATCTACGGCTAAAAACTCTTCTTTAGGGACTAACATCAAACGCTCACGAATCATATCCAACAAAGGCCGAATTTTAAATAATTTATCATGTCCATCTTCTCCACGGGCTACAAAGTTCTCATTATTATTAAAATGTAAAAATCTTTTTATAGACTCGAATCTGTTACACGTCATTATTTCATAAACTTGCGACTGTCCTACTTCTTTTGACCAATATTTCCTCGTTGACGGTAACTTCACACAGGACATAAAGATGACGATTCCTATAAATTTCTCAATTTCAGCGTTCGTGATCATTGCTGGTTTATTTATATTTTCTTGAATAGACTTGAGGTTAGACTGCTCGGTAATAAAAGTGATCATATCAGCTGTGAACAAGAACTTGAAAACGTCTGCCGGGGAATCCAGTCGTTTTATAGTATCCGGTAAATCTGTGTCACCCATAAATTTGAAATTATTTACATCATAGCTTGGCATTTTTCCTTTTTTCCAAATAACACGCTTCTTTTTAGCAGTTTTTCCTTTGGATTTGGACGTTGTTGCAGACTGTAAATTAATCAAAGGCACGTCATCTTCCTCAGAATAATCTGATTCAGACTCGGGTATAATAGTGTGTCTTTTTGGAGGTAAACGAATTGAACTTTGATCACAATTATTATCACAATCTGAATCAATATCATCATCACTCACGTTACCATCGCCAGGAATAGTATTTACATGCTTAGTAGAGCCATAGAAGCGCGCTGGATCCATTTCTGGAATGAGAGAAAAAAGCAACCTTAGATGCATACGAAGCCACATACGTGAAAAAACGTTTTGATCGGAATGCATGCAAAGCCAAATATGGCAACTTCAAAAAAAGGGGGAAAAAAGCACCAAAAATGCAAAACAAAGTAAAAATTAAAGGTTTACCATATTTTAAAAAGTTAAAATAATATAGTAATATTTTTTTTCATGTCTTTACTCACCTTTTTGGTATTTTAATTTTAATTACAAAGTAGCACTTTTTTCCTTGTACACGGCTCTTCGCACGCGCTCAACATAACCTTAAAAATATTTGACAGGTGACATTTGCAATGAACAAATTATTTACGTTCCGTTACACGAAGAAATGCTGGTTGTAATGTTAACTAGTTTTTTAAGATGAGGTTTATCGTTAGCCTATAAAAAATATATAAAGTTTGGCGTCCATTTATGGTTTCGTATGCGGTAAGGGGTTAAAAAAAAACACATACTTAATTGAACACTGAACTCACGTCGATTTTTTCTTATTTTATTTATTTTTATTTTATTTTTTATTTTTTTATATTACAAGATTCACAGCTCTAGTACAGTATGTATAAATAAACTTAAAAACTAAACTTACAGCCAATAACGAATCTACATTTTAATTTACAAAGTTTATTACCAAAATAGCAATTTGGTAATAATGTAGTGAGAGATCGTCCTTAAACGGTGTCCAAAGACCGTAATTGGTTTCATTCTGCGACAGACCATTAACGCTTTAAACCAATCCCATTTAGCCGGACCGAAGCATCTTTTGTCAATTTGTTAAGAGCCCCGCATTCATTTCTCACACCTTTTATACGCTTTGACGGTCCTTAGTCATTGTTGTCACGATTATCTTTTGAATGTAATCTTTTTAAAAGTAAGCCCCATTTTTTCTTCTAAATAATCGTATGGTATTTTATTGGAAATGGATTATTTAATCAATCAAACATCTTTTGAATTTGTGAAGGAAAAGACGCGTTGTGAAAGGAATATTGTTATTAACTTTAAAAGAATTTATCTAAATTAATCGTCAACCAAGAAGGAAATAGAACAATAGAGCGAAACCAAGGCTCCAAAGTGTTTGCAAGGGACATGTCTATTGGGCAAAGCCTGTTGACGAAGCTTAAGACGGAGGACGGCAGTGTAGCGTCGACGAAAGCAGAGGTTTTGAGGGAGATCGAAAGGTTCTATGGGCAGTTGTACACCTCAGTAGCCAAACCCGTTGATAGCTCGACCGGAGACCCACGAGCTATCCTGACCCGACACTACACTGAAGACATCCCGGACATCAGCCTCTACGAGATTAGGATGGCCCTGAAACAGCTAAAAAACAACAAGGCACCTGGCGAGGACGGAATCACAGCAGAGCTCCTGAAAGCGGGTGGAACACCGGTACTTAAAGTCCTTCAGAGACTCTTTAATTCCGTTCTGCTAGAGGGCATCACGCCTGAGGCATGGAACAGGAGTGTGGTGGTGTTGTTTTTCAAAAAAGGAGACAAAACCTTATTGAAGAACTATAGACCCATCTCACTCCTGAGCCATGTCTACAAGCTGTTTTCAAGGGTTATCACGAATCGTCTCGCACGTAGGTTTGATGACTTCCAGCCTCCCGAACAAGCCGGTTTCCGAAAAGGCTATAGTACCATAGACCACATTCATACGCTAAGGCAAATTATACAGAAGTCCGAGGAGTATAATATGCCTCTATGTTTAGCTTTTGTGGACTATGAGAAGGCCTTTGATTCGATCGAAACTTGGGCGGTGCTTCGGTCTCTTCAGCGGTGTCACATAGACTATAGGTATATAGAGGTGTTAAAGTGTTTATATAACAACGCCACCATGTCGGTCCGAGTACAGGAACAGAATACGAGGGCGATTCCATTGCGAAGAGGTGTAAGACAGGGCGATGTTATATCTCCGAAACTGTTTACAGCGGCATTGGAAGACGCCTTCAAGCTCCTGGAATGGGAAGGATTCGGCATCTCCGTCAATGGCGAATACATAACACACCTTCGGTTTGCCGATGACATAGTCGTTGTGGCAAAGACGCTGGATGATCTAGGCACTATGCTCGAAGACCTCGACCGAGTATCCCAACAAGTGGGTCTTAAAATGAACATGGAGAAGACGAAAATTATGTCGAGTTCCCTTGTTGTACCCACTCCAGTATCCATTGGGAACTCAACTCTCGAAGTTGTCGACGAGTACGTCTACCTGGGACAAGTGATCCAATTGGGTAGGTCCAACTTCGAGAAAGAGGTCAATCGACGAATCCAACTCGGCTGGGCAGCGTTCGGGAAACTGCGCAAGAGCGTCTTCTCGTCTCAATTACCTCAGTGTCTGAAGACGAAAGTCTTCAATCAGTGTGTGTTACCAGTGATGACATACGGATCCGAAACGTGGTCTCTTACTATGGGCCTTATAATGAAGCTCAAAATTACACAACGAGCGATGGAGCGGGCTATGCTCGGTGTTTCTCTACGAGATCGAATCAGAAACGAAGAGATACGTAGAAGAACCAAGGTAACGGACATAGCCTTGAGAATCAGTAAGCTTAAGTGGCAGTGGGCAGGGCACATAGCGCGAAGAACTGATGGCCGTTGGGGCAGGAAAGTTCTAGATTGGAGACCCTTCGACCAAAGACGCAGCGTAGGACGTCCACCAACAAGATGGACAGACGACCTTAAAAAGATCGCAGGATCAAACTGGATGCAGACCGCTAGTGATCGGTCGCTGTGGAAAGCCGTGGGGGAGGCCTATGTTCAGCAGTGGACGTCCTTTGGCTGATTATGATGATGATGATGAAGAAGGAAATGGCGTTGAATTGAAAATAATGGGAATATTAAATGAATAATTGAAATGATACTGTAACACTGCATATTTTTCACCGAAACTGGGTTATAAATAGTAAAGTCTATAAGTCTTTAATGCAAAAGTTACGAGAATTATTATGTGATACAAGTCACCGTCATATTTATTGTAACAATCATCATCATCTTGCATCTGCTGCTGCCGCTGCCGCGCTATTGTTGCGCTACTGCCGCGCTGTTGCCCCGCTGCTGTTGCTCTCACGTGGAGGCACTTAGGCATCAAATTTTGCTGCCAGCGGGGTGGCAACAGGCAGAGCACCGCTGTTTTGGAGGACAGGTCCATTTGATTTGACGCATAAGATCCTGCCGCTCCCGATAAACTCGAGGCAGAGGCCTTAGAGGAAGGATAAAGAGGGTTTGCTTCGTTCACCGCTTTCATCCTTCGTCTTTGCATGACAGTGATTCGTCATTTAAGTTTATCGACAAATCTATGCAGTTTGGTACAGTTCACAATTATTTTACAATATTACAGTGAATTACAATTTTGCCATCATACCAAGATCAAAATCATTTTGTATGATATCAACATCAAAGTTCCAAAGTTTTTTGGCTTTTCTATACAAACTAGCATCAGCTTATCGGCACTCTAGTATGTGAAAATTAAATACCTTCAATTAGTTTTTGGGATTATGACGTTGGTCCCATACAAAAATTTGTTGTATCTGAGTATCAGAATAAGCCGCAAGAAGGATGCAGGTAATATTCATACACCCTATGTGCTACTTAGGTACCTTCATAAATACTTAAAAAATCAACAAACTTACTCATAAATTTACCCATTCATAAGCTAACAGTGATTAAAGAGATAATTCATTTAAGAAAAGGGAATAATAACAAAAAAACACTCATGAAAAAAATAACACAAAACGAACATAACTATTTAAAAAAATAAACCGCCTAAAAACCATAAAATTAATATTCCTATCGGAATAGAAGGACAAGTAAAAGCTGTCAAACGAAACCGATTTAAGATTTCAGTAACTAACATAAGTAAGTAACATTTGTAGCTTTAAATGAGATAACCTTTCGATCAGGTGATTAAAAACAATGTTCCTAAGATAAACATATTAGTTTACTGCATGATAAACAGCCGACACAAAATATTGAACATGCAGCTCTAGTGTAAAACTAAATATTATTTCATTATATAAAATATTCATATATACATTCCCTGTGTTATTCTGTCTTTACTTTTTACGTAAATTAACGTTTGTAGAATAGAATAATCAAACTGCGTACTTTAAATTTGAAGCGCATTGGTAAATATAAGTCGTATATTAAGAGGCTTCGCTTTGGACTAATTTACCTGTTGAATGATTATTTGTTGGGTTATTCCGCTGTAATGAACAACAATCAATCACCGATCAAGTCACCATGTTTCAACAGAAATATTTTTCCAAATTATACACAATTTCACATAAATTTTCAAAAACTCAAATGGGAGAAATTTTCAGCAAGCCTTCATAAGCCTCTGAACTGTTTGACATCTGCCAAAAATGGTTCTGCTACCCATCTCTTTTTATCACACAGTTTGCTGCTAGTGACATCTCGCTTTTGTCGTTCTATTCCAAAGGGATAATAATTTTATGCTAAAAACTGACTAAAAGCTCAAAATGACATATCTGCTCTCTGTTAAGGAGAAACAAATTCATTTGAAGTTTGTGTAACATGTGCTTATACTATTGATGATCGTAAGCTTGAGGTACTGCACCGACTCTAAATTAACTTTTCTCATATACAGAGGTCATATATGCTATTTTGAGCTATATATTTAGTCAGTGCTACGAAGGCGGTTATTTTTTTATATTTTACTAGCGTACCCAGCGAACTTTGTTTCGCCCCCAGCCCCATCCCGCCCCAACCCCGTCTCGCCCCAGCCCCGTCCCGCCGAGTCCCGTAATTTTAAAAGTTAAGCATTCCCAGCGAATTTTGTTTAAACCTTAAATTACTAAAATGGCTATTAAAAATAAGGGTTGATTGTAGAAGGGTGAAAATTGAGGGTTGTATGTATTTTTGTATGTTGTATCATAAAAAAATAGAAATTAAAAATTTTGACTAAAAAATAAAAAAATAAAATTAGGGGTGGAGTACCCCTAACATTTAGGGGGATGAAAAATAGATGTTGACCGATTCTCAGACCTACTGAATACGCATATAAAATTACAACAAAATCGGTCAAGCTGTTTCAGAGGAGTTTGTCAACTAAAACTGTGACACGAGAATTTTATATATTAGATTTATTTCATGATTTTTAGTTATATTACCTATATCTCAAAAAATACTTGCCGATTTTGATGAAACGTTCACTGTTCCCTAAGTTGACATATACCTGATTGAACAAAAAAAAGAATATCTCGCTATGACTGCTCGTTTAAAAGAAATCCGTGGACAAACATATAAATATACAATCATGCATACACTGACAATATTTCGCAAACGGTTTGGAAGCCTTAATAGATCAATTTACTCAAATATTATCTCACGATGTCACATACATACACTTTGATATTAAGTACCTCTTTTTTGAAGTCGGTATTTCGTAAGTTACTGGAAACCGTGTTAATAATAATCGATTTTTCCACCAAATACCAAATGTCGGTTTGACATTATGTTTACCATTAATAAGAAAATTCAATTTAGCTGTTCCGCGCAACACCCCCCCCACCCATGACTTATGGGAGTTGTACTTCTCTGTAATATACAAGTAATGGCAAAAAAACTTCCTCACATTTTGTTTGACCTAGTAAAAAAGGCCGTTTTGTATCATAAATTATTTACCTTATCAATTTACTGTTCTTATGAGTTTTGCCTTTTTGTTTTTGTATGCATATGTAATGATTATTTATTTGATACGTGTTTTCCGGCTTTCATCATAATATCTGGGTCACGGGGAGAAAAGTGTGTGTTGCGACCACTGATTCAATATTTACAATTCATTTCTATTTACTCACTTTTTAGGAGTAATTAAAACAGCAGCTTTTTCCTTTGTCCCAAGGAATACGAGCATTGATTCGACAGATTTCCCCACACATCTTAACCGGTTCACAGAACACTAGACGAAGTCCTTTCACGTAACGTCTAGACTAGTTTAGGATACAAAGCTAACTTCAGCTATTCACACCTCGATAGGTTAGGTCAAAGCAACACACATTCCCTACTCTGTCAAAGAAATCAGAATTTCTACATGGTTATCTCTCTCTCTCATATGAGTTTGACTGTACAACTGACAGAGATGGGCAGAGATGAAAATATAGCCTTGTACATACAGCAGAGTCTTCAAATCTTAACTAGTTTAGGGTAAACGCAAACTTTGTTATATACTGCCGTGTTATACCATCTTGGAAATGCCTGGTTGGTACTGGTGACTTTGGAAGTATTTGGCTGTAGATTTATTTAAAACATACGAACAAAATAATTCTGTAGTTGCTAATGTCTAACAGCAAACAAAATTCTTGTATAGAGAAAAAAATAATTTTAAGGCTACATGAAACTAATGCCATCTTAGTATTTATTTATATCTATTTTTTTAAAAAAAAACATCAAACTAATATTAATGGTGCGTTGTGCTTAATAGGCGTAAAGGTTACTCGGTCGATAAATGTTTTAATAATTCACAAAGATATTAATATATATTTTACTACAGTTTATATTCATATTTCACAAAGGAAAACAGTGTCATTGTTAGTAGATATAAAATTAAATATATATATTTATAGCTGTTTATATTCCATGCCTCTAAGTAAATAATATCCTTTGGACATTCCCACACATCGCCATCTAGTCCCAAAGTAAGCTACTCAAAGCTTGTGTTATGGGTGCCAGACAACGGATATAATACTTAAATACTTTTTGTTTGTAAATATATACATGATATACATAGAAAACACCCAGACCATTACAAACAGACATGTTCATGCACACAAATGTTTGTATTGTGCGGGGATCGAACCCGCACCAGCTGCGTAGCAGGCGATTTCTAGACCACTACACCAGACGGGTTTTAAAATATAAAAGCTTATTTGAGGTGGTCTCGATTGGCTGCAATACAGTCCTTTAATCGTTGAGGCCAGATATCTATAGAAGCACGCACTCTTTCCATTGGAAAATTCTTCACTGGCAATCGTATGGATTGTTTTAGGGACTCCAAATTATCATGGCGGTTAGAGCAAGCTGTAGTCTCTAAAACTGACCATAAAACATAATCCAGCGGATTAAGATCGGGAATAGACGACGGCCAGTCTTCAGCTCTGATGAAGACCGAAACGTTCGCTTCTAACCAAGTCTGCGTGGACTGAGTTTTATGACCCGGCGCCGAGTCTTGTTGGAAAGACCATGCTTGGTTATTGAACATGGTGTTGTTATGGGGCTTAACTACCTTCTTAAGAATGGTATCTTGATACACTTGTGCTGATGTTTTGATACCTTTTTCACAAAAATATGGCTCAATCACTCCTTCATAGCTAACACCCGACCAAACCATCACTGAAGGGCATTTCTACAGAAGCGACTGATTGACCGACTGGAGCAAAAAACCTACCTTTAAAATTGAATAACGTGTCTGAAAAAAATCACACGTATTTATACAACTCTTGGCCTGATGGAGAGCATATCAAGAAGACCACCAGGTTCTACATACGGTCTAAAAAAAATCGGAAAGTTCAAAAACGGGCAGAATTTGGCCTAAAATGGAGTGTCCGGTTTCCAGAATTTACTCGTTTTCGTTTCATAACTTTTAAAATAATAAGTTGCTATAATTCCTACATTCCTATAACAAGGAATAAATAATGAAGCCATATACGTGCTTGCATATATCGTGAATCCTTAAATTTGAATACAGTGACACATTTAAATTTTGTCCGAGGCTTGTGCCTCAATTCGGTGAAATTTACTTTTATGTACCTGTAGCACTAACCATGCATAATAGGAACGCGCACTACTTGTTCCCATCATCTGACAGTTGCGCCCGAGCGGACGAACAGTGTAAACGGGAGATCTGTAGCACTCAGGAGCAATTTTCAGAGGTACGAAATCGTTCGGTGTTTTTGGTACAGGGTAATTTCTCAAATCAGTGTGCCACCTCGATTATGTATCTAAAGTATTTTATGAGTTTTGTGCTAAAACTATTGAGTGTTTAACAGCTTTCTATCATTAGGTTTAGTAGAAATTACTGTAAGTCATAACATTTTTGGGTAATTTGATATTTTCTCAATTCCATGGATATCAATTCCGTGGAAAATGGTGCACCGAATTGAGAAAACTTACACCGAATTGAGGTTTTACTTTTATATTATTAATTTAGCTAATTGTTGTTGTTGATTATTGTTGTTTATTGAGAAAATCAACAGTACATCCATTGCTATAACTCACGTTTTAATACATTGGGTATGGCCAATTACAGATCTCCCTATAAATTATCAGTAAGTTAGTACAAAAATACTAACAAGTTTCTTAAAATTGACAAATTAACAATTCAACAATAATATATTACGAACGTACCTAACATATTCAATTTCCTATTTTATGTGATTAATTGTTTTTAAATATTAAATTATTATAAAATATTTTATGTGATTAATTGAATTGAAATATTAAATGTTACAAAATATTATGAAGACATAATTTACTAACAAACATTGTGCACCAAGTAGCTAGTTATGGAACCCCCTCGCCCTTCTGTCTTAGATTAGGGTTGCCTCAGCATATTTAAGGGCAAGCTCATGTATTTTGTTATCGACTTAGCCGTTTCAGCCTCAACGGCCCGTGCCTGTATTTAGAATTAGTAAGCCAGTAATAAATCATCTTCGAATCGGTGCAGACATTACTCGCATTTTAATTTTAATTAATTTAGTTAGTTTTTAAAAACTCCCTACCCGGCTCCCCATACATAACTGGCGCAGCCGGATTGGATTTTTCAAGGAGTTTCCGCTTTTTCCCTGTGTGTCTAAATTCACAATTAAGGGAGATTGAAACAGCTCTAGCCTTAAGTAAATTGTCAGTTTTACATCAATCCATAGTTAATTCGAAAGAATTACTAAATCATTTAAAATCGATAGCTCAATTTGCAAATCTTATGTATTTACCTAACGAGGTATTAAATTAGAGGATTTTTTTTAAAATTAGAGGAAACAATGTATGTCAAATCATACGTAAAGAAAGACAAGGTAACATTTATAATGGAGATACCAATAACTGATAATCATACTTTAGTTATTAGAAGATTTATTCCTTACCAATATTCCACGAGTCACAAAACATCACAAGCTCGCTGCTGGCGACCACTTCTTATGTACGACAGACAACCAAGCTCTCTACCATGAACCTACCTGTGCGGAGCAGCTTATGGATTTTGACAATACTCTCACACATTGTCACCAGCATCAAATTCAAATCGAAGAAGTAAGAATCCAGAGGGTTAATACCAACAATTGGATCTTGTATAGTCGAAGACCAACAAAGATAACTAGTCTGTGTGATAACCACGACCGTAAGCAGCCTATTTTTTTGACTTACCTCGTTACTATTGATGAACCCTGCAACCTTGAAGTCCTTGGACTCAAAATAAATCACCATATCTACGAGTCGCTAGATACCGCGAAACCGATCTCGATCATAAACTTACCTGTGATGCACGGTCATACGAATCTATCAAGCACACACGCACTAAACATGGTTGGAGTTAACCTGGATAAAATAAAATATATGTCATGTGCTCTAAAGCACAGTGCGAAAGTGGAAAGTGTTTTGAGTGATAAAAAAGACATTAACTTCAGTGTTGATTTAGGTTATTTTGTCATATTATGTTTAGTTATAATATGTTTAATTGTATTCCCTTTATATGTGTTGCGTAAAACGTTATTAAAAATTTTGCGAAATGATCGGAAAGATATTGAAAATGATCGTTCTGATAATTACACTCTTAGGGAGGGAGGAGTTATGGAACCCCCTCTCCCTTCTGTCTTAGATTAGGGTTGCCTCAGCATATTTAAGGGCAAGCTTATGTATTTCATTATAGACTTAGCCGTTTCAGCCTCAACGGCCCGTGCCTGTATTTAGAATAAGTTAGCCAGTAATAAATCATCTTCGAGTCGGTGCAGACATTGTTCGATTTTAATTTTAATTAATTTAGGTAGTTTTTAAAAACTCCCCACCCGGCTCCCGATACGTAACTAGCTACTATCATGTGGTGAATTTAAACTTTCGTTCAGTTAGCAGAATGATTCTTTTAGCGCTTCAATTAAGTAAAGCAATAAAGAATAAGGATAAGGATAAGATATAAATATATACAATAAAGATAAAAAGACAATATAAATTGAAATTGAAATTGAAATCATTTATTTCAGAAACAGTTTCCATACATTCTTAACCTTATACCATTATACAGAAATAAAACAAATAAAATAAAATGCTACCTACTTAAAAATACACCCGAGCAGTCCGATCCAATCCCAGCTACAAGTTCTAATAGAACTTAAAGCTAGGATTAGACCGAACGTGTATGGATGAAATTTTTTTTTTTTTTATAAAACAATAAAGATATAAATACATATCGATAATATATAGTATTGTGTTATATTTTTTGAAAATTGTAATGTTTAAATTGTTTGAGTTTTAAAAACAAGACTGATTATTAGTTATATCGAAAAATAAACATGTTGATCAGTTTTTTTTATTATTAACATTACAAATAATTATTGATATAGATAGGCACATAAACTATTAATCCGATAGACCAGCAGTCAGTTAACATAACGCTTTAGGTATTTTTTATTATTTTGATTATTCAAACACATTATATATTCAAAATAAAATGCAATACAATACAATACAATACATTAGATAATGTTGCATCTATTCTCAATTCAGTGATTCATTTTCTCAATTCGGTGCATCGTTTTTTCAATGCGGTGCTTTCTCAATTCGGAGCCTAACTTTTCTCATAGATCAATCAACAAAATTTAGGCAAATCATTATTTTATGTTTCAGGATGGAGTAAACTTCATTTTTTATTATTTAAACTACTACAAAATCCAAATAAAAAATCAACCACCGAATTGAGAAAAAAAGTGACCTTCTGTAGAAATGTCCTGAAGTCGGGTAATGCCCACGTTGCACTCTGCCGACTAATTGGGAAGCTTCCTTAGAGGTTTGTACCGTCATTTTGTTTGTTAAAATATTGCTCAATAGTAAAGATTTTCTCATCCGTAAACAAAATTTTTCTGTGACCTCCCTTTGCTTCAGTAGTTTTTTCGATTTTACCACCTTATTCTTTTTTTTAATTATCAGTTAAAAATGACCAGTGCGTCTCTTATAGGCTTCAAGTCCTAAGTCATCTTTGAAAATACGCGACATGGTTCTGGGTGCTATCTTCATCTCCCGAGATAAAATCTTTTGCTTTCGGACAGGATTTCTGCGAATTCTTTCCCTTACTGCTTTGACCACTTTTTTCGTACGAACACTACGTGTACGGCCAGATCTCTTTCTGTCACAAACAGAGGAGGTCTCATTGTACCTATTGATAGCCCGATACACAAACATTTGGCTAATACCAAGCGTATGGAGAGTTTTAAAAATGGCATTTGGCTCCATACCAACTTTGTGTAATGCAATCACAGCGATTCGGTTCTCTTTATCACCCCACTCCATTTTAATATTGCAAAATATTATAAAATGTATTGGCGCCAAAATTAGAAAACACAATGAGCAATCGTTTAAAAATGACAGATTCTACATTCAAACGTAATATATTTCTTATTTTTGATTGTAACAGTATTTATGACCAGACTGCGTATATTATCAAAACTAGATAACTACAGACTTATGAGTATAATCTTAATTCTATTACAGAAACTTTACTATATCACGCCCAAACTTAAGCAGCTACTCAGTTTTTACTCGCAATCGTATGAAATATGTGATTTATAACACCCAAAGGAGAAATAACGAAACGTACCTTGCGAAATATGTAAGATTTAGAGCTGGGTTAACATCGATATTCAATTACATCGATTCATAGACCGTTTTTAGTACAGATTTATCCTGCGGTAAATACCGACGATACATTAACCAAGAGATAATTCTACATATCACTTTTTTGAGACGACACTTTTCAACCCTTGACACAAAAAGAGTCATATAAGTTAAGTCAGACAAACAGTCTGTGGTAACGTAGCTCCGAAACGGAGAAACCGATATTCGTCTAGTTTTTGAGGGACATAAATAATTTGGTAAATCCCGGGTGTTCTTAACCATGTTTTATGAAAATCTGTTAAGCTGTTTTTTTTTTTACCAGCGACGGGTTTTTTATTGAAATTAAAATTGTATGGTATATATATTGCATGAGCCGTTAGTACACCAACACATTCACATGCTGCACGCAAAATTCCCATATGCTATGTCTCTCTCTAAAATACAAAATAAGCTCGTGTACAAACGATGTTATTACACCCAAATAAAGGTTTTTTTGCATCAAATAATTTTTATTCTTTACGATATTGTAGATCATGTTTGAAACATATGTCTGCTATCCCCATTTCTGTACAACCAATAACATATTTTCTTTTCGACATAATGCTTTCCTTTGTAACCAACTTAAAAAAGGAGGAGGTTGTTATTTTTAATTCTCGTAAGTATTTTTATTTATGGACCAATTTAAAAAAAAAACTTCTAGAGGTTACAGCTTATAGTTAGTCCAATTGGTAAAAATATGGTGTTTTTTAAACTAGTATCTTAATGGTGACATGTTTTAAGTCTGTAGTCTTCATTGTACAGAGCTGAGCTGGCCTTTTTCAGGGATAGTTGCGACTGACTTAAAAAAACATACTCCATTTTAGGTGATCAATTTCTTTTTTGAGTTGGTGCCCTAATGGATGTAGCCCGAGATGGCCATAGCAATGGCACTAATTTAAAAAAGGTAATTATTCAACTAAATTGTTTTTTATTTATTTTTTCCTGTAAGTGTAAAACTTTTGGAGTCATTTAGGTGTTAATTTCAATAAGTTAAAACCTCTTCTATAGCCAACAGGCTATAGAAGAGGTTTTAACTTATATTACTTACTAACCAGCAACAGCTGGGGAAGTTTCTTGTTTTATCGACTTTGTCTACGATATCTGAAAGCTTAAAGATTATTACTTATTTACGTGCAGATTATGAGTAATTCAACAAATTAGTGTGATAAATTAATGGGTATTGATTTATTTAGTGATTGTTATCTTATCGGCGTGTAAAGTATGATCAATTATTGGGTATCTAAGATGTTTTTAAATTATAGATAAGTCGTACACGCTCTAAAATCAAGTCAATCAAGACGAAAGGCAGGTAATTGCCTAGAGTGCCGGGCACGCTATCTTTTTGCGGCTATACGTCCCGACAGCGTCTTATTTCTCGTTTTCTGGCAAAAATGCCTTCCTGTGTGTTAAGGAGTTGTACCAATTACATTGCAACTATTAGAGACAAGAAAAAAGTGTCATTTCATTCATAAGTATGTTTGTTATTTATTAAAACTTAAAAAGCGTTTTTAGTATTTACCATAATTTGGTAATGGCTGACATTAGGCTTAAGAGCGAGATGTCAAGCGCTTGCGCCAATGAGCACTCAGTAGCAATCTGTACGTAAATTACGTACTAATGTTATATATTTATCATTCAGTACGTAAGTTACGTACTAATGTAATTTATTTCTTTCTATCAACAGGCATGCCCAATCATTTGTCTCTATTAGCGCTAAGTGTCGTAATACACAACTATACGTTCGTATAGAGAAATCCTTGCGCCACTTTAAAATGCGTTAATTTTGGCGTATAACCCTGGCTATCCCTTTGAACTTCATTGTTAGGTATTGATTAATTTTGTGTATATCCTCTTATCAGAATGTATCTTTTATTATGTTGCCTACGAAAATTTTGACTAGAAATACTTATCACTTAGAAAAGGTTTTGTATAACGCGATAGACAAGTATATGATAACATTATGACTTTATTGAGAAGATTGATAAAAAGAAAGAAAGAAAGATGTATTTATTTACATAAACACGTCTACAATTGCTTAGTATTTACAATCACAGTAGCAATAGATGTTGATTTAATTAATTACATTTAGTTAGTATCAACATGTTTTACCGAAACTCGGCAAGTAAATATGTAATGTCAATATTGTATTATAACGTATTTATGATCATTTGCTTTTCTTTTCTTAGGTTACAATTCTTGAATATATTTTTTTCATCTAAATCAGTTCGAGTTTCAAGCATTACATTGGATTCGAAATTGCATTGGGAAACACATGTTGACGCTCTGGCTGGAAGACTCGTTTCAGCTGCCTTTGCAGTGAGAAAAATTAGACATTTGACTGATGTTGAAACAGCAAGGCTTGTGTATTTTAGTTACTTTTACAGTATAATGTCTTATGGTCTTCTCTTATGGGGTTCTTGATTTGTATCATTTTTGAGGTAGCTAGTGGTGACTGAGTTTGTTCCGGCGTTTCTTCTCAGTACTTGCCAAATCGTCTGTGTCTTGTCTCGAAGCGCTAGTAGGGCTCAATACATGTTCTAGCCCCATACGGGCTATTATTGATTGATATTACACAAATTATTGATGTTTATCAGTGGCATTTTGTGTCCTAAATTGAATAAATTATTTTTGACTTTGACTTTGAGCTTATTTGATGCATAATGTAGTACATAACATGTTTGTTCTGAGGTAGTAAACAGCTGAAACATTTCAAAAACTTTTCTCCACCGGTAGCATATAACAATTTTTACCCTGTATAGAATATGTCATGGTATTTTTAGCGTCATGCATACAAGATTGACGCGTAGACTGAAATCCGACCAAACCGCGCACGGATGCTATTTTTATCGATAAAACCAATCGATTTTCGCCCGCCCTAATAAGATTGATTAGCACCATTTTGGAGTGAGCTATATTTCATAGCGTACCATCGATCATTTCGTAAAGACTGGAGATATTGATTCAAATTGTATTGTTGGATTAAGAAATAAATAAAAAAAATACATTGGTCCCTGGTAACTGATCGGTTTATATATTTTTGCACTTAATAAATATAATTTACGGAAGTGAAAAAAAGTGTAACAAGTGTACTGGTTTGACCATTTTAAGTCAGATTACCTACATAATTTCGAACTTTGTACCCTTATGACTCTGTTCTTTAAGAAGCTACAAATTAACTATCATAAGTTTTGTCATTACAATTACTGACCTGTAATTATATTTCTGGGTTTCCCTCGATTACACCAATATCCCATCATCAGATCCCAAAATTGGACGACCCGTCTGGTGTAGTGGTCGAGAAATCGCCTACTACGCAGCGGGTGCGGGTTCGATCCCCGCACACTACAAACATGTGTGCATGAACATGTCTGTTTGTATTGGTCTGGGTGTTTTCTATGTATATCATGTATGTATTTACAAAAAAAAAGTATTTAAGTATTATATCCATTGTCTGGCACCCATAACACAAGCTTTGAGTAGCTTACTTTGGGGCTAGATGGCGATGTGTGGGAATGTCCAAAGGATATTTATTTATAAAATGGCAACAATAGGACCAACTAGAAGGTATACCCTCTAGGTAGGCGAACTGTCTTAGAATTGTTTTGTCAGTATCTTGAACACATGAATAGAATACATAGGTTGGAAATAACATGGTCTAAAAACTACGATAAAAACCACTGGTTCTTGTATTTATGACAAACTTAGATGATGGTGTGGACATCCATCATGAATAAAGTTATAAAATAATTTTGTGGTTACTGGTCAGTAATATTGAAGGATTTAATTGTAAAAAAAAACTTTGAGCTTTGTTTCATAAAATTTCCATAAAAAAGAGCCACAATTTTTTTTTCTTGTCCCCCTAGACAAACAATGTCCTTAAATAAGAATCACTTAAAGTCAACATGATGAGAACTCTCAAAAGATAAATTTTCTGATAAATAAATTATTTTATCTTGTCACGGATTAAATACGAAATACTCAAGTCTCGTTTTAATAAAATTGTAATTTTACATTAACGATTAAAGTACCATCAATCCTATACAAATAGTGAGTGTCCATATTTATTCCCGTTCTTATAAAACATTGAATGCCCGCGTCCATCATAACTTGCTGATGACGGCACTAACTCAATTAATATAGGAGATCATTTGAGAATTCAGTCAGTTGATTTCGAGCACGCAATCATGTTTATCATACTGTTCGTGTGTGGTCTGGTAGTGGGAGCACAGTCGGGGATCTCAAAACTAGTCAATATAAGCCAAGGCCCTGTGAAAGGATATAAAGCACACAATGCCGATGTTTTTCAATTTTATGGTATCCCGTACGCTACTGCGCCTACAGGAAGAGACAAGTTTAAGGTTAGTTGCTGAAAATTTGCTGAATAACAAAAATAAATTCCTGGTTATTTCAGTAAATAATCAGTTAATTACCAAAGTTTTTTTAAAGTAAATAAAACAAAAATGTATAAAAAACGCGTATGTGCAAGTCGGACTCGCACACAAAGGGTTCCGTATCTATATTACTAAATGTGTTCGCATTTTTATTGCCCTTAAATGTCTTGCACAGTTTTGGATAATATGTCACTTGTTCTACTGATTCCTCTATTTCTATATATATGTAATTTCTAGCGGTCCCCCGCGGCGTCGCCCGCGTAAATTTTGGATATCCCGTTAATTTTTTTCTCGCCTTTTAAACCTTCCCTAGACCTCCACGAACATTTCAAGACTAAGATAAATCCGTTAAGCCGTTCTCGAGTTTTAGTGAGACTAACGAACAGAAATTCATTTTATACATATAGATAGATATATATATTATATGCTTTAAAGCGACGGCTGCGCCACGGTTCGATCCCCGGGTTGGGCCAAAAAAAAAAATACGTACCTGCGTTTTTCTGTTCAGTAATTCTCAGGGTAGCCCGAAGTTTGGAAGTTGGCGGTGTTTCACCCCCGTGCCTCGGAAAAGCACGTACAGCCGTTGGTCATGTGCATGATCTCTCTCTGGTCGTGTCAGATTGCTGTCCCATCATAAGAATGAAAGGAATAGAGAGTGCATCTGTGTTTGCGCACACACTTGTGCACTATAATATGTCCCGCGCAGTCGGTTAGTCGTTGTGACTGGCCACCGTAGTCCTATGATGACTATTATTACTGATTACTAAACATGATGAGAATTTGTAGTTAGTTAGTAATCATGGTAACTAACAACATGAAGTAATCGAAAAAAGAATTTAGACATTTTGATTACTATCTACAATCTTAATGTGTCGATGACGTCGATGGCAGAATGATGCTTTTGAACGTTAACTGCCGATGCTTCGACGGCGTGTCGACGGCTTGCTGATGGCCAAAAAACGCTTCTAACATATCGAAAATAACGAAAGATGCCTTGACGGCGTGTCAACGACGTGTCTATGACTTATCGATGGGGGAAAGACATTTTAACATGTTAAAAATAGCGTATCGATGACATGTCGACAGCATGACAACGGTATATTGATGGAAAAATGAAGCTTCTGAATGTTAAGTCCTAATCGCCTTGCAACTTGCTTTGCTACAACCTAAGAAATCGCATTCTAAGCCACTGTTAAGTCTTAAAGATCTTAATTCCTTACCGTATTCAATTTCTGTGTCATTGGAAATTTTGGGAATGTTTCCGGAAACATTGGGAATATTCCCAGTAAATTACCATGAGATTTTACTGGAAATTGGGAATATTCCCCGCGGATATCACTAGACGGGGGTTAGGAGCGAAACAAAGTTCACTGGGTCTGCCAGCTATTAGCTATTTGTTTTTGGAGTCGGTGCCCGGATGAATGATGCTTGAGATGGCTAAAGCGATGACACTGTCTCCAAAATTAAATTATTTGCGAAAAAATATTCATACATATATTAGATAGTTACACCTGTTATAACTCAATAAAGGCTGAGCCAATTTGACTGAAAAATTGAATTGCTACGCTACTTGACACTCAAATAATTAATGGTTTAATTTTCAATGTTATTCATATTAGTTCAAGTGGTAAGTGCCTAGTATATTTACTGTGCCACAAAGATCATCTGGCCGATGGATGACATTGACAGAGGGGCCCCAGCATTCAATGAGGATAGCCAATGCAAAAATCTCCCTTGATTCAATGAGTTTAGGAAGATGTTTAACGAATCACCCCAAGCATTACAAAGTCAAGGAGAAGGGTTTTAATTTAAACCAGTATAAACTTGTATGTTTGAACAATGCATTTTCCACTGATTTAAAATCGAAAAACAATGGTATAAATAATAAAACTAAAAACTATGAAAAATTATAACATTATTTATAGATGAAATAGTAAACCAAAAATTTGCGCACGGGCGGGACTTAAACCAGCAACTTCTTGGCTAACCGGGCCAAACGCTCTACCAATTGAGCTACCGTGCTGTTTGTCGTATCTTGAGAAATTGGTGGTCTTTTACGGATATGCCATCACGCGTGACGTAATGACGAGCAGAAAATTTTTGGTTTCTTATTTTATCTTAATGAATATAAAATATGACACTGTGAGTGCTTAAAAACATTCTAAAACCATTATTTATTGAGTTTAGCTCTACGGTACGTAGACGCACACGGATCAAAAGGCCGCCGGCGGTTGCATAAACAAAAGCATAACAAAAGCCTGTTGATAAACACATGCACGAGTAAAAAGAATTATTTTAAAAGTTTACACATAATATGCAAAATACAAGATTAGGAAAAGCGGAAAATCGCCTGTAAGCTAAAGAATGTTTGACTACACAGCGTTAGTTCTAATTTTCGCCGTCGGCCAATAGATCCGTGTGGCACTGTTAGCAGTTAAATATTAGACAGAAATATTGGCAGTATGATAAAAAACTGGCCAAGTGCGAGTCGGATTCGCGTACTGAGGGTTCCGTGCCAATTTTAACTTAATAAGGGAATCCACTTACTTTTATTTGGCAAAAATACCACAATATTTTGTTGACAGCAAATACAACTTTGTTTTTGATAGTGTTTGTATGATGAAGAAAGTTATGTTTGCAGTTGTTGAAAATGCGTCTGTCCGTCAGTCTGTCTGTCTGTCCGTCCGTATGTCACAACCACTTTATTCTGTAAATGTAACTTTAAGCATCACACCGTTGAAGTTTGGTAGAAAGATGTATCCTGTTAACCACTTTACGATTCTCATACAAAAATAAAAAATAATAATGATATTTAAGGGGGGCTCCCATACAAGAAACTAAAATCGTATTTTTTTGTCAAACCTATGCGTTCGTGATGGCTATTTTAGGTCTTTTAAAATTACAAAGAGGTTCCTAAAACTATTTTCTTTTCAATTCTAAAGTTTAAAGACGCTTCCCAATGGTAAAATGGGCGTCCCCCTCCTTTAACTGTTAAAACAACGAGTGGAAATTTTGAATAAAATATTTATGTAGATCTTAACAAATACTTTCAACAAAATTGGTTTGGACGGGATCGAACTAGTAGTTTTTGAGATATAGCACGTTTTCAACAACAGCTACCATATTAACACTATGAGAAACAAAGTTATATTTGCTGTCAACAAAAGAATATGGTATTTTATCTAAGTGGAAGTAAGTGGATTCCCTAATTCAGTTCAAATAGGCACGGAACCCACAGTGCGCAAGTCCGACTCAAATTAAGTTTATCAGGGTTCACAGGATTCGGGAAGTAAATAGGAATGCACTTTAATTTCAAAAGGCTAAGGCCCCTTGAAATGAGCAAAATAACACACATTTGTGCATTTAAGTCAATCCTCAATAATAAATACTTTATTTCTCAACAATGTATATTAATTTGTGTGACAATGTTCAGGCGATCATTATGGAGCCTTTCGGGCGCTGTAAAATAAGTTGTATAGAGAGAGGAAACTTGACAATAAAGAAAAGTTTAATAATTTCTTATTCATTTTAATAACAACCTAATAATCTGTGATCAATCAAAACGGTGCAAGAATAGCCCCTTGAGTTCCATGACAATCTTCAAAGTTTTATGAGCGAGTGGCGTCAACGAAACGAGTTAAATTGTATAACCTACAATTCCAAAGAGCCACTAAAATGCCACTCAATTGCTACCGACGCTTCCACGCATTCACGTTGTTCACAAGTGTTCAATCACCTATTAATAACCAAACATTTGAACGAACCCGCCGGCTATGTAAACACGTAAGTAATTTGCCAGATACTTGACCTTGATGCTTGGTTGAAATATTATTTACGAGTATGCTATGGATACTTTAAATACTTAAGACTACTACACTTTGCGTTCCCTGTTTATTTTTAAATTTGTTACGAGCGGTGTTGTAGTTTAGTCGATCATTTACTAGTATTATAAACACAATGTCTTTTTATTACAATTAAAAAATAAAAACAAACGATCCACAAGTAGAAAATTTTGCAGATCTATATGACCTTATATAAACCATAGTAGTAGTAGTCCCCCTAGCCGATTTCGACTACGGTGGCCAGTCACAACGACTAACCGACTGCGCGGGACATATTATAGTGCACAAGTGTGTGCGCAAACACCGGTGCACTCTCTATTCCTTTCACTCTCATGGCCTGATGGGACAGCAATCTGACACGACCGGAGAGAGTTTAGGCGCAGGACCAACGGCTTTACGTGCTTTTCCGAGGCACAGGGGTGAAACACCGCCAACTTCCAAACTCCGGGCTACCCTAAAAAATTCGGTTGGTCAAATCAACTTTATGGTAGACTTGACTTAGAAACAGAATGATGATTTAATCCAGAATTAGCGTTATCCTATGTTAAATCATCATGCGCAAGTGGGCCTTTGTGAGCTATGAGCCGATTTTACCAACTTCAGATAGGACTTATCCGACCAACAGTATATTCAAATCAATTCAATCTGCTAATTTCAGAAAGCAAGGATCCATATTGTTGCTAGTCATAAAAGAAGATAAAATAAACTTATAAATTATTTTAGTTAGTAGAGATACTCTTGGTAATATAATAGATATGTTTTGCAGTAAAAATTACGGAAATCCTATTAGGCTTATGGTCCCCCTTAGCCGCGACCGCCCACTTCACAGTACTACCTAAAGCAGACACACTTGAAATCTGCTTTCGGAACAGATTAGCCACCTTTTCCGGGTCAGTGATGCTCGCCACATACGCAGGGAGACTCGACTTGCTTTGTAGTTGGTTGGTGGTCTTCAGAAATCTACCAAAGTCTTTTTACGTGTCGAATTAAGCTTTTATATCTAAATTAATTTGTTCTTGATGATATTGAAAATATTTTAATTTAGTTTTAAACACCCTACGCGACTGCCTCATTTTTTTGTAAGCTTCCCCAATTGTAGGGGCCTCGTATAGTAACCAGTTTCTGTTGCATGATCGATACTCTTCGTGAGCACAACTCACATGCCTGTTCCAGCCTGTCATATACTTCCGATTTTTGACCTGATCGACCCCAAAGTATAAAAGTATAGCACCATTCTAAAGTGTAGATACTATTTCAGAGTACATTCTATCTAATACAAGAAAAAAATATTTGTATTACTACAATGTTCATTATGAGAACATGCAATACATTCAGTTGGAAA
The DNA here is from genome assembly GCA_963924145.1 of Pyrausta purpuralis. Lineage (NCBI taxonomy): Eukaryota > Metazoa > Arthropoda > Insecta > Lepidoptera > Crambidae > Pyrausta > Pyrausta purpuralis. Next base: position 14,386,110 of record OZ001667.1, on the reverse strand, counting down.
ATCATAGATTTATTGATTTAAACTTATATGGTCATTAACATTAGAATTAAAATAAAAGTAGGACTTCGAAGTAGGGTAGACCGATATGTCTGCCAAAAACAGCTTATCCGCAACAACTTCAGTTACGCCGTGACCATGGTACTTGCAACAGTGCCGAAATATCGGAAACTCAAAAATAATGAGGTACATGGTAGCAATCCCGTTACAATCAATTCTAATCATATTTTAATCGATCGAATGTTATTTCTTTCATGCCACCTTAATTTATTACTTTGAAGTTGAAAATTGGGAACGTTTTATTAATTGTCATTAAATTACTTTTGAATACAACAGGGTTATGGTCTGATTGATTAACATCATACAAGACAGAGCCACAAGTGACTAACTGACATACCGCTCTCATATCACGACACAATGGTCTAACCAGCGCCGCGACCCACTCGCCTGACATACAAATGTGTGCGTGTCCCCAGGAGCTATCATGAGCAGCATAGACCCACCACTAGTCGTCACATATGGCTATTAGTTAACAAAAGAAATGCGACCCAGAGTGTGCGTTAAAGCTCCTAAAGCTACAACAGACTCAATACAATGACAATCAATGATTGCCACATTCTCACTAAGACATTGAGTAAATTGAACTAGATTATCATTCTTGCCATTTTAAAAATGCATGTAAACCGAAAAGATAAACATGGACGAATTTCGCACATAAGTTTTATTGCCACTAGTCGATTACTTTCGCAATGCACAATAGAAACTGACGAAAATATTGTCTTCCACTACAAGACAGCGACACCTCCATATGGTCTTCCCAATAAAATACGACCGATTTTAAAATGTCATTTAGGTAAATCATTACTGACGAATAGGTGACGTTTTCGAATTAGGCGTTTTGTATTGTATTCGAGAAATATTCCTTATCTGACATTGGTAAAATCTTCTCTAAAAGTATAGATGTTGTAACCAAAATTTTTGTGTAAAATTATTTAGAAACCTTTATCATTTTCAGGAGCCCCTGCCAGCACCAGTATGGACAGAACCTCTAGAAGCTGTAAATAATAACATAATATGCCCTCAATATGGAAGTGAAAAAAACCGGAAAGACATGGTGAGAGAGGATTGTCTTGTTGCCAACGTTTATGTACCTGACACAGAAACTAAAGATTTACCTGTCATGGTTTGGGTCCACGGAGGAGCATTCCAAATAGGGAATGGAAATATGCATACTCCCATACAGCTTGTCAACACTAAAAGGATAATTGCCGTGACATTCAACTACCGTGTAGGTCCTCAAGGTTTTCTCTGCCTGGGAACCGAGGAGGTACCTGGGAATGCTGGCATGAAAGACCAAGTAGCTCTACTTAGATGGGTACAGAATAATATAAGAGATTTTGGTGGTAATCCTGATGACGTCACAGTTGTAGGATGCAGTGCTGGTGGAGCATCTGTAGATCTCCTTTTGTTATCAAAAATGACAAACGGCCTCTTTAAGAGGGCAATCGCTATGAGTGGAGCTAATGTCGGTGTATTTGGCGCTCAGGCTGATCCAATTGAAAATGCTAGAAATTACGCTAAAAAAATTAAATACCATGGGGAAGATGATTTTGAATCACTTGTTGAATTTTATAGAAACGTGCCACTTGATCAGTTAAATTCATACTCATTGTTGGAGACCAAAGATCTGGCTGTCGTTTTTCAACCGTGCGTTGAAAGTGACTTGGGTAGTGAGCGATTTTTAGATGACACACCAGTAAATATCATAAAGAAGGGCGATTATGTTCGATATCCTTTGCTATACGGATTCGCTAACATGGAAGGACTTTTCCGGACAATGCTTTTCGCATCATGGAAAAAGTTTATGCTATGCAAAGATCTGTAACCTTACAAGCTCAAGCTGGCAACAATCAAGTGTATTTCTTCATATACTCCTTCGTAGATAAGAACACACAGTACATTCCATACACAAATATACAAGGTGCTACTCATTGCACTGAAAGCCGTGCAGCAATGGATGAAGATGAAACCAAAATCACACCAGAATATAAAATCATGAAGCAGAAAATGCGTGAAGTTTGGTTGGACTTTATAACGACTGGGTAAAGTGTATTTTACTGACTTAGTTTTCAACATTTGTACTATTTTTGTTGTTGTGGTACCACCGTTGTGTCTGATTTCCATAACACAAGTGCATTGGCTACTTACTTTGGGATCAGAGCAATGTATGTGATTGGTGTCCAATATTTATTTATTTATTTTCTAAGCATCTTTCTGTTTGAATTAAGTGACAAATTTCACCACAATGCGGCTAAAGAATCCTTTATTAAATTTTTCTTTAAGTCTTTGTATTGTTTCAGGAATCCTACACCAGCAGGTTCATCTTTACCCAAATGGGAACCTTCAGGTGAAGGAAGATCACCTTTGATGAACTTCGGAAACGTGATCCAAGTGACAGGGCCTTTTGAAGAAGAAAGAATGCATTTCTGGGATAACATCTACGAGTGTTACTACTGTCAGCCAGTACCACCTTATGAATACTGAGTGTATGAAAAAGAAACAACAATAAATGACTGATAACTAAGTATTTTTACTGGTGCGAATACGACCCAGTTAAGAAACATGCCAAGGCTAACTTTAATTTTACTTTATATTTTCATTTACTTTTCTGAATACGACATCTGGATAGAAAATTTAATTTATTGCGAGGATCCCGAGGATCTGCAATACAATACAAAAACAACAAACTTTTATCGTATGGGGACTTGACGACAACTAATGGTGCGATTGAACTTGATTGAGCCCTTCGATAATCGTTGAACGTTCTCCGTTTTTCTCAGCTATTGTTTTTAAAGTATTTACTAGATTTGTAAGTGCAGTAGTCTTAAAAAATACAAAATTATATTCGTTTTATCATTGACAAGCATTTAATTGCAAAATTAATAACACATTTCATAAGTTTATTACATTACAATTTTGTAAACTTTGTCTCAAAGAATGTCTCTTGATATTTCAAGACTACCACCATATAGCCGTTTAGGGAAGGGCCACTTCAGCTCAAAAATATTTTAATCTTTATATACATATATAAAAATAATCCATATTCTTCTTGATCACGGCATCACCTGTTAACGGCTATACCAATTGCGCGTATTTTTGTTGTGTTTGTTATTGTCAGGAGAAAGATAAAACATCTGTCATCAAAAAAAAAACTGTATCTCCATTTCTATGCGTCATCAGCTCCAATCAGCTGTAATTCAGTAGGAGAATCTAATATGCCGTGCTATAAACCAATAAACGTACCCAAAGGGAGTCCTCAGGGTGATTACATAACTCTGAAGCGACGGTAAAGCGTTTGCAATCCATGTGTGACATGGCCTGAGTAAACTAAGCGCAGTGGACTCACTGCATTAAGATTTTATAAGCAGATATTTGCCAATGCAGTCAAATAATTACTTCAGAAACTTCAGAATACTGTCATAATAACGAAACGGTGTGCTCGTAGCACAGTGGTGGCAGCGATTGGGTAGTAATCATCGAATGAAAGTTTCGATCTGTTTGGATGAGTGACTATTCCGATCATACATGTCACGTATATCACGAGCATTTCCAGGCTTCAGAAGGCACGCATAAGATCCGTTGCTCCCGGCTAATATCGGTCGCTAATAGTCGTTGAGCCTAGTCAGAGGCCTTATGGGCGGCTTGATAACATCTGACAGCTACGAGTAACTAGGTTAGTCGCTCGTCTTGCAAACACCCCTTTACCAATCCGCACTAAGCCCGCGTTGTGGAGTATGTACCTACCTCATTGTATAACTACCTCATAGTTTAGTTTAGGGCCTCACCTAAACTATGAGGTAGTTTGACCCAGCAGTGGGTCATAGCCTTACTTTACTTACTATCGTTACGATTGTACTTTAACGCATCCGCATGCGGCAGCGATGCGGCTGAAAGATACAAGGATGCTACTATGACATCTAGCCAGCGATCTCTATGTTACAATTGACAGGCTGAGCAGAACAAACTTTGCAAGTCACGAGACCAAAGGCTCCTTACACACTAAGAGTTAGAGCATCGATGCAGTCGCGCGTTTTGAAAACGAGCTTCATCATCGCAACTCACGCAATAAAGAGATTAAAATTAGTTCCTATACCTAGATCTAGATTATATCTAGATACTGTCACGCGTTAGCATCGATGCAGAAGCGCGACTGCATTGATACTAACGCTCGTTAGTGTCAATGCAATCGCCAAAATTCAGTACATTATTTGTCGATTTCCAGCTTCTGCATCAGAACTGTATCGAAGCTCAAAGTAGCGCAGTGTTTCAAGGTTGACATTTTGCGACTGCATCGATGCTTATGCGAGTTACCATCGCTGATAAAAGTCGCAGTGTGTAAAGGGTTAAATAGAGCATCTTTCACAGCGCAATGTTGCATGCATCTAGCTATTATGATAACGCGAGACATAGAATGGATGCATTCGATACTGCGTGCATATCGATTGCAACTTTACAATCTATTTTTATACAATAATATTAATTATTAAATATTGGACACCAATCACATACATTGCTCTGATCTCAAAATAAGTAGCCAATGCACTTGTCTTATAGAAATCAGACACAACGGTGGTACCACAACACCCACCCTGAGACAATATAGAAAATATCGTTTTCTACATTGACCTGACCGGGAATCGAACCCGGAACCTGACGAGATGGCGACGCTTGAAACCACCGTGCTAGCCACTCGACCACGGAGGTCGTCATAATATAAATATAAATTTAATATCATTGTAGAATTATTATATTTACCCCCTGACTTGGTTTTGAGCATTTTCTTTAATTGTACAGAAATTCGACCTCTACAATTTAATTTATTATATGTATATACATTCGTTTTCATTAAGTAGAAATGCACTGCCTAGAACTTGAATGGATTAAGCAAGATAGCAATATGCCTCCAGAGCAGATTCAATTGCTAGTGCAGTGAGTCCTTACTTCAGGGATTTCAATTTTATGCCAGGACGTCTCGACATATCAATTGCAATGCGACATTAATTTAGTTTAGTAATAGCCCTACTGAAATCTTACTGACTCTAAAGGATGCCCTCATCTCCAAGTACAGTTAGGTACTTTTGACATTTCCGAATCTAGGTAGATAGATACATTTTTTTATGATTAAGTTTATCACCCTCAAATTTAAGAGCTAGGCTCTTGACGGTGGAGTTTTTTCCAAAACTCCAAATTGGGAATCATAGTGTGGTTTCTCTTTTGCCTTCCACACCGCAGTTTAAGGACCGGGGCTTTCCATCTCTTAATATTCTGTCAAAAGCCGTTACTGATGTACGCACAACATCACGTCAAGGTATACATTGCAGTATCTTACGCGGTTGTAATAAGGGTTAGTTTTCAACAAAAATGTATAGTGCGACGTGCTGTCGACTGTACCATATCTTCAGCATTCTGCAAGTACTGATGTTGCTGCTACCCAACACCAAGGGGACGCTTTTTTAATGACGGCGTTTTCTCGCCATGGCACAGGATCTTTACTGAAGATTGTGGCTTTTAATATACTTCTTCGACCAAAGACGTAGCGTAAGACGTCCACCAATAAGATGTACAGACGACCTTATAAAGATCGCAGGATCAAACTGGATGCAGACCGCTAGTGATCGGTCGCTGTGGAAAGCCGTGGGGAGGCCTATGTTCAGCAGTGGACGTCCTTTGGCTGATAATGATGTTGATGATGATGAATATACAAGCGCTGATTATCCTTCCGCTTTTGGCCGGGGACTGTTTATTCAAGATATATGATTTATGTTCGGTATAAAATTTCTCACCGATAAATCATTAACGTATCAGGTAGTTCCTACTCAGGCCTATACTTAATACTGCTCAACAAACTTTCAATCCGTCTGAAACCCGAAATTAATAGTTCTTCAAACCCACCGACCGCAACGCGAATACCGTCCGCATATCGAACCAGTCTGTGCCCCGAAGGCTTCTACTCTTAAAGACATAGAGCTGGGCCCCTTTTTTAAAGTCCCTCAAGTTAAGATTGTGTATGATATGTATTGATTTATATTTGATTTTGCAATGAAAATGATTAAAAGTTCACACGGAAGTGATAAAAAAAAGATAACTGAATTTTGTGAGTACTGACGTCTATATTTCGATTCCATTGATATTTAATTTGTTTTTCAACAAAAAAACACACTCCATATTCGAAACAACGCTGTCCAACGCTGTTTTCTCTGTAAGTGAATATGTATTCTTAAAGAGAAATACAGTTCTTCTTAAACCGTAAACTAAGTTTATCGGAAATTCAGTTCCATGGTTAGGCCTCAGCTGTAGGGTATTAGCGGGGTCACAGACATGGTGTTTCACTGCGAATATATTGAATACGGGGCTTTCAGAATGTAGTGGGAAGTCTAGTGTGATAGGCTACTATATTAAAAGCTACAATATTCATTGACGATCCTGTGACATGATGAGTAAACGCCGCCATTAAATAAGCGTTCCCCTGGTGTTAGGTGAGAATCAGTAAGCTCAAGTGACAATGAGCAGGGCAAAAAGCGCAAAGAACTGATGGCCGTTGAGCCAGGAAAGATTTAGATTGAACACTCTTTGCCCAAAGACGCGGCGTAGGACGTCCACCGATAAGATAGACAGACGACCTTTTAATGCTCGCAAGAGCAGACTGGATGCAGGCCGCTTTTGATCGGTCATTGTGGCAAACTGTGGGGATGCCTATGTTCAGCAGTTATATTAAAGTTATACACTTCTGGACACATCTATTGGCCCACCTTAGAGTTTAGGTTTCGATGGCCCCTACCGAAATATGATTGGTAGACTGAACAAAAACTGTTGATGCAGTTTTAAACCTGATACATTTTACCATCTTTTTCGATCGTATTGTTTTAAATTTGAATTCAGAATACCATACGACATGGAGCTGCGCCTAACAAGTCGGATATGCGCCTTGTTAAAGGCAATTGATTTTTGAATAAAAAACATGTTTTATCAAATAAAGGTTTAATTTAATAACGCGTGTTGCCTCATACGATTAGGCATAGGGTTTATCAACCGCTCTATGAAATTTTGAGGGATCATCTCCCATTCCTCTTCTATGGCAGTTTTCAACTCCTGCATCGTCTGGGTAACTGGCTGACGAGCCCTAACACGTCTTTTTAGCTCGTCCCACATGTGCTCAATGGAGTTCATGTCTGGGCTTCTGGCTGGCCAATCCATAACTGTGATGTTCACATCCCGAAGACATTCCCTGACGTTGCCGGCCGCATGGGCTCTTGCATTATCATGCATAAAAAGGAAATTTGGGCCCACATAGTCCGCATATGGTATCACGTGAGGTTCTAAGCACTCACGAATGTACCTTTCAGCATTTAATGTTGGCAGCCGTGGTCCTGTAACTACCTCAAGTTGAGTTTTGCCGCTCTCGGATATATCGCCCCAGACAGTCCACGAGCCACCGCCATAAGCAACCCTCTCTTCAAAGCAGCATTATGCGAAACGCTCTCCCTTACTTCGGTAGACCTTCTTCCTTCCATCCAATGATGGAAACCATAGTCACCTTACCTCCATTCAGATACAAAACCAACTTCGCAACTTCCACGGAGTATCTGTGAGCGCTCGAACTGTTCGGATAAGGTTAAAAGAACGCGATATGGTACCACACAAGCCAGCTAATGGGCCCAAACGAGCGCGAGCCCACCGAACAGCGCGCCTTCATTTCGCACCCAGTCATTTAAATTGGACACAGCAAGATTGGAGCCGTGTACACTTTTCTGATGAGTCTAAAATGGTGTTACATGGGAACTGAAAATACAATGTGGGCTAATAGATGTGTCCAGAAGTGTATATTATATATATTGGAAACCAACCACATACATTGCTCTGATCCCAAAGTAAGTAGCTAATGCACTTGTGTTATGGAAATCAGACACAACGGTGGTACCACAACACCCAGACCCGAGACAATATAGACAATTTGGATTTCTATATTGACCGGACCGGGAATCGAACCCGGGACCTCGGAGCGGCGACGCCTTGTAACCAGCGTGCTTAGCCACTACCACGGAGGTCGTCTGCAGTGGACGCCCTTTGGCTGATAAATTTTCAATAGTATTGTTGGCTACGTTTTAATAGTAATATTATTTAACGACAACCATTAGGAGCCAACATTATAAAAATAATTCAAGCATTCCGAATATAGTTAACAATACTATCGTAAATTGCCAAACTATTGATGGTATCGATAGTTTTTGAGAGCGATAATACTATAGATACTATCGATACTATCTATAGTTTATTCTTAACGAGCAACAATAATAAATAAAATTAATAAATATCCTTTGGACATTCCCACACATCGCCATCTAGTCCTAAAGTAAGCTACTCAAAGCTTGTGTTATGGGTGCCAAACAACGGATATAATACTTAAATACTTTTTGATTGTAAATACATACATGATCTACATAGAAAACACCCTGATCAATACAAATGACATGTTCATGCACACAAATGTTTGTATTGTGTGGGGATCGAACCCGCAACCCGCTGCAAAGTAGGCGATTTCTCGACCACTTCACCAGACGGGTCGTCAAATGGTATCGATACTATCGATAGGGAATTCGATATTCTTGATAGTTTGACTATTTGATAGTTTGACTACTGATAGACTATCAATTATAAGTCAATAGTTAACTATCTATCGACAACATTAGTTTTAAGTTCCTTTATATTTTAAGTTAAATGGTGCTAAACAAATCCAAGTAAGTGTATTTAGGTATACCAAGCAGTGGTTTAACACACCAGCAGTTTACAGTGCATCGTGGCATTGATTGTGGCTGCATTGATCTAGCCAAATCTGTTCGACCTTAAACCCAAACATAATTCAATTTCAAATCAAACCAAGCATTCCCCATCCCATTTAAATTATTTACGACACCCACACACCACCAGGGATCGGTCTGTAGTAAATTGTTTACACGTTTTCGAAGTTGTAATTGATTTCTGGAGCTCCTACTATGAAACGGCCAAAATACGTAACGTATCATAATTTAAATGAAAGATTTGCTTTTCTGTACAATTAAAAAACCGGCCAAATGCGAGTCAGACTCGCGCACTGAGGGTTCCCATGCACGCATAGGTTTGACAAAAAATAATAATTCGGTTTTAGTTTCATTTATGGGAGTAATGGGAGGGGGGGGGGGGCTAGATATTTTTGTATAAGAATCGTAAAGCGGTTAACAGGATACATCTTTCTACCTAATTCCAACAGTGTGATGCTTATAGTTACAGAATAAATTAGCTTTTGATATACGGACGGACAGACGGACAGACAGACAGACAGACTTAAAGATTTGTAGAAACTATAAGGGTTCCGTTTTTTGCCATTCGGCTACGGAACCCTGAGAACGTGTTATTTATGATCGTTGATTTCAAAATACACAGTTTCAATTATATTTTTTTAGCTCCGTTTCAAACTGTTTCGGTTACCAATAAAGTAACACAATGCACATTGTAACTTAAAAAAGTCTCATAAATATGTCATAAAAATCTTGACAATTATTATCTCAATGGTGGTTATGGTTTCGGATATTAAGTTCACCTCGTTTTAAGTGATAATATTTAAAAGGCTGATTCAGCACAATAAATGGGACCTTTTTTGTAGAAATCACTTTGGGTTTTTATACGCTGGTTTTTAGAAAATTAAAGATTAAGATAATTATTATTGTTTCAGTAATTTATTTTTCATTAATGAAGTATGAGATTAAAGAAAAATAACGATTTGGCATTGAATTGAGAGAGGTGAAGCCGATGACGTAGATAACTTTAAAATCTTCAGGGTGCTGTTTTAAAAAAATGATATTTTATTTGTTAGAGAAATTAAAAATAAAAAAATCGCTAATTTCCAAAAAAATAATTATAGTGTCCCGTTTCTATGATGTATACAAATACACAGTAAAAATATTATCACTTAAAACGATTTGACCTTATATAATATTACATACAATATGTGGTACTTTATCAAGGCGGCGATTCTGTGTCCATCCAACATTTTTCGTGTGGTAATACGATTGCGAATTTAACCATTATACCTTAGAATCAAGTAATAGCAAGGCAAGGCAAAATTTAAATTAATGTGACCTTGAGGAAAAAAAATATTCTTCGGCAAAAACAAATCGATCGGTGAATTTTTTTCGTTTACAAACTGCACGAGAATCTGCCCTCAACTTCCTTGTAAAAAATGATGCATCTTACTACGCAGGTAATTTAGTATCGTTTACTTACTGTATATGCATAAAACTACTCAAAAAGACACAACAAAAACATCCACAGATAAAATAAGAGTGGAAAATGTTTCCGGCAATGATGCCCTAAAAAGTGTGAACGCAAAAGCACGTCTTCGCCACCATTATGCAAAGAAAGGTAGGGAGTAGTGAAAAATTCAAGCTGCCAGTCGGGTTGTGTATCAAAGGGATTGTATGAACTTCACCCTTTTTAGGAGACCGCGGAGAACGGGAAAACCTTTGAAGAAACGTTTAATTGTTGGGAACTTAATTTTGCGGAGCGCTGTTTAAAATCTACAGGGTCTAAAGAGTTGACGTCGTACTACTTTGGGTAGGTATACGAGGGTCAAACTGAAAGTTCTTAGAAAATCAAAAACTGATTACATTAGCCAGTTATTAGTTTTATTATATCTTTTCAAAATATTGTCCATTGACGTCAATACACCGCTGCATGCGATGGAACCACTGGAAAAAGCACTTTGCCCACTCGTCCTTAGGGGTCTCTTCAATGGCATCGCGATACGCAGCCACCGCTTCTTCAGCATTCATAAACCGCTTTCCTTTAAGTTTTTCTTTAATTTTTGGAAATAAATAAAAATAACAAGGCGCGAGGTCGGGGCTAAACGGCGGGTGACCCAGTAATTCAACGTTTGATGTCGCCAAATAGTCGATCGTTCGCTTGGCGGTGTGCGACGAGGCGTTGTCGTGGTGAAGGAGGATCCTACTGCGAGGTCGTTTCTCTCGAACTTTTTCCAAGACAAGTGGCAAACAATTGGTAGTGTACCATTCTGCAGAAACTGTTTTTTGATCCTCTAACACAATTGTTGCGAAATGACCTATCCTTCCAAAGAACGAGGCCACCATTTTTTTTCCCGCACTTCGATCTCTCTTCACTTTAGTTGGCAACTCCTCGAAAGGAAACACCCACTGAGCAGATTGTCTTTTGGTTTCAGGATCATAACAGTAAATACAGCTTTCGTCACCTGTTAGTATGTCGAACACAGCATTTGAGTCACCTCCGTTAAATCTTTCAATCATTTTACGGCACCAATCCACACGATGGAGTTTTTGAGCCTTAGTCAAATTATGAGGTATCCACCGGGCGCAAAGCTTCCTGACCGCTAAATGTTCGTGGAGGATTTTGTGCACTTGACTCATACTGATGCCTAAGCTTGTCCGAATCTGCTGATAGGTCACTCTTTTGTCAGTCTCTATCATACGCCGCACAACACAGATGTTATTTTCAGTCGTCGCCGTAGAAGGCCGTCCCTCACGTACATCATCAGTGAGATTAGTGCGACCACGTTTAAACTCATTAAACCAGTTGTAAACAGTCGCACGAGATGGGGCTTCATCGTGAAAGGCCAATCGTAGTCTATCATAACTTTCTTGTTGATTTAAATGACATCGAAAGTCATAAAAAATCATTGCACGAAAATTTTCTCGTGTTAAATTCATGTTGACGTGACACAGACAATTTTCAATTTGCCGCTAAATCGTAAAACAAATGACAAATGAATGAAATATATACTCAGGAATATTGGCAAAGAGTTCTATTTTCAAATTTTAGAATATTTTTTTTATTATATTGTTTATAAGTGGCCAGTTCTAAGAACTTTCAGTTTGACCCTCGTACTTTAAAAAAAAGTGTAGATGACAAATTTTTGAGGTTCGGCTAGCTACTATTTTGGAACGATGATAAATCTTGCTAGTTGCTCTCTAGCAAGTGAAGAAATAGACAGACTCGACTTACAGTCGCGTAATTAATAGTTAACTCAACTCTACCAGAGCGGTTGAATATTTACCATTGCGTAAGTTTTGAAGAAAAAATATCTTAACCAATGTTTCATTAAATGGTTTACGATTTTTAACCATTAGTTAAGATAACTACAGATCAAGTATCTATGTTTCCCACGTAACTATTAAACACGTCTGTAGCCCTAGTTTTTAATCAATCGCCTCAATATGGTGTGAGATTTTCGTTGAATAATGTATGATTTACAAATAAAAATCGGATGAAATTATCACAAAAGTTATTATAAAAAGGTTACTCGATTTTGTGATCACTTGTGTCAGTATTTCACGTGTCTATCGATGGTTTTTTATTGATTTTCTAACGAAAATAACTTGTAGTAATGACGTGAGCTATTAAAAAATAGAGCTCCAGCTTTTTTATCAGTCATCTCGGACTGCCGTTTCACCGAAATAATGAGAGTGAAGAAACAGACACTATAATATCTCCTGTGCATCTGGTCTGTTTTGAAGAGAGGGACCGCCATAACCAAAAACCGGTAAAAGAAATATCATCATTATCATTATCAGCCATAAGACGTCCACTGCTTTTCACAGCAACAGATCACAAGCAGTCTGCATCCAGTTTGATCCTGCAATCTTTACAAGGTCGGCAGTCCATCTTGTCGGTGGAAGTCCTATGTTGCGTCTTTGGTCGAAGGGTCTCCAATCTAGAACTTTCCTGCCTCAACGGCCATCAGTTCTTCGCGCTATGTGCCCTGCCCACTGCCACTTAAGCTTACTAATTCTCAAGACTATGTCCGTTACCTTGGTTCTTCTACGTATCTCTTCGTTTCTGATTCGATCTCGTAGAGAAACACCGAGCATAGCCCGCTCCATCGCTCGTTGTGTAATTTTGAGCTTCTTTATGAGGCCCATAGTTAGAGACCACGTTTCGGATCCGTCACTGGTAACACACACTGATTGAAGACTTTCGTCTTCAGACACTGAGGTAATTGAGATGAGAAGACGCTCTTGCGCAGTTTCCCGAACGCTGCCCAGCCGAGTTGGATTCGTCGATTGACCTCTTTCTCAAAGTTGGACCTACCCAATTGGATCACTTGTCCCAGGTAGACGTACTCGTCGACAACTTCGAGAGTTGAGTTCCCAATGGATACTGGAGTGGGTACAACAAGGGAACTCGACATAATTTTCGTCTTTTCTACGTTCATTTTAAGACCAACTTGTTGGGATACTCGGTCAAGGTTTTCGAGCATAGTGCCAAGATCGTCCAGCGTCTGCCACGACGACTATATCATCGGCAAATTGGAGGTGAGTGATGTATGAGTATGTGAAGAAAATAATAATAGGTTAAAATTCCTTCATCCAATAGCTAAGTAATAACTTGAACTGAATTACTACAAAAAACTTGTTTTAGAGTAGATTTTCTAAGAGAACGTGTAGCATGAACACATTTAGTGCCGACCACTCGGGTCGGAGTGCGCGAGAACCAATTCAGCTGTGGTGATAACTTGGGTTCGAGTTCACAGTGACGTCATTAATTTTTATACAATACCATTTGGATTCGTGTGCTTGGCCACCAGCATTCTGTCTGCCGACCACTCGCAAATTTTATATTTTATTTTATTAAGTAAACGTTTTAATTTGCGGTTTCTTGGAGTTTTATTCATAAAGGCTACAAGACCCCGACGCATCGGGTGAAGCTATCTTGCCTGTATTTTAGGGCGGCAACGCGCGAGCAAATGGCCTGTTTGTTTTCACGACCATCCGTGTACACTTCGAAGGGGTCTACTCTGAAAACGATACTCGTTTTGAATTTATATTATATTAAAAAAAGCGGCCAAGTGCTTGTCGGACTCGACGAAGGGTTCTGTACCATTGACTAGGTTAGCAACAATAGGTACAGAATTTCATTTTGTTGTTTTTTGTAAAGCAAAATTAGTCAAATTTTGCGTGTTTTGTATAGGAGCCCTTCTTAAATATTTATTTTATTTTAAGTACCTACATTAAATTATGAATTTAAAAACAACTGAATATTTTGTGTATATTTTAAGGGCAAAAATATGAAAATGTGCTATACCCATCTCAAAACCAACTGCAATGCCATTTTGATTGTGTTTAAACTAATTTTTATATAAATATATACACATATATATACTAATGTACTTATGTGATTGGTGTCCAATATATAAATATATATATATATATATATATATTAGCCGAGCCGATTTCGACTACGGTGGCCAGTCACAACTACTGACTGCGCGGGACATATTATCGTGCATAAGTGTGCGCGCAAACACAGGTGCACTCTCTATTCCTCTCACTCTCATAGCCCGATGGGACAGCCGACCTCTCTCCGGCGAGAGAGGTCGGCTGTCCCATCAGGCGCAGGACCAACGGCTTAACGTGCTTTTCCGAGGCACGGGGGTGAAAACACCGCCAACTTCCAAACTCCGGGCTACCCTAAGAATTTCTGAACAGAAAAACTCAGGTATATATTTTTGGCCCGACCCGGGGATTGAACCCGGGACCTCTGACGCAGCCGTCGCTTTAAAGTGCGACCCTCCTACCGCTGCGCTATCGAGGCAGTCACACTCCATTTTTAGAATAAAGTGGCTATGACATACATACGGACGGACAGACAGACAGCCTAAACGAAACTATAAGACCCTTTACACATTGCGACTTTTAGCAGCTATGGTAACGCATGTTAGCATCGACGCTGTCGCGAAATGTCAACCTTTACACACTGCACTACTTTAAACAACGATGCATTCGCGATGCTAACGCGCGTTAGCATCGATACAGTTGCAATGCAGACGCTGGAAAGTCGATTGTTTAGTATTTAGGTATACCTACTTTTATTCTAACATAACTAAAATGCCTATTTTGGAATAGCGTCTAGTCTTAATCTAATAGCAATGTGTCTAATGTGTTCCTAATGATGTTGTTTTTGTTTTGTGTTCCTTAAATAATAAATAAAATAAAAGTAGTAACAACTGTACTATAAAACATCTTTAAGGATCATGTCAGTTTAGGTGAATCTTTCAGAATAGGACCCAAGTCGTGGGTACCAATGCGAGTTTTCAATTTGCACTGGTTACTTTGACTTCAGAGGTATAAAGAATGCATCTAATATTCTGCTTCTTGCGTTTAGGTATTTCAAAGTAAAACCCTGTTTGGATTCGAGTCTAGACATCATGTAGAGGCTCACGTGACTGACGTTCAAATGATAACATTTAATTTTGATAATTAGCAGTTTCCCGCGGCTTCACCCGCGTAAAGGTCGTATCCCACAAAATTATTTTGTTAATTATAGAAATGTGATTTTTAAATGTTTAAGCAATACTATTGCAAAGTTTCATTACAATCCACTGGGTAGTTTTAGCGTGAAGGAGTAGCAAACATACATCTATCCTTACAAACGTTCGCGTTTATAATATTAGTAGGATTTTCAGCATTAATAACAGATTTTTTATTGTCTAGAATTTTTTTTATCAATAAGATAAACACAGGATATAGTACCTATCAAGTTCACACAAAAAGTGATTCCATGTAGGCTTATCTGGCGTTCGTTCTAGCAGATATACCTTTTTAAAGGCATAAATATTCATTAGATTAAAACACTTTACGGATTTATTTCGCGCACATTCGTGCGTAACCGTGGTCATAGGCAGACTAACAACATCCAAACTTCAGGCGTTAAATCCTCACTTTAATATTATAAATGTAAAAGTAACTCTGTCTGTCTGCCGGGCTTTCACGTCAGAACAACTGAACCGCTTTAAATAAAACTTGGCACACACATAGTCTAGAGCCTGAGAAAGGATATACTTTTAATACAAAAAAAGGTTGTAAAGGGATGAAAGGTTGAATTGAAGTATCGTCATTTTTAAAGCTAAAAGCTCAAAATGTATTATTTAGGCTCTTGATCAGACATCATTTCTAATATTTTAAATGTGAAAGTAACACTGTCTGTCATATAAATACTTTAATCTTGCGTTCTTATTTACGTGTTTGTAAAATCTTTAGCCTAAATAATAAAAAAAATCTACCCAAAGTCACTATTCCATACGTCAATTTCGCGGACACAGGATGTAACAAAAAAATGAAGTGTAGTGTGTGTTATAGAACCGTAGTGTTTTATTCAACGCGTAGTATTCGCGTTAACTTCAGAACCAAAAAGGCATAAATATTACACGACAAAAGGACTCTACACAGAAGATCGTTGTAAGATTCCGGTTCCAAAAGCAAATCTACATCAAAAACTATCCAAATACTTCAGTAAACTTCACAATCTTTTCCCTTCGGAGTTGGCCGATCCGCAAAAACCCTTCCACTTTTTCTCAATAGTCCAGCAAACGGGAACATAGCCCTTTGAAACAGCTTGTTAAAAGTTACCCAACGATAAATAGAATAAGTAATTTGCCTATATCTTTGACTGAAAGCACCCTGATTGGTGCTCCCACGATAAAATGAAAACTTGGAAAAAGCAAAAGGTACTCTACTGAAACGGAATAAGGAGAATACTGGCGTGGCAATGGCAGAAAGAATAGCCTTAAAATATTTTTTCTGTACGAATCAAAGTAGGTGGAATCAGATTCTGTCCCCGGCTATCCGATCAAATCAAACTCGAAGTTAGCAAGTCGGGTTCATCTCGTTAATGTTACAGCATTTGAAACTGTTGAGTTTATAAATAATAGAAGGAAACCAATCATCCCACTATTCGAATTGATTCAATTTCAATAGCGTCTAACGATTGGAAACCGGCTTTAAATGATAAAGTTATAGTTCAGTTTTAGATACCTCGAAAGAGAGACTGTTTGGAAAAAATACACCAAAATAAAAGTAAGCGAGTTATAAAACTGGCTGGTTCCTAGCTCAAAACATTAGCATTGCTATCCAATGCGGCAACGCTCACGCAGCCAACATCATAGCCACCTTGCCACAAGGAAACGGTTTCGTTTTTGAATAGGTCTTTTTTTGTTTGTGATGTCTTAGTTTTTATTTATTTTTTGCTTGCTGTAATAAACTAAGATATAGGTTAGAGGATTTCTTGTTTTTTAAATACCCGTACATACCTGGTATCTAATACACAAACAATAACACGATCACCGAAAACTTTCTCACGCGAGGCTCGTCACGTCTCGTCACGTATTGGGACAGATTCTTATGAATACACTCTACTTCTCGAGTAATTGTTTCAGAACTTGGCTCCCTTATTAAAACTTAGTTTTGTTCCAGTAATTGTTAGCCTCTTGTTTGTTAATTGTTTTTCATGAGATTGATGTCACGAGTCGGATAGTCTGAGCTGCGAGTTAAGTTGTGTATCATCAGAGAATCAGTTTTGTGGGGCAAGCATGAATTATTTGCGTAAAAGTATTCGTATTGTTAGCAACTTAAGATTTAGTCAAAATTAGCTAAAAATCACTTATAGGTCAGTGTTTTCGAAATCTTGATGCGCCGGTCAACATACGTGGCTTGCGGTGGGAATGTCAGATAGGACTTACCCTACCGAAAAAGTATAATATGACCGATTATAAAAAATCGTAAACGTTAATGATTGCTGATAAATAGGTGACGTTTTGAATTAGGCGTTTTGTATTGTTTTTTTTCTAAAAGTCTAATGTTTGAGAGAAAGACGCTTCCAAAGTGGTAAAATGAGCGTCCGTTTTAGTACTATATTAGAATGATTGCCCGAATGCGCAAACAAACTGTAAAAAAACTTTTTCCTTTCAGCAATTAAATAATGGAGCCACTTGATAGCGTCTTTTTACTGTTTTAGTACATTTTCAAGCAAGCCATTTTCTTAAAAAAAAAAAACGGGCCCCTACATGACGTAAGACTCAAACTGCCGTAAATTTCATGAGTTAGGTAGTTTTTGTTAAAAAAAAAACTGCAGTACGGTGGGGTTTTAGAAGTGACTCCCTTTGTGGTACCTATTTTCCTTGATGAAATCATTAATGACATTGCTCTTAAATGGGGTATTTACGTAATGAAATCATTTAGCCTTTAAAGTTTTATTGCTACATGCCACTGTATAAAGGAAAGTGACCATAGAAACAGTAGCAGAGCTAGCAGATAACATATCATTTGCGTTTATTGACACATAATCATTTAATTTCAAATCAATTACATTAATCAGCCAAATTAACGCAAATTCAGTTAAAGCTTGAAAATTTCCACGGCGTTATCAAAAAAGCATTAAAAGGACATAAAAGTATTACTTTTTCTTATTTTTTTTCTACTCCTGCTCTTTCAATTCAAAATGAAAAAAAAAATACCACTTATATCAAAAACTTACCGTAAAAAGAATATTGACAGTTTTGTACAAGTGCTTGTAAACTTTCGGCTCATAAAAACATACGAGAGATACCTTCAAAGGAAGTTGAAATGCTTAAACATAATTTTCAACACACTTACTCATAATGACGTTTTTATTTCACCGATTTTTGGCTCATAATCCTAGATATTAAACACGCGTGCTTTTTCATTATATTATTGCACTAGTGTCTTTAGTTTATTAACCCGACCAATTTACATTTGTGCCCTAGTACCAAGTAGTAAGTAAGATGAAGAAGCGATATAATTTAGTCGGGTTATAACTTTTATTTTAGCAACAAACAGTATTTATGCGAAAAGTAACAGTATCTACATCACGGACGTAAAAATCTACATATTCATTTCAAGAAATGGTAAATCCAGCTTTATTACTAAAAAATAACACAAATTAATTTAACGTTTTCTGTAATTTGTGTTCTAAACACGAATTTTTACATTCATAAAGATGAAATAACAATTTTTCATAGGAAACCACAAGTTTCGCAGGGTCGGACTGACAGCACGGTAGCTCAATTGGTAAGAGCGTTTGGCCCGGTTTGCCAAAAGGTTGCTGGTTCAAGTCCCGCCCGTGCGCAAATTTTTGGTTTCTTATTTCATCTTTATGAATATAAAATATGACACTGTGAGTGTTAAAAACATTATAAAGCACGAATTTTTACATTTTAAATCTTGGCTGTTGGCCGATCTAGTTCGCGCCTTAGCCTTGCGCGTGCATCGGTATCGCGGCAAGAAAAAAAACAACGCGCCATTTTTTCCAAATTAATTGTCGGCTGTGACGAAGTTTGGATTTATTATTGTGAAGTTTAATATTTAAAAAAATGTCTTCTTAAAGTGAAGAAAATGAAGAAAACCTATTAATTAACTCCGCCAGACATACGTATCGAGGCGAATAACGCGTGCGATAGGTAGTCTTTTGCCATCAAAATGTATCTTTACTGTTATAATAATTAAAATTTACTTGATGAAGTCTTGTTTATTCCTCGCAAGTGTGTTGAAAAACGCCGTATGAAACACGTGTGCCTGTGACCATAATATATGCGGCTTTCTTATGGCGCACTCGCTTTCGCTCGTGCGCACACAATATCGCCTTGTGTAATGGTCAACTTAGCACACTTGTATCATAATGTACTATTTAGGAACAAGGGCCTGTTTTAATATCTACTAATGAATAAATTCACATATGGAACGCCATTTTGTATAAGGCATTGGATAAATAACGCTAACCAGAACTGATTAGGATATTTTCAAACATACCTCTAATGTAATAATTTTTAATAAGTGCAAACTGCCCATCCGAGACAATCCGAGAAAAGTATGTCTCTATAATTATATTTTTGTTTCTTATATGTAGTTTTTTTTCACTATACAAACATAATAGAAATTACATTTGCAAAACATAGGGTTCGATTTCTTTTCTGACACAGTTGCTTTTTGCAAATGCAATTTATATGAAATATCTTTAATTATTTTTTTGTATTCATAGTTTTTGTCACTAAACAAATAATATAAAATTATGAGAACTATCTCGCAAAATCAAAAGTCAACAGGACTTTCAGTATTTCGGAGGCCTAGTTGTATACCGCCCGGATAGCGTAAGACAGGGTTAGATACATTTACTTCACTAGTGCAATTTATAATATTATGTATCTAATACTGTGTATTTGGGCTGGGCAGTTGAGTCAATCAGTACATGCCTTTATCTTAGGATAGAAACTTGTATTAAGTAGATAGCTATCTGATATTTTGACATGACTCACGTGCAGATATTTACATTGTAGATAAGAATTACACCGTCTCACGGGACGACGAAATGATAGGGGAAAGGAAATGATTCATAGTAACTGTCACTGCGATTATCGATGTTCCATTATTTTGAATTATCTTGATGTAATAATTCAATTGGCAAACGTCACAAAAAAGTGTCAACCTTTCTCATTACGAATGCAGCGTTTTGGTGTGAGCTTCAAATTCGATAGGCTGTAGAGCTATCGGATTGTGATCAGTCACCAGATATGGTGGTTGATGTTGTTGTATGCTGCAAATATATTGAATAAGCAGTCCTCAACTAAACAGCGGCAGGATGACGAGAATGTAGTGGGGAATCTAGTGGGATGGGCTTCTATATTAAATACTATATAATAATCATTGACGATCCCGTGCCATGGCGAGTAAACGGCGCCATCAAATAAACGTTCTCTTGGTATTAGGTAGCAGCAAAATCAGTACTACCAGAAGGTTGAAGATACAGTTTATCAGGAAAGACTTTTGACTGGGTATTAGGAGGCGGGAATCCCCCGGTTCTTAAACTGCGGCGAGGAAGGTAAAAACCACCACACTATCTTTACTAATTTAGAGTTGTATTTTTGAATCCACCGACAATAGCGTTGCTCTTAATTTTGATGATCATGATGACCTATGGCATACTACCGATGTTAAGTAGATTAAGAAAATCTAAAATACTGATCTGATATACAGGGTGACTTTTTTATCAGTACCGATATTTTGTGTAAAGACTCCACTGATGAATATGAACAACTTTTGCTATGGGGGCAATAGCGGAATCGAGAAAAAAAATCAGCTGTTCCATACAAAAGTTCAATTGGCGCGCAGTCAAAATGTATGGAACAGCTGATTTTTTTTTCTCGATTTCGCTATTGCCCCCATAGTAAAAGTTGTTCATATTCGTCAGTGGAGTCTTTACACAAAATATCGGTACTGATAAAAAAAGTCACCCTGTATAAAGCCACTAATATATCACAGATTATTATCGATTATTCTGTTGTATGCCATTCTATCGAATTAGTTGACACATTGATTCGTCTTATCTCAAAATAATATTTACAACATACTTGTAAAATCGAAATTTATCCTTTAGCTCAAAGACACAAGCTACACATAAAATGTGATGTTGTGGTCATAGAATTGATTAATTAATTACTATTTAAAATGTAGATAGATAGTTCAACCGAAAATTCACAATCTTATATTATCTACCACTATCACCGTTAATATGCTGATTATAATTTACGCGGTGTATATAAATCTGGTCGGTATCTACACAAAATCATTGTAGATCCAACACTATCTCGCAATGTTGGTGTTGGCATATCTTGTAGTGGACTTAGTACCGGCGCTTGCGCAGAATTATAAGCAGATAGAGCTGAAACAAGGACCAGTGGTGGGATATAGGACTGGTGAACCTGACGTGTTTTCATTTTATGGAATACCTTATGCCACGGCACCCCTTGGAAAAGACAAGTTCAAGGTCAGTATATAGTAGTCTATTTGTAAACCACTTTGTGACTTTTCTAATTTTGCGCAATACATAGAGATGTAAAGCCTTGGCTTCAAGTATGTAGGCAATACTCAAGTGAACTTTTTACCTCTCTTCAATTTAATCACAAGAAATCATAATATCATTTCAGGGTCCATTGGAAGCTCCTACTTGGACTGAACCAAGAAATGCTACTAATGACAAGATCATCTGCCCTCAGTATCCCACTGACTTCTTTCCGGGCCATGAAACTAAAGAAGACTGTCTAGTTTTAAACGTTTTTACGCCTAATACTGAGGATAAGAATCTGTCGGTAGTTTTTCATATACATGGCGGTGGATTTCTCATAGGCCATGGAAACTGGGAAAAGCCCACGCAATTCGTCGAAAAGAAGAAGATCATTGCTGTGACTCTTAACTACCGACTAGGTCCACATGGTTTCTTGTGCATGGGAACTGAAGATATCCCAGGCAATGCTGGAATGAAAGACCAAGTAGCAGCACTGAGATGGGTCAAAGAAAACATTGCTAGTTTTGGTGGTGACCCCGAAGAGATAACTATCGCCGGTTGCAGCGCTGGTGGTGCGTCCGTAGATCTTCATATGTTGTCCAAAATGTCAAACGGAATTTTCAAAAAAGTTATTGGGCAAAGTGGGTCAAACATTGCGCATTTTGCTATCCAAAGTGATCCGATAGAAAACGCCAAATTTTACGGAGAGAAAATTCAATTTCTAGGTGGAGATTTGAAAGAACTAGAAGAGTTTTTCAAAAGTGTATCATTTGATCAGCTGCTGTCTCATTCTTTGCTAGCTAACACAGACCATGCTGTTAAAATGTCTCCATGCGTTGAACGTGACTTGGGCCTTGAAACATTTTTGACAAAGAGTCCTAAAGATATTTTGAAGAGCGGTGAATATGTTAAGTACCCGATGATATACGGATATGCAGACATGGAAGGTTTATTCCGGATTGGTGAATTCGAGGAATGGAGGTATGCTATGAACGAGGATTTTTCGCAATTCGTTCCTGCTGACTTAATATTCGAAAGCGATGAAGAGAAACAAAACATGGCGATAAAAATCAAAGAATTTTACTTCGGCAACCAAACGGTCAGCAACGAGACAGTTTTAGAATACGTTGATTTTCTTTCTGATGTAATATTTGTGTATCCCATGCAAAAATCTGTGTCATTGCAAGTGGAAGCTGGAAATGATAAAGTGTATCTTCACGTGTACTCTTTCACAGACGAAAATACACCGTATGTACCTTACACAAACGAGAAAGGAGCTGACCACTGTGCTCAAAATATGGCCGTATTTGATACTCCCCCCTTTTTAAACTACACGCTTACACCAGAATATCTACAAATGAAAGAGGACTTGCAAACTATTTGGTACAACTTTATGAAGACTGGGTAAGATTTTTATGATTTATCATTAACTATCTCATGTATATATTTAATATGTATATCGCTCAATTTCAAGAGCTATGATTAAATTTGTTTTCAAGCAAACCTTACTTTAGAATATTCAAGCTTATGGCAGTTTTTCAATCTTTTTTTTTAAAACTAAATATCTTCAGTAGTATCATAATTGATTTATTTTCTTCATAATTTCAGAAACCCAACTCCACCAGGCTCATCCTTACCCACATGGCAACCAGCTGGCGTTGACAGATCACCATGCATGAATCTTGGAAGACCAATCAGACTGGAGGGTACATTCGAGAAAGAGCGAACCCTCTTCTGGGAACAGATCTATAACAACCATTATCGCGATCCCGAACCCCCATCTTCATCGTCCATTTCAGCACCTATTAACTCATTTTTGGCC
The DNA here is from genome assembly GCA_963924145.1 of Pyrausta purpuralis. Classification (NCBI taxonomy): domain Eukaryota; kingdom Metazoa; phylum Arthropoda; class Insecta; order Lepidoptera; family Crambidae; genus Pyrausta; species Pyrausta purpuralis. The sequence goes on along the minus strand of OZ001667.1, from coordinate 14,362,595 downwards.
TTATGTATTTTTGGTATTATGCAATTCCTAACAGCTTCACGGTGATTGAAATCAGTTGGATGGCTGTGGTCATCAAACCTCAGTCTGGTTGCTACAGTTACCAGAACAAGGGAAAGTCAATAAGTCTGCTGCGAGATTATGTTACAAGGATGGAAATAATGTAATTTAATAAATAAATAAGTTGTGTTTTAAATTAGTATGATATCACTGACTTGTATTTAATAATGACCTGATAAGTATTAAACTGATACCACAGACAGGTACAGCATAGGCTAAGCACGCTGTCAATCTATGGCTAAAGAACCCACATGAAGATTTGTGTTTTGAAACGTACATCCTTAAAGACTACACGAACTGTTATAAAATCGGTGCAAATTTAATACAAATATTTTGAAATAAGCGTAGAAGACATAAATATATATTTTTTGCATTAAATTGCTACATAGTATAAAATTTAGTCGCTTCCCGCTGTCTGAAGTGATTCAAGAGGAAGGTATAATAAATAGAACCCGTGCGAAGCCGGGGCGGGTTGCTACTAAAATATAATTATGTGCTTGTAGTTTATCCTAGCGACGTCACTGACAATTAAATAATACTTTTTTATTTTTATTAATAGACTAAAATAAGACAATTAGAGGCCGCTTATGGACATTTCTACAGAAGGGCACTTTTTTTCTCAATTCGGTGGTTGATTTTTAATTTGGATTTTGTAGTAGTTTAAATAATAAAAAATGAAGTTTACTCCATCCTGAAACATAAAATAACGATTTGCCTAAATTTTGTTGATTGATCTATGAGAAAAGTTAGGCTCCGAATTGAGAAAGCACCGAATTGAGAATAGATGCAACATTATTTTATGTATTGTATTGTATTGCATTCTATTGTGTAATGAATTTGAATGATCAAAATAAAAAAATACCAAAAGCGTTATGTTAACTGACTGCTGGTCTATCGGTTTAATAGTCTATGTGCCTGTCTATATCAATAATTCTTTGTAATGTTAATAATAAAAAAAAAACTGATCAACATGTTTATTTTTCGATATAACTTATAATCAGTCTTGTTTTTAAAACTCAAACAATTTAAACATTACAATTTTCAAAGAGGATAACACAATAGAGATATATATATTAGAGCAGATGACATATATTTTATTTCAACCAGGTTAACTCCAACCATCACACAGACTAACTATCGTTGTTGGTCTTCGACTATACAAGATCCAATTGTTGGTATTAACCCTCTGGATTCTTATTTCTTCGATTTGAATTTGATGCTGGTGACAATGCGTGAGAGTATTGTCAAACTCCATAAGCTTCTCTGCACAGATAGGTTCATGGTAGACAGCTTGGTTGTCTGTCGTACATAAGAAGTGGTCGCCAGCAGCGAGCGCGCGGCATGACTGGGAAATTGGTTAGTAATTAGACTTTTTCGCCAATAGGTAAGGAAATTCAGGAAAGATTGATATTGTGATGTTTTGTGACTCGTGGAATATTGGTAAGGAATAAATCTTATAATAACAAAAGTATGATTATCAGTTATTGGTATCTCCATTATAAAAGTTATCTTGTCTTTCTTAACGTATGATTTGACATACATTGTTTCCTCTAATTTAAAAAAAAATCCTCTAATTTAATACCTCGTTAGGTAAATACATAAGATTTGCAAATTGAGCTATCGATTTTAAATGATTTAGTAATTTTTTCAAATTAACTATGGATTGATGTAAAACTGACAATTTACTTAAGGCTAGAGCTGTTTCAATCTCACTTATTTGTGAATTTAGACACACAGGGAAAACGCGGAAACTCCTTGAAAAATCCGATCCGGCTGCGCCAGTTACGTATCGGGAGCCAGGTGGGGAGTTTTGAAAAACTAACTAAATTAATTAAAATTAAAATCTGAGTAATGTTTGCACCGATTCGAAGATGACTTATAACTGGCTTACTAATTCTAAATACAGGCACGGGCCGTTGAGGCTGAAACAGCTAAGTCGATAATAAAATACATGAGCTTGCCCTTAAATTATATGCTGAGACAACCCTAATCTAAGACAGAAGTGCGAGGGGGTTCCATAACTAGCTACTTGGTGCAGCATGTTTGTTAGTAAATTATGTCTTCATAATATTTTAAATTCAATTAATCACATAAAATAGGAAATTGAATATGTTAGGTACGTTCGTAGTATGTTATTGTTGAATACCCAATGTATTAAGACGTGAGTTATAGCAATGAATGTGCTGTTGATTTTCTCGATAAATAACAACAATTAGCCAAAATAATAATATAAAAGTAAAACCTCAATTCGGTGTAAGTTTTCTCAATTCGGTGCACCATTTTCCACGGAATTGATATCCATGGAATTGAGAAAATAACACAATACATCAAATTACCCAAAAATGTTATGAGTTACAGTAATTTATACTAAACCTAACGATAGAAAGCTTTTAAACACTCAATAGTTTTAGCACAAATCTCATAAAATACTTTAGATACATAATCGAGGTGGCACACCGATTTGAGAAATTACCCTGTACCAAAAACACCGAACGATTTCGTACCTTTGAAAATTGCTCCTGAGTGCTACAGATCTTCCGTTTACACTGTTCGTCCGCTCGGGCGCAACTGTCAGATGACGGGAACAAGTAGTGCGCGTTGCTATTATGCATAGTTAGTGCTACAGGTACATAAAAGTAAATTTCACCGAATTGAGGCACAAGCCTCGGACAAAATTTAAATGTGTTACTGTATTCAAATTAAAGGATTCACGATATATGTAAGCACGTATATGGCTTCATTATTTATTCCTTGTTATAGGAATGTAGGAATAATAATCAGCAACTTATTATTTTAAAAGTTATGAAACGAAAACGAGTGAATTCTGGAAACCGGACACTCCATTTTAGGCCAAATTCTGCCCGTTTTTGAACTTTCCGATTTTTTTTAGACCGTATGTACAACCTGGTGGTCTTCTTGATATGCTCTCCATCAGGCCAAGAGTTGTATAAATACGTGTGATTTTTTTCAGACACGTTATTCAATTTTAAAGGTAGGTTTTTTGCGCCAGTAGGTCAATCAGTCGCTTCTGTAGAAATGCCCTTATACGTAGATAAGATTTATCTTACATTTACATAAATACATTTACATAAATATTATTTAAATTACATTTACATAAATAATTGCTGACAAATAGGTGACGTTTTCAAATTAGGCGTATTGTATTTTATTCGACGAATATTCCTTATCCCTCCTTATCCTTCCTTAGACCTAAGTATCAGGTTGCCGATATTATCTTTTAAAGATATCATCGCAAAATTGAGTCCTTTCCTCTTAAAAAAAAAACGGCCAAGTGCGAGTCGGACTCGCGCACTGAGGGTTCCGTGCCAATTTTAACTGAATTTGGGAATCCATTTTTTTTTGTATAAGAATCATTAAGCGGTTATCAGGATACATCTGCCTACCAATTATCAACAGTGTGATACTTATAGTTCCAGAATAAAGTGGTTGTGACATACGGACAGACAGACAGACAGACAGACTTTACAAAACTATAAGAGTTCCGTTTTTTGCCATTCGGCTACGGAACCCCTTAAAAGGGCCAGAAACTTTAATCGTATTTCCACAGTCCCTGCAAGGAAACCTAATTGCTTGTGTAGGCTCCCAAGTGGGTATATGTAACTCTGGTGGTGTCAGGTTTCTGAAACAATCTTAACAAGTAAAGGTTAATAAATTAAGTCTCTTATTTCCCAGTAACTTATTCGACCGTTTAATTTAGATGCGAGTAAGTAAGTAAGTCGGTGTTTCTCTACGAGATCGAATCAGAAACGAAGAGATACGTAGAAGAACCAAGTTAACGGACATAGTCTTGAGAATCAGTAAGCTTAAGTGGCAGTGGGCAGGGCACATAGCGCGAAGAATTAATGATCGTTGGGGCAGGAAAGTTCTAGATTCCGTCGTGCCATGACTGTGGCGCGGCGGAGGATACGGCACAGCACACCCTTGAGGTGTGCCCGTCGTGGACCGAGCTGCGCCGCAGTCTTGTCGCGGCAATCGGGCCGGACCTCTCGCTTCCCGCCGTGGTAATTGCCATGTTGGGGAGCGAGGAGGCGTGGGTGGCGGTAGCCTCCTTCTGTGAAGACGTCATGTCACAGAAGGAGGAGGCGGAGCGCGCGCGGGAGGACGATCCTCTCGCGCCAATACTCCGCCGAAGGAGAGGCAGGAGAAGGCGGGTGGTCAACCACCCTCTTCTCCCCCGGTGATAAGCAGCGGACGACAGGCGCGGGGGCGCCCTCGTCCGCATTGCACCGCTTATCACCCAGCCGAACGAGGATGACCGAGCACTGACAGTCATCCTCGAGCCCCTTCCCATGAGCGGGAGGGGCGTGACGGGCCCGCCGCTACAAGGCGGGCAAACGCCGGCGGGGAACTGGACGCAAAGGTTATGCTGATTCCCAGAACCCCGCCACCAAGGGCGATGCGGGAGTGCCGCTGGGTCGTTTAGTGGGTATACCGTTTAGTGGGTATACCGGGAGTCACCTTTCCCGGGAGTCCCACATACCCCATCCGTCCCCCGACGGGTGGGGATGCGTAATGCATTTTTCCCAGCGAAAAAAAAAGGAAAGTTCTAGATTGGAGACCCTTCGACCAAAGACGCAGCGTAGGACGTCCACCAACAAGTTGGACAGACGACCTAAAAAAGATCGCAGGATCAAACTGGATGCAGACCGCTAGTGATCGGTCGCTGTGGAAAGCCGTGGGGGAGGCCTATATTCAGCAGTGGACGTCCTTAGGCTGATTATGATGATGATGAAGTAAGTTGATACGGGTTAATTTAGATTTCTAGGCCGTTTCTTACCCAGTAGTTATGAAGTGTATCCACACTTCTCGGATTTTCTCCTGCACATATGTATATTCTGGTGTAATACTACTCATATCTACATTCATTTCTGCCTCAATTTCCGAACAATGATTGCCACCTTGGATTTATGATGTTACTAGCGAACACAGAAAACTTTGTTATATTCCCGACCAAGTTCCGCCCCAGCCACGATAAGAAACAATGTAGGTACTGTCAAATTTTATAATCTGCATGATTTTTAATTGTTTTATCTTTCTCCTAACAATAACAAACCCAACAAAAATATTATCGAAATCAATTCAGCCGTTAACGGGTGATGCCGTGATCAAGAAATATATGGATTTATTAGGGTTTCGCAGCCGGGTGACAAAAAACGGAACCCTTATAATTTCGTCAAGTTTGTCTGTCTGTTTGTCCGTCCGTATGTCGAAGCCACTTTATTCTGACATAATTAGTATTACACAGTTGATATCCTGTTAACAGCTTGACGATTTTCATTTAAAAAATATATTTTTATTTGCATTGCCATAAATATTTAAGGGCGCCCATACATAAAACTAAAACCTACAAAATATTTTTTTTGTAAACCTATGCGTTTAGGATGTCTATGGAGAGGTATTTCAAAATGACATTGAGGTTCCTACAACCATTTTCTCTATAAGTCTAACGTTCGAGAGATAAATGCTTCGAAATTGGTAAAAAACGACGTACCCCCATCTAACTTTTAAACTAAGCGAGTGTAAATTTTGAAGAAAAAAAAACATGATGTTGATCTTGACAATGACTTTCAACGCTAGTTAGTTTTAACGAGATCGGACCAGTTGTTTTTAAGATAGAGCACATTTTTAACAATAAACATAACTTTGTTATTCAAACAAATACTATAGAAAACAAAGTTATATTTGCTGTCAACAAAATATTGTGGAATTTTGGCTAATTGGAAGTAAGTGGATCTCTAATTCAGTTAAAGTTGGCACGGAACCCTTGGTGTGCAAGTCCGTACTCGTATTTGGCCGATTTTTTTATACAAGTATATATACAGATTAAAATATTTTTGAGCTGAGGTGACCCTTCCCCAAAAGGCAATACGAGGGTCAAACTGAAAGTTCTTAGAAAATCAAAAACTGATTACATTAGCCAGTTATTAGTTTTATTATATCTTTTCAAAATATTGTCCATTGACGTCAATACACCGCTGCATGCGATGGAACCACTGGGAAAAGCACTTTGCCCACTCGTCCTTAGGGGTCTCTTCAATGGCATCGCGATACGCAGCCACCGCTTCTTCAGCATTCATAAACCGCTTCCCTTTAAGTTTTTCTTTAATTTTTGGAAATAAATAAAAATCACAAGGCGCGATGTCGGGGCTATACGGCGGGTGACCCAGTAATTCAACGTTTGATGTCGCCAAATAGTCGATCGTTCGCTTGGCGGTGTGCGACGAGGCGTTGTCGTGGTGAAGGAGGATCCTACTGCGAGGTCGTTTCTCTCGAACTTTTTCCAAGACAAGTGGCAAACAATTGGTAGTGTACCATTCTGCAGAAACTGTTTTTTGATCCTCTAACACAATTGTTGCGAAATGACCTATCCTTCCAAAGAACGAGGCCACCATTTTTTTTCCCGCACTTCGATCTCTCTTCACTTTAGTTGGCAACTCCTCGAAAGGAAACACCCACTGAGCAAATTGTCTTTTGGTTTCAGGATCATAACAGTAAATCCAGCTTTCGTCACCTGTTAGTATGTCGAACACAGCATTTGAGTCACCTCCGTTAAATCTTTCAATCATTTTACGGCACCAATCCACACGATGGAGTTTTTGAGCCTTAGTCAAATTATGAGGTATCCACCGGGCGCAAAGCTTCCTGACCGCTAAATGTTCGTGGAGGATTTTGTGCACTTGACTCATACCGATGCCTAAGCTAGTCCGAATCTGCTGATAGGTCACTCTTTTGTCAGTCTCTATCATACGCCGCACAACACAGATGTTATTTTCAGTCGTCGCCGTAGAAAGCCGGCCCTCACGTACATCATCAGTGAGATTAGTGCGACCACGTTTAAACTCATTAAACCAGTTGTAAACAGGCGCACGAGATGGGGCTTCATCGTGAAAGGCCAATCGTAGTCTATCATAACTTTCTTGTTGACTTAAATGACATCGAAAGTCATAAAAAATCATTGCACGAAAATTTTCTCGTGTTAAATTCATGTTGACGTGACACAGACAATTTTCAATTTGCCGCCAAATCGTAAAACAAATGACAAATGAATGAAATATATACTCAGTAATATTGGCAAAGAGTTCTATTTTCAAATTTTAGAATATTTTTTTTATTATATTGTTTATAAGTGGCCAGTTCTAAGAACTTTCAGTTTGACCCTCGTATTGTGGTAGAGTTACGTGCTTGACTATTCAAAAAGACTTTTTTAAACAAAGTTGACAAAATTATACTGTTATACAGTTATGCAATGTATTACGAGGGTCAAACTGAAAGTTGAACTGGCCACTTATAAACAATATAATAAAAAAAAAATGCACTCCGGGAGTGCCGGCAGAAGTGAAAACTTGAATATCAACGGTGTGCATTTTTGATTTTTTGGAACAGTTAGGGAATAATTTTGAATGAATTGCTCTTATTATCAATAAAAAGTACTATCATTTTTGTGATAGAATACAATAATAATAATAATAATAATACAATAATAATAATAATAATAATATAATATTTTTATAGAATACAATATTTATTTATTGCGCTATCGTACACAAACATTACAATTTATATTATATTTAATTACATTAAAAAGTTTATCTCTCAGAAAAATCAACTTACATCCATAATTTCACCAACCGTCTTACGGTTTTTCGATCAGCCCACGTGTCCTGACGCGAGTTTCACATTTTTCCCCCATCCCACAAAAGTGCTCAACGCCGCTAAAGAAGTTTACACTTCAAAAAATATTCTAAAATTTGAAAATAGAACTCTTTGCCAATATTACTTAGTATATATTTCATTCATTTGTCATTTGTTTTACGATTTGGCGGCAAATTGAAAATTGTCTGTGTCACGTCAACATGAATTTAACACGAGAAAATTTTCGTTCAATGATTTTTTATGACTTTCGATGTCATTTAAGTCAACAAGAAAGTTATGATAGACTACGATTGGCCTTTCACGATGAAGCCCCATCTCGTGCGACTGTTTACAACTGGTTTAATGAGTTTAAACGTGGTCGCACTAATCTCACTGATGATGTACGTGAGGGACGGCCTTCTACGGCGACGACTGAAAATAACATCTGTGTTGTGCGGCGTATGATAGAGACTGACAAAAGAGTGACCTATCAGCAGATTCGGACTAGCTTAGGCATCGGTATGAGTCAAGTGCACAAAATCCTCCACGAACATTTAGCGGTCAGGAAGCTTTGCGCCCGGTGGATACCTCATAATTTGACTAAGGCTCAAAAACTCCATCGTGTGGATTGGTGCCGTAAAATGATTGAAAGATTTAACGGAGGTGACTCAAATGCTGTGTTCGACATACTAACAGGTGACGAAAGCTGGATTTACTGTTATGATCCTGAAACCAAAAGACAATTTGCTCAGTGGGTGTTTCCTTTCGAGGAGTTGCCAACTAAAGTGAAGAGAGATCGAAGTGCGGGAAAAAAAATGGTGGCCTCGTTCTTTGGAAGGATAGGTCATTTCGCAACAATTGTGTTAGAGGATCAAAAAACAGTTTCTGCAGAATGGTACACTACCAATTGTTTGCCACTTGTCTTGGAAAAAGTTCGAGAGAAACGACCTCGCAGTAGGATCCTCCTTCACCACGACAACGCCTCGTCGCACACCGCCAAGCGAACGATCGACTATTTGGCGACATCAAACGTTGAATTACTGGGTCACCCGCCGTATAGCCCCGACCTCGCGCCTTGTGATTTTTATTTATTTCCAAAAATTAAAGAAAAACTTAAAGGAAAGCGGTTTATGAATGCTGAAGAAGCGGTGGCTGCGAATCGCGATGCCATTGAAGAGACCCCTAAGGACGAGTGGGCAAAGTGCTTTTCCCAGTGGTTCCATCGCATGCAGCGGTGTATTGACGTCAATGGACAATATTTTGAAAAGATATAATAAAACTAATAACTGGCTAATGTAATCAGTTTTTGATTTTCTAAGAACTTTCAGTTTGACCCTCGTATTTATTTTGCAATCAAATGCTACTGTAAACAATGATAAATCGAATATAATGTTGTAATTTTCTTAAACTACTGCACTTACGAATCTAATAGCTGAGAAAAACGGAGAATGTACAACGATCATCAGAAGGGCGTTTAACTTAAACGCACTATTAGCTGTCGTCATGTCCCCATACGATAAAAGTTTGATGTTTTTTTTTTGTATTGTATTGCAGATCTTCGGGATTAGAATCACGCAATCGCCAGATTATAGTCTTGCGTTTTCATCCGCAATCTTACATCTATGTACTTTGAAAGTACGTTTTCTATCCCGATGTCATAATCAGAAAAGTAAATGAAAATATAAAGTACAATAGGGGTGAGGCTTGATATGTGACGCAACTTCGCCGTAATCACACCAATAAAAATACCTAGTTATCATTTATGATTGATTTTTTGCATATTCTCAGTATTTATAAGGTGGTACTGGCTGACGGTAGTAACGGTCGTAGATGTTATCCCAGAAATGCATTCTTCCCTCTTCAAATGGCCCTGTCACTTGGATCACGTTACCGAAGTTCATCAAAGGTGATCTTCCTTCACCTGAAGGATCCCATTTGGGTAAAGATGAACCTGCTGGTGTAGGATTCCTGAAACAATACATAAATTAAAAGAAAAATGAAATAAATAACTCTTTAGCACAATTATGGAGGAATTTGTCACTTTACAAGTTTGACTAACACTTAAATGTTTAGAAAATAGCACAAATTTTCAAAACTAAGCCATTCAAATAAACTTTATCCAGCCGCACGCACGAACAGAAAGATGCTTAGAAAATAGTACATATGTTTAAAACTAAGTCAGTAAAATACACCTTACCCAGTCGTTATAAAGTCCAACCAAACTTCACGCATTTTCTGCTTCATGATTTTATATTCTGGTGTGATTTTGGTTTCATCTTCATCCATTGCTGCACGGCTTTCAGTGCAATGAGTAGCCCCTTGTATATTTGTGTATGGAATATACTGTGTGTTCTTATCTACGAAAGAGTATATAAAGAAATACACTTGATTGTTGCCAGCTTGAGCTTGTAAGGTTACAGATCTTTGCATAGCATAAACAAACATGGCATCAGTAAAGTATTCCACAAAGTTGAGAGTGGTTTCATTGCTTACTGGCTTATTGCCGAAATAAAATTCCTTGACTTTTTCCGCTATATCAATTTTCTCTTCAACATCTTTAAATGCTAAGTCAGCTGGAAGAAATTCAGAGAAATTTGCATTCATTCCATTTTTCCATGATTCGAAAAGCATTGTCCGGTATAGTCCTTCCATATTAGCAAATCCGTATAGCAAAGGATATCGAACATAATCGCCCTTCTTTATGATATTTACAGGTGTGTCATCTAAAAATCGTTCACCACCCAAGTCACTTTCAACGCACGGTTGAAAAACGACAGCGAGATCTTTGGTTTCCAACAATGAGTATGAATTTAACTGATCAAGTGGCACGTTTCTATAAAATTCAACAAGTGATTCAAAATCATCTTTCCCATCATAGTTAATATTTTTAGCGTAGTTTATAGCATTTTCAATTGGATCAGCCTGAGCGCCAAATACACCGACATTAGCTCCACTCATAGCGATTGCCTTCTTAAAGAGGCCGTTTGTCATTTTTGATAACAAAAGCAGATCTACAGATGCTCCACCAGCACTGCATCCTACAACTGTGACGTCATCAGGATTTCCACCAAACGCTCTTATATTTTTCTGTACCCATCTAAGTAGAGCTACTTGGTCCTTCATGCCAGCATTTCCAGGTACCTCCTCGGTTCCCAGGCAGAGAAAACCTTGGGGACCTACACGGTAGTTGAATGACACGGCAATTATCCTTTTAGTGTTGACTAGCTGTATGGGAGTATCAGAATTTCCATTGCCTCTTTGGAATGCTCCTCCGTGTACCAAAACCATGACAGGCAAGTCTTTAGTTTCTGTATCAGGTACATAAACGTTGGCTACAAGACAATCTTCTTTGACCATATCTCGTCGTTTTTTTTCACTTCCATATTGAGGGCATATTATGTTATTATTTACAGCTTCTAGAGGTTCTGTCCATACTGGTGCTGGCAGTGGCCCCTGAAAATGATAATGATTTTTTAAAAATTTTACTTAAAAATTTTGATTAAAATATCTTTATTTCTGAGCTCACTTAGAGTCAATTTTACCAACATCAGATGGGACTTATCCGATCGAATTAATATTAAAAGACAGAATTTCAAATTAAATTTACGGAAATGATTGCGAACAAATAGGCGATATTTGTTCAAGGTCAGAAATAGGATATTCGTCAAGTATAATACAAAACGTCTTATTTGAAAAAGTCACCAATTTGTCAGCAATCATTTATCAAAATGACATTTTAAAAGCGTTCCTTTTATACTTATTCAGTTGGATAAATTTTATCTGACGTTAGTAAAATCGACTTTTTTAGACTGCTGATGTAAGCAAAGTAAACAAACTTCAGAGGAAGTAACATCTTCAGATAATAATCCTAATAAGTGCTCTTGATATTGAGTAGCATTAGATTTGATGACATCTAAAACATTGATAATTTATTACAATCTAAAATTATGTTAATGTTTTAAGGGTAGGGTAAAATCGTCGTCCGTTCGTCTGTCTGTTATTAGGCTGTATCTCAGGAACCGTGATAGCTGCAAGACAGGTGAATTGTCAAAAATTTATTATTTCTGTTGGTGCTATATTAACAAGATTAAAAACTAAATAAAACAAATTTTAAGGGATTTTATACCAGCCCTTTGCGATATTTTGCCCTTGCTCTTCGATTTCAATACATAATGGTAACCGGTATGCACTTGAAATATTTACTTTAAACTACCACGTTGTTTACGTAGTCAATAGTACGGAACCTTTCGTACGCGAGTCGAACTCGCATGTGGACGGTTTTTAACCGACTTTAAAAAGGAGGGGTTATCAATGCGACTGTATGTTGTTGTTTAAGTATATGTTACCTCATATTCCAGTAATTTGTCAACTGATTTAAAAATGTTCTTTCCCTATCTAGAGGCACCATTGTGTGGAGCTGAGCTGATTGTGGAACTCTTTAACGCTTAGGAGATCAGTGATGCAACGACGGAACTTATGTTAGGAGTTTCAGTATCTATATATAAGAGAAGGTCGTGTTAGGTACACTATTTATAACTCAAGAACGGCTGAACTAGTCTGACTGAAAATTTCTGAGGAGGTAGCTTTAAACTAGGAGACAGAAAAAGGATACTTTTTATGAACGGGACCGGGGTGAGACGGGGCTGGGGCGATCTTGTTTTTATTTTATAAATTCAACTTGTATATTGATTAATGTTAAGAAACATCCACATTAATTAATTTGTTATTGTCTGGTAATACAATTATAATTTTCAATATTACGCTTACAATACAGGGTGTCTTTATTTTGCGTACCTGACAAAAGTCTTAAAAATTTCGTTTTTTTTTGAGTTTTTGAATCCATTTGTTGTGTGTGCGTTAATCAAATTTACAGAACTCTATCATTAAAATAGCCTTTGTTTTCGTCTCAGGTATAACTTCGAAAAAAAATTGTTCTGTCTTTTAAATTCTTTTTTGTTGAAAAAAAGTAATAAAATCAAAGAATAGCACAAGGTCGTATTACTTAAATACGTGCGGACGGACAATAACTGTTAACTTAACTTCGATTTACTACGTCAACTTATCAATCATTCATCCATCAAAAGTATAGAACCGCAATAAGTTTTTGGTTTATATCCTTATATATATATATCCTCATTTTGCAGATCTGTATGACTTCATTTGAAGTCATACAGATCTGCAAAATTTGCTACTTGTGAATCTTTTATTTTAACTTTTTTACTTGTAATAAAAATACATTGTTTACTTTATCTGAAAATTAAAATTTTGATACTAGTATATGTTATAACTGTACGTGGAAGCCGAAATAATACAACAACCGATGCGTAGTAACTCGTTTATTCGACTGTCGCAGCAGCCGTTAGATTTTTATATTATGACTACCGCTCATACACTGCAATAAAAATCGACAAGCAACTCGCGTGTTACCCTACAATATAACATCCCTCCACCTTTAATTTTAAAAAAAACTTCTTGTAATCAACAACTGTCCTAGCGCGCTTAGAACGTGTGGTGTCTTCCTCTTGCGGCATGGTGCTACAAGGCTCGCTCTCAATAATCGCTGGCGTTGCAGCGACACCACTCGCCTGCCCGCCTTCCTCGCCACAATCAAACCAGTCGTCAGGGTTGATCTCGTTTTGATTCGAAGGGGAGACAACACGCTCCGCTTGCGGTTCGAAATCAGAGGATGATTCTGTTTGACAAGGTAGCTCCTCATTGCTGCTTTGCGCCGGTAATATATAAGCAGGAACACTCGTTTCTAAAGAAGTAGTGTCCTTCTGACAACCACCACCTTCTCCCCCTTTATATTTCAACAATTGATTGGCGTGTCTTTTCACGACTTGTTCGTTGTCATCGAGGCGTACTAGATACAGTGATTTCCCGATCTCCTTGTCCACCACACCACGATTCCAGTAATGTTTTTGTTGGTTAAAAAGTTTAAATAGCACTAGGTCACCTATATTAAACGTTACTTTCCGGTTTCCATTATAGTTATTACTCTGTAAGCATTGTTTAGATTTAACACAATTGTCGAGCGCTAAGTCGAATGGTAATGAAGAAGTTGGTTTTAAAAGATCTAACCGGCATCTTAATTTGTGGCCAAATAAGATCTCGGCAGGGGATCTGTCAGTAGTAGTGTGAATAGAATTTCTATAGCTCAGGAGAAATTCCTGTAACTTAACATTGAAATCTTTTAAATTATGCCCTGAAATCAAAATTGACTTGATAGCTTTGTTTAAAATTTTAACGTAGCTCTCAGCCTGTCCATTGCTAGCTGGATTGTAAATGGGAGAAGTCAAATGAGTTATGCCATTACATGAACAAAAATGTTTGAACTCTGTGGATACAAAGGAACTACCATTATCTGAGCAAATGACACGAAATAACCCAAACCTAGCCATAACTTCACATAGTTTTTCGATAACCACACGTGAGCTGAACCCGGTAGATACATCAAAACATTCTACCCATTTTGAATAGGCGTCCACCACTATTAGGTACATCCTTCCACTAATTGGGCCAAGAAAATCTAAATGCACTCGATGCCATGGCTCATTCGGGTAGGGCCAGGGGGTGAGCGGAGCGCGAGGGGGCGCAGGTCGCTGCGAGAAGCAGGCCCGGCACGCGCCGACGTGCCTCTCGATCGCGGCTGTCATGCCCGGCCACCAAAACCTATGACGCGCTTCCTCTTTCATTTTCGTAATACCTAAATGACCTTTATGTAATTCATTCAATATTTTTGTTTGCAAACTTATTGGTATTATTAACTTATGGCCCCTCATAAGACAGTTATTTTCCACGGATAATTCTAGTCTATGGCTATAGAACGTTCTGTACCTATCGTTTACTCTACTTGGCCACCCATTTAAAACATATTGTGCAACTGACGACAATATCTCATCACGCCTAACAGCCTCCTGTAAGTCTGAAAACGATAAGAACGGTTCGCCTTCGTACACAAAACGCACATAAGCAGATTTGTCGATCGGTTCGTCGCATGTTCCCGAGCGCGCGCGCGCACTATCGCTGGCCTCTTCACACACTGACCTACTTAAGAAATCAGCACAATTATGCGCGCTGCTAATGTATTCAATTTAAAAGTTGTATGCCGAGAGGAAGATTGCATAACGCTGTAACCGATTTGCTGATATCTCGGGAATGCCTTTATCTGGATTAAATATTGAGATTAGAGGTTTATGATCTGTTCTAAGTACGAACGGTTTTTCACGACCATACAAATATTGGTGGAATTTGCGCACCCCGAATATAATAGCAGTAGCCTCTTTTTGAATCTGGCTATATCTCTTTTCAGCTGAAGTAAGTGATCGCGACATATATGAAATTGGTTTTTCTGAACCGTCTTCTAATTGTGACAACACAGCCCCTAAGCCATAAGGCGATGCATCTACGGTTAATATTAGCTCAGCTTCCGGATCAAAATGAGTTAAAATGTTGTCAGATGCTAACTGACGCTTAATATTTGCAACTGCTTCCTCGTGCTGCTTAGTCCACGCCCAACTTACATTTTTCTGAAGTAAATGATAAAGCGGGCTCAAAACAGAGGAAGCATTTTTCACAAAATTCCTATAGTAATTTACCATACCTAAAAATGACTTCAGTTCTAAAGTATTTGTTGGTACACGAGCCTGTAAAATCGCTTCTACTTTGTCTGGCGATTTATGTATACCATTACGATCTATAACAAATCCTAAATATGAAACCGATTCTTGGAAAAACGAACACTTGTCCTTATTCAAAACAAACCCTGCCTCTTCTAACCTACGGAACACTGCACATAACCTTGAAATCATCTGGTCTCTAGTTTCAGCACAAACGCAAATATCATCCATGAACAGTAGTGTACCGTCCAGGCCCGCTAGTACTGTTTCCATGGTTCTTTGGAAAACCGCAGGAGCGCTGGCAAGGCCAAATACTAATCTGGTATATTTGAAGAGCCCTTTGTGAGTATTAATGCATGTAGGCATTTGTAAGTCTTCGTTTAACATCAGTTGGTTATATGCTTGTGACAGGTCAAGTTTGCTAAAAAATTTACCACCGTGCAACTTTGTAAAAAGTTCCTCATGCCTTGGTAATGGATATTTGTCTACTAGTAACTGTTTATTGATCGTTACTGAAAAGTCTGCACAGATTCTGATAGAACCATCTCGCTTCAATACAGGCACAATAGGGCTGGCATATTCCGAATATTTCACTGGTACTATAATACCTAAATTAACCAACCGGTCTAATTCTTTTTCCACACTAGAACGGAGTGAAAACGGCAAAGGTCTAGCTTTAAAAAAAATCGGTTTCGATTCTGGCTTGAAATTTAAATCAACCAGCATCTCTTTAAAACAGCCTAACTTATCCGAGAACAATTTCGGGTATCTTGTTGTAATTTCTTCTATGAAATTGCTACAGCTATTTATGGAGCAAATTTGCAAATTGAAACGCGAAAAAAAATCTCTGCCTAATAGCGGGGGACCTCCATTAACAACAACGTAACGACGATTACGTTGGTTTTGTTTTTATACGTAAAGGGTAATTTTAACACTCCCAATATGTTTAGTCGATCGCCGTTGTAACTATGTAAAATGACGTTAGTAGGTTCTAAGCTAATTTTAGAAAAATAGCGTTTATACATTTGCTTAGATATGACAGTAACCGGAGACCCCGTGTCAATTTCAAACATTAATTCCACTCCATTAACCGCAACAGATTCCCGCAAAGGTTCTCCACGAAAAGTACGAATATTACAACATAATTGCTTACCATCGTCATCAACATTCTCACAGCGCTCAACAAAGTGATGCCCGTCTGGCTTGTTACACACACGTTTTAGGTGGCCCTGAGCACCGCACTTCCTACACTTGTACCGCGAGAACCGACACGTAGACGCCTGATGTCCGTGGTAGCCGCACACGGAGCAGCGGCCGGCCGGGGCTGGCGCCGCCGGGCCGCGCTGCTGCACGCCGCCCGCGCCGCTCGCCATCGCCACCTTCATCACCTGCATAGGCGCTGGCTCCTCTCGCCGCTGCGAGGTCTCGCGAGCGCCCGCCCGAGCACAGCGTATTCCTTCTGCCATATCCAAAGCCGAACTCAAGGTCAACTCCGCCAAGTCCTTAGTAAACAGTGTGTCTCGCTCCGGTCCGGACCCTAGGCCCAGAACGAATCTATCACGAAGGTGCTCATCTAGACACTCCGCCTTAAACCCACAATGAGTAGCTAAGCTTCGAACTCGCGCTGACCAATCTGCTAGGCTTTCTCCTATATGCTGCGTGGCACTGTGAAATTTCCACCGCTCGGCAAAGGTACATTTCTGCGTCTTAAAATGCCCATCGAATAATGCTACGACTTCTGCATAACTTAGTGTACTGACTTCCTTCGGCAACGCTAAGTCACGTACGAGCTTATAAGTTGATTCTGACAAATTGCTCAATAATATAGCCCGTCGTTTTGTACCAGCTTTGTCTGTGTCTTCTGCAACGTCATTAGCTAAAAACCACTGTTCTAATCTTTCCCTGTACACAGACCACTCTTGCACTTCATGACTAAACGAAGTTAAAATGCCAACCGCTAATTTGGCCATTATAAACTGCACGCGTTGCACTTTTTACTCGTTCGCCAACTGTTATAACTGTACGTGGAAGCCGAAATAATACAACAACCGATGCGTAGTAACTCGTTTATTCGACTGTCGCAGCAGCCGTTAGATTTTTATATTATGACTACCGCTCATACACTGCAATAAAAATCGACAAGCAACTCGCGTGTTACCCTACAATATAACAGTATATGATCGACACCGCTCGTAACAAATTTAAAATAATCAGGGAACGCAAAGCGTAGCAGTCTCCGGTACTTTAGGTATCCATAGCATACTCATAAGTAATATTTCAACAAAGCACCAAGGTCAAGTATGTGGCAAATTACATAGCCGGCGAGTTTGTACAAATGTTTGCTTAAAGGAGATTGAACAACGCGTGGAAGCCTCGGTTGCCCTTTAAATGGCATTTAAGTGGCTCTTTGGAATTGTATGTGTTAAATCTAACACGTTTTGTTGACGCTACTCGCTCATAAAACTTTAAACACTGTCATGGAACTCAAGGGGCTATTCTTGCACTGTTTGGATTGAGCACAGATTTTGAGTTTGTTATTAAAGTGGATAAGAAACATTCAAACTTCTTTTTTTTAATTGTCAGGTTTCCTATGTATAAAACTTATTTTTAAGCGCCCGAAAGGGTCCATAAAGATCGTCTGGATATTGTCACACAAGTAAATATACATTGTAGAGCAACAAAGTATTTAGTATTGACTTAATTGCACAATTTTTTTTCTTACTTCGCTGACTTCGAGGAGTGTCAGTGGGAGCAATAGATCAATTGAATCCTATGAACCCTGATTAACTTCTAAACGTTCGGTTGAATTATTTTAAGCAGAAATCTATCGTTTTTCTATGAAATGCTGATTATATCGCATTTTAAACTCTTCGCTTTGTATCATCTATGGTTCATATGATCTTATCCAAAATGTGTCCCTAAATAATATCCATTTTAAGACCCTATACTCAGCCAAGCTCTGAAATGCCCATTATTAGCTGATCTTTCAATGCTTGAACTCCGCTTTAAGTAAGGGAGCTACTCAAAGTGGACGTTAACCCTGGTATAACTTAGAGTAGATTCGACCAAACGAAAGTAAATGTTAACCTTAGAATAAATCGCTAGTTATCCGAGAGTTTATCAATTTTCCATTGTACCATCTACTGTTCTAGAATATCGCGTTTATATCATAAAATTAATATTAATATCGGAAGAGGAGGACAAGTAAAAGCCGTCTCACGAAACTGATTTATTATGTCAGTAACTAACTTGCCCATGCTATTGCTAAGCCCATGAAAGCTCACTGAAAATTTTATTCATTTGATTTAAAAACAAATAAGTTATATTGTGTATATTTTGAAGAAATATTTCTCCTGAAACATGGTGACTTGGTCGTTGATTAATTGTTGTTCATAACTGCGAAATAACCGCAACAAATAATCATTCAACAGTTAAATTCGAAGCATCTTATATGTGTATATTTTGAAGAAATATTTCTCCTGAAACATGGTGACTTGGTCGGTGATTAATTGTTGTTCATAACTGCGAAATAACCGCAACAAATAATCATTCAACAGTCAAATTCGAAGCATCTTATATACGACTTATGTTTACCAAATGCACTTCAATTTAAAAGTACGCAATTTGATTATTCTATACTGTAAACGTTAATTTACGTAAAAAGTAAAGACAGAATAACACAGGTAATGCATATCTAGGAATATTTTGTATAAAGAAGTAATATTTAGTTTTACACTAGAGCTGCATGTTCGATATTTTGTGTCCACTGTTTATCATGCGGTTAACTTATATGTTTAACTCAGAACGATTGGTATAAATCACTTGAACGATTGTCTCATTTTAAGCTACAATTGTTACTTACTTAAGTTAGTTACTGTCATCTCAAATCGATTTCGTTTGTCAGCTGTCACTTGTCCTTCTCTTCCTATAGGAATATTAATTATATGGTCGAATCCAACCTTCTAAAGTGTCAACTTATTTAGTTGACTTCAAAGTGACGTCAGAATGACGTGTTGTTTGTCATTTTTATCATTATTCCTATGTTCGGTGTAATTAGTTTAGTCAACGAAAGATTGTAAAGGAAATTTCAAGGAACACGAATTTTGACTTCGTAACGTTGTTTGGACTAGTTAGGAGGGTAACATATTAAAGTCCCAGGCCATACCTCTTGAGGCGGGAGTAGAGGAACGATTTGAAGCAAACATTTTTAAGTTTTAGCATCACGGTTTCGCATATATATCGGAAACTATGCGTCCTAGCAAGATGAGACATTGTACAAAATCAAGGCTTAGGAAAAACACCTTTTTATGCAGGAGGCTTAGAAGTTTGTACATTATAATTTTTACTCCATAGCATTTCTTTTTGTACATATCTCAACTACTAAAAAACCGATTTCGATGAAACTTACACTCTTTCCTTTTTTTGAAATATTTTTTAATAAATAAATAAATAACTAAATTAACCACATCGTGTCAGTTTAATCCGTAAAAAACAATAAGACTGTTTTTAAATATAAGACAAGTAAAGTGTAGAAGTACAATTTGAAATCCTTTTGCAGAAAGTAGACTATGCATGTAACTTAAAAAAGATTTTGAACCTTAGATTTTACAACATCTTGAATGTGCCACACATTTTAGTTCAGTACCACAGCTATTCAGCGTTTTGTTTATTTCATCTTGCTTCAATGTGTATTTAATTTAATTTTAATAATTTGTATGCCAATATGGCTGATCACAGCATGTATCTTTAGCTACCTTATCTTAAATGACACCATATTTCTTTCAAAAATGTATTTTGCTATTGTGTAATACTGTGTTTGTATACTAACATTAGGCTTAGTCTCTTTTGTAAATAACAAATTGGTCCTTTGTTAGTCGAAATAAATAAATGAATTGAATTGAATATTTACCCGTGTTTCACAAATAAAATTATTTGATTTCAAGTAATTGTAAATGAAGCTCCAATTATGAATCACTTAAAAATAAATTAAAATACAACTAAATTCACGCATAAATAAGAGACAAGGAGTAGTAACATAATAGGGATACTAATTTTTAATCACTGCCGTGTAGATTTCAACTGTTTTCGTTCAAAGAGTTAACATTAAGTTAATTAGATCTATATAGATCTTATATAGAATAGGGCCCCTCTCTCAAAATACATGCATAGTTTGGTTTGGAAGCCTCTGGTTAGAGTAGTAACTAATAAAGATATAGCATATTTAAATTGTTTATAAAGGTGGGCTTATACATGAATGTTCCTTTTTGTGGCCAATAATGCGATATTTTTTTATTTATTCATCTCTATATCACCCTAAATTATTATTATGTATCAAACATATTTTTTCTTTTTAAGATTGTACTACCCACATATTATTATGATATGCAAAATAATAAATGTTTTTTTAGAAAACTGAAAGTTTTATTTTTATAAATCAGCGAATCTTCATCAACTAACCTTAAACTTGTCTCTTCCTGTAGGCGCAGTAGCATACGGGATTCCAAAAAATTGAAAAACATCGGCATCATGTGCCTTATATCCTTTCACAGGGCCTTGGCTTATATTAACTAGTTTTGAGCTCCCCGACTGTGCTCCCACTATCAGACCACACACGAAGAGTATGATAAACATGATTGGGTGCTCGAAATCAACTGACTGAATTCTCAAACGATCTCCTATATCAATTGAATTGGTGCCGTAATCAGCAAGTCATGATGGACGCGGGCATTTGATGTTTTAGGGGAACGGAGACAAATATGGACACACACTATTTCTCTGACTATATTTATTTCTTTTTTATTTGTTTAATAATTGTAGGTAATAACAGTTATATACGTCTTATTATTGTATCTTTATCTTTCACGACCATTCGCTGTATTACAACTAGTACAATTTGTGAAATGTCATTCGGTTGTAGGTAATATACATAAACATTGTTTACATTTTTAGTTTTAAGAGCTGTGGATTGAAAAAAATATATCGGGTTGATGATGATCGTAAATGATTAAAATTTGATTACAACAAGACATAAGTGTATGTATTTCTTATTTAATCCGTGACAATATAAAATTATTTTTTTATCAGGCATTGTCAAGATCTCAAAATATTGACTTTAAGTGATTCTTATTTATAAACATTGTTTGTCTTGGGGAGAGGAAAATAAATAAAAAATTGTGGATCTGTTTTTATTATGAACATTTCTTGAAACAGGGCTCAAGGTTAAGTTTTTAATAAAATCCTTCAATATTACCAGACCAGTTACCCCATAGTTATTTTAAAATTCGTTCATAATCGATGTCTACACCATCATCTAAGGTTGTTAAAAAGTACAAGAACCAGTGGTTTTTATCGTAGTTTTTAGACCATGGTATTTGCAATCTATGTATTCTATTCATATGTTCAAGACACTGACACAAAATTCTAAGACAGTAGCCCATTTTGTCCACGTTTCCTCTTTTTACATAACTCTTCACACGGCTTGACCTTGAATTGTGCTGTTACAAAAAGTTATTTATCTATTAACAATCCATGATTGTCTTGATTGTCCGTGACACTTACTAGTAGTTCGTCTGTTGTTGAGAATTACGTCATATTTAAAAAAGGAATTACATAAAAACTGGCCACGAACGAGTTAGGTTCAAGCACTGAACGGTCAATAAAAACTACTCTGAAAATGCCGCCATGCCTTTTGGGAAATCCCTAGCAGTCTTAGTGCACCTTCGCATTAGAGCGTCAGTAGCGCGGCAGCAGGGGAAGCCTTTTTATCAGCAGCGCGACGGTCGCGCGACTGGGTCGGTCTTACTACACCCATTACCTATTTCAGTGCTACGGGGATAGTATTACCACCGCAATGGGTAATAGGTATAGTGGGATTGACCCGCGCGACCGCTGCGGCGCTGCTGTGTATAGTATGAAATCATCGGCGGCGCGGTTGTCGCGCGTAAGTCGCGCTACTACCGCGCAGCTAAAGTCGCCCAAATGTGAAAGCGCTTTTACTTATAACAATACACGCGGACGTATACGCCTGCTAAACGCGTGTTGTAAGTTTTTGGCCACCAATAAAACCCATTATGACTTGAGCATTGTATAAACTCGGTATGAGATCTTGTTTCTGCCATAAATTTTTACACAGTGTTGATTCAGTCAGATACACTTGTTAAGCCATTTTTACTGACAACTCTTTTGAGTCCTTGTCACAAATTTTGGTTTATAAGCCGTTTTTATGAATAATCGCAGATACCTTTCATAAAGTGTACCTATTTAGTTATGTTATCAAAAGTCAACTAGATCATTTCAAGTACTTTATTATTGGATCGAGATCGGGTCTTTCTCTTACTAAATTTGCTCCACAGAGCTATGTTCTGGGTTAGCTGTACACAGTTTGACTTTTGATAACATAACTTAATAATTCCCTTCAATTAAATATAATCTTAACCCTCATGTACGAATAACAATGAAAACGATTATGTGCTTTCGCTCATGTTCAGTTTTTACTCAACTACATGTGAACTGTCTTTACAAGTAATTAATATTTTCGACCAAATAAAAAGGAGGAGTACAAATCTAAAAGGGGTAATTTTTTTGTATGGCAAATCTCACATGACGCGGGTGAAGCCGCAGGGGCTGTTAGTTTTGCTATAAATCACCATTGTATTGTGATTATCGAGTAAACTTCAACACTTGCCGGGAATCAGCTTAGCATTTCCATTCATGCCGTTTTTTATTAAAAAGTAATTGTGAGGATAATGCTTCGCGAAAGCTTCTGAAACTTGCATCCAAAACTACCGAGGATGATAGAACTTTATAAACATTCATTGTGCTCAGTCTGTAGGCGTGAATGCAACATTTGTGATAAAGTAAAATTAATATTGACTTAAGTAAAAATCTAAATAAAGCAAATAATAAATAAACAAAGCATTTGTATGTAGGTGTATAAAGTAATGTTGGTGTAGGGAGGTGTTGATATTATAATTAAGAAATATAATTGTCTTAAATTAAATTAAAGGAAACCTATGCATTTTGATATCAATACAGAAAACAATTATATACTCAGAATCATCACCTTTTATTTCATACTAGCGGTCCCCCGCGACTTCGTCCGCGCGTTTTGAGTTTGCTCCCTCCCCTCCCGTCGCAGCGTCATGTTTTATATCCTAAAGCCTTTCTCGATAAATAAGCTATCCAACACAGAAATATTTTTTCAAAACGGTCCAGCAGTTCCTGAGATAAGCGCGTTCAAACAAACAAACTCTTCAGCTGCGAACATTATTTTGGTGCGGAGTTATGTTAAAACTGTCAATAAATATCTTAGATAGCTCCTAAGATATTTATTGAAATCAAATGATATAGGCAACTTGGTTCTAAATGAAATGCTCGTGATGATGAATCTATTTATTTTGATAAGAATAAATACCTGTGTGTATAATACACCTCTAAAAATAATGCATTATTTTTTTACAAATTTATTAACATAAAAAAGGTTGTAGTAAGTCAACCATAAAAGATAGACATATGCTATTGCGGACTTTGTTATAGAACTCTTAATGCTGAACAATCCTGTCATACATGATTTCTGTGTAACTTAAGCGGTTTCCGCAGCGTATGGAGCGGAAGCTCTTAAAAGGAATATCTTTCTCCCGTTTTCGCAACATTTTTCATTTCTGCTGTGGTCTTATGAGTCGTATCTTTATGTTATATAGCCTAAAGTCTTCCTCGGTAAATGGACTATCCAACGTAAAAATAATTTTTCAAATCGGACCAGTAGTTTTTGAGATTAGCGCGTTCAAACAAACAAACTCTTCAGCTTTATAATATTAGTTTAGACTAGCGGACCCAGTGATCTTTCCCAGCTCCGTCCCACCCTACCTCGTAATATTCATAATTATTATCTTAATCCAGACGATCTGACAAAGTAAATATCATGCAAAATCGGTCCACTCACTTTTTTTTTTCGTTCATAAGAATTTTCTCCTGACAATAAAAATTACAAAAATAATAATAATTAAGTCCAGCCGTTCATGCGTGATGCCGTGATCAAGATCCCTTGGATACATATATGGCTTCATTTTAATATGTAGAGATTAAAAAAGAAATGATATATTAAAACTTATAAGGCGGAATAGGTTGCTGATGGTATCGATCGTAGATATCATCCCAGAATCGTGTTCTTTTCTCTTCGAATGGTCCAGACACTTGAATGGTTGTGCCAAAGTCCATTATAGGAGATCTGTCTTCACCGGCAGGCGGCCACGTGGGCAGGGATGACCCGGGTGGTGTTGGGTTTCTGAAATAATAAAGATTTTTCAATTTGAAAGTACAGCGTAGGATGTTTATTGGCTAGACAGAAAAACGAAATGAAAATAAAGGTTGAAAGACTGGGCTGGGTGTGGGCCGCTTTTAGTCGATCACTATGAAAAACGATAGGGGCCTTAGTTCAGGAGTTCAGACCTTACGGATAACCGTACGGTCCACTTACAGACATGGACTAGCTGACTAAAACTGGGTGAAAATGTAAGACGCGTTAACATTTTCATTCAATACACATATGTATACCTACATCAGGCGCAGGACCAACGGCTTTACGTGCTTTTCCGAGGCACGGGGGTGAAACACCGCCAACTTCCAAACTCCGGGCTACCCTAAGAATTTCTGAACAGAAAAACTTAGGTATACATTTTTGGCCCGTCCCGGAAATCGAACCCGGAACCTCTGGCGCAGCCGTCGCTTTAAAGTCCGACCCTAAGTGCGGTCGTGTCAGATTGCTGTCTCATTGGGCAATGAGAGTGAAAGGAATAGAGAGTGCACCCGTGTTTGCGCACACACTTGTGCACTATAATATGTTCCGCGCAGTCGGTTAGTCGTTGTCAGTCACAACGACTGACCGACTGTGCGGAACATATCACTGTAGTCGAAATCGGCTAGGAGGACTATTATACCTACATCAAATAAAAGGTCAGCAACGGAAAAAGCTGACTACTTTATGAAATTTAGTGTCTCATGGTGGCTCGACACTTTTCAATAGCGACAAGAAAGTAAACAAAATGGAACCGTACCCGGTCGTGACAAAGTCCAACCATACTTCTTGCATTTTCTGCTTCATCATTTTATATTCTGCTGTAATTTTGCTTTCATCTTCATCCATTGCTGCAAACGTTTCAGAGCAATGTGTTGCACCTTGTACATCTGTATGTGGCACATATGGTGAGTTTTCATCAACAAAAGAGAATACGAATAAATATATCTGATTATTACCAGATTGTACTTGTAGCGTCACAGATCTTTGCATAGCATAAACAAACATGATGTCTGTGTAGTATTCTGCGAACTCGACGTTTGTTTCGTTGCTAATTGATTTATCACCGAAATAAAACTGTTTGACTTTTCTAGCTATTTCTGCCCTTTCCTTTTTAGTATCAAATTCTAAGTCATCTGGTAGGAAGTCTGCAAAGTTTTTGTTCATTTCGTTTTGCGTTTCAGGGGTGCTTGGTTGATACAGACCTTCCATGGTAGCGAAGCCGTAAAGTAAAGGACATTGAAAATAGTCTTTATTCCTTATCAAATTAACAGGAGTATCATCTAAAAACCTTTCACCTCCTAAATCAAGTTCAACACACGCTGTAAAAGGAACTGAGACGCCTTTATAGGTTACTGGTAGTGTTACGTTTAACTTTTCTATCGGTGCGTTTCTATAAAACTCTACAAGTGAATCTAGATCGTTTCCTTCATAGTTAAGTTGCCTTGCAAAGTCCAAAGCATTTTGTATTGGATCAATTTGTGTGGCGAACAAACCGACATTAGAACCGCTCATTGCGATTGCTCTGTGGAAGAGGCCTTTGGTCATTTTTGATAACAAAAGAAGATCGACTGAGGCTCCACCAGCGCTGCATCCAGATATCGTTACGTCATCAGGGTTTCCACCAAAATCTTTAATGTTATCTCTGACCCATCGAAGAAGAGCTACTTGGTCTTTCATGCCAGCATTTCCCGGTATATCTTCAGTGCCAAGGCATAAGAATCCATACGGACCTACACGGTAGTTGAAAGAAACAACGATGAGTCTTTTACTATTGACCATTTGGTTAGGAATGTCGGAAGTTCCATGACCTCTTTGGAATGCTCCTCCGTGTACCCACACCATTACAGGGAGATTCGTTGCATTAGTGTCAGGTACAAAGACGTTAGCTACGAGGCAATCTTCTTTGATATTTCTGTCACTGAATGCCGACTGTTGGCTGAATTGTGGGCAATAGATGTCTTCTACGGCTTCGAATGTTTCTGTCCAAACTGGTGCTGGTAGTGGCCCCTGTAATGATCAAATAAACTGTGTATATAGTATATAATTTTACTTATTTGTAAAATGTATAGAATATGTTGAATTGATGATATACAATGGTTTGGAATATTTTTAACACTCACAGTGTCATATTTTATATTCATAAGATTCCGACCTTGCGAAATTAGTGGTCTCTTTATGGATACGTCATTGTGTGACGCTTAGCGCCATCTACCCGTCTGTTTATGCAACAGTGGGCCGAAGCAGTTATTCTTTACAGAATAAATTCAATTTGGAAATTATGACGCTTCGCTAGCTAATGGTTTAGAATGTTTTTAAAACTCACAGTGTCATAATTTAAATTCATAAAGATGAAATAAGAAACCCAAAAAGTCCAGCCCGTGCGTTTTGGTTCCTTCACCTATGTAACTGTGATTTTATCACATTTTCACAAAAAGTTGTTTAAGTAAGTGGTGATTAAAATAAATAAATAAGTTATAGATCATTTATTTTTTTACGGATATTATACAGAATGTCACAAAAATTTTTTAGAACATAAAAGACAATACTAAAATTCAACAACTTTTTGTGAAGAACAAAAAAATATTACAAGTAGAAATTCACTTATCCGTACAGATTGACCATGTGCAGTTTTATCACTAGGTACTGTCACTTTGCAGTATACAAACATTTATAAGAAAACTTAAATACAAGAACCTATATTAAAGCATAACCTATATAGCTTACCTTAAACTTATCTCTTCCTTTAGGTGCCGTTGCATACGGGATCCCGTAAAACTCAAAAACGTCAGCATCGTTTGCTCTATACCCTAAAACAGGTCCTTGACTTAAATTCACTAGTTTAGAATCATGTGATTGAATTCCAAGAATCAGACAACAAAATAGTAGTATCGAAAACATGGCTGGTAGTTCGAGAGCAACTGAACGAACCATCATAGCGATTACGTTATATCAGTGATGATACTTGAATGCCTTATCGTATTTGACAAGTCATTCTGTACAAACCCAATTTTTCACCTATTTTTAAAAAAGAGAACAAGGTGTCAATAACATTTTGATCTTATCTGAATCGGAGACGTAACACTTTGTTTTGTAATGGCCAGACAAATTATTACTTGTACTATTTTTCAATGTATTACTCGATACTTTGAAAAACAAGAGTCGCTTTGTGTTTGCGTTTTAATAATTCAGCTAATAAATAACTCTAACGAGTTAATATCCAAATTTATAATTTCTAAATCATTAATTAATGCTTTTGGGATGCAACTTGTGTCGATACTTTGGCCCCCTCCCATCTCAGAGTGTCAGCCGGGCCAGCGCCTAAAGCTGGAGCAGCAGCAGAGTTGGCTGAAATTGCCAAGCGTCGCAAGTACGTCTCATATGCAAGCGATTATGTGTTTGCGACGTTTGGCGTTGAGACATTTGGGACGTGGAGACCTTTTGCTTATTGCAGTTTAGAAAAATTGCGTTAAATTCTGTAACATTCAATAATAAACTGGTTCGTATTTTAAAGGATAAGAGGTGGAATTGTGTAAAATAATCGTATTCATTTGACAGTTCAAAACGTACGTTATGATCTGTCAAAGGGCAAAGAAAAAAGCGTTTGACGGATCATACCGTACGTTATGTACTGTCAAATGAATACGATTGCTTTACACAATCGCACCTCAGCATAATTAACCAACGCGGCAACGAAGCCAGCATTATAGCCTCCTTGCCGCAGGGAAATGGTTTCGTTTTTGTATAGGTTGATTGTAAGTTTATTTTTTATATTGCATGTCTTAGTCTTAATTTTTTCTTGTTTGTTATCAATAAAGATATTTTGTATTTATACTTCAAATTAAAGAAACAACCTCAAATTTTAGCGCAATAGCAGTTAAGGAGAGCTCTCCATCTCAGCGAGAATCCATATAAATACATACCGTAGGTTAAACATTCTACATGTCCAAATATTATTTAGGTATAAACTAATCCAAATATTATAGTCAATTATATTTTGTTTCACCATTTTCGCGACATCCCTTGGTTTATTCACGCTTCTACCTTCCAGGAAACCTTATTGACTGAAATCCGTAATCAAATCAACCTCATTGCAAATTATCTCACAAACATGCCAATCGGGTCATCAAATGAGCGTCAGTTTTGAAAAAGATACAATCAATAGGTTGCTGTGTCGATTTTAATACTTTCGTTAACAGACGTAGGTAACTAGTTATGTAAATAAGTACATTTTTAGCACATTTTTATAAGCATTGTCTACTATAAATATAACATGACTAAAGTAATACTTCACACCTTATCACTTTCATACAAAAATCACTTGCACACAAAATAACTGACTCAAAACCTTAAAATGACGTGTTTGCCCTCTACTTAGGAGAAACAGGTTCATTGAGAGTCGGTGCATAATGTGTTTAGACTGTTGGTAAAGGTAGACATCATGCAATGACTTCAAATGAATTTGTTTCTCCTAAGTAGAAAACAAATGCGTTATATGAAGCTTTTTAGCCACCTTTTTTCAAAGCGTTTTTTTTTTAAAAAAAACATTTAAATAAAGTAATCTACCGTTTTAGTATTGAAGGTAAGGTCAGTATAAACATGTTTTTGTTTATTAGTATGTGATTTGGAATATTATTGCTTCAACACCCGAGCGGTTGCAGGCAACCGCATAACAATAGAATTTGCATTGTGTCTCGTTCACATACGCTTGAGGGATTATTTTGATCCTAGGTACTTTTCAACGAACCTTCAAAATATCCTATAATTTTCTGCACTCTACCTTGAGAAATTTGTAAGAATAATTTAATAGACTCCCTATATATCTCAATTCTCGAAGTTAAATGATTTCTGCTAATTTATCAACAATGCTTCAAAAATAGCCTTCAAAAACACCATTTCCGTTTTTCTTAGCTAGTCGAATAATGTTAACAATCTTTCTAGAACTTTTCAAATAATATCAGTGCATAAAATAAATAACTATTTGTCATAATAAGAACCCAGTGCTTGACGATTAATTACTTATGTAGGTTACGGGTTTTGTGTTTAATTTATTTCAAAGAGAATTCTTTCTTATTAAAAATGTAAAGATTATTATAATTTTCGACAGTAAAAGAAAAACAGACTTTGCTTTAAGTAGAATACAAAGCATAATAAGTGATTTCAATGATTACACCAAAAAATTTAAATTGGTATTCTTCGGGAATAGATTTTTGACTTTATTGCAATATTTATAATTTGGTATTTGTTAGTAATACAATGATTTTCATTAATGTTTTCAAATAGCGCTGGTAATACCCAAGTTACGTTTCAATTACCCCAGTGTCTAAAGACGAAAATCTTCAACCAGTGGTGACATACGGATCCGAAACGTGGTCTCTAACTATGGGCCTCATAAAGAAGCGAGCGTTGGAGCGGGCTACGCTCGGTGTTTCTCTACGAGATCGAACCAGAAATGAGGAGATACGTTGAAGAACTAAGGTAACGGACATATGCCTACGAATCAGTAAGCTCAAGTTGCAGTGGGCAGGGCACATAGCGCGAAGAACTGATGGCCTTCGTTGGGGCAGAAAAGTTTTAGATTGGAGACCTTTTGACCAAAAGCGCAGCGTGGGTAACATAGATAGACGAACTTGTTAAGATTGCGGGATCACACTGGATGCAGACCGCTTGTGATCGGTCGCAGTGGGAAACCGTGGGGGAGGCCTATGCTCAGCAGTGGACGTACTTTGCCTGATAATGATGATGAATCATTAATAGAACTAATATTACAGCATGTACTCCGTGCTTATCTTGTGTACCAGATTAAGTCGAATTATGATATTGGCGAATCGGAATGGCAGTGCAACCGCAAATCGTAGCGGTATTGGCAATTACACGGTATGGTTGTTGTAAAATGCTATTGGACTGTAAAAGTATGATTTTGATAACAATAAAAGTATCTTCTTGTACCCAGTTGAGCTGAATTGTTACAAGGAAATTACACTGTGGTCACTAGAGAAATAAACATCTTCAGTCTAAACCCGTAGTTAGTTCGAGCCTTATTTGGAATGGGTTTATGTATATTTTTTTAAATTATGAGAGTTGTTTTTTGTCAGGTGTGTATTAGATTGTTTAGAGTTTGTTATAATTTTGTAAAGTGAAATGCAAGTTGCGTATCTATATACACACATCAAAAGTGTCTAGGGATCAACATATATTTTTGCAATAACTTTTCTCCTAATTGATATTAATTAAAATTTTCTTTAAGGATTCATCAAATAAAGTGTTTTCGTTTGTCTACAGTAACGATAAACCATGTCACCTTTGAATCAATAAAGAAATTTGCCATTTTCCTAATAAAGAGATTTTGACATTTGAACCACTAACAAGTTCGAAAAAAAAACTGAAGTAACAGTTTTCTTTATAATTTTATTGGGTAACTTAAACAATTAATAATCTGTGTTTCTACCGCGAACACTAACAACACAAGAACATCGGTTTGGCATACTCAAAATGAGTCATCCAAATCACGCTGTGGAATGGCCGCCCATGTTCGTTGCAACAACAAAAACCGGCCAAGTGTGAGTTGGACTCGCGCACTGAGGGTTCCGTGCCAACTTTAACTGAATTTGGGAATCCACTTAATTCCACTTAGTAAAATCCACAATATTTTGTTGACAGCAAATATATCATTGTTTTTCATAGTGTTTGTATGAAGTACAAAGTTATGTTTGCGGTTGTTGAAAATATGCTATATCTCAAAAACTACTCGTTCGATCCCGACCGAGACAATTTTTGTTGAAAGTATTTATTAAGATCTACATCATCTATTTTTTTCAAAATTTACACTTGATTTTTTAAGAAATTAGATGGGGGGGGGGGGCGCCCATTTTACCACTTTGGAAGCGTCTAGCTATGAAACGTTAGACTTTAAAAGAAAATGGTTTTAGGAACCTCGGTGTCATTTTAAAAGACCTATCTATAGACACGTATAGGTTTGGCTAAAAAAATACTTTTGGTTTTAGTTTCATGTATGGGAGCCCCTCCTTAAATGACATATTTTTTTATATTTTGTATGAGAATCGTAAAGCGGTTAATGGATACATACTTCTACCAAATTTCAACAGTGTGATGCTTGTAGTTACAGAATAAAATGGCTGTGACATACGGACGGACAGACAGACAGACAGACAGACAGACAGACAGACAGACAGACAGAAAGACAGACTTGACGAAACTATAAGGGTTCCGTTTTTTGCCATTCGGCTATGGAACCCTAAATTAAAAGGTATTCTTGCGACTGGATACCCTCCATATTCGGCAGAGCTTTTCTCTGTAGCATATCCCATGCATGCTCAATCGGGTTCAAGTCTGGCGACTGAGCAGGCCAGGGCAGGACATTGATGTTAACTGCGGCGAGAGTCTGTCTTACAACTCTTGCGGTGTGCGGTCGTGCATTATCATGTATTAACTGAAATAAGGGACCGATTTGCACTTGTAGAGGAACGATGAAGTCTGATACAATCGTCTCAGCATAAATTTGAGCGTTGAGGTTGCCTCTGATCCGAATCAAATCAGTTCTTCCGCCGATCCAAATACCCGCCCATACCATGATGGTTCCACCACTATAAGGATGGACTTCCTGGCAGGATTTTAATCGGTGTTGGCGTACAAGGGTTCCCCAGTGTCGCATACGTCTCGTAAAACGGGACTCATCAGAAAAGCACACGAAACGCCATTGTTCTTCTGCCAATTACTGTGTTCAAGAGCCCATTGATATCGAGTCCTTCGATTGTGCATTGCTATAGGTGGTACCAGTAGCGGTCTTCGGGAATGAAGGTTCACTTCATGCAAGCGGTTTCTGACTGTTTGGTCGCTAGTTAAGTTTGCTGAAGAGTGATGAAGCCTCACGGCTAACATCATGGCGGTTATTGTTGGAGCTCTTCGAGCTGTGATTTGAATGTATCGTACTTGTCTCCGTGTGATGCAGCGATACCTTCCTCCATGGCGCTCAGCCACGGTACCAGTGCTTCGGTAACGTGTCCAAAGTCGACTGATAACACTCTGACTTGTATTCAGAGCTAAAGCCACAGTACGTAGCCGGGAACCAGCTTCTATCATTCCCACGGCTCTGAGCATTTTTTCCCTGCTTAAATGACGTCGCCGCTCCATAATAACGTTGGTTTTAATCAGTAGTAGGGAAACAGTAGCACTAATAATGTCTTCAATGCGTTGTTTGTTTTTATAGGGAAAATATTGACAGCAGATTTTCATCTTTTACTCGAATTTGATTGACAGCTCCTGTTTCAAATTATGAAATGCACCAAAAATGATCCATATAATTTTATAAAATCATAAATTTATTACAAAGCCACATCCCAATCTCAAGAAATCCGCATAAAAATGCTTGATCCCTAGAAACTTTTGATGTGTGTAGTTGTTTGATATTTAGGATTTTAGTTCTTTCATAAATTTCTTTTGTTGGTGTTAAATAATCGAAGCGATTTATTACTTTTACAATTTTGTCTTGTGTTCGTTGAAGTGTTTTTAAACTTGTAATTACTGGATTTTTTAAGATATAAATAATATTATGAACGCATTTGAATAACACATGTTTTATATATGTCATGTTTATAAATAATAGTCCCCTAGCCGATTTCGACTACGGTGGCCAGTTACAACAACTAGCCGACTGCGCGGGACATATTATAGTGCACAAGTGTGTGCGCAAACACAGGTGCACTCTCTATTCCTTTCACTCTTATAGCCCGATGGGACAGCAATCTGACACGACCGGAGAGAGATCGGGCGCAGGACCAACGGCTTAAAGTGCTTTTCCGAGGCACGGGGGTGAAAACACCGCCAACTTCCAAACTCCGGGCTACCCTAAGAATTTCTGGACAGAAAAACTCAGGTATATATTTTTGGCCCGACCCTGGGATCGAACCCGGGACCTCTGGCGCAGCCGTCGCTATAAAGTGCGACCCTCCTACTGCTGCGCCACCGAGGCGGTTAATAAATAAACACAATTAAGAATGGATGGATGTTGTCCTACATGAAGTAGTTGAAGTTTCATATCAACCAGCGCCCCAATATTTTCTTACCTAGGCCTCCAGCGTCCATGAGGGGGTGTTACCGCCCACCTTGGGTACCCCTGGTCGAAACAGATCGAAGCATTTAAGATAAATTTATATCTAACCACCTACATTGTTACCTCTTATTCCTAGTATCGAAAACCTTATTGATAATCCGACAGTCACCCATGTATGTTCATTAATGTCTGCTCTTGTAGATTTATTGTCTGCACATTAGTCGCACCATGTAATATCCTCACCCTTAACTGTGAGCGCTCGGTCCTAGTAATTTCGAACAATTTCCTATAATTAATATCACCGATTCCATTTGTGGTTGGCATAGAGTTAACAGACTGTTGTGGCAATGTGGGTGTTTTGCGAAACGCGCTGCTTATACAGCGAAACGAACAATATGTACAGTCGACAGCACATTAGGTTACCCACTATTGTTGCAAACTAGCCCTTATTACAACTACAAAAGATACCGCAGTGTATACTTTGACGTGCTGTTGTCTGTACGTATTGTTTTAGCACTAACATTTTGATCATAGATTATTGGTTCATAGAATTAGCACTAGGTAGGTATATCTTATGAAAAGAATGCAAGCCGGCGGTTTTTTGATGAAGCAGCCATTTTGAAGACTTATTACTAATTAAGTTACGGCCTGTTTCACAATGTCCTAATAAGTTCTTGAGAATTACGTTCCATATTAGACTTATTCGTAGGCCTACACAGGTCTTTGAGGCCCGATTTTACCAACGTCTGTTATGGAATATCCGTCGAATATAATAAAAACCGGCCAAGTGCGAGTCGGACTCGCGCACTGAGGGTTCCGTGCCAACTCTGACTGAATTAAGGAATCCATTTACTTCCACTTAGTAAAATACCATAATATTTTGTTACAGCAAATGTAACTATGTTTTTCATAGTGTTTGTATGAAGTACAAAGTTATGTTTGCGGTTGTTGAAAATGTGCTATATCTCAAAAACTTCTCGTTTGATCCAATCCAAACTAATTTTCATTGAAAGTATTTGTTAAGATCTACTTTACATATATTTTTCAAAATTTACACTCGCCCATTTTACCACTTTGGAAGCGTCTAGCTATGAAACTTTAGACGAGGTTTTACGTACCTCTATGTCATTTTAAAATACCTATCCATAGACACTCTACACGCATAGGTTTGACTAAAAAAAAAATCGGTTTTAGTTTTATGTATGGGAGCCCCCCCCTTAAATATCATTATTTTTATTTTTTTGTACGAGAATCGTAAAGCGGTTAACAGGATACATCTTCTTACCAAATTTCAACAGTGTGATGCTTATAGTTACAGAATAAAGTGGCTATGGCATACGGACGGACGGACGGACGGACAGACAGACAGACAGACAGACAGACTTGACGAAACTATAAGGGTTCCGTTTTTTGCCATTCAGCTACGGAACCCTAAAAAATATAATGAATGGCGAAACTCTCACTCTCGCGCGTTATCTACGAAATACTATACCATTAAACCTAACATGCACGCCCCGATACCGTTTATCGCGTCGATAAAATAATTTTATTTCATAAACAACATGTTTTGACACATATTTTTCACTTGAATATCAATCCTTTTTGCTTTTTAAAACAAATAAATACAACAAAATAACTAAAAACCTTTCTTAAAATGATAAAAAAGACGTTTGAAATTTATCGATAAATGACAAATAGGCGCGCATCTTAGGCCCGCATAGCTAGCTAAGCTACGATTAGTAGTAGTATAGTAATAACTTTTTCCATCATTTTCATTTACTTGTTTTGGCATAAGTATACTAGAGTATTTTTTATATTTTAATCCTTAACATTTTTTGGCATCAGTATACCACATTAACCACACCCGAGTCGATCGTCACTGACCAAAAACAACATTCTGTGTACCCTGTACACCCTGGTCGTGCTATTTCTTCATTTTCTTGAATATTTTCAGTTTTCACGTTCAATACGTGACAAAATGTAACAAGTTAGCAAGACGAGAACTACTGCCGACAAACAGCTAAGTAATAAATAAATAAATATAATAATATTTTAAAAAAATCATTTTAAAATCAGCCTTTTTATACTTATTCAGTCGGATAAGTCTTATCTGGTGTTGGTAAAATCGGCCTTTAGTAGATGGTCCAGATAAAGTAATAGTCAGGCAACGGGTCGTAAATATTAAAGAGATGGCATGAGTTGAGAAGAATTCAATAACTTCACCAACAAGAACACAGCTTTGGAACTAAGAAGAAGATTTTGATGCCCAAATTTCATCACATTTAACATTATTATATATTTTAAAACGAAAAAGCCATAAAGTAGGCATATAAACCGCTATCCAGAGGTGAACTCCAGTAAATCACGGCACGAGTTTCCGCCCTTGGTCCCAACGGTGACAAACAGTTTCCTACCTCATCACGATAATTGTGGCGCGCTCTTGTGAGCGGTGACAGCAAGTGAATTATTACACACTTTTTTTGTGTAACCTGCCCAACGTTTTGCATTCGAATTCATTCGAAATGTTGATTAATTTCGACGCGAGTTGTTGAACGGTTTGTGTAATAAATGAAACGGTTTTCTGACAGATTGTTACAGATGAGGAGGGGTTTGTTGAAACTTTGACGTTATAAAACAGTTTTAGCAAGGAAAAGTAGTAAATATATATGGTTATGCATGGTCATGATCAAAGTCAACAAACAAATACGAGAGTGCACCTGTATATTTTGCATATATCTGTCATGTGTCCTATCTATCAAGTTTCTGCGAACTTGGCCTATCTGTGCTAAAAGGGGCCGCCATTACCATAGTCGGTAAGATTTGCCTAAAAACATCCCAAACTGTTATCCCACTCAAATATGTGTAAATAATATTGACCGCTTTTCTGGTTCAACTCGTTCAATTTCATAAGCTATGACTCTTGCAAATTCTCAAATCCGAATATCTTTGGGTTCCTTTGGATCATAGGTGATCTTAGGTAATTGAGACATATTCATCATCATCATCATCATCATCGTTTTACTTGGGAAACAAATGAAGACAACAATATAAAATCACCTATTACCAATTACCTATGTATCTATTTGATAATACACCAATCTAAATTCATGACTCAGTCTAGCACAAAGAACTTTAAAGACTCGGAAGACTCAAAGGACTCTGATTCGTGTGACTAACGAGTACTAGTCATGAAAAGAGATTCAAGTCATGAAATAAATTCTAAACGACTTGAGTTTCTTACAACTCCATGTGATGGTAATAAGAGCCATAATCCGTCACGCAGGCTTAATTCAGATACCGTGGAACCGTACAACTTTGCCCATTGGAGAAATATTTGCCCAAAATCGAAAATACCTATATAACGAATGGAAACTTTTTGAGGAGTCTAGTAAAAACTAAACCATCTGTTTAGCAACACTGACTACTACAATTGCAGCTAGCTTTATTTGAGTATCTGTCAGTTACGGTCAAATCTTATAATTGCTGAGATATTAAGGGTGGGCAAAGATGTCAGTTTTGGGAGATAACTTTGCCCACCTCTGTTTTTGCTTATATATCGGCATCTGTTAAAAATGATGTCACCTAGTTTTTACAGTTTGTTAATGGCTATAAGTGGTAACTAAAGGCTTCAAAATCAAATAACTATGACCTCCGTGGTCGAGTGGCTAGCACGCTGGTTTCAAGCGTCGCCACCTCGTGAGGTTCCGGGTTCGATCCCGTTCGGGTCAATGTAGAAAAAAATATTTTC
Organism: Pyrausta purpuralis; assembly: GCA_963924145.1. Taxonomy (NCBI): domain Eukaryota; kingdom Metazoa; phylum Arthropoda; class Insecta; order Lepidoptera; family Crambidae; genus Pyrausta; species Pyrausta purpuralis. The sequence goes on along the minus strand of OZ001667.1, from coordinate 14,325,156 downwards.
TGTATTGTCTCGGGTCTGGGTGTTGTGGTACCACCGTTGTGTCTGATTTCCAGAACACAAGTGCATTGGCTACTTACTTTGGGATCAGAGCAATGTATGTGATTGGTGTCTAATATGTTTATTTATTTAAATAAAGATTGGATATTTTTTTTAATAAAGTGAAGTAACCTACCAAAGCGTTGCACTACGAGCATCTCAAATTGTAGGAAAGTATCATTAGTACAGTCTTTACGCTCTGTAAACAAAGCACCCGTCACTCTCAGCACTCTTGCGCAGTCAGGTAGTAAATCATCGCGGCATGTCGTCCGGTCACTGACGGATGACTTCCGACCTGAGGGCACACTGTAAGGTGCGAGGATTCTACTGAATTGTGGATTTATAATTTCACTACGCTTATTTTGTAAATTTTCTAAATCAACATGGACATGGAGAAACGAATGAGGAAATAAAGATGATCAGGAAATCGAATGTTTACGCGGGCAGAACTTTGTATTTAGAAACTTCATGCAGCTCACTCATTATATCACAAATTACAATATTATCTTTATCTTTTAACCATCTCCGTGTTAGAGGCAATTTAAAGTGGTCTTTTAGTAATAAGATAATTGATAACTTAATTTCAATGGTACTTCAAGTTGGTCACTTGCTAGAAACACTTTCATTTACTTAGGTATGTATACCTAGGCTATGAGATAAGAACCTCATAGGTAAGCTAACCCAACGATTAGTGTTGTAAAATGGCTAATCTGACTAGACACATTTATTCACATAATTACATATTACATATGATGTTACGAAGCCTACACGTTAATGTAAGCGCTTGCAAAATTCAACAGGCTTGCTAATGTGACGGTGGCCGAGTGGTAAAGGCATACGCCCGGATAGGGTTAAACACGGGATTCGATTCCTCGTCTGTAACACAGCCAAAGCTGTTTTTTACAAGTGAAATTTATAGTCATGCCAAATTCAGTCAAGTCAAATGACCGTATGTGATGAGCCGTAAATCTAAAATTCCTGACTTAGTTTTCGTAAAAAAATAATACTAAGTCACATTGTATAAATTACTTACCTCTAACATAATGAGAAGTTTTAGTGAGAACCATATAATTAAAACATTTAAGATTGAGGTTCACTATATCATTATATTCTATTCTGCTTCGATATTTAGTACCTACTTGACTAAAGTAGTTGTAACGTCCAATTAACAATTCTAACGGTTTAAAAATACGTACAATTTTATACAAATAGCTGACCATTTTTGCAGCTGTGACAGTGAGTTTGAGTTGCATTTAAAAAGCGTATTTGTGTAAAAGGAAAAGAAACAGTAGACCTGGCTGGATCCTGGCTTAGCAATACTTCTTTTCTTCTGCCAAAATGGATTTTATCTGGTTTACTGAACTCGAGTCGAATCAGAAATTCAGAATTCCGATAGTCATCTTTGTGATCAAGTAATGCGACTGGGCATTTTTGGAATAGTAATTAATTAACCGTTGGAAACTGGTACAGTATCTGCGAGACAGAATGTTATTTATAGTGTTTTCGATGTTAAAAGTTAAAATTGGTACTAAATGCGTTTTCACCTGTAAGTATGGGAACTTTGGTAGTCCTTCTGTTTTTTATTTATTTTATGACTCTTGTTTCAGACCATTGCTTTTAGTCGTTCCACGTTGGTGTTTGTAACGGTAAAACGTTAACGTTATTGTTATTTCGGTAATCCGTAAAACGTTTTCGCTGTGATGTTTGCGTTAGTTTTTAAGTCTTATTTAGTCAGTCCTTTTTCAATGGAAATAGAATAATTTTGTTTCTAAAAATACTTAAAGTGTTTGCATACAACTTATATGTTAAATTGTGTTACTGAAGGGGAGCAATATATAGTTTTATTCGTAGAAAACTACCCACGTAATTCCAATTTCATAACATTACTGTGTAACTTGACGTCACCGTACCGAAACATATGTCTTCCAAAAACTCCTCAGAAGTCTCGTAAATCTTTTTCCCCACAAAAATGAGCCGGGTCCGGTGCACCCTCTAATAAAGGTAAACGTATGCAGCGCCATCTGCCGGCGGATTTGAATCGCAAACGACCTAATGTTGTGTGTTATTGCTTTAGTTTGACACAGCAGAATAGAACAGCCTGCTTTTATACCAAAATATCTACCTAACCAATCCTGGATCAAAAATGGTGAATTAAGACGCATGAAATAATGATAATGATACGATCGTCCCTCAAGCAGATTTCGATTCCGGTGGCCAGTCACAACGACTAACCGACTGCGCGGAACATATTATAGTGCACAAGTGTGTGCGCAAACACAGGTGCACTCTCTATTCCTTTCACTCTCATAGCCCGATGGGACAGCAATCTAACACGACCGGAGAGAGTTCAGGCGCGAGACCAACGGCTTTACGTGCTTTTCCGAGGCACGGGGGTGAAACACCGCCAATTTCCAAACTCCGGACTACCCTCCCGACCCGGGGATCGAACCCGGGACCTCTGGCGCAACCATCGCTTTAAAACCTCTTACGGCTGCGCCACCGAGGTATGAAATAATAAAAAGTACCTACCTATTTATACAAAGACGTTACCGTTTTTTTGAGGTAAGGAGAGGAAGGTGCTGGCTGCGTTGTGGCGGTGAATTTTCATATACTTGTCCTCTGAGCAAGAATGGAGCAAGCTTTATTTGTGGCTGGAACTCTTTCAAGAAGACGCGTGGCTTCGTGCGTCGCGTGTGGCGTGGCGTTCCGCTGTGCGTTTCTACCATTTATTGAGAGTCGGCGCGTGAAAAGACCTGTGTCGTCATTACGTGAAATCTCAAACATAGATATAGAGCGTCGTTCTGAGTGACTGTCGCTGCGACTCCCGCAGCTATTAGTATCTTTTTAGCGAGTTGTGTTTGATTAGTAACAAAGAGCAAACGTGTCTATTATTTGTAATTATGGACGACATAAATTGATATCGACCGTGAATTGTTTACCGCTTCATCCGCCGTGTCTAAGCGCGCTATCACATTTAGGCGACTTAAGCAGCGCAGCAGCAGCGCGAATTACGCGCGACAGTCGCGCTGCCGATGATTTAATATTATACACGGTAGCGCGGCAGCAGCGCCGTAGCGGCGCGTAAGTCACGCGGGTTCTACTATACCTATTACCCATTGAATTAGTAATACTATCCCCGTATTAGCACTAAAATGGGTAATGGGTGTAGTGGGACCGACCTAGTCGCACGACCGTCGCGCTGCTAATGTTAAGGCATCCGCTGCTGCCGCGCTGCTAACGCTCTAATGTGAAGGCGCACTTAAGCAGCGTTGCTCGCCGCGCCGCGTCCTTCACGGCGTCGCTTGTCGCTTCATTTCCCGCGTCCGACGCGGCGACACTCGCGGCATGCAACGCTACAACTTAAACAAACGCTAGCGAAAATCCTTCTCCTTGAAAGCTGCATACTTCACTGTAGGTATGTTTGTGTATCTGGCGGCCCGCTTCGTGCAACGCGACGCTTGAAGCTACGCGTCTCCTTGAAAGAGTACTCTATAATGCGGTAAATGATAAGCTTTGCGTATGGAGTAGTAGTAATCTATAAATTTGTACGTTTCGAGAGAATCGTGACCAGATAATCAGATACGCACAAATACATATACATAAAAAACCGGCCAAGTGCGTGTCGGACTCGCGCATAGAAGGTTCCGTGCCAACTTTAACTAAATTAGGTTTCAGCTTACTTCCACTTGGCCAACATACCACAATATTATGATGATGGCAAAAATAACTTTGTTTATAATTGTATTTGCATGCAGGACAAAATTATATTTGCGGTTGTTGAAAATGTGCTATACCTCAAAAAAATACAATTTTACCACCCTTTTTACCACTTTGGAAACGTCTATCTCTCAAACATTAGTCTTTTAGAGCAAATGGTTATAGTAACCTCGATTTCACTTTAAAATATCTATCCATAGACACCCTACACGCATAGGTTTGACACAAAATATTTTAGGTTTTAGTATCATGTATGGGAGCCTTAAATATAATTACTTTTTATTTTTTGTATGAAAACCGTAAAGCGGTTAACATTATACATTTTTACTAAGTTTCAACTGTGTAATACGGATAGTTTCAGAACAAAGTGGCTGTGACTTATGGACGGACAGACACAGCCATGGCTGACAGACAGACTTGACGAAACTATAAGGGTTCCGTTTTTTGCAATTTGGCTACGGAACCCAAAAAGATATAATTGACATTATACAGCATATCGCAAGTTCGTTTGCCAAAACCTTTTGTATATTTTTCTAATGTATTGGCTGTTCTATATTAACATTACCAGTCCAAAATTCCGCAGATTTTGTTACGACATCATTCTTATTCTCTTCCCATAGAGTTTATAATCTCACTACAAGTTCCAAACCGCTACTTCATATACGGTATATGTACGATAATATTGTACGATTCTTTCCAACAAGGGTCCGAATTAAAAGCAACAGCTACGAATTATTTAAGCCCCCAAATTGTGGGTGAAATGTTCGAGGGATGTAATGTGATTTTCGCGGTGCATAATAAATTGTGCCCATTGGGATCCGCTTTAGGAGGGTTTGTGATTGGCAGTGTATTGGCACTCCGTATATATTTGTGTCGTAAGTATCTTTGGATATCGTTGGTGCCTAGAATATAACCTAAACTATAACTAGTGTTTACTGATAAAATTTATAATGCCTACACATATCAAAAAAGTTTGTGATCACTAGTCTATGATAATTCATGTTTTAACAGTGCTTATGAAACAAATATTTGTTATGTGTATTCTTTAAATAGGGAAACCCTTCAAAATCTAATAATATACCAGTAACATATTAATTTTACCATAACATGATCTACCGTAACAAAAAAGATTGTGAATTTTTAAAGTTATCGCATTTTTTTAAGTGTGTAGAGTTTTGTTGCTACTGCCTCTACTATAAAATATTATTTATTATATTGTATCTCAATGAAGTGTGTAACATATGTCATTTTACATAACTCTTCTTTCCTTCTTGCTGTGTGCCAATTTTCATAATTTGATAAGGTTTTTATGGCTGTATTGCACTTATCACAATAATTAAATATGATCTTATATGTAATTTAACGACTAAAATTTACTTTCTAAAGAGTGACTCCTAGATCTTACCGTTTTTGTAAAAAAAAAACAAGAAAACCAGAACGGAGAGTATGGATAAGAAAAAATGATTTCTCAGCGAGCTTCTAAACCGAAAATAGAGCACACATATTTTTCGTATTTTGATCCGACACGACATTATTCAAAATGCCTTTTTTTTACGGAGAAGCCGATATTTGACTCGATCTCACCTGATATCAGGTGTTTATGAGGTCTAGGGTGGTGCATATCTGCTTAGTAGCAATTGCTTCCCTCTGGCCTTGAAGAGGCTTAGGTAGCGAGTATAATTCCCTAGCTGAACGCATTAAAAAAAAGTATCAGCAAAGGGCTCTGGGCGAGCAGGTGGAATGTTAACAACTTAAAGTTGATACGTTTGCCTACGTCTGGTCCCTTTGTGATGAAAAGCTGGTGGAACACGATCATGCAGTTCATTCGCGTAGTGGCCGAAGTGCAGCCTTTAAAAAATCAGCAGGAATACAACGCTGTGTCGATGAAAGTTGCCTTCTTAACTTTGACACGAAATACTTATCAATTTGATAAGAATTTATATTTTAGAAAATAGAAACTTACACTTCCTACTTATTAAAATTAAACTCTAATTCATTTCAAGAATACAAGGAGAGGAATCATAAATGTTAAAAGAAAACCTCTACAATTCTCAGTTAGCGAAACTAACAAAAAACACTCCGAGTTAAAGACGCAGCATTTAAAACACTAAATGCCTGAAACCTTAAAGAAAACTGGAGGGGAAGAAAAATATGAACTGTGTCACTCAGTCTTTATACAATTTAGGTCACGGTGCGAGAGAGCTCTTAAAATTTCTTGAAAAGCCTCGACTTAGCCCGTGACAAAATAAGAAATGTCTAGGCAACCGCATACCAGTTTTAAGGGTTCCCTAACCGAATTGCGAGTGAAAACCGGAACCCTTATAGTTACGTCAATTATGTCTGTCTGTCCGTACGTATGTCACAGCCACTTTATTTTGAAACACTCTGAGTATTGAAAATATTCAAAACTAGGTCAAATATCATCATTTCCAAGTTGAAATTATTGTTTAATTAATAACTACTTGGCCCAATGTTGCAATACATTTGGGTACAAGGTGTTGATATCGCGCGTAATGACGTATTTATAAGAAAACTGACTTCTTCTTCAGCTCGGAATAAAGAAGATTTTAGGCGATCCATTTCTTTTTGGAGTTGGTGCTCTGATAGTTGGTATTTGAGATGGTCAAAGTGATGGCACCAACTCCGAAAAGACAATTTTCGCCTATAATGGATTCTTTTTTTTAAAGGGTCATGAGTTGATATAAGACTTTTAGTTCATTTTGGTTTTGAGATCGGTTTTTACTTTCTTTAAAGTTAATTTTATTTGTTCATTTTTGAGATTATACATAGAAGTGCTCGTAGCGCAGTGGTAGCAGCGCTTTAGTAGTGATATCAAAGTGAAGTAACCTACGGCGCGGTCGAGTGTGGATGGATGACCACTCCGACCATATAAGTGACGTACATCACAAGCATCTCCGTGCTTCGGAAGGCACGTTAAGCCGTTGGTCCCGGCTAATATCGGTTGATATTAGTCGTTAAGCCTAGTCAGAGGCCTTATGGGCGGCTTGATAACATCTGACAGCAGGGTTAGTCGCTTGCCTTGCAAACACCCCTCCACCAACCCGCACTGAGCCCGCGTGGTGGAGTATGGCTCGCACTACCTCATAATTGAGGTAAGGCCTTTGCCCAGCAGTGGGACGTTACAGGCTGACTTGGCTGACTGACTGACTGAGATTATACAACCCCCTCCGGGTTGTATCTTATGACTCCTCTACATAATGTTGACTATCAGACGTATCAACATGTCAATATTACGACTTAGTACAAAAACACTCTTATGTGCATTGAAAATTTGAGGGTGTTTCTCGATTGTACCAAGATTCAATCATCAGATCTCGATTTGGCAACAGTGGGACCAACAAAAAGGTATAACCTCTAGGCAGGCGAAAAAAAAAACAGTCCATAAAGGACTGCGATATGAGGTAACCACAGCACAGTGTTGTTCCGATTTGCCAAAGTTCGTGGGTTCAAATCCCACTCGAATGTAAGTTTCAGTTTCTTATTTCTTCTAATTTAAAAACAAGAAGATGAAACTTCAAAAGTTAATGATACCTATAAGTTATTCTATAAACATAGTCAAGATAATCAAAACCTGCGTCATACAATAAGATAAATATTTTAGTTATCTGTCTGTAATCTTCGATGAATTTATTCTTGTTTGAAATTTGTCACAAAAAATAGTTTTCCCATTTTTGCATTCTAATGTTTGATGATTAAGATAAATATTCTAAATATCTTGAGTTTTAGAAAAAACAGCGTAGCGTATTACATGTGATAAGATTTTAAGAAGATAAACATTATACCATGACATAACACAACATCATTACTGTTAGACGGATAATCGATTAAGGCATTACTATGGTAGACAATACTAGCACTCATGGACAACACCTAGACCTGACAGAATGATCGTGTTTGACAAAATTTTTATTATATAGTTCCGCGTTTATATTTTAGTGCATTGATTTATTGTTTAATTATTATCTAAGTCAAAAATAATCTATTCAATTTAGGACACAAAATGCCACTTATAAACGACAATAATTCGTTAATATCAATCAATTAAGGTCCATATGGGGCAAGAACATGTTTCCTTATCTTTTGGGCCCTTCTAGCGTTTCGAGACAAGACACAGACAATCTAGCAAGTGCTGAGAAGAAACGCCGGAACAAACTCAGTCACCACTAGCTGCCACAAAAATGATGAACATGAACAGGTACCTACCTACGTACCTAACATCAGTTTGGTGCAGGCTGGACTTTCCATACATTCTTGTCACTAAGATAGTCTTGAATTTTATAATACCCCTACGACATTAGGGTAGTTTTGTCATGTAACTTAAATTTATGAATAGGTAGTTCGATAACACTATTCGGTATATTATATAAAAATATTATTATTATTAACACAATTCCCTAAGAATAAATTCATTATTTTGGCTAACCTGTAGTTTGGATTGACGTTTGTTTTTATTTCTTGTGTTATACGAATATTACTGTTTTTCATATTCAGGTCTAAATTTTTGCGTACCGTACATGATATTATCAAATATGTATTGAGAAGCGACAGTGAGGATGTTAATTTCTTTGTAGAATTCTCACAGGGATTCGCAGGGACTAAGTTTGTAAATGGCACGAATGGCTCTTTTCTGAAAAATTAAGACGGTATCCATGTCCGCAGCAGAGTCCCACAAGAGAAGACCATAAGATATTATACTATGAAAGTAACTAAAATAAACAAACTTTAGAATATCTTTTTATGTATACTTTACCTTTGTTATGAAATCATAATACTCTTCAACATACGGAGTTATCTGTATCATTACATAGTTCACTGCCTCGTTGGTGTAGCGGTCAGTTGGCTGGTTGGGTTTGGATCCCGTGTCGGGGTCTGCGTTTCCACCAAGTGAGCAGCTTCAGATTCAATTAAATGTATATTTATCATTTAGTTTTCGGTTTAAAACAATTGTAGAAACAAGGATTTCTTTTTGTAATGCGATTGAAAGAAAGATATTTAGTTAAATGTGTGCTCACTCAGTCCTCACAAGCGGTCAGCCATACCTTCAAACTGAAATAAGTTGGTCGAGTCATTGAGTGTTATTTTTTTTGTTACACCTTTATTTAATTGGAGCCTGTAATTTCAGATCGTCAAGTTTCGTATTAAAACATTTACTATTAATTTATTGTGCTCACTCCATCCACACGCTATTGTATCTCTATGAACCAACTATAGTTTCGCATTCCACCGTTTACATTGTATGAATTGGCTAGAAATAGGACTATTCAGCATAAAAACAAACCATTTTTACTGTGTGTTCATGAGTAAAACGGATGCCTGGTGCTCACTCCGTCCGCCATCGCTAAATACTTTTAATCGCTAATCTTTTTTGCTATGTTAACTTAAAAGAAAGAATGAACATATGATTTTTTTGTACAAAAATACTATAAAATATTCGTCAGTACACAGTTTGATATAACTTTTTTACTTTTATAGATATATAAAACTAAAGGAGATTGCCCATTTTACTATGGAGCTTGGTTGCGCAACAAATGAATTTGTATAACTACCAAAATTGGTGATAAAGGAGAAGTAATGTTAGAAAATAAAATGAACTTGAAAAAAAACTTATTGTTTGTGGGGTTTTCCTAATAATTAAACACAAAGTTCAGTTTCGAGGTTAGGTGTTACTAGGTAAGGTACTAAATGAGGTAATATGAGGTAAATAAGATAGGTATTAATGAAAAAATGCACATAAACATATTAAAATAATGTTCAACCACTCCAACTGTGAGTAGTCTAAGAAATAAAATCACTCAAAATGAAAGTGTGGAAATACATAGTTTTGCCTTCAATCGTATAATGAATGCTTAAAATAATTGATAGTTTTGTTGCAATACCTGCTGTATCTAGATTATGTTACCAGTTAAGTCATTACAAAAAATGATTAAAACTCTTATAATTATATGATTTATTCATCATCTTCATATTTATAAAAAAATAATGCTGGCGCAGACACCAGTAATAACATTTGATTGAAATGTTGGTAATGGAGGTGGTATTTGTATTGGTGACTCCATGGAAGTTTTTGATGAAGACATAGAAGCATCCAAGTTTTGATTAGATGAGGAAGCTGCTTCTAGCACAACCTCTTGTTGTCTACTCGAGTCGACTAATGCATGTCCTCTCACACTTCTATAGACATTTGTTCAATAGGGTAAACAGACATTCTCAAGCCGGTTAATCTGAAATTAAAAACTGTTTTTTGGAATCAAATGTTTAACTAATTCAAAATACATATTTCTATAATTAAATAATTTAATTTATAAACAAAGCAAATATTTACCTGATGAAACATTATGCATAAAATAATAACATCCCTCTCTAGACTATTCTCCGGAAATTGATCTATCTTGGCTTTTATTATGGATTTTCCAAATACATGGCATACTTGTGGGTGCCCTTAAGCCTGTACTACTGGACCTCCAGAAGAGGAGGTTGCAGATTTGTTAAGTAGTATGACAAAACATTCTTGACAGGGATTATTGTCTTCAGTGATCTGAAAAAATAACAATACTATACACCCAAATAATATACAGGTCCATAAATATGATCACTATATTTTAATACTAAGCATGTCACAAGAAAGACTGCATTTTATTAACAATTACTATCAACAGCAGTCAAAAGTGTTTATTACTTACTGGTCATGCTTATCCAGGAGCGTAGAATACTAAGCATAGCATAGCTTGCCTCAACCACTTGGTGGTAATTAGTAAGGCAGCAGATGCCTTAGAGCAAGAGAACAGTTTACACAGCGAGGCACTGGCATTGTGGACGTATGAACGTTCGTCATAAAAACAGCACAGCACTTGCACAAAACAGACTCTTAAATGGAGGAATAATAACACTCAACTCGTGGCTATTAATGACCAAAAGATTTGCATTTCATAAAAAGCAATGAACAACGAAAATAAACCATGTAATTGTATTGACTATATTGTATCAATCATAATGACGGACGGATATAGTTCTATTTTTTACCATTTACGGGGCTTGTTACGCATACTGCCGATTGCCCTACAAGATCCTCATCATGTACAGATAATTATATTTCCGATACCCACAGATATTTCCATTACAAAGAATAAACAACTAAAATATTATATATTTTATTAAATAGGCATTTTGTTTTTGCAACACACTGACTGAAGCAACAGTGATGATTTTAGACTTTAACTGTCCCTGTAAATGTTTACATGGCCGCACGACGGACTATACCTTAAAACCGCCTCTATTCTTTGCAAGATAAAAGCTGTTTTCGTATAACATGACGTGCTGCTAACTGTATTCAAAATAGGATTTAGCCATTTGAATAATCAATTAAAATGAAAATAAAATTCCCACAAAAGTTTTTTTCGTAACAAACAAATATGAAATATAAAAATAAAAAACGAATTTTGGTTTATATGCCATGCTTATACTCTGATTATTTAGAGTGAGGCAGATTTGGGCATTCTCCTTTTTGGTTTAAATGACACACAATAGGTTTTCTCCACGTGACAATAACACGAGGACATAAAATAAGACTGAAAAATGAGACGGTCTAATCCTTAACCAATTCTCGCGCAATTCGTTTACGAAAAAAGTTCACCGATCAAATTTTCTTTGTCAAAGAAATAATGATTTTAAATTTCTCAGAGTCACGATTTCTATATATTTAGTTTTTGATCGTGCGATAGTTTTTTGCATGTATCTACATTCCTTCATTTTTCTTGAGTTTTAGGAAAAAAAGTTAAAATCGCAATCGAAGTACCGCACGAAAAAAATTCGATTGCCACGAGACTCGGCCTATAGGCCGCGGAGAACTGCTGGAAAAAAATAAAAGTTGCATATAGATTTAGGTTTGGATAATGCCTTGTTTAATTCCTCATCAACAGAGTCCAGTAAAAATAATAATTACCCTGAAAAATAAATGAGGGAAATAATCCCTGTGCCTGGGTAAGTACTTCCTTTTTTTTTTGTCGCTACATATAATTCTTGTAAATTAAGTTAAATTATGTTTATTCATACCGAATTAAAAATAAGGAGGTTATTTTGTTAAAGTGTTTTTAATATGCAATACATAGAAATGTCAGGAAAAATACCTTGTATTCAAAAGAAAGTTATTTAATGTTGACATAAACAGAAAAAAGACGTATAGTTCCCACATAACATTTTTTTTTTATAATTCCATTTAAAAAAACAGAATCTCCAACATACCTAGAAATTGAACTGCGTAACTTCCTTCGTTTAGCCATAACCGATAAAAAACACGCACATTGACCGAAAATCACTTGTCAGTTAAAACTGAAATGGCAGTCAGTGTCAAACACGTTCTAATTCTTAACTTCTTTTCTGTTCTAGTTCTTTTTTAATGTCCGTATTTTACCATTCGGCTATAGAGCTAGTCTTGAAAATGACTCTGAAATAATCAAAAACGGTCATCAACTGTCATAAATGGTAATTTTCATTCATATTGATTCAATAATATTTTATTACTTTTTCGGTTGTGCGTACGCGATTGGTCGAATTCGGTAGGTCACGTGACTTTCACGCAGGTTCGTGAAACATAGTTCTTTACATCTTATTTTAACCACATTTCCAAAAAACAATAAAAAGTCATAATAAGTGATCAAAACTCATTCACACAACGACACAAAATGTGTTTTTTTTTTGTTTGCGATAACTGAGCTAGGAAATTATATTTACGGTTTATCACATATGGTCCAATTGATTGAATTTGACCGTATTTGACCGGTCATGAATGGTTTATGACAAATGTGACCGGTCAGATATATTCATTTTACATTTCGTACACAAAAACTCAAAATTTAATCTAAATCCAAACCCCAGCCCCAAACAAAGTACCTATTAAGAACAAAACCTTTACCTTCAGGCAAGTAAGCGAGGATGACACGCAGCTAGTGTGAAAACGTGAAGTTATATACTTATGAAGGAAAGTCCTGCTATTTTATCACGTGAAGTCACCCTATTCCATGTCCTTCATACAAAATATGAAACTTTGTTTAGCTCTTAAAGCGAAAAGAAATATCAAACTGGGTAGTTCCGTATAATTTATAGTATTTTAGTACAGAAAAATCATATGTTCACTCATTCTTTTAAGTAAAGTTAGCAAAAAAGATTTAAGTATTTAGCGATGGTGAATGGAGTGAGCACCTGGAATTCGTTTTACTTATGAACGCACAGTAAAAGTGGTTTTTGTTTTTATGCTGAATATTCCTATTTCTAGCCAATTCATACAATTTAAACGGTGAAATGCGAATCTATAGTTGGTTCATAGAGATACGATAGCGTGTGGATGGAGTGAGCACAATAAATTAATGGTAAATGTTTTAATACGAAACTTAACGATCTGAAATTACAGGCTCTAATTAAAGAGAGGTTTAACAAAAAAAAGAACACTGAAGGAACCGATCAACTCAATTCAGAATGAAGAAGGCTGACCGCTTGTGAGGACTGAGAGAGCACACATTTGACTAAATATCTTTCATTCAATCGCATTACAAAAAGAAAACCTTGTTTCTACAATTGTTTTAAACCTGTAACTAAATGATAAATATACATTTAATTAAATCTGGAGCTGCTCACTTAGTGGAAACGCAGACCGTGTCGTGCCTAAAGTAACTGGGTTTTTCCGTCTTGAAAATACCCGGGAACAGTGTTTCAAATACAAAAAAAAACGCCTAGGAGTCGATTTTATCAAAAACAGATTAGGAATATTCGTCGAATAAAATATATAAAACGCTAGATTCGAAAACGTCAGCTATTTGTTAGCTATCATGTAAATGTCTTTTAAAAATCGGTCGTTTTATACTTATTTCGTCTGATAAGTCTTATCTGACGTTGGTAAAATCGGCTCTAGTTATTAACATAACATTAATGTGACTACAAAAATCGTACTCTACGACCTAACATCAATATTTTATTGGTTCAAACATTGCCCTTCTGTCATCGAGTAAATTGCCCTTTAAGCTTTCAAACCCTAGTTTCAACACGATAATCCCGAGCTTAGGTTCTCAATAAGTATTAAAGTACCATTGTCATTGACAATCACTTTAGCGGCCCATCTTAATATTCCAAGCGATATCGCAAACTTGTGTCCAAAGTGACATTATCAAATAAAACTTGTGTGGAAGAAATTCTCTAACGTAAATGTATTTTGAGCAAGTTTAGTTACAAGAAAATGAATATAAAAAACCGTTATTAAATATGATGGAATGTAGGAAATATAAATGCAACTTGCTTGCAAAACTAACCAGCTGTGGTGAAGAGTCTTTGGGGTACCTAAATTTCAGCAGTGGAGGTCCTGCGTTGATAAAAAGTCGATACCGTGCACTCAAATACTACACGTATACATATCTCGTTATTAAAAGATACACTTAAAATGTCCCCATTTTTGTTTTAATTAGATTTTTTTTTTAACTTGATAGAATTATTTAATACACATGTATGTAAGTACTAACACCTAGTTTTTAAGCGCTATTGTACCTATTACTAACCCATGGATTTTTTGTTGCCCGAAATAAATGATTTTGAATTGAATTGAATTGAATTATTCCCTTAAGCGTATGTAAACGAGACACAATAGATATTCCATTGTTATGCGATTGCATGCAACAGCTCGGGTGTTGAGGCGTTATGTTCCCTTAGAATTATAACCAGATTTCTAGAAAAAACTAGCTATGTGCGAGTCGGACTCACGCACTGAGGATTCCGTGCCAATTTAAACTGAATAAGGGAATTCACTTACTTCCACTTAGCTATAATACCATAATATTTAATTGACAGCAAATATAAGTTTGTTTTTCATAGTGTTTGTTGAAGAACAAAGTTATGTTTGCGGTTAAAATATCTTAGTGTTAAACAATGAATTACCTATGAAGGTTGTCAGTTTTGTGTTTATTTTATTTTTAAGTAATCTTTCATGATAAAGGAATGTCAAGATTGTTTACAAAATTCGTCTTGCAAAAATAATACTAGTTTAACAGACAATATCAGCTTGGTCAAATATGCAACGGTCCTTAAATCTAGGAAATGGTATTGTTACCACTATCATGAAAAAGTCGACTCACAGAGAGACCATCAACATATCTCCAAAAGCAAAAGAAGAATAACGCTTTTCATCAACTCTTATAATGCGCAGGCAAAAGGGTGGAACACCCTTCCCGCATCTGTGCTAACAACAGTCTACAAACCTGTGATTTTCTAAAGAAGAGAAAACAGGCTTCTTCTGGGTGAGCTCGTTTCATGGTCATCCCTGTCTATGCCTCTTCTGGTATATTTAGAGACAAGAGCAAACCCATAACATCTGTACCGTTACCATGAGTTTATGACGGTTTTGCTCGCTAGCGACGACGTAAAAAAGTGTATGGAAATTTTCACAGCGCCTCTAACGGTCTCGGATAGAACTAAAATTTTCCATACAAAAAGTGACGTCGTCGCTAGCGCATCATACCATCGCAGAAAATGTTTTGACAGTCAACTTGTGCAAGGATTAGTGAGATTGTTTTAATCTGTTACCGTTATTGGGTTTTTGTTTTTGCTCTAAAACTGGTGGAAAAACAGAAACAAACGGCTTATTTCACGATAGAAAGCCATTTTAAAAATCACAATTTGTTATTTTGTTTTGACAATTATAAAATTGAACAAACCTAGTGATTAATGAATGAAATACATTAATTTACGCAAAAAAGCAAAACAAGTTTTCAACATACCCATGTATGTTGAAAACTTGTTTTGCTTTTCAGCGTATGGAAAAAAACTAAATGTTTATGTTTCCAGAACACTATAGTAGCTTAATAATGACTAGTAACAGCCTTCTATAGTATGAAAAGCTGTAACTAGCCATTATGAAGCTACCATATGTTTCTGGATACATAAAAAAATAGTTTTTTCCACGCGCTGAAAAACCAAACAACCTACATAATACCCATCGTGAATAATTGTATTTTATGCATTAATTACTAGGTTTATTTAATTTTATTGTTTGTTTCATCTTTACACAAGCAAATTTAGAATCTGATAATATGTATCTATTAATGCCTATTTTATCCTTAAAATAAATAGGAAAGTTTTCGATTTATAAGTTAGAGTTGCATAAGTTTTTCATACATACCATGTATAGCCTACTTACCTGTATTTTTCAGGCAAAAACAGCTTTTATTTCCAAGCTAAGCCATTCGCGCTGAACCGCTATCCCAGGCTTTACATAAAGCTATTTCCCGCGTCGAACCATTTAACAGCTCCATGAGCACAGTTACGGACACAAAGTGACAGCTGACTGACAGATGACGGCTCGTCAATACACGCTACAGTAACTTGTATTGTACTACGGTCTAATAACAGGTTAAATGGGAGATAATGTTAAAGTCATGTTAAATGATGGACAGTGATTTAAGGGGTTAACTTTGGTTATTAATTTAGAACTGGACTTAAATAAGTATAAATAATAATATGGTCATTGGGTGTAAAATTAAAAAAATACTTCAAACCAATATGTACCTTACAAGAACCGAGTTTTACTTACGTCAGATAAGGAATATTCGTCGAATATAATACAAAACTCCTCCTTTCATTTATGTAAATGCCATTTTAAAACCAATCATTTTGTACTTATCCTGACAGATAAGCTTTATCTAATGTTGGTAAAATAGGCTCTAACAGGCTTACCTACTAACTTCGATTTTATAATAGTGTTGGTATTTTAAGAGTTTCTTGTTACTAAAGTGTAATAATTTATTATTTATGTTTAACAGTGTTTTGTCACTTTAAAAACTTAACACTTTTGCACTTGTAAAAAGCAACCGTTCAAACAAGGAAACGAAATGTAAGACACAGGGTTCGATTCCTTAACTGACACAGTTGTTTTGTTGACTTTTACAAAAAAGTGATTTATTTAAAGTGTAATTTTTTTAAATAAATAATTTCGAATCAAAAATGTTAAATTAAAACATTTTTGATTCGAAATTATTTATTTTAAAGAAAAGAAGACACTATTACCTAAGTAGCTTAAAAAAAATAATTTCAGGATATGATTAAAGACAGAGGAAGCACTAAATAAAAGTTTGTAATAAAGCGCTTCTTTTTGAAAATACCAGTACACTCCCATTTTCTCAAAGCTATCAAAACATTAAACTTAACCTTTATATAGCCCAACTCCGCTAAGAGGATAAGTTAAAAAAATACATTTTCCCTCTGTAATCCGGTGGAATTTGTCTTTGGGCGTAGAAAATGTCGCCCACCCTTTCGAGATCATCTTTTTAAGTAATCCACAGGGTTTTTTGGCTGTCTGCAGTTTTAGGACACTTTGAAATGTCAAAAAATATTTAGGTTTGTAATATAACAATTTTGTGTCAGACTGTCCCAATGGTTGCTTTCGCCTGTCATAGATAGTTCAATACACTGGCCGTTTCTCACAGCAGCCCAGTTCGGCGGGATTACTGCATAACTGGAACCCGCAGAAAACTCTGGTATATTCACACGACAGTTTTTTGCAGGTACGGTTGTCCGTCAGCTACTGACAGCGCCATATCTATCTCGCTTACACTCCGATTAAACGGCGCGCTGTATATCCCTATCTTTCCCAGCGTTGCCATGGTAACTGTTATGTTTGTTAATACTGTAATTTTAGAAGTTGAACTGTTCCAGTTTGATAAAAAACTGGCCATGTAACAAAAAGCGTTTATCTATTGGTTTAATTCAAGTCACTGCAAAAGGTTTGTCCGTATACCTATAGAAGCATTAAAATGACATAAACAACGTATCTGCAAAAGACAGGATGTCATCGTAGGAAACGGTTGACATTGTTGTTTGTTTTGAAGATTTATTAGCACGTGCAAAATTTTTCAGTTATCAATGATCTGATTCCAAATTGTTTATTTATATGTGTATATTATGTTGCATAGCAATTTTTACTGAAGTAAGGTCATTAGCATATGATTTGAGACAGAGCTTTTAATGGAGATAAGATAATACTGCTTTATCGGAATTGACAGGACTGAGTTGATAACATGCTGACAAAACTTCCATGAGTTCAACAACTTTTACGTAATGCCTTCTACAATTAGATCTTTTGACGCTGACTGTACTTACACAACCCACTTTAATATTATCGATGGAAACACCAAAACTTTGACAATTGCCAACAAGACTATCGTTCCAGGATATCCGTGACCTACATCACAGCTCGAGACGATAATTGAATCGTCTACTAATTCGCCTTAGTTAATCAACAATTCAGCGGAGATTGACTTTCAAACTTTGACAACTGGGGGGCCACTACGATGTCCTAGTAAAATTAAGGTGTCAACAATCAAGGTCAACTTTATAGTCCGAGCTGGGTTAACAATGATTTTGAATTTTGTCAGTGTCGTTGATGACCGATGGCTACAGACAGGATGGTGTGTTGATTTTTTACCAGAGTCAAAGTCAAAAATAATTTATTAAATTTAGGACCCAAAATGCCACTTATGAACGTCAATAATTAGTGTAATATCAATCAATTATGGCCCGTAAGGGGCTAGAACATGTCTCTTTATCTTTCGAGCCCTACTAGCGCTTCGAGATAAACTTACGTTAATAAACTCTTAGGCTATATGTCAAACGAATAACGCCTATTTTTGATTTGCACGAGTACAAAGTGATAAGTGATTCAAACATTAAAACCAGGGGTGCAATTGTGTAAAGCAATCGTATTCATTTGACAATTCAAAACGTACGGTATGATCTGTCAAACGGCAAAGAACAAAGGATTTGACAGATCAAACCGTACGTTATGAACTGTCAAATGATTACGATTGCCTTACACAATTCCAGCTCCTGTTTGCCACTTAAATCACATGCAAACTTAAAGAACACACTTTTACCGATAGTTGGAAGATAGTGGTTGTCAAGCCACTACCTAAAACCATTCTTCCCGTAACAATGGATCTCCGCCCTATCAGCATTCTTCCATGTCTCTCGAAAGTGCGGGTAAGGATGGTATGCGATCAACTCACAACATATTTAGAAAACAACAATATGCTGCCCAAACATCAATCTGGCTTTTGCTAGGGTCATGGTACGGGAACTGCTCTTGGAAAGTTGGTAAATGATTTTCTGACTGCTCAGGATCAGGGATATGTGACTTTCCTACTGCTACTTGATTTCACACGGACATTTGATGCTATTAACATACCCTTACTGACGTCTAAACTAAATTACTATGGGCTTGACAGTGGCGCCATAAAATGTTTTCATAGTCACCTGCATCAGAGGTAACAATATGTAGAGATAAGTAGAGAAGATGGCACAAAATTGCACTCTGAACAGCACATAGTGCAAAGAGGAGTGCCCCAAGGCTCAATATTGGGTCCAATCCTGTACATTCTGTACAGTTCCGACATCACTAAGAGCATTTTACACTGTAACCATCACATCTATGCAGACGACCTTCAGCTTTACCTGTCATTTGACCCTGCAGAGTGCCACAATACAGTGGTCTCGATAAAGAATGAGCTACAAAGGATATTAGACTGGTGCATGAACAACTTGCCTAACGCTGAATGCAAAAAAAAAAACTTATGGTAATAGGAACACCAAAGAATATTGCTCAACTTGAAGATAACCTAAAAAAAATTACAGTGAATGGGGAGGAAATAGAAAGGGCGGAAACAGCAAGGAACTTGGGCATGATCTTCGACGGTAATCTGAGATTTGACATCACAAATTGCACAAGAAACTGTTTTTCCGACTTAAACTTTTATACAAAATTAGGCCATACCTTAGTGAAGAACTCAGAATAACTTTGTGCAAACCACTTATATTGTCCAAGCTCAATTACTGTGACACTGTCTTTAGCCCATGCTTTCTGTCCCGGACAGTGAAACTCATCCAGTGAGTAAAAAATGCCTGCAATAGATTCTGCTACCACATCCCTCCTCGGACTAACGTTACTCCATATATTAACGCTGCAAACTTACTGCGGATGGAAGCCCGCAGAAAGCTACATCTTGCAACCCTACTGTTTGAGGTCATTAGGACACATCGACCACGCTACTTACACGAGGACTTGGTATGGGCACGAGGTAGGGATGGACGTGGGAGAAGGGAGTGCACGGACGTCTTCCTGTGGCCCCGAGACATCGTACAGTCGCATTCCGGGGTTCCTTCAAATTCGCCGCTACTCGATGCTAGAACACTCTGCCCCCGCCGTTGCGCGTCCTAAAAACCAAACAAACAATCAAAAATAACCTAATAAAACACCTTTTGAAATTAAATTTGACGACGAATAGCACAGGTACACTTACCAATAAAGAATGCGCGTCATGCCGGGGGACAACGATTCCGGCCTGAAGTCATCTGCATATGCAGCCCTCCACATACAATGGAGCCATCCTCGCACACGAGTTTCGCTTTGCAGCGTCAGCGTCGGCATGTAGAACATGTTGCGATACGGTCGCTATTTTTCCTCTGCATTTCCTCAATTTTTTCCTCTGTATTTGTCGCTGTGCGAACAGAACGGACTATCACCTGGCTACACCCAGATACTCCACATACCTACCCAATGATATACAAAATTTTAATGTCAACGTGTCGTCCATACTCGATGTAAGTGTGTGTGTGTGTGTGTGTGTGTGTGTGTGTGTGTGTGTGTGTGTGTGTGTGTGTGTGTGTGTGTGTGTCTGTTTATTGTTTAGGAAGTGTTTTTGTATGTGTCTGTGAGTCGAATAAAAGTATTTTATTTCTTTCTTTTTTAAAATGGTGCAAAATTCCATTGCTTTACATCGGCACATTTTGCACACAGCTTTCTACCATTAATAAACGTTGTCTCCTCTACCCAATGGTTGTAAAAGCTATTTCACGCGTCTTCCTCTCAGTCGCTTCTTAATTTTTTAAGGTCGTGCTTATCCTGGTAAGCCTTGGTAGATGATCTCACGAGGCGTTTCCACGCCACTCTATCTTCAAGCTTCTCTGAGAGCGCAGTCACCGGGAGTCCCATGATTTAATTAATAGAGTCAGACCAGCGGCTTGGTGATCGACCTCTAAGTCTTTTGCCTCCTCGACTTTGCCTACTACCTCAAGTTTTTCTTGATTATCAGGCCTCCGTCGGTGCTATGAGGCCAAAGAAGTGGAGAGTCTAGTTTTAATTTTGAGCTGGTCTAGAATCGATTCTTTGGTAAACTCGTGTTGGAAACGTGCGTGACGACGGCGTCTCAAACAAATAGCGGACGCTGAAATGACAAATGGCATTCTAACATTACGAAAAGTAATGAAACGAAAGTTATTTCAATGAAATATTGCAGTACCCATTTATTCGATAGAAAAACGTTAACGTATCGATTTAAACTTATTAATAAATTACGATTATGATGCACTGAAGTGGTGACAAACGTCCGCCAACGTGTTTCTTTTGGTTGCTGTCATTGATTCGTTCGGGTTTCCCTGCCACCCATTTCACACACAGCGAATTGTAATTGCTAATTTAATTGGTACAAAATTTGTTCTTTATTTATCCGTTTAGTTAGGTAATAATTTTGAAACAGGCCATTTTATTAACATCTCTTAGGTACGAGTAAGACGACGTTATGGTAGCCCCCTGATTAGCGATAAGAGAAGTAATTTTGGTTAGAGTTTGTGCCACTTAAACTTTCTTTGTTTGCGATGTCTATCTAAACAGTTCTGTGACATCTATTTGTTTTGACGCCTTATTTATTAGGTTTAATAGGATATCCACGTGTTATTGTATTTTTAATTGAATCTCAATGGAAAACATATCATATCACATCATGTTTATATATGGATTTGTATCTAAAATTATGAATAAAGGTAAATATTGGACACCAATAACAAACTAATACATTGCTCTGCGTGCATATTGTTGCTTTGGCAGTTAAGCGGCTCTGCTTTTGAACGGATTAGCAATTCGAAATGAAATGTTTATTTATTCGTATTGCAATTCCGCATTATATTGATAATATTATTATAATAACGGATTATTTTATTGATATTATTTGTATACACTGAGAGGGTATTGAACTGCCTGGAACTTGAATGGATTAAACAAGATCGCAATACGCCATCTGATTCCGAACCAAGTACCTAGTAGCTAATGCACTTTTAAATATGTATATTATTAATATCAGAAATAACGGTGGTACTAAAATACTAAGACAACAATAACCGATAGCAAAAATGATTATTTTTAAACTTAAAGCTTACTTTCTTTTATTTATGGCAGTGGGCAGTAATTAAAGTTTCTAAAGACAAAACGCCGCAGACTAGAGATTGCAAAGTTAGCCCATTTTGCTCTGAACCCTCAGTTCAAGACAAACTGACCGTAACAGAAAGAGCGGAGGAAATATTTCATCTAAATAAATGGGGGCGGGTCAGAGAGTGATATTATAATGTTGCACAGATATGATAGTCTGTTAAAATGGTTGTTTTTTTGCCTATGCACGATTGGACTGCTAATTTATATTTGGGGACTAATAAGGGTATCTGTAAATATTATCATCGTCATCATAATTATCAGACTAAGGACGTCCACTGCTAATCATATCATCCTCCACAGTTTTGCCTGTGCAAAAACGGGATCGCACTGGATGTCACTGTTGACATCCAGTGCGATCCCGCGATCTTTGCAAGGTCGTCTGTCAACCTTGTAAATATATTTATTTTAATTATGTTTCTCCAAGGTCCATTAACATGGCAATTTAATACATATATCTTCATATAAATAATAGATATTCCTTAAAACCCTCATTATTTAATAATACTCTTTTAAGCCTTACTTCGTCTGCGCTATCTTGTTTGCGGCCCATAATTAGGATTCAAAAATATTTTCTCAATGACTGATTTTATCACTTATTAAGCCTGCAAATGACCCGTTTGGTAAGCTAATATAATAATTACTGCTCAAAAAGTTTTAAAAATTATACATCTTAAGATCTTAATCATATTCACTATAATCTAAGGCAATTGCATATATTACGAGTATGGTCCTTCTGTGCCTAAATAACAGTTCTTTGGCAAGTGAAATTCACTCAGTAACCTTGGCATGGAAGTGCTAGCATCCAGTTTCCTGCCGCGGGAAATGAACCTCGCTTTGACGGTCGGGGCGCAGTCAACTATTTTCAGATTGCCGCGTCTATAAGCAGTTTTATATTCCTTGGACGTTTTGGCTCGTTGTTTACAATTATCACTGTTTTGGGGTATGTTTAAATATTAAATAAGTATAAAATTGAAAAATATTAATTGATGATTAAGATTAGAAGAAGTTTTAGGTTTGACTATAAAGTATGGTGCTAGTATTTTTTTATTCGACACGGTGTCGTCATTTAACTTGATATTGTACAGGCCCTTGACTGTTTCACTGCCGACAAAAACCAGCCAAGTGCGAGTTAGATTCGCGCACGAAGTGTTCCGTACCTACTAAGTATGGAAGTACTTTATTACCCTAAAAGAAGCCTTACCCTTTTTTTACTCACCTGTAAGATTTTATAAATATTGCTTGATAATATGGATTCGATGCCCTTTAATCAACTATTATGCTTGTGCTGTGGATTTTTTCAGGTATCTACCTACTACCGTTTGGTTGGGAGAGGGTAAGGACATTGGAATCTAACCAAAACTTGCTTTTTAAAACTGAATGTTACGGAAACAAGCCATATTATTGTGGAAAACTTACAATCATTTTGAAATACCTTTCCTACGATACTGGTTTAGCAAGAGAACAAAAACATCTCCATCTCCACCTTACTTACCACTTTGGCGGGGAGATTAAACTATGTATCTTACCGAAATTACTGTTTCTAGCAACTTAGGGCTGCGTACGTGGTGAAACTATAAGGTTCGGTTGGGTTCCTTTTTGGACTGCAAAAGCCTAAAAAGTAATAACCAACAAATTATTCATTTTTTTTTAAAAAATTTAAAAGTGAAACAGGCTGTAAGAATGATGAAGAAAAATAAGAATTTTCAAGTTTCAAAAGTATAGGCAACTTATAAAAATTACATTCCTCACGATGTATATATCAAAAGTGTTCTGTTATGTCTACGCGACCGCCGGCGGCCTTTTGATCCGTGAGCGTTTAAACTAAAATTTGCTTTGTAAATTTTACCTACGTAAAAGGAAGCTTACGTTTCAGATTTATCATTATGGACGGTTACACAAGGGACATACAGCTCCAGCACATCATATTACAGGTTACTTTTGTTGCAATATAACCCTTAATACAAGTGCATAAGATACCGAAACATAACAATGTCTTGCTGTTGCCTGTACACTAATAAATATTAGATACCAATCACATACATTACTCTGACCCCAAAGTAAGTACCTAAAACACTTGTTAAAGAAATGCGATACAACGGTGGTACCACAACATCCAAACCCGAGATAATAAAGAAAATTTGGATTTTCTGTATTGATCCGACCGGGAATCGGGACCTCGGAGCGGTGACGCTATAAACCCAGCGTGCTTTGCCACATAACCACATAGGTCTTCAAAACATGATTAGGTTCGCCTACATTTAAAACCTTTGACCTATCGAAATGCTATTAATACCGTCCCTCAAAGTCGTCAATAAGTAATTCCCTAATAAGAGCCCGGAACACCTCAGAAGTGTAAGGTTCGATTAGAAACAATAGTATCTATTGTGTTATCGAGACAGAGCTGCGAAACTTCGAGATTGTTATTTCCATAGCACTTTGCCAATTTCAAAAGGTATGTGAATAGGAGACGTTTGATACGGTCGGTCGGTGAATTTCACAGAGTCCCGTGTTCTTCACATCTTATTTCAACCTTTTGTAAATGCTATCAAAGTATATTTTAGTGTGAAAAAAGTTCTTAGATATATTTTCTGTAGCCTGAATCCAACAAAAATGTTATGCATACCGCGAACTATTGATTTGGGAAAGAAAAGTACTAGATTGGTGACTCTCCGACCAAAGGCACAGCGTAGGACGTCCACCGACAAGATGGGCAGACGACCTTGTAAAAATCGCAGGAACGCTCACAACCGGTCGCTGTGGAAAACCGTGGGGGAGGCCTATGTTCAGCATTGGACGTCCTTTGGCTGATTTTAATGATGATAATAGGTTTATATGGATGTATATGTATATCTCGTGTTTGATTGGATAGGTTTTGATGAAGTTTTCTGTAAAGGATTTTTTAAATGCAGGAGGAGGTTAAAGTATAGACTACATATTTTGACCGACTTTAAAAGAAAAGGTTCACAGTTTAACCCGCTAGTGTGTATGTATGTTGGTCTACGATTATAAATTCATGATTTTATTATCTTTTATCTACACACTACACACAAATAGTTCGAGAACGTGAGGACTGATTTGTGTGAGCCATAACTTTTTTTTTCGACACCTCGATTAGTCAGCCAACATTAACGAGTTCAGGACTAAACCGGCCCAAAGGGATAACCAAAGTGCACATAAGTGATATACAGGGTGACTTTTTTATCAGTACTAAAAAATAATCAGCTGTTCCATACAAAAGTTCCATTGGCGCGCGGTCAAAATGTATGGAACAGCTGTTTTTTTTCTCGATTTCGCTATTGCCCCCATAGTAAAAGTTGTTCATATTCGTCAGTGGAGTCTTTACACAAAATATCGGTACTGATAAAAAAGTCACCCTGTATTGGCTTTGAAACGTCCATCTCAGATTACAGCTTGAAGTTACAAAGTTACTTTTATTCATGAATTCAATCATACCACTAAATTGTTGACAAATTTTAACCATTATTGTAACTTTAAAAATATTAAGACTATCTTTAGATTGACAAATAAAAGTGATATTAATCGTCAATATGTCATATAAGATTGACATCGCTCTACTTTCAGAAACTCTTTTATTAGTACTTTTTACAAGTCTTACAATAAAAATGAAATTATGCTGACGCTACTAAAATGTATGACTTAGTATTTCTGTAAATTATTTTTAATGGTGGTTTTATTTAAAATTTGGTTAAATTTTGAATTTTGTGTTAATTAAGGTATTATTGTTAAATTATGTAAGACTCAAAATGGTTTTGTAAGCTCTATTTAGCCTGAGATACAGTTTTAACCTTATTCAGGTAAATAAGAGAATGCACTTAGTGTTATTAATTTTAATATCTACGATGTATCTTGAAACCAATTAATTTTAATAAACAATTAATATATTTATATTTTTCTTGTTCACTTTCTATTATGAAAGGTTATTTTTTTGACCTTATCATCAAATATGTGCCTGCAAGCCTTCGGAATAATTTTCCATGGCCATTATTTATCATAATCAGCCAGCTAGTATACACTGCATTATAATAACAATATCATGTGCTCATAAACAAAATAATGTTGATTGTTATTATTAAATGTGTGGTATCACTTCATTTAACTATTTCATAGGACAGAAAATACAAACAGCACAAATAGTCAAATATAAATAAACAAATGGTTGATGGTCAATAAATGGCTGAAAGCCTATAGTTTCTGAGATTTAGGAGATTCTACCATTTTAACCATAAAATTATTATCCCTTTATTAATTTTATGATTTTAACATAGACGGAAAAGTAGCAAACATGACGTCATGTCCGCTACTTTTTCGTTGGAGCGTTCCAAGCACATGTTTCATTAGTCAACCGCTGGGTGAATCTAATATAACCCTCAGTTGGATTTACTATAATAACTCCTTGGTGGCTGTTGGGGCCACAAAACAAAAATTAGATTGGAGAGCCTTAAACCAAATTCATACAGCGTAGAACATCCACTGATAAGACGACCTTGTAAAAAACGCAGATCACACTGGATTCAGACCGCGAACGATCGGTTGCTGTGGAAAACCGTAGGAGATGCCTATGTTCAGAAGTGGACGTTCTACTACATGGTTTTGAACCTTTTAAGCATTGAGGCCTCTAATTGATGTATGCCACTGATATAGAACGTGAGAACTATTAATAAATTGTCTTGAAACAACTATCAATATTAACATATTTGCATGCCATAAATTTGGTATTTGGAGATTTATTATTAGTATTGATGTAAGCATTAAGTTATTTAGATATAGTGATTATTAAAACTGTAAATCTTCCTAAAAATATATAAATAAATAAATAAATAATGTAACGAACACGGATGTTGCTTTGAGAAACTGTAAGCTCAAGTGGCATTGGGCAGGACACATATGAACTGAAGGCCATTGAAGCAGAAGAATTTTATATTGTGATTTTTGACTAGAGACGCAGCATGGGACGTCCTCCGACAAGATAGACGGAAGACCTTGTAAAATTGCAGGATCAAACTGGATGAAGACCGCTAGGGAGCGGTCGCTGGGGAAAGCCGTAGGGCATATGTTCAGCAGTGAACGTCCTTTGGCTGATAATGATGATGACTATAATGTTGGTAAAATGTTAAGACTTATTACTGCACCCAATTTTTTTGCGAATAACTATTCATTTCATTTCAACTACGAAGTTTAGGCCCTACAAAATTTAGTTTTTCTGCTCTATTTTAGCTATAACCTGACCATTCTGCAGGTAATTAATTGCCACTTGGTTTACTTTCAGCGGCAAACTACAGCGGAAGAGTAATTTTCCAAGGTCCATAGTTCTTGCTAATAAACTTACAACCGGCAACGAAGTAATAAGATTATTTCAATGCTTTGAGCATTTAGCTGGGGTTTACTGCAATATCTCAATTTATTAGCTCGCTTTTCTAAGCTTAATGAGACTAAGGCCTGGGGTGGAATTGTGTAATGCAATCGTATTCATTTGACAGTTCATAACGTACAATATGATCTGTCAAACGCTTTGTTCTTCGCCGTTTGACAGATCATACCGTTCGTATTAAACTGTCAAATGAATACGATTGCTTTACACAATTCCGCCTCTGATTTTCCTAACGTCTAGATATGGAACATTCGTAGAGTAAAATCAGTACGCCTAATTTTAAAACGTCAACTATTTGTCAGAGATTGTTTATGTAAATGTCAATTTGAAATCGTTCGTTTTATACTTATTCAGTACGTTAAGTCATACGTTGGTATAATCGATCCTGAGTGACAGAATTTTAATTCTTTTGAGATAAAATCAATTTACCAATTGATAAAGCAATAAAAGAGCATATTAAGTAAATACATTAAGAAGAAAAATCTAAATTAAAACAGTGAAAATCTGGGACGGATGTTAGTACCGATATATTTACTTGTAATCGAGTAAGGGCTAATTTTTTAAACGTCAGATAAGACTTATTAGACTGGATAAGTAAAGTGGTGTATCCACACAACCCACCGGCATGTGCCGGCGGTCATGCCGCTGCGTAGCGGCATTTTTCATAGTATCTGACAGTTAATGTAAATACACTTAAAAACGACCGATTTTAAAATGTCATTTACATAAATGATTGCTGACAAACAACAAGCTTTGCCGTTTTTAAATTAGTAGTATTGTATTTGATTCGACAAATATTTCTTATCTGACTATGGAAAATAATAAGTCAAAGTATAAGCTTCGTCGATAACTGTTCATCTACATTTGGTTCAATGATCTAGTTTCATTAATTTCTGTACGGCGAGCCCAACTAGTGGTTCAGCTGACATGACATGACATACTAAAGCCTTAGGCACTATTTGGAGGCAAATTTTAACCGCACACAAATCAAATCAAATATAATCAAATCGAAATCTTTATTTGCATTAAAACATGGTGTAACATGATGTTAATATTATTAAGCTCTAAGACATGTTTTGCCTAATTAGATTTAAGTATGCAAATTTAGAACACAATTACAAATTTATCGATTCACTACAGTTTAGTTTACAAAGTGAAACAACTACATAAGTTGCAAAAACCATTAGTTTTATTTACCCATCCATAACAGCGGAACCTAAAAATAACGGCGCTGTTCCAAAAAGAGGGTTTTTTGGGAGAAAAAAATGAACTTAATAAAGAAGTATGTACCTACTAAGCTTCAAAAAAAGGAGAAGACTAGAAATAAGCAGTTTTGCATTTACTTATGTCAATAATAAAAAAAACACTAGTAAGTATTAATCACCTGTATGTATAAACTAGCGATATCGTGTCTCACAAAATATCTTTGGCCTTTGTCAAATTCAAATATATTTACTCAATAGTTTTAGCGTAAAAAAACGAACATCTAAATCCTAACACTTTCGCTTTTATAATATTCCTTTATTTGAGACATCAACCAAAGATAAATAGATAGTTTGTGTGGTGTACCCCACGCCTAACGTTCACCACATCATTTCGTATTAAACCTGAAAACGCAAGTGACACACTACTGTTGAGTTTTACGACGGTCGTCCATTTACTCAGACTGTACATTACAAAGTAACTTGCTATTCGCTGTGTGCTAGGTAGGTGGTGGGGGAAACCCAAATCGATGACAGTTCTCGTAGTGACAAAAAAAAAACAATGTTGGCGGACTACGCT
The DNA here is from genome assembly GCA_963924145.1 of Pyrausta purpuralis. Taxonomy (NCBI): domain Eukaryota; kingdom Metazoa; phylum Arthropoda; class Insecta; order Lepidoptera; family Crambidae; genus Pyrausta; species Pyrausta purpuralis. Next base: position 14,295,922 of record OZ001667.1, on the reverse strand, counting down.
TATTTCTCAAGAAAATTTAGTATCAAATAGACTAATCCGTGCATTATATTTTATTAAAATAACTGCCTCGGTGGCGCAGCGGTTAGAGGGTCGCACTTCAAAAAGACGGCTGCGCCAGAGGTCCCGGGTTTGATCCCCAGGTCGAGACAAAAATATGTTCCTGAGTTTTTCTGTTCAGAAATTCATAAGGTAGCCCGGAGTTTGGAAGTTGGCGGTGTTTCACCCCCGTGCCTCGGAAAGCACGTAAAGCCGTTGGTCCTGCGCCTGATCTCTCTCCGGTCGTATCAGATTGCTGTCCCATCGGTCTATGAGAGAAAACGGAATAGAGAGTGCACCTGTGTTTACGCACACACTTGGGCACTATAATATGTCCCGCGCAGTCGGTTAGTCGTTGTGACTGGCCACCGTAGTCGAAATCGGCTAGGGGGACTTTATTTTATTAAAAAAGTAAAATTCGACGCTATAAATTAACGTAATTGAAAAGAGTAAATTGGTAATTCAATATTGAATTGTAGTTAAATTAGTTTTCGTTTCAAGCTCTCTCCGGTCGTGTCAGATTGCTGTCCCATCGGGCTATGAGAGAAAAAGGAATAGAGAGTGCACCTGTGTTTACGCACACACTTGGGCACTATAATATGTCCCGCGCAGTCGGTTAGTCGTTGTGACTGGCCACCGTAGTCGAAATCGGCTAGGGGGACTATATTTTATTAAAAAAGTAAGATTCGACTCTATAAATTAACGTAATTGAAAAGAATAAATTGGTAATTCAATATTGAATTATAGTTAAATTAGTTTTCATAATGACTGTCAGCCATTTGTCATTTCATCGTCCGCCTATAGTTTGTGGCTCTCTTGTTGCGCACGGTTCTGATAGTGGCAAACTAAGGCACTAGGTATTATACGACGAAATATGTGAGGAATATTATCAAAATTTCAGTAGTCAAACAAGAATTGCAATTTTTGAAAACATGAGATTTTTTCAACCATTTTGTAAATAATGCTACATGGAAATTAGTAAAAAGACCAAACATTATAGATCCGCTCACAAAATGTAGCGTGAGCTTCAAGAACATCACAACTGTAGAAAGACTGTATCAGAATCGATTCAGTGGACGCAAACTTAGCATCTACAAACTTACAAACTCGTCGCTACTTTACTATATCTAGAAACTTGTTTACGTAATGTACCTTTCACAGATCTACGTGCAGAGAAATCGACAGATAATATTTAGAATGCTCTGCTGTATCATAATATTCGCCGAACACAGTAGCAGTATCTCACGTCACTTCAAACACATCATACGCATTAGCCAGGCAACATCGATGATTGATGAATCGATTCGATTCGATACCACAACGATGTTTGGTCACAGATCACTTGATTTGACGTCTTGTTTTTGAACTATTGTAATAATAGCGTTATGATCTGATTGATTATTTGATACCACAACGATGTTTGGTTACATATCACTTGATGTGACGTCTTTTTCTTGTATAAGTGAAATGACCACGGAAACCGTCTAATTGATTAATAAATACGAATTGATACAATGAGATATTTGTTTAAACATCATAAGATTTGACATCTTCTTCTTGAAATAGTGAAATGATCACGAAAATAATCCAAATGATGAATCGATTCAGAGAAAATTAGCGAAATGTTTAAGAAATCATCGATTGATGCATATTATATTACACAGTTTGATTCTCTCTCTCAATAGTATTTAACGACCCATCTACACCAAGTATAGTTGAAAAGACACCAAGTGCTACTTTTTCTTTTACTATTAAAAAGGCTTGGTGTGTAATTTATGCTTGTCCGTACACAAACTCGCACCGTTCTTAATGCACAGAGTTGTATTAAGGGCATTTAGAATTGGGAAAGTTTAAAGACAAAGCTTAAATAGCTGGATTCAATTTAGTTCCAGGGCATTAAAGTTTTCGCTAGGCAAACATTTCAACGGTAACAGAAACGTTTAAAAATGCGCAAAGCTTCCACCAGATTCTAATGCGACTTGGAGACTTGCAGACTTGACAAATTCTGTGTGTCCTGTGAAAAGTGATATAAGTCAACTTATATCGAATTTGATATTATTATTGCACCTTAATCAGTAAAAAATACTCTATTTTTATGTCTTATTAACGTTTTGATACGTCTATTAATTTCCGAGATCGTATGGTACATCTTAGACAATATGGCGAGTTTTGATGAATATTTCTGTGTAAATAAATACTTGTTGACATGTATCGTTCACAATATTCAAGTTATGAAATAAATACTTGTGTTTAAAGATGTATCTCAAGTCATATCATTATTCACATTATATTTATTACCCTTTGATACGGTTTCATCTGATACATGTTTAGTTATATCAATTGACACAAAGTAAATTCTTACACTGCATCCATACAACTAAAGTTGTCTCTTTGCTCACAATCATGGGAAACTAATATTTACTGTGTAATTTGATACTAGTAAAGTTATATCATTAATCACGAGAAAATTAGAATGGTTTAAATCCAAAATTGGTGAAAAGTGATACATCTTCCGAACACATGTATTGTGCGGGGCGCCGGGGACGTTACAGCAGAGGCGCCGGCGTCCGCGCGGGGTCAGTGCCGCACATACTGCTAGATGAGGTGCCCGCGCGCGCTGTCGCTGCAGCCCAACATGGGGAACAACGTACGTATTAGATGTATCATTTTACACAAAATTCTTATATTTTTCGTGCATTCGTAATAGCAGGGACTAATATCAATTTACACTAAATATTTACTCTAGTTACATCAAAATACACGAATCTATTTATTAATATTAGTATAAGGTAGACTTGACGGGCCGAAAATAGATTTATAAATATGAGTATTTGGTACTCACTCCTCGACGTTTCGGCTAGACTGTATCGGCCGTGATCAGCTCGTGGCCACGGCTACTGCAATCCAGCCGAAACGTAGGTACTCATATTTATAAATCGCGTTTCGACCCGTCAAGTCTACATAATACTAATTGTAATGAGCCGCGAAAGTTTAAAATCTTCTATTTATTAGTGTTATTTTTTTTTAATTGATATTGTTTTCTTGTCTTATTTATGTTTTATGATGGTCTACAATGAAACTATCATTGTTGCAGCGTCGTTCTGGCCCTGCAAAATGCATGTTAGACATGTTAAACATAAATAATGAGAATGAAAAAGATGATGTATCCGTGGCCTGGATGAAAACATTTCTTCTTTTCTGTCAAAATAATGAATAGGTACACCAGTATGTCTAATGGCAAGGAAATATTACAGCAGGGTCCTTCTTAAACTAGATGGTGATTTCGTTTCTTCTAGTAGTGATGATTATAAACCTGGTTCTGATGAATATATCAGTGACAGTTCTTATGATTCTATAAATGTATCTGTATTGCGGCATTAGAAGACGCCTTCAAACTTATGGAATGGGAAGGAATCGTCATTAATGTTAGTGGCGAATACATCACATTTGCCGATTTGCCAATGATATAGTCGTTTTGGCAAGGACGCTGGACGATCTTGGCACTATGATCGAGCTTGACCAAGTATCCCCACAAGTGGGTCTTAAAATGAACATTGAAAAAGACGAAAATTATGTCGAGCTCCCTTGTTGTACCCACTCCAGTATCCGTTGGGAACTCGACTCTCAAAGTTGTCGACGAGTACGTCTACCTGGGATAAGTGTCCAATTGGGTACGTCAAACTTTGAGAAAGAGGTCAATCGACGAATCCAACTCGGATGGGCGGCGTTCAAGAAATTGTGCAAGAGTGTCTTCTCATCTCATCTACCCCAGTGTCTGAAGACGAATGTCTTCAACCAGTAAGTGTTACCAGTGATGACATACGGATTCGAAACATAGTCTCTAACTATGGGACTTATACAGAAGCTTAAAATCACACAACGAGCGATGGAAAGGGCTATTCTAGGTATCTCTCTACGGGATCGATTCAGAAATGAGGAGATACGAAGAAGAACTAAGGTAACGGACATAGCCTTGAGCTTACTGATTGTAAGCTCGAGTGGCAATGGGCAGGGCACATAGCGCGAAGAACTGATGGCCGTTGAAGCAGGAAAGTTCTAGATTGGAGACCCTTCGACCAAAGACACAGCGTAGGACGTCCATCAACAAGATGGACAGACGACCTTGTAAAGATCACAGGATCAAACTGAATGAAGACCGCAAGTGATCGGTCGCTGTGGAAAGCCTTGAGGGAGGCCTATGTTCAGCAGTGGACGTCCTTTGGCTGATAATGATGGTGATGATGATGATCGGTTTGCGATCAAGAGGAAAATCACCTAAAAGAATTTTAACTTCTGATAGTTCCTGCAGAAGAACCTGTAGCAATAATAATAACGACTGCGATTATTCAACCGAGGAAAATAGGAATGTAAATCTTAATAATTTTACTGATGATTTATGTCGTTGATTGATCTCTTTCCTACAATATTCATTTATTATTATTGCATTTCATGGTTACTATAATATTAAAGTTTAACTTAAATTTAAATTAATTTAAGTAGATGCATACTAAGTTTTCTTTTTATTACTTTATTTTTATTTCTTGTCTTTGAACTGTTTCTTATATCATATTACACAAATATGAATCCAGATATAAGTCAACTCATATCAAAAAACACATTTTTACGCGAACGTAATTTTCGTGTCAAATGATATAAATAAAAAAACCACAGCTTTTTCCAGTTTAGTGTTTACAGTGCTTCTGCTGACAAAAAATATTACTCATTTGTTGGATACCATTGAACATAAGTTGATTTAGTTTCGTATAAAAGTACCTGACAATGCACCAATATCACCTTTCACCAAAGCTTTACACAAAGTGTAAAGTGATACAACTCATTTAGATATATTATACACGATAATTTATTTGGTTTGCTTTGATACAACAAACAGTTTTTTTTAAATATCTTGTCCAAATTGATTGCCATTTGAGCAGGAACTTGAAAGATTGTAAACAATACGGCACTAATGCAAAAAAGGGACTACTTTTGTAAAATAATTATCCTATCAAGTTTTATGATTTTTTAAACACAAAAAGTACTCTTTTGTAAAGTTGTCATTTTCGAGATGTATCAGTTTTCACAGGACGCACAGAATTAATAACCTCAAAACCTCTTTCCCAAGAAAAAAAGATGATTGTTATGTCAAAAATTCCTGCCAGGTGCAAAAGCATTTATTGACATAACAATTATACCTATATTTTTCGGTAATTCATTAATGGTGTTACGATTTTTCTTTTTCAATGTGTAGATCTACATCAATACCTGCATAATTAATTCTGAAATTAATTATTTACGTACTGACTTAGTCAATCTTACTTCTATGTAGGTCACCTTGGCACGTCAAAGTGATTGAAATTTGTAAGTGGCTTGCTTTAACTAGTTTGGAGTTGGTATAACGTTTGCCACGTATTTGCTTTTCAAAGACATCAAATTTCGGATGCATTGCTTCTTTGTTAAGTAATTTCAGTAACAACATGCCATTGACATAATATTAAGATTAGACTCAACCAAATAATAGGTAGTAAATAATGTATTTCAATGTAAAGTAAGGAATTCTGAATGAATTAAGAGAGATAAATTTGATGGAAGAGAAACACTTTATAAACACTGTATTTAGCGAAATTGAATGTCTAATAAAATTAAAATAATACATGCTAATGTAAACCAACTTTAAAACAGGAATAGGAGAAAAGAAGAATAACAACACAGGTAAAAAAACGGCCAAGTGCGAGTCTGATTTGCACACTAAGGATTCTGTGCCAACTTTATCTGAATTAGAGATCCACTTACTTCCACATAGCCAAAATATTACAATATTTTGTTGACAGCAAATATAACTTTGTTTTTCATAGCATTTGTATGAATTACAAAGTTATGTTTGCGGTTATTGGAAATGTGCTCTATCTTAAAAACTACTAGTTCAATCTCGTTCAAACCAATTTTCGTTATAAGTCTTTGACAAGATCTACATTATGTATATTTTCAATATGTACACTTGCTTAATTTAAACAGTCAGATGGGGGGGGGGGGGGGGGGGGTTAGGCACCCAATTTACTACTTTTAATCCAGATGCTACTGGATTTCGATAACGTGCCAAGCGTTCTGCGTATTGCAGCTTATAGCGCTCTATCACGGCGGCTACTGTTAATATATTTAAATAATTATGGACCCCATCGTTTTTAGTGAACCACTGAGCATTGATTATACTCTTCAGTATATTATTTTGCATTCTCTGTAGGCACATTATGTTGCTTTGCTGGCAACTCCCCAAATCTGAAAACCCTATATCCATATGGGTGTCAGAATGAAATTATATAGAAGCAGCTTATTATTCAAGAAGAGCACCGAGTTTTTACCCATCAACCAGTAGAAACTCCTGAACTTGTTATTAACTTGATCTCTCTCTTTATTTTTATGTGATTTTTCCAATTCAAGCGTCTATCTAAACCAAGATATTTCACAAGTTTTTGGTCAAAGGTTATTTGCCAAGCTAACTGGGGGATATCCTTGTTTTCTTAAAGTGAATGTTATGTGGTTGGATTTCTGAGCGCTGGCTTGGATACGCCATTGTTTGAGCCAGTCAGAGGTAGAGTCCAGTAAACGTTGTAGTTTTACACTTGCTGTATTAGGATTGCTGTCCACAGCCAAAAAGGCAATACCATCGGCATAGGTAGTAACCATGACATCCTCAGAAGTTGGCAAGTCTGACGTGTAGATATTATAAAGGACTGGTCCAAGAACCGAACCCTGGGGTACACCAGCAGCGATGGGCATCAGGGCGGATCGGGCATCACCATGTTTAACTTGGAACAATCTGTCAGAGAGGTAGGACCCAAGGATATGAAACACAGAGTGCGGTATTTTCTTTTTGATTTTGCAAACCAGTCCCTTGTGATATACGCGATCGAAGGCCTGTTGTACGTCCAAAAATGCAGCAGAGCAGTATTTTGTGTTCTCAAAGCATTGTCTTACAAAAAATCCTAGGTCGTCACTCAATGGCTGCCTACCGATGGACCCCGTCCGAAAGGCAGACCCTGAAAGCGGTGGCGCGACGATCTTGATAAATACCACGAGGACTGGCAAACCCTTACCAAGAACAGGGACGCATGGAGTAGGTTGAGGGAGGCCTTTGCCCAACAGTGGGACAGCAACGGCTAGTAAATAGAAAGTAAAATATTAATATTTTAAGGTTTTAAATCCTTGACGAAAGATGGTTGTTTATTTTTTATAAAACTTCTAAAGGAAGAGTTTGATGATGCCTACAATAAAATCTACAAAATTAAAAAATCGTTTACAATCGCATTATTACTACACAATCAATAAAAAGTGATATTAAAGCTGTCATTCCGGTCTATCTTATTAAAAATCAGAGTATTATTACTATGATTTTTGCGTTAATCTTTAAAGAGGAACTTAACATCAAATGAAGAAGGTGGAGATTCTAAGTAAGAGCCTGTAGTCCTTTGTTGAAAAACTTGTAATACATTTTGTTGCTAACTACTGCTGAATTAGTCTTCGCTTTCAAGAGACATGAGTTTTATTCAATCTAATTTTATGACTTATAGTGGGTGGCATCAAGGCACGGACGGAAGCACGTCAAGGTAAACACTACTGTGTCTTGTGCAGCTGTAATAAGGGTTAGTTGCCAAGAAAAATGTGACTTTTAATTACAGACTTTTCTTATCCTAAACGCAGATCTATACTTCACACTGTCGCATTGGGGGTGGTCTGGCAACCTATATGACAGGTTTTTGACAAAATTTATTTCAGACACCACTGTCACAAAAATTATACGTAGGGTAATTAGCCTTAGACTAGCTTTAAGTTCAACAGTTCAACTTTGTAAAAGGAACAAGTAATCTTCTTCTTATATTATATAAAATTCTCGTGTCACAATGTTCGTTCCCGTACTCCTCCGAAACGACTTGACCGATTCTGATGAAATTTTGTGAGCATTTTGAGTAGGTCTGAGAATCGGCAAATATCTATTTTTCATACCCAACTTTTTTTTTAAGTTACTCTGAGACCGCTTAAAATTTTAAATAACGGGACTGGGCGGGACGAGGCCGGGGCGAGATGAGAATGGTGGTGAAACAAAGTTCGCTGGGTCGTTCGTTATTATATGAAACTGACAAGAATTGACAGAACTTAGTTGACGGACAACCGTAACATGCAAAATATTGCCTAGGTGGGTAAATTTTCGAACCGTCTTTTTTTTCGTCATTACGGTGGCAAATTTTATTTTTCACTATTCATCGAAACTAAATGCGTAAGAATATACATTTAGTTGCTATGAATCTAATAATGTATAAGGCACTCTTTAAAACTAATTATTTTCGGAGATATAAATAAATTTTGAATTCGCGCCAACTAAATGATGATAAGAGCCACCGAAATTACCCTATCCATTAATCAACTAAGCGAAATTTCTGAAATATTCAAATAAAAATGAGTTAGTGTATTTTAATATATTTTTATTAAGGAACTGAAAGGTTAAGCATCTAGAATAATCAACTAAATAATTCGAATAGATAACAAAAAATATCTTATAAAAACACAACATAATTATTTATCTTAAATCTTAATAACAATACCTGTGAGTATTGATCACACTTAATCAGCATGATTTAGGTCTTAAAAAACACAACGAAAATATTTATCTTATTAACAATATCTGTGAGTATTGAGATCACACGTTTAATCAGCATTATTTAGATCTTATTTAAACACAACGAAAATAGTTATCTTAACAACAATGTCCATGAGTATTGAGATCACTCGTAAAATTTGCATTATTTATATCTTAAAAACAATATCTATGGGGATTGAGATCGCACGTATACTAAGAATTATTGAGCAGTCTTCTTCATTTTTAAAAATACTTAAAAAATATTTTCATCGTCAGAGTCCCAATCTAGATACGTCTTTTTATTTAGCGAAGAAAGTAAAGCATTTGAAGTAGACGGGGTAATATTAATGTCATCATTTGTCACTTTCACCCAAAAACTATCATCTGAATCTAAGGCCAAATTATCGGATACGTTTTCATGTATAGCATTACTCTTTTTCTCTTTTCTCTTTTTCTCTTGTCTGGGAGATGTAATGTTACCGACGACCAAGGACGGGTGGAGACCCAGGCCCCTCCTTCGGTAAATGCTACTGGTCAAAACACACAAAACACACCGACAGGGAGTACCCCGACCACTGAACACGGCCCGAGCTTGGACCTTTCAGGTCTGGCGGAGGCCATACCAACCACCGCCGACACTGCAACGGTGTCGGAATGGACCGTTGTCGCTCGGAAGCGCCCCTGCAAAGGGACCGCCAAACCGGCGACAACTGCCAGCAGCCGAGGGCAAGAAGGCCAACCCGACAGCAACCGCCACACCGGCCGTGCTACAGAGGGGACCCGAAAGCCCAAAGCTGCAACGACAAACCGAGGGATGGTGGGTCAACCCCAACGTGATCACCCCACCGCGTGTGCGTCGGGAGTGACCCACCAGCCCGCAGAGTCGCGGCCCACTGACAGACACACCAACCAAGGGCTGGGAAGCCGAACGGAACGCGTTCCCCCTCGGGGGCACGCAGGAAGTAAAGCGGACCAGCCTAGTACCAACCAAACTCAGACGCCGGCCGCTGCGGCTACAACGCCCAGCGAGCCCGTGCCCTCCACTTCCGCGGGGGTGACCTCCGCGGAGGCAGGACGGCATGGAACGGCATCAACGCTACCACCCACAACCACAAAACCAACAAGACCACCCAAACTACGCCAGCGAAAACGGAAGCCGAAAAGTAGCCGCGGCCGTAGGTTCGAGGCGGAGGCTCCCGCTGCTCCCGCAAGCGAGCAACCTGGGGTCGGGAATGGTCCGGACGACCGCGCTTCCACGAAGCGAGCTCGTCTGGACGATACTCGGTCCCCAAGGGGGAAGCCAAACGTCCTAAAACCGACGGCAGGCATAGGCGGGCGGAGAGCTACGCAGATGCGAGTCAATCGCACCTGAGGGTAGCGGTCATCACCGTCCCGCCGCGCGACTTCTCGCAGGAACAGGCAGTGCAGCTTAGGGAGGCTATCGATGATAGAATCCTTCAAGCTGTTCTGTCTCCACCGTCCCCGGGTGCGCAGGCTCCATCATTTCGCGGGCGCCCCTTCCTTTTGGATGGGGTGCTGGCGATGTGGTGTGAGAACGCGAACGCCCTTAACTGGCTAGAGAGGGAGGTCAGAAACATTCCGTCACCGATACAACACACCACTCTGACTGTCATTAGGCAGTCAGACATGAAAAAGAGGCTCAAAGCTGGGCTATTACTACACACCCGTATCACCGACTCCAGCACGCTACAGAGAATCCTCTGTGCCCAGAACCCGTGGTACAGAGTCGACTCCTGGCTGCTGTACGATATGACGGACGACGACAAACCAGGCGAACCAGGGTCCAGTGAGAGGGTAGTCCACCTCATACTGGGGATCCCGGAAGACCAGCGGCAGACCATCCTGGATCGGGAACGTCGCATTGCCCACATGTCGGGAAGCGGTTATATTCGCTTCTTCGCACATGAAGAGGCATCCGCGCCGGCCGAACCCAGCACTGCAAGACCCAGCGAGACACCAGGACCATCAGCAGCCGCTCCCCAACCGGGTCCGAGCTGGCTCGACATGATGAGTTCGCCTGCAGAGAGCGCGGGGGATACGAGCGACGAAGATGGCGTCCTGCGTAGCCCCACCCCTTAGCCTCAAAGTCTTGCAGACCAACCTCCAGCACAAACAGATCGCGACGGCCACACTACGCAGAGTGCTGGAGGTAAATAACAAGATCGTCGCGCTGATCCAAGAACCTTGGATCAGAAACAACACCATATGCGGTCTCAACAACATCAGTGGTAAGATATTACTCAAAACACCGGTAGAAAAACCTAGGACCTGTATTGTAATGCCCAAAACCACAAATACCACCTTGCTTAACCAATTCTGTTCCAGAGATCTAACCGCAGTAAAAGTCCTTGTAGACAACCAAACTACCCTGGTCCTGGCCTCGGTGTACATGCCGAGCGAAGGCGACGTTCCAGCCAGAGAACTAGCTGAGCTGGTACTGCACTGTGAAGCCATGGACTGGGAGCTGGTCATCGCTGCGGACTGCAACGCGCATCATCCTCTGTGGGGAAGTAAGGACACCAACAGAAGGGGTGAGCTGTTAACAGAATACCTACTACAAACTAACCTCAACATAATGAACAAGGGCACGGAACCAACTTTTGTGACCTCTAGGTGCCAAACTACCATAGACATCACTCTAGCAACACACAAGGCAGCAGACCTCGTCGACGGATGGCATGTATCTAATGAACCATCGTTCGCAGACCACAGGCGTGTATGCTTTCAATTAAACCTTAAACTAACAGACCCTGTCCCATACCGCAATCCTCGGAGGACAGACGTGAAACAATATTGTAACATACTAACAAAAACACTAAACGATTCTGAAACAGTCGATGTAACCCTTAACACCAATAACATAGAACATACCGTGCAATCCCTGACAGCCACCCTCCTTAACAGTTTCGAACAAACCTGCCCCACCGCTACACCGAAAAACTCGGGCAACACTCAATGGTGGGGACCAGAACTTGAAAGGCTAAGGAAGGCTCTCAGGACACTGTTTAACCGAGCAAAAAACACCCGCGCCGACGAGGACTGGGCGAAATACAAAACAGCACAAAAACACTACAAGAAACGTATCAGGTTCCGTAGAACAGAAGCCTGGCACAACTTCTGTAGTAGTATAGACTCAACAAACCAAGCCGCGAGAGTAAAGAAAATACTGTCTAAAGGGGATCTCAACCTCCTCGGTTCTCTTAAAAAAGATGACGGTACGTTCACAAACTCAGACCAAGAAACCTGCAAGGTTTTACTAGAAACCCACTTCCCAGGCTGTCAAATCACGCCGGATCCAGAATGGCCAGATGAAATCCGGGTGACACCGACATCACAGGAATGGGAAGTTGCAACCAAAATCGTGACAACGGACAAAATCAGATGGGCTCTTAAAAGCTTCCAACCATTCAAATCAGCGGGCTTAGATGGAATTTTCCCAGCCCTGCTACAATGGAACTCTCAAGAAATCACCACCCACCTATTACCAATATACAGAGCATGTATAGCGTTCAAATACATACCAAAGCAATGGAGAGAAGCAAAGATAGTCTTCCTACCTAAGCCCGGAAAGGGAGACTATACGTTAGCCAAATCATTCAGGCCGATCAGCCTGACTTCTTTTCTCCTAAAAACATTAGAAAGACTAATAGACAGATACCTAAGAGATGAGTTTTTAAGAAACAAAACACTTCACCCACAACAGCATGCATACAGGAAAGGCAGATCAACAGAATCAGCACTACATACTGTTGTGCACAAAATAGAATCGGCAATTAACAACAAATCATCAACACTTGCCGCGTTCATAGACATAGAAGGGGCTTTTGACAAAACTATGCACAACAGCATTAACCTAGCCCTAAGAAAACTAAGGGTAGAACCAGTAATAACAAAATGGATAAACGAGCTGGTCAGTAAAAGGGCAGTCCAAATAACCACACAAACCACCACACGTGCAACAGTAGTCAGGGGATGCCCACAAGGCGGCATCCTCTCTCCACTTCTGTGGAACATAGTAGTAGACAGCCTCCTGAGTAGGCTAAATGAAAGAGGATACACTACTATTGGTTACGCAGATGACTTAGCTATACTGATAAACGGAAACGCGGAAAACCTCCTATGTGGGATAATGCGTTCCGCTCTTCAGATAGTGGAAAAATGGTGTAACGAGCACGAGTTGTCAGTAAACCCCAAAAAGACAGAACTAATCCTTTTCACCAACAAAAGGAAATTACCTGAACTAAAGCTACCAATACTGTTTAACACCGAATTGGCTCTCTCCTCACAAGTGAAATATCTGGGCATCACCCTAGACAGCAAACTGAACTGGAGTAGCCATATCGATGATAAAATGCAGAAGGCCTGTATAGCCTTTTATCAATGCAAGCGACTAGTCGGCAAGAGATGGGGTCTAAATCCAAAGATCACATTATGGCTATACACATCGGTTATTAGGCCTTCTCTTACCTATGGATCAGTTGTATGGTGGCCCAGAACGCAACTGTCCACAATCAAATCAAAACTTCAAAGCCTACAACGTTTGGCAAGCATCGCAGCTACAGGTTGCATGAAAACCACTCCATCAGCCGCACTAGAGTTTCTCCTGAATCTAAAACCGCTGCATCTAGTAATTCAGGAAGAAGCAAAAGCAGCTGCTCTACGACTTAGGGCAAACGGACTATGGAAACAAAACATAATGACCACACATTCAAAAATCCTAGATGGGCCTCTGAAAGAAAGACCACTTTTAGATGCACCCATGGACAGAATACCATGCCATCATATATTTGATAGAAAATACAACATCCAAATCACCGAAGAGCCTAGCGACAGCTCAGGCACAAAAGAGGTTCGTATATACACAGACGGCTCCAAAACCTCAAAGGGTACAGGAGCTGGTGTGTTCTCAAATGACCTTAACATTAAAATATCAACAACTTTAGACAAGCTGAGCACTATCTTCCAAGCAGAATGTATCGGCATCACTAGGGCAGCACAGGCAGTTGCAGCCAGAGACGTCAAAGACCTACACATTAAAATCGTCTCGGACAGCGCATCGGTGCTCCAAGCCCTAAAAAACAACAGCATAACATCTGTCCTTATTTTGGAGTGTCATAAGGCACTACAATCCATAGCAAACACAAATGAGGTAACTCTGCAATGGATCAAAGGACACAGTAACTCACTAGGTAACGACGCAGCTGACGAACTAGCCAAGAGGGGATCAGCAACTACAGTATATGGACCGGAACCTTTGCTGCCCCTACCGCTGGCCCAAATAAAAACTTGGCTACGTGAAGAAACTGAAGCAGCACACCAAGATGAATGGAGAAATGGCGATGGTTGCAGGCAAACTAAGATGGCTGTTCCGGTAGCATCGAAAAGGCTTGCCCGCAACCTCATCCGATTACCAAGAGACAAACTACGCTTAGCCATAGGCACCATAACTGGTCATAGTCTCTTAAACAAACACCTTTTCACAATAGGTGTCACAGACAGCCCCCTATGCAGAGGGTGCATGGAGGCAGAAGAAACACCACATCATGTGCTCATGGAGTGCGCAAGTGTGGCAGAACAACGGGCAAATATTCTCAAATCCCCAGCTACTTTCCCGGAGGCCTTTTGTAATCTTAACAGGTTGCTAGCCTTCTGGGAAAGCCTGGGTTGGTTAGAATAAAAAGGAGGGACATACGTACAATGGCCCAATCATGAGGCTAAGTGCGGAAAACACCCCAGCCAAACTAACTAACTAACTAACTACTCTTTTTCTCAACTGGAAGGCTTGTTACTTTTTGTGCGGGTGAATTATTCAGGGCTACGGAAGATTGCATTGGTATTGATTCGACGCCTTCTGATGTTGGTTCAATATCATAAAATCCAACATGTTTTCCATGATCACAACGGACGGAAGATTTGGCACATTCACCTGATGCACAGCTTAGTGATCTAAGAGCCACGGTATGCTTATTATTTGCATCCCACACAGCCTGGTGCACTTGCATTGTACCTTTGAAACTGCGTAAAGTAGGCACCAGCAGATCTTTTTGTTGAATTACAGACTCATCAATGACTTCAGAGATGACACCGGCAACGTTGGATTTTAATTCAGATAAAAGAGTTTCCAAGTTTGCAATATCCCGTCCTCGTGCCACAATCTGGTCTGCTGATCTTTTTAGAACTCCGCCAATGCCATCCGGCGCTCCTGTACCATGCCCCGACTCAGAGTAATTCCAAGTAACAAACCGAAGACTTGGAAAATTCCAGTGGAGTTTAGAAATCACATAAAACATTTTACAGTTCCGGTATTGACCCGAAGGAGAGTCAGATAAAAAATGCGTAGTATCTACTTCAGGGCAGTTGTCTTCTATAAATTTCAAAACTGGCATTAAATGTTCCCATACAGCAACAGCATCATGGCGTAAACATGAACTCATGGTACACAATGCTTGAGTTTTCAAACTTCCATTGGCACAAAAATATATGACAACAGTATGCAGTGTAATTTGTTGACGACTCCCTCCAAAATGTATAGCTTGGATTTCATTGGCGTATTTCAACCCATAATTTTCACTAAAATCGCAGTGAATTACAGCTTCATTTGCTTTTAAGTCGTTTTTAATTTTCTTCATATGTACACTTTGGGATACAATATTTGCACAGTGTTTTAAAAAAGGTGGCAGCATTGTCTCGAACTCTTTTATTACGGTTTTAGGAGGGGCACAAATTTTTACTTTAGAGGTTTGTGATGCAAATTTTGTTTGACCATTTTTGACGTAAGGTTTCTTTTCAGCTTTCCAAGACCAGTAAAACATTTCATTGTCATTGTCGGATTCGTTGTAATGCAGTTGACGATTTTTACATTCATAACAATGTCTATTTAAGCACTTAGGATCCATTGCATTACAACACAAGGAATTCAGAACATCCCGATTTGTATTCTCATTTATGATTTTATTTCTTTTGAGAGAAGTAATGATCAGTTGCATGTTGTCATGCTTGACACACATACACGTGTCTCTTATTTTCATATTTGGAATAATAACCCAAAAGGGTTTTAGTTTCCAAAAGTGAGAGTAACTAACAATACAATGTGGATGCATTTTCTTAAATTTTTTATGTAGATTAAATATCGACTCGGACAAATATCTCTTTTGCTTTCTTTCTTTTCCCCTTGTGATATATTCCTTTTTACCTGGACACATGCGGCTGTTTTCGTCGTCTAAATAAAAATTATGTATGGTTTCCTCCAACTGCTTCTTATTTATGTAATTTTTGTTTTTTGTTGTTGTTTTTTTCTCCGCACTTACTGCAATATTGCAACTTGCATCGGAATCAGTACCAGATTGAGAAGGTGACTGAATACTTACATATTTTTTTAGCCGGAACATCTGCTTTCTGTATTTTTCATTTATTTGTGTGAGCTCTTGAATACGCTTATGTAGAATATTCATTTCTTTACCCATTTTATATTTCAATTTTCTGGCTGACAGCGAACGAGCCTTTCTTTGGGAGGTTTCCGAAACCTGAATTTCAGTTTTAGAAGATGAACCACTTGTTACTGACACATCACTAGATGGACTAGACAAAACTGAGGATGAACTGAGAGAGGAATGTCTAAAGAGCCTTCTTGCAATTCTATCTCGTGGTCGAGATGAATGAGCAACAGGAGTTGTAGCAACCTTATGTGAAATCGATGTTGAAAGATTCGCAGAGGATACGTGTGATTGTTGCAGTGAATCATTGATCGTGATGTCTTCGGGCTGTAAATCTTTCTGTTGAGACATTTCTCTAATAGACAAATCACGCAAATTTAAAGATGGGCTGATTTTACTGGTTCTTTCGGTATGTCTCGTAACACGTTGCTTCGATGCAGAAAAATGAACAGGCGGACTTTTAGGATTATCAATAGGCGATTTTGCTCTTGAAGAAGACGATCGTAGTTGCTTTTTTATAGATTTTGATGACTCAGCTAAGGGGTCCTGATCTTCTGTATCTGTACGTTCGCTTACAATATCTATCAGTAAGATTTCTTCATGTTCTATAATAGGTGCAGTGTTTTTCTTCCTTTGCCTATACCTCAATGAATTCATTCTATTTCTTTCCCGTTTCATTTTTCTTTTTTTTGGAGGTAATTGGTTTATAGGGAGAATCTTCTTCTCTTTCTTGTTTTTGCGATATCTATCCCTGTCTGTTTTTTTAAGTTTTTCATGTTCTTCAGGATTATTTTTCAATTTTGCTTTTCTTTTTCGTTCCGCAATCCTCTTTTTCTCCAACCTTTCTTCTCTGCTTTGCCGTGTTTTTCCCATTTTTAGTTTATACCTTGAACAAAGTAAAGATTTTTTGAAGACTGACACATTGAGATTGAGATACAAAACTTGTTTAAGCTACACTCTACATTAACCAATACACTGCCGTTAGTGTAGTTGCCAATTCACTGGTTGTTACTTAAGAGGTCTCGTGTTCGATTCCTGGATTCCCTGGACCAAAATTTGTTATTAGATATTTACGGTTCCGACCTCAGTCTCTGTTCATAACGTCAAAGTCACTGCCACAGTTCACTGTTCACCGGGCAAAAGGAACGGAGTGCCCTTGTGTATTGCGTACACACTTAAGCACTATAAAAATGTACCATGCAGATGGTTTCTTTAGTATAGAGATAAGCCGTCGTGGTCGGATTTGATTCGAAAAGGACATTACATAAACTATTAAGTTACCTCAAAGTAGGTCACACATTCATTATTGTTTGTTTGGATACACTAAAACTTATTAAATATTGATTCTTTACGTGTTTAAAATAAATACAGTATTGATTGTAAGGGTATTTATCATTACGGTGGCTCATTCGTCATTCCGGTGGCCCAATGCCCACCGCAATTACGCCACCGTAATGATGACAAAATGGTTTCTTCATGATCATTACTCAACTACATAATTCATTGCAAAGATATTTACAAGTCGTTATATCGAGCCAATAATCTACAACATATTAACTAGAAGTTACAATACATCACTCTGTTCGTTGTCAAAAACATGCCACCGAAGTTATCACACACGGTGACCAAAACACATTTCTCAAAAAACTTACCTCGGAAACGAGTTAAAACTTGCGTATGCGCCGTCCTTTCCACGCACAAGTTAGGGCACGACTAACGCTCAGGACGGTCCGAAACATAAATAGGGCGTGCCATAGCTTGACCAATAGAAAACAACTAGTCAACTGCAAGCATTGGAAGATCAGTTTGACGCGGGACACAGACATAATAGCGTCTCAGTATTTTAATATAATAGTTAGTGAAGTTTTTATGCGTTTAGTTATGAAATGGAATACACATCTTTAAAATAAGATAGTTTGATCAAAGATACGTTAAAATTTCGAGTAATTGTGAGTGGTTTTGTGCGCGTAATTTGAAATGGGACAAGCCTCCCAGGGGTAGGCCGCTCATACAAGTCGGATGTTCAACGTGTTATTTCTTGTAAGTTTTATGTTAATTCTTATCTATTTTTTTATGCACGTTTAAGTTACGAGCTATATTTATAAGAAAGTGTGTTTTGAGTCTGTTTTGAATGATAGTTTTTTTATAAAGGTCACCGGACGCCCAAAAAAGTACGCTTGAAAATTTACCCAGGTGCAGTGATCCCGCAGAACTAGACTCCCGTGGGATACGTTGGGGACGGATCCCACGTAAGTGTGTTTCAAAAGTGCAATTATTAGTACTGCATTAATGAAAACATCACTAAACAAAATTTTAAAAAAAAAAATGTATAGAAGTAAGAAGATAGTACTTTATGGTGTTTGAAGTTCACATAAAAATGAAGCACTTTTTCATTTTTAACACGTCCTCAAAAGTTAATTGAAACTATGTGTTTCAACTTTTTCTCTTACGAACACGATTGCTCATTCAAATTAGTCCCGAAACTTCTTACTTTAGGGAAGGCCTAAACTGGCTAGTCCACTAGTTAATCCGTATACAAGCTGAAGTTTAATAATCTACGAACCAAAAAAACGGCGCAAATTATTCATGTAAACGAATGTGTAAGCTGCACAAATTATTCTGGGGTAGTGCTGTGTGTATTGATGTGGACTGCCAATATTATCGATAAGATTGACAGGTGTGATAACGACCAAACACACAACGACTAACCGACTGCGCGGGACATATTATAATGCACAATTGTGTGCACAAGCACAGGTGCAATCTTTATTTCTTTCACTCTTATAGCCCAATGGGACAGCAATCTGACACAACCGGAAAAAGATCAGGCGCAATACAAACGGCTTGACGTGCTTTCCGAGTCCAGAGGTGAAACACCGCCAACTTTCAAAGTCTAGACTGTTTTGAGAATTGCCCTGAGATAAATGCTATGAAATAAGATGCTAAAATTAAAGCTCAGCTGTTGTATGAACTTTTTGTTGGGTACTTATAAATCAGACAGAATCTATACTAATATTATATAGCTGAAGAGTATGTTTGTATGTTTTAATGCGCTAATCTCAGGAACTACTGGACTGATTTTAAAAAAAGTGTTGGATAGCTTATATATCGAGGAAGGCTCTAGGCTTAAACATCACGCTGCAACAGGAGAGGAGGTAGTAAACTTTAAACGTGCGGATGAAGCCGCAGGGGACCGCTAGTAAAATAATAAAGACCTTTTAAGCTTTCTACAGCTGCAGTCTGAAGCAGTATATATTAAGCGTAATAAAACACTTCGATAAGTTTTTGTCAATTTAATAATTTGACGACCTCCGTGGTTTTGTGGCTAGCAAGCTGGTTTCAAGCGTCGCCATTTCGTGAGGTTTCGAGTTCGATTCCCGGTCGGGTTATTGTAGAAAACGATCTTTTCTTTATTATCTCGGGTCTAGGTGTTGTGGTACCACCGTTGTGTCTGATTTCCAAAACTCAAGTGCATTGGCTACTTACTTTGGGATAAGAGCAATGTATGTGATTGGTGTCCAATATTTATTTATTTATATCTAAAAAATCTAATTATGTTCTGCGTCAATCATGTACAAAATATTGTCAGCGTTCACATTTGTTCTTTTATTTCTAGATCAGTTGTTAGTAAAATACTTGTTTCTTAGAAGGCTTACGATTATGCATGTTGTATGTGTTATCAGTATGTTCAAGTATATAAAACAAGCTAATGATTTTTATGTCAGTGCTATTCATGATCTCTTCTTTCTCTTCCACTCACATCCTCTACTAAATAAGACCTCTGACTTTGATTTTATTAGCAACTACTTGTAGCCGGTTGTGGGCAGCTTTCCCACATAATATTTATTTACTCACATAGCACGCACACAAAAATCAATTACACTATACTTAATCTTTTTATTTACAATGAATATTTATAACTACTTAATATTATTTACTTACACAATATATTACAAGTACCTATATATTTACATTTCATTTATATATTAATAAATCAAGTAAAACATTATACACAACACCGAGAACTTATCGGATGTAACGAGTGAGCTTGCCGGCCGAACGCAATGGACACGCGCGATCGTAACAAGTCGCGAGCGTCAGCACTTTTGCGCATTCCATAGAATGCGCAGGCGGCCCGCTCGCCAGTCGAGATCCATACGCCCGCGCGAAGCCCGTGTCGCTCGATACCGCTCATATCGATACTACCTGCCGCGCGTAATTAATTCATGTTATTGCTATCGTTTATTAATTTGTGTTATCTTCCTATCTATACTATCATCTCTTCTTTCTTCTGACTTTATATTGTTTGTGCTTGTGAACCTGAGACAATAATAAGTGTGAATATACAAACTGTTGTTTCCTTGGAGTCGACCCACATCATCATACAAGTACGTACAATTGGTGGTTGGTGCTATTACCTTCCGACCACCAAACTGGTGACCACCTTCAGAACACCTCGAGAAGATGGCGAATAGTGACAGTGAAGATCTCGCACCTAATTTTCAAGATTGCGACGCAGAACGTGCCGTTCAAGATGGCGATGCCGAACACGGGCGCGTTTCCACTGTATCGTCCGATATTTGCCGTGTCGGAGTACGAGTCGCACCATTCTGGCCGGACAAGCCTGCAATTTGGTTTGCACAATTAGAGGGCCAATTTGCGATCTCCAACATAACAGCTGACTCGACAAAATTCTATTACGTCATATCACAGCTTGATAACCAGTATGCTGCGGAATTCGGGGATATTATTATTTCTCCTCCGGCGTCAAGTAAGTACGAGAAGCTTAAGTCAGAGCTGATCAAGCGTCTCTCAGCTTCAAAGGAGAAGAAGGTGAAGCAGCTCCTCATGCACGAGGAACTCGGAGACCGCAAGCCGTCCCAGTTCCTTAGGCATTTGCAGAACTTGGCAGGACCTGGCGTTCCAGAAGACTTTGTCAGGACTATTTGGACAAGTCGCCTGCCTCACAACATGCAGCAGATCATCGCTTCACAGGCTACTTCTCCAATCGAGACCTTGGCTGATTTGGCAGACCGGATTCAGGACATAGCGCCTCCAGCACCTGTCGTCGCAGCGACTTCATCCTTCAGATCCTCTACCAACATTTTGGACGATATGGCTAGACAGATCGCTGAACTCACCAAAAAGGTAGAAGCTCTCTCGTCGCAGCGTTCCAGATCTCGAAACCAGTCCCACCAACGCCAGCGCAGTCGTAGCCGATCTAATGCCCACTACAGGAAGCATCCGCTTTGTTGGTACCATGCCAAGTTTGGAAGCAAGGCCAGCAAATGCATCTCCCCCTGCGATTTTAAGGCGGAAAACTCGATGGGCGGTCGATGATGGCGGCTGACGATTGCCCTAAGACTACTGGTCGCCTGTTCGTGACTGATAGCAGATCCAAGATCCAGTTTCTTGTGGACACAGGGAGCGATCTATGTGTCATACCGAGGACTGTCTTTCGTGAACGCCGTGCAAAAACGAATTATCAGCTGTGTGCCGCCAATGGATCTACCATTAACACTTACGGTTCAGTGCAGTTGAGTTTGAATCTTGGACTCCGTAGAGACTTTATCTGGCAATTCGTCGTTGCCGATGTTACTAAAGCCATAATCGGTGTCGACTTCCTTTATTTTTATAATTTAGTTGTCGACATCCGCAATAAATGTTTAATTGACGGTAACACCAATATATCAACTGTTGCAAGTGTAACTTTTTCAGATTCCCTTGTTTCGAGCGTTAAGGTTTTGACTGGCAGCGGTAAGTATCATGCGATTCTCGCTGAATTTCCGGAAATTACACGACCGGCAGGCACACCCATTACACCGAAATATAACACTCTTCATTATATACGCACCACACCAGGCCCCCCAGTTTCCAGTCCACCCCGCAGACTAGCCCCTGATAAATTTAAAATAGCCAAGTTGGAATATGAGGCTATGTTGGCGAACGGTACTGCACGTCCATCCGATAGCCCCTGGGCGTCACCGCTTCATCTTGCCCCTAAAAAGGACAATAGCTGGCGTCCATGCGGAGACTACAGACTGCTCAACTCTCGGACCATCCCGGATAAGTATCCCATCCGCCATATACAGGACTTTACCCAGAATCTTACAGGTTGCAAAGTTTTCTCCACCGTAGACCTCGTCAAAGCCTACCATCAAATCCCTATAGCTGAAGAGGATATTCCGAAGGCAGCTATCACCACACCCTTCGGACTTTACGAGTTTCCCTTCATGCAATTTGGTTTGAGGAATGCTGGCCAAACCTTTCAGAGATTTGTTTACGAGATGACTCGTGGCCTTGACTTCTGTTATCCATATTTGGATGATTTTTTAATATTTTCACGCTCGGAAGCAGACCACGAAAACCATCTTCGTCAGCTATTTACTAGGATGAGGGACTATGGAATTCTTATAAACACCGCCAAGTGTGTTTTCGGTCAATCTGAAGTGTCTTTTCTTGGCTATAGCATCTCTCATTCTGGTACTAAGCCTCTGAAAGGTAGGGTCCAGGCTTTGCAGGACTTTCCAGTGCCCAAAACGGTCAAGCAGCTCAGGAGATTCTTGGGCATGATCAATTTTTATAGGCGTTTCTTGCCAAACTCTGCCCAAATTCAAGCCCCTTTGAACGCATTGCTGACTGGTTCAGTGAAAGGCTCTCACCCGGTTGTCTTGGAGGGAGACTCGTTGAGAGCATTTCAAACATGTAAGGAAAGCCTTTGTCATGCAGCTTTATTAGCCCACCCAGATTCTGAGGTGAAACTGGCACTAACCACCGACGCATCTGATATGGCGATTGGCGCGGTTCTCCAGCAGTATAAGGACAATTCATGGCAACCTCTTGCATTTTTCTCTCGCAAGTTGAGCCCATCACAGCAGAAATACTCGCCGTATGATAGAGAGCTCCTTGCTATCTACGAGAGTATCAAATATTTCAGACACATGCTCGAGGCCCGCCACTTTACCATCTACACTGACCATAAACCGTTATGCTTTGCCTTCCATGAACGGAAGAATAACTGCTCTCCCCGTCAGTTCAGGCATCTTGACTATATTGCTTAGTTTTCTACTGATATACGTCATATAGCCGGTAAAGACAATATCGTTGCCGATACGCTTTCTCGCGTTGATGAAGTTCAGAAGCCTATCGATTTGGAAGAACTTGCCAAATCACAAGACTCGGACTCGGAACTAGCCCAAATACTCCATGGTACAAATTCTCTTCGCCTGGAGAAGAAAACAATACCTGGGAGTCGCTTACTATTGTACTGCGACGTCAGCACGCCGACGCCCAGGCCCTTTGTCACAGAACAGTTCCGTCATCAGGTTTTTCTTAATTTACACAGTTTTAGTCATCCTGGTGCTAACGCTAGCGCCAAGCTAGTTGCCGAAAGATATGTTTGGCCATCAATGAGAAAAGACTGTCGCGGGTGGTCCAAGGCATGTTTGACTTGCCAGCGTGCCAAAGTGAACCGACACGTGTCTGCACCCGTAGGCACGCTAGGTTTACCGAAAGCACGTCTCAAATATGTTCATTTGGACTTGATCGGTCCCCTACCTCCATCTGCCGGTTATCGCTACTGCCTGACAGCGGTCGATCGCTTCACGCGATGGCCCGAAGCTGTTCCGATAAGCGAAATAACCGCAGAAGCAGTGGCCAAAGCCTTCATATCTGGCTGGATCTCCCGATATGGTTGTCCCACGGACATAGTTACCGATCGCGGTAGACAATTTCAGTCGGCCTTATTTGAACAACTGGCCAAGCTGATAGGTTTTAGACACCGGATGACTACAGCATACCACCCGCAATGTAATGGCCTAGTGGAGCGTTTCCACCGCCAGTTAAAAACGGCCATTACTTGTCACAGCGACGTAAACTGGACGGAAACGTTGCCACTAGTTCTGCTAGGCATACGTAATGCTTTTAAAGAGGACCTACAGGCAACACCCTCCGAACTTCTTTACGGAGAAACTTTAAGAATGCCCGGTGAGTTCTTCGGTGACAAATCAGACTGTCACACCACCGACATTCGAGATTTTTCAGCCCGGTTACGTAACTTTGCATAAAGATCTGGCCACTTCTAGTCACATTTTTGTCAGAGATGACACAGTACGTGGTACTTTTCAACCGGCTTATAATGGCCCATTTGAAGTTTTGACTAGAGGCCCTAAAACTTTTCAACTTAAAATTAAAAATAAAAATGTCACAGTGTCTATAGACCGCCTAAAGCCGGCCTATACATTGCTAGACAAAAATCTTATTACTACAGTAAATAAAACTAATATTGAAAATAACTTAAATACAAATAAAGATTTAAACCAAAATTTAAGTTGTAGTAATAAAAGTAAAGATATTGTAAATTCACCCCCTAAAACTACTCGTTCCGGGCGTCAAGTTAGATTTCCGGACTATTATCGCCCGTATAGACACGGTCTCTGGAGGGGAGTGATGTGGGCAGCTTTCCCACATAATATTTATTTACTCACATAGCACGCACACAAATATCAATTACACTATACTTAATCTATTTATTTACAACGAATATTTATAACTAGGTACTTAATATTATTTACTTACACAATATATTACAAGTACCTATATATTTACATTTCATTTATCTATACTAATATTATAAAGCTGAAGAGTTTGTTTGTTTGTTTGTTTGTTTGTTTGAACGCGCTAATCTCAAAAACTACGGGCCCGATTTGAAAAATTTTTTTTACGTTGGATAGTCCATTTATCGAGGAAGGTTTTAGGCTATATAACATAAAGATATGACTCATAAGACCACAGCAGAAATGAAAAATGTTGCGAAAACGGGAGAAAGATATTCCTTTTGAGAGCTTCTTCTGGATACGCTGCGGAAACCGCTTAAGTTACACAAAAATCATGTATGACAGGATTGTTCAGCATTAAGAGTTCTATAATAAAGTCCGCGACAGCATATGTCTATCTTTTATGGTTGACTTACTACAACCTTTTTTATGTTAATAAATTTGTAAAAAAAATAATGCATTATTTTTAGAGGTGTATTTTATACACAGGTATTTATTCTTATCAAAATAAATACATTCATCATCACGAGCATTTCATTTAGAACCAAGTTTCCCTTTATATCATTTGATTTCAATAAATATCTTAGGAGCTATCACAGTTTTAACATAACTCCTCACCAAAATAATGTTCGCAGCTTAAGTACAACGTGCGCTTGCGCTAATATATTATAAAGCTGAAGAGTTTGTTTGTTTGAACGCGCTTATCTCAGAAACTGCTGGACCGATTTGAAAAAATATTTCTGTGTTGGATAGCTTATTTATCGAGAAAGGCTTTAGGATATAAAACATGACGCTGCGAAGGGAGGGGAGGGAGCAAACTCAAAACGCGCGGACGAAGTCGCGGGGCACCGCTAGTATATTAATAAATCAAGTAAAACATTATACACAACACCGAGAACTTATCGGATGTAACGAGTGAGCTTGCCGGCCGAACGCAATGGACACGCGCGATCGTAACAAGTCGCGAGCGTCAGCACTTTTGCGCATTCCATAGAATGCGCAGGCGGCCCGCTCGCCAGTCGAGATCCATACGCCCGCGCGAAGCCCGTGTCGCTCGATACCGCTCATATCGATACTACCTGCCGCGCGTAATTAATTCATGTTATTGCTATCGTTTATTAATTTGTGTTATCTTCCTATCTATACTATCATCTCTTCTTTCTTCTGACTTTATATTGTTTGTGCTTGTGAACCTGAGACAATAATATAAGTGTGGATATACAAACTGTTGTTTCCTTGGAGTCGACCCACATCATCATACAAGTACGTACAATTGGTGGTTGGTGCTATTACCTTCCGACCACCAAACGGTGACTTCGATCGCTTACTCGATGATGTTTACCTTCTGAAGTAATATCGATACTGCAATTAAATCGATACACCGACATCATTACGATGAAGTTCGGACCTTTCGCTTTGTAACGAATTCACAACAAGGGATTTAAAATTCAAATCGAGATAGGCTTAGGAGCACCGTGCCGGCTGTAAACAGTATTGAATTAATTTTTGTTTTGTTTTAAAGATCATGGATCATTGGACGGCTGTGAGCTCAGGAACAGAGATATTAGGTTCCTACGTTGTTAAAATACTTTTTCTTAGGGGTCTTTAATTAAGATCTTGCTTTAAGCCATTCAAGTTTCAGTCAGTTCAATTCCTACTTAGTTAGCTGAGTCGCCAAATTGGTACAGCGATCCAACTTTAAAAATTAAAAGTAACTTTTTCTCACTCACTCATATGGTTGAAAAAAGTTGTCCATTCTCACACATTCATAATGGTCATAAAAGACATGAAAATTGGTCGGAATTATGAAATCGCTGTACGAAATTAGCGAATCCATTCAAAGCAGAGTAGCTTAACTGTCTAAGTAAAATCGCAATATGCACTAAAGTCGTTTTTCTTTGCTGGACGGATATTATAAACACTATTTTTATATCTTTTAAAATAATTACAGTGAATAAAAAAAAAATACTTTTTGATTTAAAAAGATAAAAGTGTGAAACGATGATATACTTATGTAGTCAGTGATTTATGTGTTTATTTTATTAAAAAACGGATGATTTCGACAAAAAGGAATGTCACGATTATTTACAATTTGCAAAAAAGAACAGACTTTAAGGTTTCGTAAAGCTGCCAATAAAATAACTATAAGGCACTGATTTTATTTATTTAGATGATGTCCTACACTGTGCTTATGATCGAAGGGACTTCAAATACCTATACAGGCTGTGGCCTGTAATAGGAGCAAAAGATTTAAACACAGGCCCTTTCAGTAAACAGTATTCGATCCTAAATGATTTTAATTTATTAAATTAAACAATTTTTTTTCTGATATTTACTTACACAATTAATCGATCGAACCAGCAATGTAGTGCAAAACAAGAACTTGAAACTTAGTGATTTTGATGTACATTGATTAGGGATTATAACTTTTGATTACTATATCTCTGAGTTAAAGAATTTTAGAGCACTTTGACCAGGTTAAGGTAAATAGATATACTGTGTAAAATAATTGATTAAAACTTTTGCTCTTATTAAGGGCCACAAGCTGTATACAAAACTTTTTTGCCCGGACTGTAGTAAAATTTTATTTGTCAATTAGGGAGCTCAACGAACTTTGTTTCGGCCCTGGTCCCATCCCGCCCCGTCACTGTTATTTTAATATTTATTATATTATTCCAAAAATGACGAATCTGACAAAGAAAAATCATAAAAATTGGTCCCGCCAGCCAATTTTCTTTCATAAGAACCTTTTCCCGACAATCACAAACACAACAAATAAAGAATTAGCGAAAAAGGTCCAGCCTCTTACGCGTCATTCCGTGACCAAGGGGAATTCAGACGACCTTCGTGGTGTAACAGCTACGCACGAGTAAGCACGCTGGGTTTCAAGGCGTCGCCGCTCTGAGGTCCCAGGTTCGATTCCCAGTCGGGTCAATATAGAAAGAAAAAAAATATTTTGTATCGGGTCTGGGTGTTGCGATACCACCGTTGTGTCTGATTTCCATAACACAAGCTACTTACTTCGGGATTAGAGCAATAATTGTGATTGGTGTCCAATATTTTTTTTCCTTTTAGGCAAACAATTTCTTTTAGGAGTCGGTGCCATCACTTTGACCATCAATCATTTTCATTAACTATCATAGCACCGACTCCAAAAAGAAATTGTTTGCTTAAAATGGATTCCTTTCCTTTTCAATGTTCAAGAGTTTATGTAAGACTTTTTAGTGCATTTTGGTTTTGAAGTCAGTTTTAACTTTTTTTTAAGTTAATTTTATTTCTTCATTTTTAGACATTACAGGAGAGGGGGTGGGGGGGATGTTGCACCCTATGACGCTGTTCTTTAGAAAACTACAACCTACCGTTCATATGTTCTGTTATTACAATTACTGAACTCCTAAGTGTTAAGGAGTTCTACCATCAGCTCAGCCCCACAAGATGTCGACTATCAGACGTAACACGTCAACATTAAGATTCTAGAAAAAAAACACTATATGTGCCTTTAAAATTTAAGGATTTCCCTCGATTACACCAAGATCCCATCATCAGATATCAAATTGGCAAAAATGGGAACAACTAGAAGATATACCCTCTAGATAAACGAAAAAAAAATTCGAATCGGTCGGCAAACGACTGAGATATGAGGTAACATAGATACAAAAAAAAAAACACATACAGTCGAATTGATAACCTCCTCCTTTTTGAAGTCGGTTAAAAAAAGGATTTATTTTTAAGCATAGACAAAACAACCATATATGTATACTCGTTAAATAATACAGAGAGTAAATGGTGTACACAAGAATTTAATTTAATTTAAAGCACTCCTATTCTAAAATAACGAAATTATATCGGTTTACCCATTTTGTTCTGGTATAGAGGCTTTCAAGGCTTTTTAATACCCTTAAGTATCAAAATTTAGTGACTAAGTCTTCTGTGTCAATTTCTAATAGCCTTACCGCAATACAGACATTCAATTTGAATATTGTTTAGTAAAAGTCTGTTATTTTGCACCAATTACAATTCAATTTAAATTATCGTATCAATTTGCTCTGAATATACCGTTTCAATTACTTAGAATTATGTGGCAGAATTAGCTTTACTTAAACAAAATATAGCGTTACTCAAACTGCTTACGTAGTTACAATTGAAAATAATAATAAATAAATAAACATTGTGCAAACGTAAAATACGCCTTATTGTAGGAAAATAAAAGTTTCGATGAGGATTCGGATGAGGTCGAGGTGACACTGTTTAATGCTTACAGCCAAACCTTTTACACTTGCAGCCTATGGGTAATTTATACGCAGCGTGCTTACGGCGCGCTTAGAGTTCAATATAATAACGCGCTGAGGCTGAGGGTGCTGCTTGGGCTGCCGCGATACTGCAACGCATCCACCATGCTTGCTAATATTCTGCTTCAAGTCGACTGGTAACAGTCATAATATTTTCGCCAAGTGTTGTGCAACGTTGATTGCAATGACGTTTGCCTGCTGTTGGTCTTGAAACAAGCATGAGCTAAGGCATTTAGGGCAGGACAGGAGATGGGCCATTGTCTGCACCAGATCGCAATCACACCTGTGATTTCCGGAGAAACCCCACTTCATCTGGTTTTCTTGGCATCTTCCAACACCTGCCCGAAGTCTATTGAGAGACTTCCAGACAGCCCAGGGAAGATCACCATCCGGTGAGAGTGTCTCAGAGGATGGAAGGCGCGAGGCTTCAGGTGGGTATAGATTTGTCCACTACTCAAGCCGGATCTTTAATGAATCGTTTTCTAAAGAATACTCCTGTCTCAGGAAAGTCTTATAACGCGTGTCGGAGGTGGAATTTTGCCATTCAGCGGGTGCCTGATGTCTTCCAGCTGTTTATTTTTCTACATGCAGCAGGCAGAAAAACGACATGCAGCCGGAGGGGCTATTCCAACCAGGGGGTATAAATGCGACAGTAGTGTCGGCTTGAGTGTGCCCGTGATTATCCGGCAGGATTCGATAAGGGCTACGGTGACTTGTCTGGCATGAGATGAACGTGCCCAAACCGGACTGGCATATTCACCAGCCGAGAAGCATAAAGCCAAGCTACTTAAAGCTAGTTCAAAGGACGTGTGGAGCTATTCCCCAGCTGGTCGTAGTAAGTCTGCGTAAGAGGTTGTTGTAATTGCCATGGTTTGAGGACCAAAGTCAGTGCCCGAAACGGGTCTACCTTGTTTCGCAGAATTTTTATTGTCATAATTTTATTTGGCATATCATCAAATAGCATAAACTTCCTTTCGCAGAACATCAATTAGCATTCACTCATTTATCAGACGTTCAAAACGCATAATCGTGTAGGCTAGAATCATCTTTGGGCAGAAATTTAATATCCATAATAGTCTGAAAACAGAATCATCCTGACGCAGAAAGTTCACAGATAGAATCGTCTTGTGGCATACAATTCGTATATATAGTCATTAATAGGCAGAATCATCCTATCGCAGAAAGTTCACAGTCCGAATCGTCTTTTGGCATATTTTTCATATTAAATAATCTCCTGTAAACCTTAATTTCTCTGTATATCCCAAAGTTCTATCTCAGCAATACTAACATACAACATGCATGGCAAATCAAACATGCAGCATGCAAGCAAGCATTCAACATGCAAGCAAGCAAGCAAAGCATGAAGCAAGCAAGCAAGCATGCAGCAAGCAAGCAAGCATGCAGCATGCAAGCAAGCATGCAGCATGCAAGCAAGCAACAGCTTGCATGCAGCATGCAACATGCATGATTTCTGTCACGGCTCCGGCGCTGCGGGGCTCCGGCAGTCCCACGCGAGCTTATCGTCGCAGATGGTTTTCGCTCACCACCGTAGCTTCGGCTTGCTGGCCGGCTTCGCCGGCCAGCCTTAGCCGCGGCGGCGGGCTTTCAAACCACCTGCTCCTCAGCTCGCGGGCTGCCTCGCCCCTCCGCGCCTACGCGATTTTAAATTACACTCTAGGGGTGGGGCAAACAAGACTGCGTGGAGTCGGTTTTGCACCGATTCGTTTCTGTCATTAACTTTTGTACCACAACTTAATGACTTTTTAATTCATTTTGAGGGTAAAATACTATGTAAAAGAAATAGCAATATTTGTAGTGAAATTATTCTAAACGAAATTTTGCTTTCTTCATAGTATGCCTAGTCAAATTATGCCAAATAAACATCGTACTTAATAACCATTATGCTTAGCGAAAGTATGCAAAGTAAAATTTTGCCAAAGGTAATTATGCCTTATAAATTTCTGCTATCTGAAAAGTATGCCATTGTAAATTCGGGCATATGAATATTCGACCAAACAATAATTATGCTAACAGAAAATTCTGCCAGATTAATATTCGACTAAAAAAATATATGCCAAGTGTGTTATGCCAAGTGACTTTCGGAGTAAAATGATTCTGCCAGATAGAGGGAGCCCGCCCGAAACAACCTCTCATGTTTGCTATAATGTAAATAGATGGATTCCACGCCATTGTCAGAAAGCGTTGTGCGTCGCTTTTAAGCCGACTCAGGGGCAGCCCAAACTGCATCCTTAACGCGTTAGCCGAACGGTAGAACTCACCGTTACTACGGCACTAGATGCGCCTGCACACCCTCAAAGGTGTATAGGCGCAACCCGTGTGCATCAATTAATGTTTTTGACAAATAATTGTATAAACTTGCGTGTACTACTAACAAGCTATACACCAAGTCTGAAATAAAAATATATTTAATTTAATTCAATATATTCTTTAACTTTGGCAAAAGTTTCAAACGAAACCGTAGCTTGCAATTACACTCAATATTATAAATGCTCAAGCAACCTACCCCGGCTTCGCACGGGTGCGATAATTGAACCATCTCGTAGGGTTCAACCAGCGTTTGCAATGTAAGCGCAAAAACTCCGTTACGACTTTATTTAGAAACCTTAAATATTATCAGCGTTTCCCTACAATATTATGACTTTCCTTTTGAATTATTTTATCTAATAAAAAAGCGTTTCAAATTCATTGCGTAGTTTTAAAGATTTAAAAAAACATACAGACAGCGGGAAGTGACTTTGTTTTATACTTTACTAGCGGACCCAGCGAACTTTGTTTCGCCCCCAGCCCTGTCCCGCCCCCAGCCCTGTCCCGCCCCAGCCCCGTCCCGCCGAGTCCCGTAATTTTAAAAGATAAGCATCCCAGCGAATTTTATTTCACCCTTAAATTACTAAAATGTCTATTAAAAAATAAGGGTTGATCGTAGAAGTGTGAAAATTAATGGTTGTATGTATTTTTGTATGTTGTATCATAAAAAAATATAAATTAAAAATTTTGTCCAAAAAATAAAAAATAAAAATTAGGGGTGGACTACCCCTAATATTTAGGGGGATAAAAAATAGATGTTGGCTGATTCTCAGACCTACTAAATACGCATATAAAATTTCATAAAAATCGGTCCAGCCGTTTCGGAGGAGTTTGGCAATTAAAACTGTGACACGAGAATTTTATATATTAGATAAATATTAATATTGGACACCAATCACATACATTGCTCTGATCCCAAAGTAAGTAGCTAATGCACTTGTGTTATCGAAATCAGACACAACGGTGGTATCACAACATCCAGACCTCAGACAATATAGAAAATTTTGATTTCCTTATGGACCCGACCGGAAACGAACCCGGGACCTCGCACAGAGCACTACTCCACACTACGGAGGTCGTCAAAAGAGACTATGTAGTGATGATGATGATAGTGATATACCTCATCCATGCCTTTTTTTATCTGTGGATTCAATTTTAAAAAAAATAGGGTCATTCTGAAAACGGTTTTTATTATAAAATTATCTCCCTCAATGTTTTTATGACTATTTGTTGCAAGCGGTCGGATCCAGTGTGACCACGCGATAATTTTAAGGTTGTCCGTCTATCTATTCGATGGACGTCGCCCTTTGGTCCAATGGTCTTCAGTCTTTTCTACCCCAACGGCCATCAGTTCTTCGCGCCATCACCTCACTTTATATTTACTTTAAGCTTCCTACGCTAAAAATGAAATCGGTGCTCTCAGCTCTGATAGTTGATGCTTGAGATGGTCAAAATGATAGCACCCACTCCAAAAAGAAATTGTACGCCTAAAAGAAATCTACAATAACTAATCTGTTAGAATACAAAAATTACTTATGTGAGGCGTTTGCTAAAAATGTTCAGGTAGACTCTGTTTATACCATAAAATTATTATCCCTTTGGAATAGAACGACAAAAGCGAGATGTCACTAGCAGCAAACTGTGTGATAAATAGAGATGGGTAGCAGAACCATTTTTGTCAGATGTCAAACAGTTGACCGCCCGGCAGAAGCTCGCTGAAAATTACGTGCATTTGATTTTTTATATTTAAAAGTGAAATTGTGTATATTTTGGAGAAATAATGCGTCTGAAACATGGTGACTTGATCGGTGATTGATTGTTATGCATTACAGCGGCATAACCCCAAAAAATAATCATTTAACAGGTAGATTAGTCCAAATCGAAGCCTCTTAATATACGACTTATATTTACCAATGCGCTTTAAATTTAAAGTACGCCGTTTGATTATTCTATTCTACAAACGTTAATTTACGTAAAAAATAAAGACAGAATAACAGGGAATGTATATCGACGAATATTTTGTTTACTGAAATAACATTTAGTTTTACATGAGAGCTGCATGTTCAATATTTTGTGTCGACTGTTTATCATGCAGTAAACTACTATATTTAACTTAGGAGCATTGTTATAAATCACCTGATTGAAAGGTTATCTCATTTAAAGCTACAAATATTACTTACTTATGTTAGTTACTGACATCTTAAATCGGTTTCGTTTGACAGCTTTTACTTGTCCTTCTATTCCGATAGGAATATTAATTTTATGTTCTAAACTCAATATCATTGTTTTATACTTATTTAGTAAGATAAGTCATATATGACGTTGGTAAAATCGACCCTGAGTGACAGAATTTTTATACTTTTGAGTAAAAATCAATTTACCAATTGATGAACTAATAAATGAGCATATTATGTAAATACATTAACAAGAAAAATCTTAATTAGTACCGTGAAAAGCTGGGACGGATGTTAGTACCAATATATTTACTTGTAATCGACTTAATTTTTCAAACTTCAGATAAGTCTTATCAGACTGGACAAGTAAATTGGTGTATCCACACCTCCCAGCGGTATGTGCCAACGGCTATGCTGCTCATGCCGTAGCGGCATTTTCCATAGTATCTGACAGTTAATTCATGTAAGTCCACTAAAAACTACCGATTTTAAATACATCTGTGAACAATGACATTTACATAAATGATTGCTGACAAATAACGAGCTGGACCGTTTACAAATTAGTAGTATTGTATTTGTTTCGAAGAATATTACTTATGTGGCTATGGAAAATAATAAGTCAAAATACAAGCTTCGACGATAATTGTTATCTACATTTGGGTCAATGATCTAGTTTCATTGATTCCAGTAAGGTGAGCCCGACTAGCGATTCAGCCGATATGACATGACATACTAAAGACCTTAGGCACTATTAGAGGCAAATTTTAACCACACACAAAGTGAAACAATTAAATAAATTCCAAAAACTATTATTTTTGTGTCTCTATTAGCAATATTAATATTTTTTGAGGCCCTGAAAATAACGTACCTGTTCCAATAGAGGGTTTATTGGCAGAATAAAGTGTACTACAAAAGTATGTTATCTATTAAAAAACTTTTTGAGATTTTTTGAAGATAAGCTTCAAAAAAAGAAGAAAACTAGGGTTAAGCTGTTTAGCATTTACTTACTGTTGGTAACTCCAACATGTAACTTTTGTGTGTTGGCATAATTGTAATTACTTTAGTATTATTGTGTTGGTATCACTGTATTAGCAATCTGACTTGTCAACTGGATGTGGTTCCGAATATACGCACTTTTCCTCACGGACCTCTTTAATTTACCAGCCCCTATAGAAACAGTAATCTTTTCCACTTTTAAACATGGTCCTTCAAATGGTGAGGTACCGCGAGTGAATATAAAAGTGAAGATCGTTGTGCAGGACAGTTTTTACGTCACCCGGACTGATTACAATCTCCACGTGCTGTCATCGTGTGAGTGATTATCAAGAAAGAACGTCGACAACTGAAGCCGCCAACCGCTATATCGTGGATCATCCATCAGTTGCTAGTCTACAGCGAAAATCAAGAAATCCTCATTTTCATGGATATTTTCGCATTCCTATGAAAGAAGAACTCAGCGGAAGTTACATTTTTGCCGCGAAGTTGAAGTTCTCGCTACTCGCCGCTAGGTGTCGCGACGTCAACCTTAGCGCTGCTTGCAGCAGTTGCCGGCCTTGCAGGAAGTCAACATATATTCTGTGGTTTTGGTTCGGCTACTCTCCGCAATGGCGCTACATGTCAAGAAAACTTAATTTTGCCGCCTGTTCCGTCCTGTCAAGAGGGTTCCGCTGCTCGCCGCTTCGCGGAGCCTAAGTGCGGTGACATTGCGCGATTGGTGGAATTTTGCCGCGCATGAACACCATTGGCCGTAAACAACGTCTGCGGGGGCGCCACTGTATCTACCCAGCTTGACATCTTGCGTGTGTGTGTGTACCACCACGCAACGCTAGCAGTAAGGAAACACGCCATTTTGGAAACTTACTTTGAAGTCATTTCGTGTTACCTTTGGGATATTATTGTGACGTGTTCAGTGCTAGTTTTATTTTCCAATCTTAAGTATTAGCGTTAAAATATAATAGCAATGGCAGAAGATAGTGATAGTAATGCCAAAAGCCAATCAGAACTAGTGACAGATCTGGCGGCTTTAATTAGGAAGCGTGCCGCCTTGAAAGGGGCACTAACAAAATCATTTTTATATTTTGCAAATACAGATAGTGTCATAAATGAACACGTATTATGTGTTAGAGAGGAGAGGTTGCGTATCTCTTTTGAAAGTTTGA
Organism: Pyrausta purpuralis; assembly: GCA_963924145.1. Classification (NCBI taxonomy): domain Eukaryota; kingdom Metazoa; phylum Arthropoda; class Insecta; order Lepidoptera; family Crambidae; genus Pyrausta; species Pyrausta purpuralis. Next base: position 14,260,301 of record OZ001667.1, on the reverse strand, counting down.
GGTCTTAAACCTCGAAGTATGTGCTATAGACCCGTCGTTAGATGATTTGGGAACTATAGAACCAAAATACTTGGAAACCTTAAGCAAGATAAGGAGCTTGACGGCTGAAATAGCTGCAAAGACTCCGCCCTACAAAAATTCGCCTCAATTTTCGACACGCTTACCCGAGATTAACATTACAACTTTCACTGGTAAGTACTCTGATTACAAGCCTTTCATTGGACTCTTTAACGCATTAATTGATAAAAATGAAGGCTTGCAAAAAATTCAAAAGCTATTTTACTTGCGTAGCTTCTTGCAGAACGAACCTTTGGAGTTAGTAAAGAATTTACCTCTCTTGCCGGAAAGTTACGATGAGGCTTGTAAGATACTTAATGACCGATATGATAATGTGTATAAAATAACTTCAGAACACATTAATATTTTACTAGACATACCAGCAGTTGTAAAATCAACAGCTCAAAATATAAGACATTTTGTGTCATTAGTTAAACAGCAGTTAGGTGCTCTAAAAAATTTAAATCATGATGTTTCCTCATGGGATCCCTTGATACTTTGCATTTTAACTAGAAAATTAGACAATTATTGTAATAGGGAATTTCAAATGTTGCATAATGAAGACACAACAAAATCCCTTATTAATTTTCTAGAACGACGAGCCTTAGCTCTTGAGAATGCAGGGAATGCTCTTGAGAAACAACAGGTACATCATACTTCTGTCCCAAAGGCCACTCATGTAGCAACTGTAAATGAAGCAGCGGCCACTTCCATGAAGTCGACTCCAGCCTGCTTATTATGTAAGTCACCACACAAATTATTTGCTTGTCCAAAATTTCAGCTGCTTTCAGTTGGGGATCGATTAAAGCTTGTCACTGAAAACAACTTATGTAAAATCTGCCTTAACAAACATGCAAACAGGTGCAGATTCTTTTTCAAATGTGACGTCTGCAAGGAGAAACATAATAAATTGCTTCATCCACAAAATGCTCCATCTCCAGTGACATTATTTACAGAAGCTGGCAACAGACAAGTGCTATTGCCAACTGCTAGAATCAAGATTATAGCGAGTAATGGAATTGAGTATCATGTAAAAGCACTCTTAGACAGTGGATCTCAAATTTCTTTTATTTCCAAAGAGCTTGTAAATTTATTAGGTGTACAATCACAAACTGTCACTACTCCTGTGGTTGGAATTGGCAACAACATTAATAATGTAACAGAACGAGTAAATGTTAAACTTCAGTCTCTTACAAATAACTTTGTAATCTCTGCTACATGTTTTGTTTTAGAAAGTATCACCTCAAAACTACCTCAAAGAAAAATTTCTCTGGACAATCTCATTCTCCCACCAAATAGTGAACTGGCCGACAAAGACTTTAACGTGCCAAGTGTAATACATGTACTTATAGGCGCCGACTTGTTTTTCCAGGTGTTGCTGCCATCTGAATCTCCACCCAGTCTCCATGAGCTGGCACAGGAGGGGGCCAGCACTAATGTTTCAGCGGTACCAGTACTTCGCACTCAATTTGGTTATGTAATTGCTGGGTCTTTGCCAGCCTATCGAGGATCACAACAAGTAACTTCTTTATTTTGTAAAGCTTGTGACAATACTTTAAATGACAATTTAACTGAATTTTTTAAAACAGAAAGTATACCTGAATATTATCCTGAATTGCTACCCGAGCATGATGCTTGTGAAAAAATATTTAAAGATACAGTAACTTTAGATACTCAAAACAATAAGTTTGAAGTCAATTTGCCTCTTAAGTTGCCATTAGAAACTATTAATCAAAATCTAGGCAGCTCATTTAATTTGGCACTGAAGAGATTTTTTAACTTAGAAAACAGACTTCAGAAAAATGATTTAGTCTATCAGCTTTATAAACAATTCATTCATGATTATGTCGAACAAGGTCATGGTACAATCATAGATATTGGCCAATACGACCTTGATGCAGATCCTGTTTATTTTTTGCCACACCATCCTGTACTCAGGTTTGATAAGAAGACTACTAAGTGTAGAGTTGTTTTTGATGGTTCCATGAAAACTAATAAAAAAGTTTCATTAAATGACATGTTATTGAATGGGCCTGTAGTTCAAAACGAATTATTAGACATTTTGTTACTGTTCAGACTTGATGAATATATTTTCATAACAGATATTAAAAGTATGTTCAGGCAAATTTCATTAAATCCTTTGCACAGGGGACTTCAAAATATTCTGTGGAGGGACAATGCTGCCGATAATATTCAATGTATTCAGTTAAATACTGTGTCATATGGGCTTAAAAGTTCACCATTTTTGGCTACACGCTGCCTTAAAGAGCTAGCTTTTTTATATAAAGAGGAGTTTCCTCTAGCTGCTTTTATTATTGATAAGTCAGTCTATGTTGATGATGCTCTTGTGTCACAGAGCACTCCAGAACTTTTATTACAATCAAAACAACAACTTTGTGACCTCCTCCACAAAGGCGGGTTTCAATTACACAAGTGGTTTTCAAATTGCCCAGAATTATTAAATGAAATTCCTAAGTCACAGTAACATTTTGATGATATTGAATTGCAGGGTGATAATACTTTCTTAAAAACTTTAGGTATTCATTATAACATTAACACTGACTCATTCATACTTGCGTGCCCTAACAATGATGATGTCGTGCCTGATACTAAGCGTGAAATATTAAGCTTTATTGGAAAATTTTATGATCCACTTGGTCTTGCTGGCCCAGTGGTGTTAAAAGCTAAAGTCATTATGCAACAGCTATGGCTGGCTCACATTTCATGGGATGAGCAGCCACCTGAGCGCTTGCTAAATGCTTGGGAAGATTTTTACTACTTGCGCATTATGCCGCCAATACAAATACCGCGTTATGTGAATTTAAAAAATGCACGCTCAATTGAACTAGTAGGTTTTTCTGACGCCTCGAGTTCCACTGCTTATGGCTGTTGTGTTTATTTGCGTGTCGCTGATATAAACGGTACTGTAAAAGTTTCTTTATTATGTTCCAAGTCACGTGTAAATCCTCTTGGACAGAATTTAACTGTCCCAAGACTCGAACTTAATGCAGCAGTACTTCTTGCTAAGTTAATATCCAGAGTTTATAACACTTTACAACTTAAACTGAAAATTGATAAAGTGATTTTACATTCCGATTCTCAAATTGTTATGGCTTGGATTAATACTAATATAAACACATTAAATGTTTATGTGGCTAACAGAGTGAAAGTTATACTTCAGCTTACACAGTCCTATACTTGGTCGTATATAGGTACAGAGAATAATCCTGCAGATTGCTTGAGCAGAGGCATCCTGCCACATGAGTTGCAGAACCACGCTCTGTGGTGGTCTGGCCCTAAGGATCTTCAAAACAGTGAGTATAAGATAGACATTTTATCAGATATAGTTTTTCCTGCTGATTTGCCTGAAGTTAAGACTTCCTCTGCATTCTCAAGAGCCATGGTTTGTACGGTAAATGAACAAAATCTGTGTCTAGATTTTTTAGAAAAATTTTCTAATATAAACAAAATGAAACGTGTCTTAGCCTATGTACTGAGGTTTGCTAGAAACTCAAAGTCTAAAGTCAATAAAAACAAGTTAAATTATCTAACTAGCAGAGAACTAGATGAATCTCTATTGCTAATTGTTAAGTATGAGCAGCAAAAATATTTACAAGATACTATAAATGATTTAAAATGTAATAACAACACAAAAGGTACTTTGAAACAATTGTGTCCTTTTATTGATGCACATGGTTTAGTAAGAGTAGGTGGGCGGTTAGAAAATGCGTCTATACCATTTGCCCAGAAGCATCAAGTTATTTTGCCTAGGCAATCTCGGATCACACATCTATTAATTCAAAGTGAACACATAAAAAACCTGCATGCAGGTCAGAGACTCGTACTCTCTGCAATTAACCAAAAGTTTTGGATAATACATGGTATAAAAGAAGTAAAGAAAGTCATATATAAATGCATTGTGTGTGTTAGATTAAAAGCTAATACGGTGGAACAGCTCATGGGAGCTTTACCTCACGATAGGGTGAATATGAGCAGGCCTTTCCAGAAGATAGGTTTAGATTTTGCTGGACCGATAATGATAAAGTAAAGTAGGATCAGAAAAGCTCTAGAAACTAAAGCTTATGTATGTGTGTTTGTATGTTTTGCTACCAAAGCCATTCACCTCGAGCTAGCTTCTGATTTGCGAACGGTAACTTTTCTTGCTTGCCTCAAAAGGTTCATTTCACGCAGGGGCCTCCCAACTGATATTTATAGTGACAATGCTTCAACATTTAAAAGTGCTAACAGCCAATTAAATGAACTTTATAGGTTACAAAATTCTAAAGTTCATCAGGGGGAAGTTCATGACTTTTCAAGTCAGAAAGGAATTAAATTTCATTTTTTGCCATGCTATAGCCCTATATTTGCTGGATTAGCAGAAGCTGGTGTGAAAAGCATGAAATTCCACTTGAAGAGAGTAGTACAGAAACGTTTGCTTACTTATGAAGAAATGAATACTGTAATATGCCAAATTGAAGCTATTTTAAATAGTAGGCCAATAATGCCATTGTCAAATGATGTAAATGATTTTGCATGTCTCACTCCTGGTCACTTTCTCATTGGAGCTGCTTTAAATACTTACCCTGAACAAGATGTGCAAGATCAGACAAATAAATTACAATTTTGGAAAGTTTGTACTCAAATAAAATTTTCATTTTGGAAAGTTTGGCATAAAAATTACTTAAATATTTTGCAAACACGAAACAAGTGGACAAATGTACACCCTAATGTAAAAGTAGGTTCCCTAGTTATTCTAAAAGAGGATAATACTAGTCCAATGTTTTGGCCTTTGGCTAGAATTGTCAATGTGTTTCCAGGTTCTGATAATAAAGTGAGAGTTGTTGAAGTACAAACAGCAAATGGTAAAAAGCACAAACGCTCAATTGTAAAAATATGCCTATTACCTGTAGAATAAATAAAACATTAATTTTACGTATTAAGTTGTATTTAACAAAAATATATTTACTTCATTGTTTAATATTAATAGCTTAAAAATACATTGTTATTGTGTTCATAGGTAAACAATACTATGCCATAATAGTCTTAACTAAAAGTTATTAAGTTTTCTTGTGTAGTAATAAAATAAGATTGTAAAAGTATATTGATAATTAGTATATAATATTAACAATGTTTTTCATACTCATTTATAAAACAATATTAAGAGTTAATTGCATACTCTGTCCGCAATAGTAAACACTTGCATTAACTATTAAAATAAAAGTTTGAGGTGACTTAGAAATTTGTAAAATATGTTTGAAGAAAATAATTTGTTTAACTGATTACATAACTTTATAATCTTTTAAAACGCAGACAGGCAGTATGTTGGTAACTCCAACATGTAACTTTTGTGTGTTGGCATAATTGTAATTACTTTAGTATTATTGTGTTGGTATCACTGTATTAGCAATCTGACTTGTCAACTGGATGTGGTTCCGAATATACGCACTTTTCCTCACGGACCTCTTTAATTTACCAGCCCCTATAGAAACAGTAATCTTTTCCACTTTTAAACACTTACGTCAAATAATAAATTAAATAATAAATAAATAAAAATGTTGTAAGTATTAATCACCTGCATGTTTAACTAGCGATATCGTGTCTCACAAAATATCCTTGGCATTTGTAATAAATTTTAATGTGTTTACTCAACAGTTTCTAAGCGTCAAAAAAATTTAAGATCGACCTTCTCACACTTTCGCTATTCTACTCCCTTAGTATGGTAAACATTTTCCACAGATAAATTGATAGTTTGTGTGGTATACCCCACGCCTAACGTTTACCACATTATTTCGTATTAAACCTGAAAACGCAAGTGACACACTAATGTTAAGTTTTACGACGGACGTCCATTTACTCAGACTGTACATTACAAAGTAACTTGCTATTCACTGTGTGCGAAGTAGGTGGTGGGGGAATTTAAATCGATGACAGCCCTCGCAGTGACCAAAAAAACAACCTTGGCGGACGGCTGTAACTATTTCTCTAGCAATTTTAGTACCAAATTGTTATTAAAAAGTTAAATTCGACACTATAAATTAAAGTACTTGATTACAATAAATTGGTAATACAATATTGAAATATAGTTAAATTACTTTCGCAATGACAGTCAGTCATTTGTCATTTCACCGTCCGCAAATAGTACCATATGTGGCGCTGTCGTCGCGAATGGTCCAAGTTAAGGCAAACTAAGGCATTAGGTATTATTTGACGAAATATGTGAATCCTTGTAGTCAAACAAGAATTCCAAATTTTGTTTTCAAATGTTGCATATAAATGTTACTTATTTATAAAAACATGCCATTTTTTTAAAACCGGTTTATAAATTATGAAACATAGAAATTAATCAAACATTTTAAATAAATCTCAATAATCCGCTTACAAAATGTAGACTCCAAGAACCTCACAACTGTTGAAAGACTGCATCAGAATCGATTCAGTGGACGCAAACTTAGCATCTACAAACTTACAAACTCGTCGCTTCTTTACTATATCTAGAAACTTGTTTACGTAATGTTCCTTTCACAGATCTACGTGCAGAGAAATAAACAGAGAATATTCATAATACACTGGTGTATCAAAATATTCGCCGAACACAGTAGCAGTATCTCACGTCACTTCAAACACATCATACGCATTAGCTCGGCACCATGCAACATCGATGATTGATGAATCGATACGATTCGATACCACAACGATGTTTGGTCACAGATCACTTGATTTGACGTCTTGTTTTTGAACTATTGAAATAAAAACGTTATGATCTGATTTATTATTTGATACTACAACGATGTTTGGTTACAGATCACTTGGTGTGACGTCTTTTTCTTGTATAAGTGAAATGACCACGGAAACCGTCTGATTGATTAATAAATACGAATTGATACATTGAGATATTTGTTCAAACGTCATTATATTTGACATCTTCTTCTTGAAATAGTGAAATGATTACAAAAATAATCCGAATGATGAAGCGATTCAGAGAAAATTAGTGAAATGTTCAAGAAATCATCTGAGTAATGCATATTATATAACACAGTTTGATTCTCTATCTCAATAGAATTTAACGACTCATCTACACCAAGTATAGTTGAAAAGACACCAAGTGCTACTTTTTTTCATACTATTAAAAAGGCTTGGTGTGTAATTTATGCTTGTCCGTACACAAACTCGCACCGTTCTTTATACACAGAGTTGTATTAAGGGTGTTTAGTATTGGGTAAGTTTAAAGGCAAAGTTTAAATAGCTGGATTCAATTTAGTTCTAGGGCATTAAAGTTTTCGCTAGGCAAACATTTCAACGGTAACAGAAACGTTAAAAAATGCGTAAAGCTTCCACCAGATTCTAATGCAACTTGGAGACTTGCAAACTTGACAAATTAATAACCTCAAAACCTCTTATAAAAAAAGATAATTAATATGTCAAAAATTCCTGCCAAGTGCATTTGCATTTTTTGACATAGATAACAAATATATATATATTTTGGTAATTCATTAATGATGTTATATCTTTAATCTATAATCTTCAATAACTGCATCATTAATTCTGAAATTGATTATTTGCGTACTGACAAAGTCAATCTAACTTCTATGTAGGTCACCTTGGCACGTCAAAGTGATTGAAATTTGTAAGTGGCTTGCCTTAACTAGTTTGGAGTTGGTATAACGTTTGCCATAATTTGCTTTTCAAAGACATCAAATTTCGGATGCATTGTTTCTTTGTTAAGTATTTTTTTTCGGTAACAACATGCCATCGACATACTATTTAGATTATTTAGATTAGACTGAACCAAACAATAGGAAGTAAATAATGTATTACTATGTAAAGTAAGGACTTCTGAATTAATTAAGAGAGATAAATTTGATGGACGAGAAACACTTTACCTAAACACTGTAGTTTGCAAAATTGAATGTCGAATAAAATGAAAAAAAATACATGCTGATGTAAACCCATTTTACTACTTCGAAAGCGTCTATCTCTCAAACGTTAGACTAAAAGGGAAAATTCTTTTAGGACCTTGATGTCATTTTAAAGAGTTTATCCATAGACACCTTACACGCATAGTTTTGACATCAAAACTTTTTTAGAGCTCCCTTCCTCCCCCCCCCCCCCCCCCCTTTGTGAGTGGCTGGGTTAATGTTAAAAAAACAGATGTACTTACGGATTCGTTCTCGGTTATATAATGTAGTAGAGTGAATTTTCAAAAACGAGTTTCAAGTCCGTCCCTGCGTCTCACAAGCAAAATGAGCTCACATTAGAATGCGCAAAAGTCTAGCCCGACGTGACGGCGGAAATATAGGATTTCTCGCTCTCGACATGTCTCGCCTTTCCTTTCAGTTTTAAATAATTACTAAGTTACGTAGCAGGGTATACGAAAAGACATAGAAACATAATTGGAACTCCGAATTCATTCAGTTCACTTCGACTAACAAAAGATCAATTTGTTGGTTACAAAAAATACCTAGCCGTGTGTACACAAACACGGTACAAAACACAATAATGACAATAATTTCTGATAGCACAACAGTTCAGATTGCCACCACATGAAACATGCTGCAGTGGCTCAAGGAGTGACTATCTAACCTGTCAGCAAATGCTTTTAGGATGCTGCTAGAAAATAGCGTCAGACTGTTTGTCATATATAAGTTACGCGCAACACGCAGATTAACATGCCAATTTTATAGTAAAATATTTTTTTGTGCTTTTTGATTTGCAATCAGTCGCAAGACTATAAACAGATTTGTGGGGTGCAAAGGGTCGTTTGCGGAGCAGGAGGCCAGTGCCTCTTTGTCCACTCAAAGTACGTCACCCCTCTTTTATCTCTTCACCACATGGTCGTTAAGTAATCCAGATGCTAGTGGATTTGGATGACGTGCCAAGCGTTATGCGTATTGCAGCTCACAGCGCTCTATCACGGCGGCTACTGTTAATATATTTAAATAATTGTAGAACCCATCGTTTTCAGTGAACCATGGAGCATTGAATATACTCTTCAGTATATTATTTTGCATTCTCTGTAGGCACATAAGGTTGCTTTTGCTGGCAACTCCCCAAATCTGAATACCGTATATCCATATGGGTTTCAGAATGGAATTATATAGAAGCAGCTTATTATCCAAGAAGAGCACCGAGTTTCTACCCATCAACCAGTTGAAACTCATGAACTTGTTATTAACTTGATTTCTTTCTTTATTTTTATGTGATTTTGCCAATTCAAGCGTCAATCTAAACCGAGATATTCATAAGTTTTTGGTAAAATGTTATTTGCCAAGCTAACTGGGGGATATTCTTGTTATCTTAAAGTGAATGTTATGTGGTTGGATTTCTGGGCACTGGCTTGGATACGCCATTGTTTGAGCCAGTCAGAGGTAGAGTCCAGTAAACGTTGTAGTTTTACACTTGCTGTATTAGGATTGCTGTCCACAGCCTAAAAAGCAATACCATCGGCATAGGTAGTAACCATGACATCCTCAGAAGTTGGCAAGTCTGACGTGTAGATGTTATAAAAGACTGGTCCAAGAACCGAGCCCTGGGGTACACCAGCAGCGATGGGCATCAGGGCGGATCGAGCATTGCCATGTTTAACTTGGAACAATCTGTCAGAGAGGTAGGACTCATGAAACACAGAATGCGGTATTTTCTTTTTGATTTTGCAAAGCAGTCCCATGTGACATACGCGTACGAAGGCCTGTTGTACGTCCAAAAATGCAGCAGAGCAGTATTTTGTGTTCTCAAAGCATTGTCTTACAAAAAATTGAAAAATATGAATATCTCTTAAGAAGTGGTCCAAGGTCGTCACTCAATGGCTGCCTACCATTGGACCCCGTCTGAAAGGCAGATCCTGAAAGCGGTAGCGCGACGATCTTGATAAATACCACGAGGACTGGCAAACTCTTACTAAGAACAGGGACGCATGGAGTAGTTTGAGGGAGGCCTTTGCCCAACAGTGGGACAACAACGGCTAGTAAATAAAAAGTAAAATATTAATATTTTAAGGTTTTAACACCTTGACGAAGGATGGTTGTTTAATTTCTATAAAACTTCTAAATGAAGAGTTTGATGATGCCTACACTGAAATCTATAACTTTGTTATAAGGAAAATGTCAAAGTTGAAGAATCGTATCATTAATTTTACTGATCGCTTACAATTGCATTGTTACTACACTATCAATAAAAAGTGAAATTCAAGCTGTCGTTCTGGTCTATCTTATTAAAAATCAGAGTATAATTACTATGATTTTTGCGTTAATCTTTAAAGAGGAACTTAACATCAAATGAAGAAGGTGTAGTATCTAAGTAAGAGCCTGCAGTCTTTTGTTGAAAAATTGTAATAAATTTTGTTGCTAACTATTTACTGCTGAATTAGTCTTAGCTTTCAAGAGATATGAGTTTTATTCAAACTATTTTTATGACTTAAAGTGGGTGGCATCAAGGTACGGACGACAACGCGTCAAGGTAAACACTGCTGTATCTTATGCAGCTGTAATCAGAGTTACAGCCGGTTTCTGAATTGAGCATTTGACGTTGAGAACAAATTAAGCTCGACTTAAGTATGTCTCAAAAGTATTTCTGTTTTTGAATTAAGTTTAAGTGTAATTTCAACTATCAACTAGTGCTTAACACGGAATTTGCGTTGCACAACACAACTGACAGTACTCAAAGCCTGCTCACTGTGAACTTAAGCGTCTGAAAGCTAAGCAACCCAACGAGGGTACTTAAGTCCTACTTAAATTAAAATTTGAGACAATTTGCTATGGGTGTAAAAGATTAACTACTACAACAGGTAATAAAGAAGTGCAGGCAAAACGCTATTAAAATTCAGACAATGTTATATTTATCTCAAATATACGAAGGTGAACACAAGTAACAGTAAAAAGGATCAGCACACCGGATGTATTTCTACTTTGAGATAGAGGTCAATCGTCGAATCCAAATCTGCTAGGCAGCGTTCAGGAAACTGCGCAAGAGCGTCTTCTCGTCTGAATTACCTCAGTGTCTGAAGACGAAAGTCTTCAACCAGTGTGTTACCAGTGATGACATACGGATCTGAAACGTGGTCTATGAGCCTCATAAAGGAGCTCAAAATCACACAACGAGCGATGGAGAGGGCTATGCTCGATGTTTTCTATGAGATCGAATCAGAAACGAGGAGATACGAAAAATAACTAAGGTAACGGACATATCCCTACGAATAAGTAAGCTCAAGTGGCAGTGGACAGGGCACATAGCGCGAAGAAATGATGGCCGTAGGGGCAAAAAAGTTCTAGATTCGGAGGAGTGAGGAGACCTTTCGATCAAAAGTGCATCGAGGGATGTCTACCGACAAGATGGACGAACGACCTGGTTAAGATCGCGGGATCACACTGGATGCAGACCGTTTGTGATCCGTCGCAGTGGAAAATCGTGGGGGAGGCCTATGTTCAGCAGTGAACGTCTGATAATGATGAGTGTATTTCGAAGTTCTTCAACTTATAAACTTTTCAATCATCAAACATTGCAGGAAATCAAACTTTATCAAGTTTGAGTATGACATTGACACTGATTGATTGACAAAAGACATTCCGTTCTCGGCAGTCGTTTACAATTTCATTTTATTTAAAATATATAATAGTGACTATTTAACTTGAAATCTTATTTGCAATCTGATGCTCTTAGGAATATATAAATGACATAATGAAATCCAGAATTTATTAATGCCATGTATAAATACAAACTGGTAAAAATCGGTTGTTTTTACTTGTAACGAAACGTTGTATAATCAAGGACCAAACTCAGTTAAATATGGTTTGAGACAATCTTAAATTGACGAATGAAACGAAGGAAACTTAAATATTCATCAACTATTTGAGCAGATCTCAACAGATTTTCACTCAAATGCTCAAATCAGAAACCGGCTGTTAGTTGCCAACAAAAATGTGAGTTTTACTTAAAGACTTTTCTTGTCCTAAACGCAGATCTATACTACACACAGTCCAATTGGATGCGTTGGGGACGTATCCCACGTCTATGTGTTTCAAAAGTGCAATTATTAGTACTGCATTAATAAAAACATCACTATAAAAATTAAAAAAAAAACTGCATAGTAAGGTAATACTTTATGGTGCTTTAGAATGTTTTTAACACTCACAGTGTCATATTTTATATTCATAAAGATGAAATAAGAAACCAAAAATTTTTGGTTTCTTATTTCATCTTTATGAATACTTTATGGTGTTTAAAGTTCACATAAAAATGAAGCACTTTTTCATTGTTAACACATCCTCAAAAGTTATTTAATGAAATCCACATAGTTTCAACTTTTTCTCCTACGAACACGATTGCTCATTCAAATTAGTCCCGAAACTTCTAACTTTAGTGATGGCCAAAACTGGCTAGTCCACTAGTTACTCCATATACAAGCTGAAGTTTAATAATGTACGAACCAAAAAAACGGCCCAAATTATTCATGTAAACGAATGTGTAAGCTGCACAAATTATTCTGGGGTAGTGCTGTGTGTATTGAGTATCGATGTGGACTGACAATATCATTGATAAGATTGACAGGTGTGATGACGACCAAACAAACACTGGGAATAATTATAGTATAAAGCTAGTCCCCTTTAGCCGATTTCGACTATGGTGGTCAGTCACAACGACTGACCGACTGCGTGGGACATATTATAATGCACAAGTGTGTGCACAAGCACAGGTGCACTCTCTATTCCTTTCACTCTTATAGTCCGATGGAACAGCAATCTGACACGACCAGTAAGAGATCAGGTGCAGGACCAACGGCTTGACGTGCTTCCTGAGGCACGGGGGGGAAACACCGCCAACTTCCAAAGTCGAGGCTGTTTTGAGAATTGACCTGAGATCCCCGGTCGGGACTGGGAATAAGTTGCTAAAATTAAGCTCAACTATTGTATGAACTTTTGTTGGGTACTTATAAATCAGACAGAATCTATACTAATATAATATAGCTGAAGAGTATGTTTATATGTTTGAATGCGCTAATCTCAGGAACTACTAGACTGATTAAAAAAAGTGTTGGTTAGCTTATATATCGAGGAAGGCTGTAGGTTTAAACATCACGCTGCGACAGGAGAGGAGGTAGTGAACTTAAAACGTGCGGATGAAGTCGCAGGAGACCTCTAATAAAATAACAAAGACCTTTTAGGCTTTCTGCAGCTGCAGTATATAGCAGTATTTTATTACGCTTTGATAAGTTTTTGACAATTTAATAATTTGACGACCTCCGTGGTTTAGTGGCTAGCAAGCTGGTTCCGGGTTCGATTGCCGGTCGGGTCAATGTAGATAACGATCTTTTCTTTATTATCTTGGGTCTGGGTGTTGTGGTACCATCGTTGTGTCTGATTTCCAAAACACAAGTGCATTGACTACTTACTTTGGGATAAGAGCAATGTATGTGATTGGTGTCCAATGTTTATTTATTTATATTAACAAATTCTACTTATCTTCTGCGTCAATTATGTACAAAATATTGTCAGCGCTCACATTTGTTCTTTTATTTCTAGACATGTTGTTAGTAAAATACTTGTTTCTTAGAAGGCTTAGGATTATGCATGTTGTATGTGTTATCAGTATGTTCAAGTATATAAAACAAGCTAATGATTTTCATGTCAGTGCTATTCATGACCTCTTCTTCCTCTTCCACTCACATCCTCAACTTGTCGTGACTTCGATCGCTTACTCGATGATGTTTACCTTCTGAAATATTATCGATACTGAAATTAAATCGATACACCGACATCATTACGATGAAGTTCGGACCTTTCGCTTTGTAACGAATTCACAACAAGGGATTTAAAATTCAAATCGAGATAGGCTTAGGAGCGCCGTGCCGGCTGTAAACAGTATTGAATTAATTTTTGTTTTGTTTTTAAAGATCATGGATCATTGGACTGCTGTGAGCTCAGGAACAGAGATATTAGGTTACTACGTTGTTAAAAATAATTTTCCTAAGGGTCTATAATTGCAATCTTGCTTTAAGCCATTCCAGATCCAGTCAGTTCAATTCCTACTTAGTTAGCTGAGTCGCCAAATTGGTACGGCGATCCAACTTTAAAAATTTAAAAGTAACTTTTTCTCACTCACTCATATGGTTGAAAAAAGTTGTCCATTCTCACACATTCATAATGGTCATAAATGACATGAAAATTGGTCTGAATTATGAAATCGCTGTACGAAATTAGCTAATCCCTTCAAAGCAGAGTAGCTTAACTGTCTAAGTAAAATCGCAATATGCACTAAAGTCGTTTTTCTTTGCTGGACGAATATTGTAAACACTATTTTTATATCTTTTAAAATAATAACCGTGAATTAAAATAATTTACTTTTTGATTTAAAAAGATAAAAGTGTGAAACGATGATATACTTATGTTGTCAGTGATTTATGTGTTTATTTTATTAAAAAAATTGATGATTTCGACAAAAACGAATGTCAAGATTATTTACAATTTACAACAAGCATAAAAGGTTTAAGGTTTCGTAAAGATGCTAATAAAATAATTATGAGGCACTGATTTTATTTATTTAGATGATGTCCTACACTGTGCCTATGATTGAAGGGACTTCAAATACCTATACAGGCTGTGGCCTAAAAGATTTAAACACAGGCCCTTTCAGTAAACAGTATTCGATCCTAAATGATTTTAATTTATTAAATTAAACAAATTTTTTTCTGACATTTACTTACACAATTAATCGATCGAACCACCAATGTAGTGCAAAACAAGAACTTGAAACTTAGTGATTTTGATGTACATTGATTAGGGATTATAACTTTTGATTACTATATCTCTGAGTTAAAGAATTTTAGAGCACTTTGACCAGGTCAAGGTAAATAGATATACCATGTAGAATAATTGATTAAAATTTTTGCTCTTATTAAGGGCCACAAGCTGTATACAAAACTTTTCTGCGCAGACTGTAGTAAAAAAATAATTGTCAACTAGGGGACTCAACGAACTTTGTTTCGGCCCTGGTCCTATCCCGCCCCGTCACCGTTATTTTAATAATTATTGTATTATTCCGAAAATGACGAATCTGACAAAGAAAAATCATAAAAATTGGTCCTGCCGGCCAATTTCTTTCATAAGAACCTTTTTCTGACAATAAAAAAAACACAACAAAAAAAGAATTAGCGAAATAGGTCCAGCCTCTTACGCATGATTCCGTGACCAAGGTGAATTTAGACGACCTCCGTGGTGTACCGGCTAAGCACGCTGGGTTTTAAGGCATCGCCACTCTGAGGTCCCGGGTTCGATTCCTGGTCGGGTCAATATAGAAATAAAAAATATATATTTTGTATCGGATCTGGATGTTGAGGTACCACCGTTGTGTCTGATTTCCATTACACAAGTGCATTAGCTACTTACTTCGGGATTAGAGCAATGAATGTGATTGGTGTCCAATAAAAAAAGGATTAATTTTTAATAAATAAATATCCGTTGGACATTCCCACACATCGCCATCTAGTTCCAAAGTAAGCTACTCAAAGCTTGTGTTATGGGTGCCAGACAACGGATATAATACTTAAATACTTTTTTGTTTGTAAATACATACATGATATACATAGAAAACACCCAGACCAATAGAAACAGACATGTTCATGCACACAAATGTTTGTATTGTGTGGGGATCGAACCCGCAACCCGCTGCGTAGTAGGCGGTTTCACTACACCAGACGGGTCGTCAAAATATAGACAAAACAACCTTATATTCTCCTTAAATAATGCAGAGAGTAAATGGTGTACATAAGAATTTAATTTAATTTAAATCACTCCTATTCTAAAATACCAAAATTATATTGGTTTACCCATTTTGTTCCGGTATAGAGTCAGGCTTTCAAGGCTTTTAAATACCCTTTAAGTATCAAGATTTAGTTACTAAGTCGACTGTGTCAATTTCTAATGCCTTACCGCAATACAGCCATTCAATTTGAATATTGTTTAGTAAATAGGCTGTTATTTTATACAAATTACGATTCAATTTGAATTTTCGTATCAATTTGCTCTGAATATACTGTTTCAATTACTTAGAATTATGTGGCAAAATTAGGTTTATTTGAACAAATTATAGCGTCACTCAAACTGCTTACGTATTTTTAAATTGAAATAAATACATAAAGAAACATTGTGAAAATTAAAATTACGCATTCCTGTAGGAAAATAAAAGCTTCAATATATTATTCAACTTTAGCCGTAATTTCGAACGTAATCGTAACTTGAATAACACTCAATATTATAGATGCACTAACAACCCATCGCGGCTTCGCACGGGTGCAATGTTCTACCCATCTCGTAAGGTTCAACCAGCGTTTGCAATGTAAGCTTACGCAAAAATGTGTTACCACTTTATTTAGATACCTCGAAATTGATCAGCGTTACCCTACAATTATGACCTGACTCTTGGATTACTCTATCTATCAAATTTAATACATCCCGTTGTTTTAAAGATTTAAGCATACATACATACAGACAGCGGGAGGCGACTGTTTTACCTAAAACAATGCCTTTTATGATCTGTTGATACATTGTTATAAAAAATAGGGTCATTTTGAAAACGGTTTTTAATATAAAATTATTAGCCAAGGACGGCCACTGCTGAACAAAGATCTCCCTCAATATATTTACGACGACTTGTTGCAAGCGGTTGGATCCTGTCTCATCCTGCGATCTTTTCAAGGTCGTCTGTCCACGTCCTTTTGGTCAAAGGGTCTCAAGTCTAGAACTTTTCTATCCCAACGGCCATCAGTTCTTCGCGCCATCTCCTCACTGAACCGGTGCCTAGCTGTCATCACTTTATATTTACTTTAAGCTTCCTATGCTAAAATGGAATTTTTTAGAGTTATCGCACCTATCATACGCGACTATAGTAACTAATCAGTGTGTAATAGGGACGAAGTCAAATGCATCAGTTCATAAGAAAATAGAGTTTGTATCAAATGGTCGTGACGTCAGACGATGTCGATAATGGAAACAATCTTGAAGACGTCACTACTAGGGCTTGCAAATATTCGAAAATGATTAATATTCGAATATTCGAATATTTTGGAGACATTATTCGAATAATTCGAATAATATTCGAATAGTGAAAAAAAACTTGAAATACTTGAAACAATGTTTTAATCATATAATTAGGGCCTCATATGCCTTCTTTATAATCAACATAATATAATGGCCTTATTATAATCAACACAAATTAAAAATAAAAGTATCAACAAATGTTGAGTTTTATCAAAAATCTTCTGTATTAGTTTAACAAAATCTAACATAAACCAAATCTAAATTCTAATACTCATTCATGCTGTTGAGATCAAATTATCAAATCACATAAAACGTATTGCCAAAATAGGAACTTAATTTTATAAATCAGTATTTTTTCGTTATTTGTCATAAGCAAATATGGCAATCACTACTTAGTGCCTGCCTTGATAATATGACCTTTAGAAAACTTAAGGCGTCTAAAGAGTCCTCGTTCAAAGCACATCGGAGATGATTGCAAATGTATTTCGAGAAGGAAAACACTCTTTCACATTCAACACTAATCGCCGGAATGCGTGATAAAAATTTGTATGCTTGGCTTAAAATATTTGTCTGGGTCCTCCTCTATCAAAAAGCGCCATTTGCATACGAATTGCTGTTTCCAACTCTTCCATATTAGTTAAAGATGTAGAAAAAGGACAACAAAAAGAAAGCGAATGAGTATGGTTTCCAATAACGCCACTATGTCGGTCCGAGTACAGGAGCAGAACACGAGGACAATTCCACTGCAGAGAGGTGTGAGACAGGGAGATGTTATTTCTCCGAAACTGTTCACAGCGGCATTAGAAGGCGCCTTAAAACTGCTGGAATGGGAAGGAATCGGCATCAATGTCAGTGGCGAATATATCACACACCTCCGATTTGCCGATGATATAGTCGTTGTGGCAAAGACGCTGGACGATCTTGGCACTATGCTCGAAGACCTTGACGAAGTATCCCAACAAAAGGGTCTTAAAATGAACATGGAAAAGACAAAAAATATATTGAGCTCCCTTGTTGTACCCACTCCGGTATCTACGTCTACCTGGGACAAGTGATCCAATTGGGTAGGTCCAACTTTGAGAAGGAGGCCAATCGACGAATCCAAATCGCCTGGGCAACGTTCGGGAAACTGCGCAAGAGTGTCTTTTCATCTCAACTACCTCAGTGTCTGAAGACGAAAGTCTTCAACTAGTGTATGTTACCAGTGATGACATACGGATCCGAAACATGGTCTCTAACTATTGGCCTTATAAAGAAGCTCAAAATCACACAAGAAGCGATGGAGAGGGCTATGCTGGGTGTTTCTCTACGAGATCGAATCAGAAACGAGGAGATACGTAGAAGAACTAAGGAAACGGACATAGCCTTGAGAATCAGTAAGCTAAAGTGGCAGTGGGCAGGGCTTATAGCGCGAAGAACTGATGGCTGTTGGGGCAGGAAAGTTCTAGATTGGAGACCCTTTGACCAAAGACGCAGCGTAGGACGTCCACCGACAAGATGGACCGACGACCTTTTAAAGATCGCAGGATCAAACTGGATGCAGACCGCTAGTGATCGGTCGCTGTGGAAAGCCGTGGGGGAGGCCTATGTTAAGCAGTGGACGTCCTTTGGCTGATAATGATGATGATGGTTCGAGTGACAGATAATACTAGCTCCCGAACGTTAACGATCACTTCCAAGTTGCAACGAAGTTCGTCCGGCGACGACGGCTTGTTGGATTGGCGCGAAATATAAACAAACTGTTGTGAAATTTAAGTATAAATTAGTGCCGTCGAATATTCGAATAATCGGTTTTCTAAATTCGAATATTCGAAACGAATTACTATTCGAATATTCGAATGCAAGCCCTAGTCACTACAAGCACCATTATTCCAAGTAGCTCCTAAACATAAATCACCATACTTAAGATACACTTCATTGCCAAAACGGTCACTTAGATTTTAACAAAAAAGCAGGGTTACAGGCCGAAAACAGTCCTTAAGGCTTTCAAATGGCTTTGTCTAGACTTGCAATTAATCGCAGAGACCACGCAACGCTCATTCCCTTATGATCTGCGGTGGCAGTCTGGACATCATTTACTGTCGAACACCAGATAGCGCTCGAAATACGCTGAGCCAATGTAAGTTTTTCTGTTTGAGTAAAATAACAAACATTCAATATCGATATCCCGCTGTTAAGAACGAAGCGCTTCTCATCAACATTTATCATGCGCACGGCAAAGGATTGGAACTCGCTGCCCGCGTCGGTGTTTCCTAGTGATTCTTCAGGCTTCTTCTGGGCGAGCTCGTTTCATTTTCGACTTCGTCTTATTCGCACTAGGCTTGGTCTGGAGTCAAGAGTGAACCCATACCAAATAAAATAAAAAACATTTCCTAATATTTGATTATATTTCCTAAGGTAGGTACAATCAATAAAATCACGATAACAGTACTTTGGCTTAGCGTTTTTCGAGCGCCAATTGATGTGCGACAGGTTAACGTTGTCGAGACTTCCAACCCTGGGCACATTAATTAACTTTGAAGAATGTCATACACAGCGACGAGAGTGTTTTATTTTGTGCGCATAAACAAAATGGAGTTTTGTGGGATGTAGTTAGGCGGCATTCACATATTTTTTATTACAATCCAATTTTTATCTCTATGAGTTTATGGCTCTTACAACTTATGTCACAAATGACTTAGAGTTGATATTACCAACTTTTTTTTTAAACCAATTATTGCAGGCAACAAAGGCCCATACAATAGATAGATATCTTAAAGACTAACATACATATAATAATATTAAAAAAAAAAAATGAAACACTATTTTGCTGGCGTAGAGTTTCGCATCTTGGTTTAAAATGTAATTTTCATAAATGATTTCTGTCAAATAGGGGACGTTGTTAAATTAGACGTTTTGTTTCATATTAAACGAATATTCCGTATCTGACGATGACTATCGTAATATCTAAAATCGACTCTTTTAATAAGTAAACAGTAATAATACTAAAAAAAAGGAAGTAGGATCAGCATAGTTATCCAACGCGGCAACGCAGCCAGCATCATAGCCTCCTTGCCGCAAGGAAATGGTTTTGTTTTTGAATAGGTATATTTAAAGTTATTTTTTTATGTAGCATGTCTTAGTTGTAATAATACTTGTCCATTACTTCATACGAAATGACGTTCCATATTTGAATTATTCGTTGGTTAATGCTTATTTGTCGATAATGAAAGAAGCCCTTAGAATTGCTGAGACTAGTTAACTACCTTTTATATTGTCAAGTTAGTTTGATAAAAATATTGTTGTTTATAATACAATTTATTTAAATTATTGATATATCGCAAATATTTATATACCAGTTGTCGTATTCGATGACTGTATGTTTGTATGACTATCGGTCCCCCGCGACTGTGTCCGCGTGTTTTGAGCTCCCTCCCCTCTTGACGCAGCGTGATGTTTTAGGCTAAAGCGTTCCTATTTAAGTAAGCTTTTCTATACAAAAATATTTTTGAAGTGAAAACTTCTTTAGCGGCGTTGAGCACTTTTGTGGGATGGGGGAAAAATGTGAAACTCGCGTCAGGACACGTGGGCTGATCGAAAAACCGTAAGACGTTTGGCGAAATTATGGATGTAAGTTGATTTTTCTGAGAGATAAACTTTTTAATGTAATTTAATATAATATAAATTGTAATGTTTGTGTATGATAGCGCAATAAATAAATATTGTATTCTATAAAAATATATTATTATTATTATTATTGTATTATTATTATTATTATTATTATTATCATTATTATTATCATTATTATTATTATTATTGTATTCTATCACAAAAATGATAGTACTTTTATATTGATAATAACTCTTCAGCTTTATAATAATGATAGATGATGAATAAATATGTACCGAAAAACGGTTATTGAGACGTTTTGCATCACAAGGACCGCAGCGCGGGTCGAATCATCCAAGTGCTGTTTCATAATGAGGTTATTTGCACTGAAACTATTGATGAAGTGGGTCGATTAAAAAAGAAAGTTGGGCGCTTTGCCCCGCTAAACCATTGGCGGGGTGAATGACCCTATTCTGAAATAGCACGTGGGCGATTCGACCCGCGATCCGAAAACGCCCAAATGCCCTAGATAATATCATATTATTTGCTCTGATTGCAAAATAAAGTAAAGGCTAAAAGCACTTGTGCTTTGGAAATAAAAAAAGGATACCTAATACGACAACTCACAAACTCGAGACTAATTAAAAATTAAGGTTTGACTACCTTCGTGGACTATTGGCGAAGGCGTCACCGATCTGAGGTCCCAGATCGGATTCCCGGTGGGTTCAATGTAGTAATGGTGGTACCACCGTTATTTCTGATTTCCATAATACTCGTATAAGTGAATTTAGTAACTTTGGGATCACAGCAACGAAATGATCGGTGTCTAATATTTATTATGTATTTATACATACATTGGCCGGCCCGGCCTAGGATAGTAGCACGTAGGACATTCATAATATTCCAATAACTGTTCTTGTCACAAGTGTAAACCAGCCCTTAGAGGCAGTTATGTATTTTCAAGGGACATGTTCTTGACATTAAAATGAGGTCAAGTAATGTTTACATTTAATGAATATTATATTTATGAAGCGAGATTTTAGGCTCTTTTCTCTTGCCAAACCAAATACTCTAAGCTAACATAATGAACAAATCTCAATTGCTATGGGAGATGGAAAACGTTATGTTTGATTACATAAATATCGAAAAAATAATCTTTCATTACTTTATTTACAACGTTAATGTATATAATATAAAATAAATGAAGGTTGTATGTAAGGCAGTCTAATGAAACCTACACGAATACACTTGGGAGCAAATAAATTGAGTCACGAAATTAAACTCGTATTTAAGTAGGTAACTAAGTAAACTGTGATGATTATGTTTAAATATTTATACACTAACCCCGACAGTATATACCGTGTGGCTTTGTACCTACCTTTGCGGTCACTGACAGAACTAAAATTTCCCATACAAAAAGTTTCGTCGTCGCTAGCGAGTAAAACCGTCGTCGCTATCGATTTATTTCATGGTAACGGTACTGTAATAGGAGCAAACATCTTAATCAGTTATCTATAGAGTACGCGTAATTACCTTGACCTGGTCATAGTGCTCTAAAATGCTTTAACTCATAATTATAGTAATCCAAAATTATAATCTTTAATTAGGAATTTTGAAAAAATATATAATGTAGATCTTAACAAATACTTTCAACAAAAATTGGTTTGGACGGGATCAAACTAGTAGTTTTTGAGATATACTACATTTTCAATAACCGCAAAAATAACTTTGTCCTTCATACAAACACATTAAAAAACAAAGTTATATTTGCTGTCAACATTATATTACGGTATTTAGCTCAGTGGAAGTAAGTGGATTCCCTAATTCAGTTAACATTGGCACGGAACCCTCAGTGCGCGAGTCCGTCTCGCACTTGGCCGGTTTTCAGTGTTTCTCGAAATCGCTAACTCGTTGTAGTAAATGTCATATTTCAAGTTTTATGATTGGATTCATTTGTTAACGATACATTGCTGGTTCGATTTATTAAGGTAGTAGGAAAATAACAATAAACTTATTTTTGAAGATTACTAATTAAAAAATATGTACAATTCATTAACGATGGGCCTATAATTAACTTTTTAGCACTTGAAAAACACTGATACAAAATTTGTGTTTTCATGTATTTATTGATAGAGAAGAATATTTGAAATAGGTTTTAAAAAATACAAATATTTTTTTTAAAGAATTTCACTTATTAAATATCACCAATCACTTTACTTTACACATGCTAAAGATTTAAGTCCACGATGTTCCAGAAATTGCAACAGATTAGTTCTTGATTTGGTTCCTATAAGTGCACAGATTCAAAGAAACAGTAGCGAGTACATTTTATTCACTTCAAGAATGTCTAAATAACAAATTATCCATATCACTGATTGATAGTATACCTTTTTAACATTTAGATTTCTTAAGTGATGTAACTAAAACATTAATAAAAAAACCGGCCAAGTGCGAGTCGGACTCGCGCACTGAGGGTTCCGTGCCAACTTTAACTGAATTAGGGAATCCACTTACTTCTACTTAGTAAAATACCACACTATTTTGTTGACTGCAAATATAACTTTGTTTTTCATAGTGTTTGTATGAAGTACAAAGTTATGTTTGCGGTTGTTGAAAATGTGCTATATCTCAAAAACTACTAGTTCGATGCCGTCTGAACCAATTTTCATTGAAAGTATTTGTTAAGATCTATATTCCTTATTTTTTTCAAAATGTAGACTTGCTTGGTTTAGAAGTTCGATGAGGGGGGGGGGGGGGGGCGCTCATTTTACCACTTTGGAAGCGTCTAGCTATAAAACGTTAGACTTTTAAAGAAAATGGTTTAATGAACCTCTATGTAATTTTAAAAGACCTATCTATAGCCACCCCACACGCATAGGTTTGACTAAAAAATTTTTTTTTGGTTTTAGTTTCATGTATGGGAGCCCACCCTTAAATGACATTATTTTTTATTTTTTGTATAAGAATCGGTAAGCGGTAACCAGGATACATCTTCCTACCAAATTTCAATTGTGTAATGCTTATAGTTACAGAATAAAATGGCTGTGACATACGGACGGACAGACAGACAGACAGACAGACTTGACGAAACTATAAGGGTTTCGTTTTTTTCCATTCGGCTACGGATCCCCAAAAATGTAATAAGTAAACTATCTGCATTGCAACAAATAGAAAATATAAATTTGTCAAGACATTTTTTTTTTGTAAAAAATAATAATCTAAAATATAATTTAAGTTGTAACGAAGTAGAAGTAAATATTTGCATGTTGTTGGCATTAGCTAAGCTGAATATAGAAAATAATTGTGAGATCATGATTAAATGTACCGTATCTAAATGCAAAAAAAAAAATATTCTATTCTATTCACTGTAAAACGAGTTTCCGTATAAACAATTCTGGCAATCTGTCATTCCACCGCTTAAAAAAACAGATTTAAATTTTCATTCAAATGTTCTGTTTCAATGTAAAAAAAACTGTTTCGTCCATAAAATAACGTATAGCCGTGCATGCCTTTACGTCAACAGTTTAAAATTACGGCTACTGCTATTTATATAACAACATTGCCTGAACTGATTTAGGCATTTTGAAAATACGCTATTGATTTATCTTGTAGGTGTTTATTTTTAAAAAAAAAATCAGCGGATTACAAAATGTAATTAAGACACATAAAAAAATCTTACATACTAATATATACACAAAAATAATACATCAACATTAATCCTCCCGTGGTAATTTCGCGTTACCTTTATTAACTCGATCAAACATTAAGCTTACATGTGCGTAACTATACGAAGAATAATTTTGTTCCTCGATTTTACGTTCGAATAATCCAAAGTCGTTTTTCGACGAAAATTTTTTAATAGGAATTACTTAACTTGCAAAACAGAACGAATGATTCAACTGTTTTATCATCCGGCAAATATATGCTACACTATTGCTGTATGGTATGAAAGTAAAATACTGTCAGCTAAAAATGTCGTATTGTACCGTGGAAAAGTATCGATTTATAATAACATAAATCGTATGGTAAGCAGACGTCATTACGATAAACTTCGATAAGGACTTACTTTCGTATAAACGCGATATTCTAGCACAGTAGATGGTAGAATGAAAAATTGATACACTCTCGGACAACTAGAGACCCAGACCCGAGACAATATAGAAAATTTTGATTTCTATATTGACCCGACCAAGAATCGAACCCGTAACGTCTTGAAACCTTCGTGCTTAGCCACTACACAACGGAGGTCGTCTCATTTATTCTCGTTTGGTCAAATCGACTATAAATTGTTGTTAGTTTCTTCTGATTAAATTCTGTTCGAAGGATTACCTATAGCGGTTTTAATTACTTCATTTATTTTAACTTTATTGCACTGTGAGTTGTACTATTGGCAGGCTCAATGCCTTAAAGATATCTCTACCAGTTTACTTTATAAGCAACCTTTAAAACACAGAACGAAAGTATACTTTTCATAACGTTAGGCACCTAATATTTCTTTATTCCAATGCTAACATAACAGACATTGATAACGTAACTAACATTTGAAAGCGTTACTCTCTAAATAAAAATATCAGCGTCAGAAAGCTTTCAGCTTTTAAAAGCAAACGGAAACTTCTAATGAAATCAGAAGTAGGGAACAGACGCGCTCGCCTGTCACAAAATGACGCATGAAACGTCATGCAATGCAATCTGCGAGTACTGGAAATATTGCACTCCAACCGCATTGGAGCGCACTTGTATTGCGAACACTGCAGTAGACACAAAAAAAGACTTAAAATATAAATTGCACTTGTAAAAAGCAATTTAGGCTGTGTGACAGACGAGGAAACGAACCCCGTGTCTTACGCTATCCGGGCGTATGCCTATACCACTTGGCTGCCGTGACATTAGCAAGCCTGTTGAATTTTGCAAGCGCTTTAACGCGTAGGCTGCGTGACGTCATCAATGTTGCAAGATTGCTCTCACAATAGACTTAAAATGATTGAAAACATATCACTGTGAACTCTTTAAGATAGGATACACTTATAGAAAATTACTGCAAACGAAAACCAAAATAGCAAAGATAAAATAATAACTCCTTTTTTTTGTAAATGATTGTACCAGAACGTTAATGACTTTACTAACTATTGTGAATTATCAGCGCGCTCTCATATATGGATGACTTTTCACACTTTGCTCGCTAGCATTTTGCTATTATTGACAAGGAAACCTTTAGTTAGGTACTACATATTATTTTGTAGCTAAATAGGTTTATTGGCGTGCTCACAATCATAAAAAAATAATGCCCCAATAATGAAAATGCCACATGAGATAATAAATCGTGGCTGCAAGCAAATAAAGGCGCGACGTGTTAAGGAATTTAGCACAGACCGAGACTTCCTACGATTGGTGATTTTGATTGTACCCAGGTAGTAGACTTTCCATATACAAAAGTACAACGTGGTTTTTCCTCGTCTGCCTCACCGCTTTTGCACCCAACACGGTGTCCAAACCGAGAGTCCCAACGCAGCGAGCGATATACATCGCACAGTTATTGCCAAACGAACAATGCGCCCGCGGTCCGCAATTATGGAACTCCGGGTTAAAACCCATCTCGGTGGAGATCGTGGGCTACATTTTTCAAAGAGATGGGGGAATAGAGCCCCATTGTTTGGGAATAAGTGACTCGATCGCTGCGACTGTTGGAGATATGACGTTCTTCATTAAAATTTTGGAATGAACACCACAGCCATAGAATCAAGTTCTGTCGGTGTTAAAATAGGAATCATATTTAAATAGACATTTAGTTAACTTATGTTTTAGTAAAACTTTAAAAACTTATGGGAGTCCTAGCAACTCACCACATACCTACAATCAGGTTGAAGAAAATGGTAGAGAGAGTTGAGATACTCGGAACGCAGGTAAAGAATAGTTATTGTTTCAGTATGAAATCGAATCTATTATTTACAAATATAGTTACAAGAAAATGAAATTGTGTTATATTTTGGAATCCGAGCGCTGATAGCGATAATGACGTTGTTTCGGCTGGCTGTATATTCAAATAATATTTAAAACATTATTCTTATCATTGATTTTACTAATAGCAAATCTGTTTGGCGAAGTTAAAAAATACACACGCACAAATACACAAACACAATTTGGTTATCGGTTCCTGGTACCTGGAATAAAACATTCATGTTTTTAAAACCGTATTAAACTTGAAATACCTGTCGGCCAACGGTAAACGCATAAACATGATAATAATAAAAAAAACGGTTAAGAGCAAGTCAGACTTGCGTACTGAGGGTTCCGTAGCACCTAAAACTAAATTTGGAGTCCACTTATTTCCACTTTATATAGTCGACAGCGAAAATGACTTTCTTTTTTATAGTATTTATATGAAGGAGAAAGTTTACGGTTCTAGAAAATATGCTATATCTCAAAAGAAGGTACAAGTTCAATCTCGTTCAAACCAATTTTTAATAAAAGTATTTGTAAAAAATTACTTTATGTATTTTTTTTCTAAATTTTCATTTCCTTAGTTCAAAAGCACTTTGACTTTCAGATAAAATGGTTTTAGAAACTCATCATTAAATCAGATGGCAGGATACACCTACCTACCAGGTTTCATCAGTCTGTATAATGCTGCAGCATAGTTTCAGAATAAAGTGGCTGTGACATACGTACGGACAGACAGACAAGCAGACTTGACGACCTGTCTTTTGCCATTCGGCTACGGAACTCTAAAAAGCCTAATACCAAAATTTAAAAGAACTTAAAATACGCCTTGTTAATAAACACTTCACTAAGCCAGGCAGTTCGGTGTTGCCAATTTACTGTACAGGGTATTAAACTTTCAATACTCGCTAGCATCACGCGATCTATCCTCAGATAGTTCGTCGATAACGATCGCTTGAATCACAGAGTGACTTTTATAAGTAGAAGACGCAAGTGTTTGTTTAGTCCGTTTTTATTTGCTTAGCGAGTATTGTAAACATTTTTTTTAGAAAAAAATTACCGCCGTTAAAACACTAAAAGGACTAAAATAGTGTATTGTTTAAGTTACAATGTACCTGACTGAACTTAAATATTTACTAGAACCTCAATAAAATCGGTCTAGCCAATCGTGATTTATTCGCGGACAAACATACATACATACAAACAGGTCACAGGTACAGGTACAGGTCAATTTGCGAACTTCCTTTTGTAAGTCGGTTGAAAAAATCTTTACAGTCCCCTTTAACGAGATTATTCATTTTAAAATAAGTCATAGTCTACAAAGGTAATTCATCGTTGAACAATGAGATCTTTTTTAAATCGAAGAGATATATGTACCTGACTGAACTTAAATATTTACTAGAACCTCATTTAAATCGGTCTAGCCAATTGCGAGATATTCGCGGACAAACATACATACATACAAACAGGTCACAGGTACAGGTACAGGTACAGGTCAATTTGCGAACTTCCTTTTGTAAGTCGGTTGAAAAAATCTTTACAGTCCCCTTTAACGAGATTATTCATTTTAAAATAAGTCATAGTCTACATAGGTAATTCATCGTTGAACAATGAGATCTTTTTTAAATCGAAGAGATATATATTTCAAAGAAGATTGCTTCCAATATTCGCCTCAATGTACCTGACTGAACTTAAATATTTACTAGAACCTCATTTAAATCGGTCTAGCCAATTGCGAGATATTCGCGGACAAACATACATACATACAAACAGGTCACAGGTACAGGTACAGGTACAGGTCAATTTGCGAACTTCCTTTTGTAAGTCGGTTGAAAAAATCTTTACAGTCCCCTTTAACGAGATTATTCATTTTAAAATAAGTCATAGTCTACATAGGTAATTCATCGTTGAACAATGAGATCTTTTTTAAATCGAAGAGATATATATTTCAAAGAAGATTGCTTCCAATATTCGCCAAATCAAATCAAATCAAAATGTTTTTATTTGCTCGCACATATATACATATTAGATACTTATAAAATAGTTATACGTGTTAAATTAAATCAATGTAAGTGCGAGTCTGATGCTGCTAGGTATCGAACACCTGAATTACAGGACAGCAGGCTCTCACCACGTCGAACGAATAGGAAATAGGCAAGGCTGTTGAAAAAGTGGAAATATCAACTATACAATAAACAAAACATAACACAACATATAAATAAAATACAAAGAGACAGCATTATTAACATGTAAAATTTAGTAAACAATTTATTGTGTTAAAAAAGTAAGTAAAGTAAAACGTACTTTACTTCGGGCGTAAAAAAAGTGCATTTATGTGACCTTTACGCTGTTATTATCTCACGATCCAAAATCATCGCATCAGTGAATTGATTCTGCGTTTTTTACATGAACCAACATTACCTAAGTCTAAATTGACAATTAATTAATATAGTTACGACGGATTCCAATTTTATTTTACTATATCACTCTAATTAAAATAGCACGCGTGATTTTTAAAGAGTCGCAGTAACTTGCGTTGTCTATTTTTAGTCAAGTCTGTGGCTTCAATCAAGTGAGTACAACACGTATAATTACATAGATACTCCCAGTATTAATTATAGGTGAGCTGCTTTTCGCCTGAGTCTAATTAAAGCGCTGTTCTTATTGCAAAAGCATTACCCTTCTTCTTTAGGAGGTAAGTAGATTGTATGTTGTAGAGGAGAAGTTGCATCTTCTTACTTTAACCGTAACTATAATAATGACAATCACTTTTAGATATTATACATATAAATATAATAAATAATAAATATCCTTTGGACATTCCCACACATCGTCATCTAGCCTCAAAGTAAGCTACTCAAAGCTTGTGTTATGGGTGCC
Source organism: Pyrausta purpuralis (assembly GCA_963924145.1). Taxonomy (NCBI): domain Eukaryota; kingdom Metazoa; phylum Arthropoda; class Insecta; order Lepidoptera; family Crambidae; genus Pyrausta; species Pyrausta purpuralis. Next base: position 14,230,815 of record OZ001667.1, on the reverse strand, counting down.
AGACAACGGATATAATACTTAAATACTTTTTGTTTGTAAATACATACATGATATACATAGAAAAATACAATACAAACAGACATGTTCATGCACACAAATGTTTGTACTGTGCGGGGATCGAACCCGCACCCGCTGCGTAGTAGGCGATTTCTCGACCACTACACCAGACGGGTCGTCAAATACACATATACGATGTATGATTATAATTTGTTGAAATAACCATGCCATGGAACTCATTTTTAAAATGGAAGAAACTGACCAAAATAACAACCTGTGTATTTGTTGTGTCAAGTGAACTGTAAAAAACTGTTGATTTTTTTAATAAAGTAAAAAAAAACTGTACCTAGACAGTTATTAATTGACAGACAGGCTAGTTTATTTCATAAACTATGTAATAAACAACTCACAGGTTATTTTTGTGTATATGCATGCGCCTGGATTGCGTAAGACACAGGGTTCGATTCCTTGTCTGACACTGTTGATTTCACAAGTGCAATTTATGTAATTAACTCACTAGAAATTAGTACAGATTTGCAATAGGTATAACATCATCATCTTTTCATAAAAATAAAAAAAACATAATGATTATCATCTTTAGTTCCAGTATAACCTTATAAAAAAACTCTATGTTCATAGTGGTTGATGTAAACAATGGACAAGATCTTAAACATTTATATTATAATCCCAAATTAAATATCTATCTTGTGTTACAGAAATCAGAATCCTCGACTGAGTTTCAAAACCGTTACAATAAAAGTTAAACAAATTCTTTTGGATACCGACTCCATGATGTCAAGCTTATCTACACCATCAGTCTACACACATCATACTACACTGACTCCAAATTAATTATTTTTTCCTAATAATAGTCCCCCTAGCCGATTTCGACTACGGTGGCCAGTCACAACGACTAACCGACTGCGCGGGACATATTATAGTGCACAAGACGTGTGTGCGCAAACATAGGTGCACTCTCTATTCCTTTCACTCTCATAGCCCGATGGGACAGCAATCTGACACGACCAGAGAGAGATCAGGCGCAGGATAACGGTTTTACGTGCTTTTCGGGGCACGGGGGTGACAACTTCCAAACCCCGAGCTGCCCTGAGAATTTTCTGAACAGAAAAACCCAGGTACACATTTTTGGCCCAACCCGGTGATCGAACCCGTGACCTCTGGCGCAGCAGTCGCTTTAAAGTGCGACCTTCTAACCGCTGCGCCAACGAAGCAGTTTATTATGCCTCTGTAGTTTTTCCTAAATAGAGGAAAAATGCGTTTATTTAAGCTTTTAGTTAGTTTTTTCAAGGTGGGTAGTTTAATTTTTTATTATATTACTTTTTTCATATCTCAAAAAATACTGGTGTAATTTTGATGAAACTTACACTGTACTCTAAGTTGAAAAATACCTGATTGACGTAAAAAAGAATACCCCCGCTATGACTTCACTTTTTCGAGAAATCCTGAGACAAACATACATACACACATGTTAGGATACCTTATGAGATCATCATTTTAATACATACAGGTCGCATTGATTACCTCCTTTTCTTTGAAATCGGCAAAAAACTATTGTACAAACCACTCGAACACGGAGATCAACAAAGTTGTAGTTATTGTTATAGTCAAGCCCATAATATGTCGATGTATACGCATCCTTATGTTGAGGAAGTTTCCTGACCTTCGATCATTTACTCTTGTTGATATATCTGAACTAGATCACTATGAAAGTATATTTTGAATCTTGTGCAAAAACTGGCTAGTTGTTTAATTACACTGTCTACATCTGTCGATCGCAATTGCAATCCTTATAATAGCGTCTTTATGTTTTGCATAAAGATGTGCTTTTTAAATACTTAGCATGTACTATTAAACATATACATTAAACATGTTAATCAAGCTGACCTTTTAAACAAAGAACCCACACAAATATTTTTTTATAGTCCTTTCCACATGTTAAAATTAAAATCAACTGATTTGATGAAACCTGTAAAAATCATAAAATATTACTTCGATTTTCGAGATCAGTTTAGGCGAAGTAATTTTTGATACTTTAATATTATTTGTCAATTTTAGAAATTCTCACGGTAATTCATTACTTTAATTTTAAGCAAAGGTCAATTTTAAAGTGTTTAATATATTTTTTCTCGTTCTCATCAAAAAATATTTTAAAACAACTGATTTAAATTTTAATATGTGACATGGATTATAAATCAAAATTAGGTACTAAGTTTCAAATATTGCCAATGTTTTCAAAGTCATCCTGTATATTTAGCTCTAATATAAAACACTAGCGGTCCCCCGCGACTTCGTCCGCGCGTTTTGAGTTTGTTCCCTCCCCTCCCGTCGCAGCGTCATGTTTTAGCTTAGCCTTTCTTTCTCGATAAGTAAGCTAACCAACACAGAAATATTTTTTCAAATCGGTCCAGCAGTTCCTGAGATAAGCGCGTTCAAACAAACAAACTCTTCAGCTTTATAATATATTAGCGCAAGCGCACGTTGTACTTAAGTTGCGAACATTATTTTAGTGCGGAGTTATGTTAAAACTGTGATAGCTCCTAAGATATTTATTGAAATCAAATGATATAAAGGGCAACTTTGTTCTAAATGAAATGTTCGTGATGATGAATCTATTTTTTTTGATAAGAATAAATACCTGTGTGTATAGTACACCTCTAAAAATAATGCATTATTTTTTTACAAATTTATTAACATAAAAAAGGTTATAGTAAGTCAACCATAAAAGATAGACATATGCTGCCGCGGACTTTATTATAGAACTCTTAATGCTGAACAATCCTGTTATACATGATTTTTGTGTAACTTAAGCGGTTTCCGCAGCGTATGCAGCGGAAGCTCTCAAAAGGAATATCTTTCTCCCGTTTTCGCAACATTTTTCATTTCTGCTGTGGTCTTATGAGTCGTATCTTTATGTTATATAGCCTAAAGCCTTCCTCGATAAATGGACTATCCAACGTAAAAAAAAATTTTCAAATCGGGCCAGTAGTTTCTGAGATTAGCGCGTTCAAACAAACAAACAAACAAACAAACTCTTCAGCTTTATAATATTAGTATAGATTACTAGCATTTCGAAGAGCTCCTACTAATCAATTAATTTAGATTGTACACCATAATGCACGATGTTGGGTTTAATTCCTCGCCTGACACAAGTTTATTTTTCAGGTTTGGGGGAGGATATTTCCTTTTGTAGATGATCAAGGGCCCAAGCACTTGAAGGGGCGGACATCAAAGAGAGTGCCCATAAAGTTCGTTATTACAAATAATGGCGTCACTGAATACTACGTATTACCGACCCTATTTATTCTGAGATGAATGTCAAGTAGCGCATAATTGAAAGTGAAGTGAATATTGCAGCTGCTTTATAACAAAAGGAAGTCATTGATTTTTTTTATATTATTAGTCACTATACAAACTAAATATTTTAAATTGCACCGGCAAAAAGCAACTATGTCAGAAATGGACTAGGCATCCATCCTCCATGAGGCATGCGTACTGAAAAGTAATACATACGGTACGTTTCCTTTAGCTGACACTGCTTTGCTTTTTCCAGGTCCTTTATGAAGTTAGTTTTCAGTCTAAGTTTCAGATATCATTTCTTAAATAATGTTAATAATACTCGTAGTAAAAAAAATGACATAGTACGTTACTGATAATAGCGTTAATTTGAGTAACCGAAGTATTTACTTGGATATATAACAGTATAATGTGGTGTACTGTGGTGCTTCGCACGCTGGGTTCCAAGGCGTCACCGCTCCAAGGTCCCGGGTTTAAATCCCGGTCGGGAAAATTTATAAATCATAATTCTCTTTAGTGTCTCGGATCTGGGGCCCTTCTTTTAACCCAGATATTACGGAAAAAATATGTCTTAGATACATAAGATACTATGTGCCAAATAGCAACAAAACTTGTTTATTTTAAATAAATTATTACATAGTTTTAGGATATTTTCAAAAGATCATATTTATAATTAATGAGTTGGTTAATGTATTAAGAACATATAACAGTTATTTTTTTTTACTTACTTTATATGGAAACACAAGTAAAACTGATAAATAGTCAGCTCCTTGATAAAACTACATGTCATTTCTAATAACTAAGCTGGGTCTTTTAAGGAACAGTAGGAACATCTGGGTTAATCACTTAAGTCAGTAGAATGAATCGAAATATTGTCGAGAGTGATTCAAAAATACAGTACAATTTACAGTCTGGTGTTGTTTTTAATATGTTAATACAACTTTGTCATTATCATCATCATTACCAGCCAAAGGACGTCCACTGCTAGACATAGGCCTCATTGGTTGCTGTGAAAAACTTTACGGTTTTCCACAGCGACCTAATGAGGCCTAAGACCTAATGAGCCTGATGACCTAATGACCTAATGAGACCCTGAATAAGGCTTAGGAGGCCTAATTAGGCAATCACAAGCGGTCTGTTTTCAGTTTGATCCTGCGATCTTTTCAAGGTCGTCTATCCATCTTGCCAGTGGACGTCCTACGCGGCGCCACAGCATATTTTTACCAACCCTAATTTACGTTATGAGACCACGTCAAATGAGTTTACCAACTCATCACGCAAAGCAAGAACACAAACATGAGATTGGCTCAAGTTATTACGAGGACGAACATTTCAGTTTCTGAACTGTGTCTTTGAGCTAAGTACATATGAGAGATGGTTGGGAAATTGTAATTTAGGTTACTGTAATGGCTAGGTACTAATTTGAAACATCGTTGGACATATGGGTTCTTAAGTTTGTAATACCTTGTAAAACCTGCAGAATAAAACCGTATATATACAAAAAAAATAACTAACTTTATGAATAAACAGGATCTTACATACGAGACGACGTATTAAAATGACGACGCGTTTGATGTAGTGGTTAGATCACCTGACTACTACGCCGGCCGTAGCGGGTTCGAATGCCGCAAGGGGCAAATGTTTGTGTAATGAGCACGATCGTTTGTACCACGTCATGGATGTTGTATTTATGGGAGACGCAAACGCCCCAATCGGTCAGGTACTTCGTAACACAACGCAAAAAAATCTTTCGAAGTAAAGAATTGGTGTGTTGTGTGGCGCAAATTTGTTTACTCTAATTTACTAGATTTATATTTACAATAGTAGACAATAGTAGACGTTGTAGGTCAAATATTAAATACATTTTAATTTACCTTATTAATTTATCTCTTTCGAAAATAAATGAGATTAAGGAATCAAGGGCTTAGACCTTTCGAAAAAAATAAGGCTCTTTATTACTGACTATAAAAAGAAACAAGATAACTTGATATTCTTATAAGTATGTCTGAGTCAAATTTTGTGTTAGATGCTCGTAGCGCAGATTGAACCGTAGAGGTAAAATAATAACAAGCGACCTACTGACTTTACCAAAACAAAGCCCCGAAGTTACCTAATAATATCTTCGGAAAGCGTCTCAGCTCAGGATTACACACTTAACATAGAGCATCTATATAGTCAGTACTACCAGTTTAATTAATGATTGTTTTTTGGTTCTGACTTTATCCTTGTTACATTATTTTGTCACATTCTGTATTTTAAACCATAATTAATAATTGAAAATTGAATTAAAGGTACAGTCGATGTTCAGCAGGGAACATTCTGTGGCTTTTTTTTTACTTTATAATAATAAATTTTAGTGGTAAACTTGTAAGTGATTCAAAAAATCTAATATGTTTATCAATATATTGTGATAGATTTGCATTCTAACTCTTTATTATCCTTCTGCAAGTGATTGATCATACAAAACCCTAAATTATTATAGTTAACGGACCCACTGTCATCTCTTTATCTTAGTATAGGTGTTATTAGTTCCAGAGTAATCCTACAGCGACAGACTTACCTGACATTCTGAGGTACGACAAAAGCGAGTAAAGCTTGTGATAAACGAATAAATGTTGTACACTTTCTTCGATATAAAAGTCACATTTTCAAAAATCAAAAGGTGCTCGTAGCGCAGTGGTAGCAGCGCTTTGCTAGTGATACTGAAGTGAAGCAACTACAGCGCGGTCATGTCTGGATGGTCGACCATTCCGACCATATAAGTGACGTACATCACGAGCATCTCCGTGCTTCGGAAGGCACATTAAGCCGTTAGTCCCGGTTGATATCGGTTGATATTAGTCGTTAAGCCTAGTCAGAGCCTTTATAAGCGGGTTGATACAATCTGACAGCAGAGTTAGTCGCTTGCCTTGCAAACACCCCTCCACCAATCCACACTGAGCCCGTGTGGTGGAGTATGGCTCGAACTACCTCATAGTTGAGGTAAGGCCTTTGCCCAGCAGTGGCACCTTACAGGTTAACTTTACTTACTTAGGTTTGCATTGATGTGTATACGCAATCATCATAACAAGCTATTGATAGCTACAGCGTTATCGTAACGCTCAAATTCTATCCAATATTTCAATGTCAGCTTTAAAAAAAACTACTAGATCTATTGTAACCATAATGCAACTGTATTTCAGCAGATATTTATTCCAACTATCGCAAGCACTCCTATTGTCACGTAAAATGACGAAAAACTGCCCCACGTATAAAGCGTTTGTAAGGAACGACGCGTATTAGCGGGGACTGTGAGGAATGTGAACGCATTTTTTATGAAATATGAAACACTACTAAACATAGTAGGCAGAAAACATTTCGTTGCCTATTTTATACACAGTCATAACTTAATTTCTGATATTAATGAGTTCGATGATGAATATCTATTGCTAATTGGGTACTAATAGGTACTAATTCTTCAACTTCAACCCCCTAAAACCCTAAAACTTCAACCCCCTTATCACAAAGAAAAATGGTTTTAACAACGAGTAGAATTACGCAACCAGTGAGAAAAGTAGACTTCCTCATTGCGTGACGTAATTTTTTTGAATTTGATTATTTTGGGATAATAATTTGGACGGATAATAATATAGTACGGTACTAAGCATGTTATTAAGTTTGTGCAATAAGGGGGCTAGGATTTAATAAGTTTTTACAACATACAAGGGATAAGATTATATTTTTCGAATCGATTAGTATCGTTTACGTTAAAACGGAAACATTATTAAAACGTTTTTGAAGAGAACGAAATTTAAAATCGGTCTTGTTTAATATAATGTTATTAAACAATATTAACCTTTTTTCCATTTTTTCGATCTGCAATACGAAATAAAAAAAAATAACAACCAGTTCAGTTGTAATTTTACGGTCTTGCAGATAAGTATACTGAGTAAAGAGGGCGCGGCTCGCGCTATTTTATTTTATTTTGTCTCTTCCTGCTGAAAAAACTGTTTTTTTTACAATGTCACATTACGCTCTCATTTTTTTTGTTCCGAACAAAATGTTATGAAAGTAATCATTCCCCACGTTTAAGGAGCCCTGTGATATATATTTTTATTGGATATTGTTACTACTGAATTGGTTGCGTATTGGGAGCGAAATTATACACTCGAATATCGGTAAAATACTGACATTTATTACAAAGAGTATGAGGTTATATATGATACGAACACATGGGTACGGTACATGTAGGATAAGCATACATACATACTACACCTTCCCTTTTAAAGAAAAAAAAAAACCGGCCAAGTGCGAGTCGGACTCGCGCACCGAGGGTTCCGTACAAACCTGCAAGGTTTACAAAGTTCGCAATCGGTATCAATGGTTGTACTTTTGCGTTTTGCGTTTTTGCGTTGACTTAGTTTTTTTTTTTCACGGGTTAAAGGCAATTAGATCTAAGTATTTCATATGAATTTCAACTTGATAGCTCTACGCGTTCATGAGGAAAAAAGTAATAAGTTTATATTTATTAAAAAATATATATTTTGTAATGTAACTAAAAATTTAAGGTTTTCGGATTTTTCCTTTATGTGTGCTATAAAACGTTGCTTCATGCCAAATTTCAAGATTCTAGGTCGACTGGAAGTACCCTTTAGGTTTTGATTCCCTTGCGAGTACTTGCGAGTTTCAAAATATGCAGCTTAAATTGCTGTTTCTTTTGATTGCGTTGACATAGAAGTTTGATTTTGTTACAGCTTAAAGGTATTATAGACCTGAGTATTTGGTATGAATTTCAATTTAATACCTCTACGCGTTTATGAGGAAATTGGTAGTAAGTTTAAAATTATTAAAAAAATATATATTATGTGATGTAACTAAAAATTTATGGTTTTCGTAATTTTTCTATTATCTATGCTATAAGACGTTGCTTCGTACCAAATTTCAAGATTCTGAGTTTACGGGAAGCACCCTGTAGGTTTTGATTCCCTTGCAAGTGTCGAAAATTTGCGGCATAAACGGCTGTATCTTTTGATTGCGTTGGCTTAGAAGTTTGATTTTTTCACAGCTTCAAGGGACAGTAGACTTGAGTAATTGATATAAATTTCAGCTTCATACCTCCACGCGTTCCTGAGAAAAAGGGTCTTGACAGACGGACGGACAGACGGACAACAAAGTGATCCTATAAGGGTTCCGTTTTTTCCTTTTGAGGTACGGAACCCTAAAAATGTGTATAGTCATATTTTTTTTATATACTTATAACTAAAATCATAATACATTGATAAATGTGAATAATATACGCTATTCTTATATCTATGTACAAAACATTTCGTTAACCTTTGATTACATTTTTACATATGGTTTAGTACGATTTTTATGCACTATGTCTTCTTTGCCATTTTTGATAATTTTAACATTACAATTAAGATCTTCAACTACTAAGTATGGCCCTAAATATATCGGATCCATCTTATTATCTGAAGGATTTTTTAACCACAAAAGATCATTCTTATTGTAATACATAGGTTTAATATTAGCATCGTATTTATTTTTACGCCTTAGTTTGCTATTAAGTAAATTATCCCGCGCATCCTTTTGCGCTAATTGCAATCTATATTTAAACTCTAAGGGATAGTTATAATGAGCGTTTAAAAGGTCTACAATGCCTCTGTCGAAGTTACTCGGCAATATACACCTCTTACCAAATACCAATTCATGACGGGTGTAAGTTGACCCCATGGTTGATATCTGGATTTACGGGTACAGGAACACCAAAATATAATTGTATCTCTCCGTCGAGCGAAATTAATTGAATAATCATCTTGTAAAAGTTTCGATCACATCACTTGGTACCGATGTTTATGAATCCCGTGCCATATTCGGGTAACGGTATGTGCGCAGGCTCCTGTTACCGGCTCGGCGGCGTCGGCAGGGTCGCCATGAATTGGTTGCGTATTGGGAGCGAAATAATACACTCGAATATCGGTAAAATACTGTCATTTATTACAAAGAGTATGAGGTTATATATGATACGAATACATGGGTACGGTACATGTAGGATAAGCATACATACATACTACACTACGTCATCCTGAAAAAAAAAATGTGCAAAAAAAAAAACGATTAACCATTTTAACAGTGAACTCATCTCTGATCAATTCACAAATATTCTGTCAAATGAAACTACTCTATAAGACAACTTTAAAGATAATAGGGCAATACAGATTTGCATAAAACAACTCTGACTAACTACCTAAATATTTCACTTTGATGATCTCACTCCCTTACTGTAAGTTAAACCTTACGAGCAAAACCATTACTTGAATGAGAAACCGACAGTCAGACCTAAAGAATATTTGTTCACAGTTCTACTATCTCCATTTTCATCGGGAAATGCACAAATGATAAAACAATAGTGACTGTACAATGCATTTTGAGCTGTAAGATATTAAAGAGACTAGAGTAATGTGGAAAATAGAAGTATAAAGCAGGGAGACAGAACTGTTTTAGTAGGTACTTGGAAACTCTTACTGCCTGATTTAAAAGTAAGTGTATTTTTTTGTATATTTGTACCTTAGTCTTAAGATTCCTCAAAAACGAGGAGTAACAGCGAAATGTTTTTTTTTAGTTCAATCAGGTTTAGTTCAAGTTTGGGTACAGTGATAGTTTCATCAAAAGTGGTCTAGTAGTTTTTGTCAATACAAAGATGCGCAATCTCGTTGTTGCAGGAACGCTAGTTTTGCATCTAATGGGGGTGTGTTTTATCATCTACAAATAAGCACTAATTAGCGACTGTTAAATCAGACATGGAACGTCATTTTGTACGAAATTAGACAAATAACTCTTATCATAATTTAATAGGACATTGTAGAACATGCTGTAAGTGTTAGTATTAAAAATGTAAAAGGCAGAGCTAAAACACTTCCACTTTTGCAGTCAGGTAATAAGCTCGTAGCGTGCACCTACGAAACCTTAAAGATTTCACATTTTCAATTGGACAAGTACCTAGTATGGCTTACTAACGCTACGTTTACATACATTGTTCAAAAAGTATCGCGACTTGGACGTTTTTTCACATAATAATTATTTATTAGTGAAAATCAATTTTCAGCATTAATAATGCGCGCGCAAGCTAAAAGTTATCATTTCCAACAAAAAAAGCCTATATTTTCCAATCCATTTCTTTGAGGTGAAAAAAAATCGTAAAGACACCAACGCCTTGCTATGCTGTAAAAAAATCGCTTATCATTCAAATTGGCCAAACTCGTTATCATAAGTGAGGGAGGTGTAGCTACTCAACACCATAAAAGGAACAAAATCTAAATTACTAAAACCATCGAAAATTCAAGAGTCGCGATACTTCATGAACAAACTATGTAGTACGTCTAAAAGCGGGTCTATTTTAATTTCGTTGATGACTAAACCGTACAGTATCCAGTATCCTGAAAAACTATGAGTCCATTATTCTGATAACGTTGCAAAAATTGTCAATTTTTTTCGAAAGAATCAAAACGAACGTGTACATTGCTAAGGAGATTTTTAAAGTTATAATGCCATAATGTTGCGGGTTGAGACAAGAACTGGCTTGTAAGTTCTTGATTTAGAATAAGTTAGTTTTCAAATACGCTCGTCCAGTCAAATATTGGCTACCGTGAATTTGATTTATGGTACACGATAGGTCTTGACAGAACCCAGGTATAAAGTATCAGTAAGCTCAAGTGATCATGGGCAGGGCTCATAGCGTGAAGAACTGATGACCGTTGGGGCAGAAAAATCCTTGGTTGGAGATCTGTCGACCAAAGGCGCAGGGTAGAACGGTCATCAAAGATGAACAGTCGTCCTTGTAAAGATTGCAGGATCACACTGGATGGCGGACCGGTCGCTGTGGAAAACCATATGGGAGGCCTTTGTTCAGCGATGGACTTCCTTCGACTGTTAACGTTGTTCATGAGGTACAAAAGAAAGAAATCCGAAAGAAAGAATGACGTGTTAACGTACCAATGACATGTGAACGTGGCTTTACTCCCCTATTAACCCTAGATCCGTATTGAGTGGTTTACTTATACCACTAGCTCCTCTAACTTTTGCTTCGCGCGTGATCCGAATCCAAATCAGATCCCACAGGAACATCCATACTGATTCATTGATCTGAAGATGCTATGCCAACGTCTTAAGGTCCAAAATCAATCAGTTGTATTGATTATCGGATGTGAGAACACTTGGAAAGAAAGGAATCAAACATTCTCTTAAGTATTAAGGCTATTGACTTTACTTAGATAAAGTAGAGTATATTTTTTATTCAACAGCATATTCTCACTCAGCAAACAAAACACCACATAAATCATCTATAAATTCATGGGATTTCCACTATGTTGTTTGTTCACCAACAATATGTTGAATTATTTACCATCTGTACATTGAGAGAAAGGTAATGTTTTCTGCTGTAGAACAAGTGTTTCTCCTCCTTTCTTGGAACCACAATTTTAAAATTGCTACTACCCACACAACCTATTACTCCTGGGATACCATAGAATCTGTAAAATATAAAAAAAAATATTAGTATATATTGTTAGGTTATAGTACATGTTACAAAGGTTTATCGGTAGTTACCTTCGACTGACTGCCTGTCTGGCTGCAGGTTTGTCCGGAAACTTTATATATTTGTTAATAATATTTGGGAACGTCAGAGCCGGTGTGAACTCTTCTGTATATGCACTGCAATTTTTTTGCGAAACGTTTTTTGTCATACCTACAGGCCTCTGGTAAAACCCCATTGCATAAAAAAGCAGGGCGGTGAGGACCTATAAATAATCAAAACAAAACAGAAGTTTTTACACCTTAAAATAGGAAGTAAATCACAGCAATTTTGTAGTGCACTGTGTAAATAAATCGAACCTTTAGTTCGAGTGAAACCTTTAGTGAAACCCTTTGAGAAGATCGCAAATTAGTTTTTTTTCTTCAGCTCCATAGCGAGCATTTTGAAATATTTCTTTTGAGATACGGTATCGCGCTCGAAATTGTGTCTCAGTCAGATCTTTTAGTGGATAAAATCATATTTTTCCTCACAGTGAAACCACGGGTATCCCTGGATTCAGCTGTGGAAAACATTTTCCAGACGAAATGTAGTCGAACCACCATTACCTATTCAGATTTTTAAATTTTCACGAGTTTACAGTAGTTGTACCTCACCTCTCACCATAAATACTCGCGTGAAAACTTTTCACCTGCGTAAGTGAAGAGCTCACTGACGTTCGTGACAAAAGCTGTCAAAAAAGCAACTCGTACTCGCAAAACGCTGTTTTACGTCCTCACTTTCGATTGCGAGTCGGTTTTCACTTCTCGAGTCGAGTACGTAAAAACTCAGAATCGCAATTTTATTTCCTTAAGTGACCGCAAGGTGGCGCTTTATTTTTCCCATACAAAATTCTAACGCGCTCGCAATCGAACGTGAGGTGAAAAAAATCAAACTAAGCACTCTGAAAACATAATGACGTTCGAATTTGAATTTATTCATTGGTTATTATTTATCACCGGTAAAACAAACTTTAGGGCTAATTTTAAGATCTTATACTTAAAACATTGTAAAGTAATTTCAAAATAAGGAATTTTCTTCCTTGTGCTACTTATACCTAACAAAGATTATGACGGGGTTGTCTCCCATACACAAATACTTAAATTGGACTCAGATAAAGACAGACATCTATGATTTGGGTACTAATGTTCGTGCTCATCACAATCAAATGGCTTACATTTCAAACATTTCAACATTTCATGATAGTTATGAATACTTAAATAAATTTAAAACAAACGTAACATCCTTTAAACGAGTAGCAGATACTATAGTTAGGTAGTTTTCATCCTACCTGTTCGGAATATTGAACTTTCATATTGTGTAGATAGCTGGGTGGAAAATAGCCTTTCTATCCCTATGGTGGAAAATAATTTAATTTAAGTAAATATGGCATGTAAAGAAAATTTATTTCCTTACATGTTACAATGTACATGTATTGTATTGTTTATCACAAAAAATAACTCTGAACGTTGCATAATATCAATATAAGTCAATATTGGTCGTCGAACCTAATCAGAAGTCCTATAGGCGGCTTGATAAAATCTGACATCAAGGTTGAAGCAAACCGCACTGAGCCCACGTGATAGAGTGTGGTTTATAAAACCACCTTATGCTAAAAGTAAGGTCTTTGTCTAGCAGTAGGATGTTTATTACAAGTAGCATAAAAAAAAAACGCTTTACAACATAAAGCACACATATTTATTTTATAGGAAAATCAATGATACAATAATGGGTGCCCAAACTAGCAGAGTTTAAGCTTATTCAGTGGCTGCGGCGTGCAAGAGATCTTGACTGAGCCGTCCGGCGCTTATATAAACCTGTTCCCTCCATCACAGGCATGGCTAGCAGAAGTTGTGGTGGGAGAACGTGGCTTACAATGGAGCTGCTTGTCTATGGCTCGGCTAACTTGGCCGGCTTGGCAAGCTTGGCGTTGGGTTGGTATTTCATTATCGCCGGGTAGGCATCGACTTGGCTGAGGCGTGGCAGACTTCACGTTACATTATAGTAATTAAAGGTAATGGACAAAGCCTTGAGAATCAGTAAGCTCAAGTGGCAGTAGGCAGGGCACATAGTGCGAAGAACTGATGGCCGTTGGGGCAGGAAAGTTCTAGATTGGAGACCTTTCGACCAATAGCGCAGCGTGGGATGTCCACTGACAAGATGGACGGATGACCTTATTAAGATCGCGGGATCACACTGGATGCAGACCGCTTGTGATCGATTGCTGTGGAAAATCGTGGGGAGGCCTATGTGCAGCAGTGGACGTCTTTTGGCTGATAATGATGGTGATGATGATTTATTAAAGGCTTAACTTTACTCTACTTTTCACTTATCGATTGCGTGATTACGTGAACTTCGAGTAGTACCCATAACAAATGATGTCCGATCGTGGCGGAGTGACAGCGTCAAACATTACTGCCTCACTTGGAGGCACGTGATCAGAATATCAAGCGGAAAAGTAGCGATAGAAAAAAAAGGGATACCTTTTTGGTTGAGTTGTTGATGAATTTCTATGCGTATCGATTATTAGCCCTTGGCTGCGTGCATTCATGGTTACCATGAATGCACGCAGCCTACGCGTTAAAGAAATCTCTTGCAAAATTCAACAGGCTTGCCAATGTGTTGGTGGCTGAGTGGCATTGGCATAAGCCCGGATAGCGTAAGACACGGGGTTTGATTCCTCATCTGACATTGTTGCTTTTTTCAAATGCTTTTCATATGTATTATTAAGTTTGTATAGTGACAAAACACTATAGAAACAAAAAACCTAGGTTGATTAAACTCAATGGATTTTTAATGATATTAATTGTCCGCTGTTTAAAGACTTTGTAGCGGCATATTTAATTAAATAAAACCTCCTCTACGTGGCACAGTATTTTAAAAGGATTATTTTTTATAAAATCAATAATTGTATGAATTTCACATTCGAATAACTTAAGAGTTATTATCCGAGAATAACTCAGTATCTATCTAAGTTACAAATCCTTACTTTTATAAATAAAACCGAGCAACAAAAATTTTCTATTGCTTTCCCATTTTCACACAATAACTTCTATTGTACCGATTTCGACTCGTTTACTTGCTGTCCGTACAATAAATTGAATTTATGACATGGCGATTGCAATATCAGTTACCAACACAATAGTGCCTCGCACAATGCACCCGCTGGGCTATTATTTATAAATCGAACTTGTGGTTCCGTACATCTTTTTGAAAATAAAACTAGCTGTTTAACTTTTAAAAATGTTTTTTCTTAGTTATACTGCCAGCTAAGAAAACCCTTTTTCAATTTCATTATCTTTTTCTCCCTTGTAAAGTGTTCTTATGGTACTTTGATTACGACTTAATGACCACTTGACACATGTCAGTTGACAACTATACAGGGCGAATTTGAAATCAAATGATGGTATTGACAAGTTTCAAATTCGACAGAAAACCTATGCTCTGATTTTTAATGTGATAGACCAAAATGTCATTTGGTGGGTGGCCACTTTTCCGAAATTTAAAATAGTGATGTTTCTAAATAATCAAATATTCCAATTTAATCAATTGTTCCTTTTAATCGATAATAAAATATTCAAATAAAATCTGTTTATAGAAATCATGCTTTCTACAAAAATCATCATTATTTATAATAATTTACATATGGAAATTTTAAAATGACAGACTAAGTAAAATGATACAAGATTATTGATATTTATAACTTTTACAAAAAACTGTTTAATGTACTAACTTAATATAAAGCTTTATGTAACTTTTTACATGCACCGACTTCAACAAAAAAGGAGGTTATCATTTCGACTGTATGTTGTTTTTTTATGGCTGAGTTACCTGACATCACAGTCATTTGTTGACCGATTTGAAATTTTCTTTGCTAATCTAGAGGTTATACCTTCTAGTCGGTCTCATTGTTGCCAAGTCGGGAACTGATGATGGGATCTTGGTGCAATCCAGGAAAACCCTTAAATTTTGAAGGCACGTATAGTGTTTTTGTACTAGAAGTTATTTCTATAGCCTAAAAATATCGCGTACTTTTCAAAACTTCCTTAGCAGTTTAGCTGTCGAAACAATAAACATTAGCTTAATAATAGTTTCATCCATGAGCCTGAAAAAAACATTAATACAATGCATTTGAAAAAAGCAACTGTTTCAGACGAGGAATCGAAACCCATGTCTTATGCTATTCGGGCGTATGCCAATGCCACCGACACATTGGCAAGCCAGTTGAATCATACAAGTGCTTTGTTTAACGCGAGGGCTGCGTGACCTCATCAATGTTTAAAGAGCATTATACTCGTATATTATGAAGTTTGGATTATAGTGTCAAAACACTATAAAAACAAACATCTAATTTTAAAACCATTTCTTTCAGGTTCACTAAGCCAGAAAACATCAACGATCATATTTATCAGCACCGAAATATGCCTCGCCCAAACAGAACAATATTTTATAAAATTACCCCTTACAGCACTATTGTAATAGCAAAATTTTAACTGCCTTGATGGCGCAGCGGTAAGAGGTTTGCACTTTAAAGCGACGGCTGCACCAGAGGTTCCAGATCGGATCCCCGGGTCTGGCAAAAAATTCATTTCTGGGTTTTTCTGTTCAGATTTTTTAGGGTAGCAGCTCGGTGTTTGTTGGCGGTGTTTTAACCCCCGTGCCTCGGAAAAGCACGTAAAGCCGTTGGTCCTGCGCCTATCTCTCTCCGGCTGTGTCAGATTGCTGTCCCATCGGGCTATAAGAGTGAAAGGAATAGAGAGTGCACTTCTGTTTGCGCTCTAAAATATGTCCCACGCAGTCGGTTAGTCGTTGTGACTGGCCACTGTAGTTGAAATTTGCTAGGGGACTATTAATGGCTAAATGTATCATTTGGATTACAAATGAATAGAAAACATCGTTTTTTTGACACGTGGATCAATAGTTTATCGATCTATTATGTTTAAGTAGCAATTATTAACATTTACATTACTTTAGTATCTTAAATTGCGAATTGCACGTATCTGTTTTACAATTAAATTTTCAATAAAACTGCCATTAATTATTTTCGTTTAGCCCAAATGTAGGTAGATTATGTAATATGCCGTTTCAGTACATCTTGCGTACAAAGCTAAACGTCCCACTTTATCTTCTTAAGAGTTTCTTAGTAAATTCAAAATAGGTCACCACAGCATAATTTTCATTCAAGTACCTAGTAATTATCATATTTAATCTACCTACATAAATTGAACCTAAAATGAATTGCGGGGTAAAATTTCCTTTCTCAGAAAGCACCGTTAGCATTATTTAGACTGAGATTAAAGATAAATGTCGTTAACTGTACTTTTAGGCTTGGCTAGAATCCTTATTTAAATTATCTTATCTTATTTACAAAAGGAAACCTTAGTTCAGAGGATTTCGAATGGAAAATAGGTCTTTTATTCTAAATACTCTGCTAAACTTGTTAATAACTAATCATCATCGAACATAGGCCTCCCCCACGTTTTTTCACAGCGACTGATCTGCATCCAGTGTGATCTCGCAATCTTGACAAGGTCATCCGTCCATCTTGTCGGTGGACGTCCCACGCTGCGCTTTTGGTCGAAAGGTCTCCAATCTAGAACTTTTCTGTTCCAACGGCCATGAGTTCATCGCGCTATGTGCCCTGCCTAATGCTCCGTTACCTTAGTTCTTCTACGTATCTTCTCATTTCTGATTCAATCTCGTAGGGAATAGCCCATTCCATCGCTCGTTGTGTAAGTTTGAGCTTTTATATGAGGTCCATAGTTCGAGACTATGTCTTGGATTCGTATGTTCGTATCGCATCACTGGTAACACACACAGGTTGAAGACTTTTGTCTTCAGACACTGAGGTAATTGAGATGAGAAGACGCTTTTGCGCAATTTCTCAAACGCTGTCTAGCCGAGTCGGATTTGTCGATTGACCTCTTTCTCAAAAATGGACTTACCTGATTGGATCACTTGCCCAAGGTAGACGTACTCATCGACAACTTCGAGAGTTGAGTTCCCAACAGATACTGGAGTGGGTACAACACGGGAACTTGACATAATTGTCGTCTTTTTCATGTTCATTTTAAGACCCACTTGTTGGTATAGTGGGTCGAGGTTAAAACTAATAATTTTCATATAAAAAAAATCAAACTTAAACGTTAATATATTATCAAAGTATCTCATCTTACGAATAAATAATTAAAAAAAAAATACTTCAAACCACCAAAAGATTTAATATAAACGTAAATACATATACATTTTATTTAAAATTGTGTTACAACCCCTACATTTATTGTTATGATATGGCGTTTTATCACAGCCAAAAAAGTGGTTAGTCCTAAATTGTTTAAATCACATCCAGTATGTTTTCAGCTACCATAATAATTCACCCCATAATGCTAATACAAAGTTTGTTTTTATTGTTCTTTCTGAGAACAACTTCCCAGATAAAACAAATGTATGATTTTCAAGGAAAACAGTTAAGTTTGTACTTGGATACGACAGAGTCCAATTTTTTAGGGTTCCGTAGCCGAATGGCAAAAAACAGAACCCTTATAGTTTCATCATGTCTGTCTGTCTGTCCGTCCGTATGTCACAGCCATTTTAATTTTTATCTATAAGCATCACACTGTTGAAAATTAGGTAGAAGTAGGAAGATATATCCTATTAACCGCTATACGATTCTCATATAAGAAATAAAAATAATGACATTAAAGGGGGGTTCCCATACATGAAACTAAAACCAAAATTTTTTTTTATTCAAAACTATGCGGGGTGTCTATAGATAGGTCTTTTAAAATGACATAGAGGTTTCTCAAACTATTTTCTTTTAAAGTCTAACGTTTCACAGCTAGACACTACCAAAGTGGCAAAATAGGCGTCCCTCCCATCTAACTTCTAAACTAAGCGAGTGTAAATTTTGAAAAAAAAAACATAATGTAGATTTTTACAAATTTTTTCAACTGAAATTGGTTCGGACAAGATCGAAGAAGAAGTTTTTGAGATATAGCACATTTTCAGCAACCGCAAATATAACTTTGTACTTCATACAAACACTATGAAAAACAAAGTTATATTTGCTGTTGACATAATATTGTGGTATTTTACTAATGGGAAGTAATTAGTGGTTTCTCTAATTCAGTTAAAGTTGGCACGGATATTTCTTTTTCATAAAAATTTTACCGCCTTCAAGTATAGACACTAAGTTAATATAATAATATTTTATGAAAAAAAAAATCGTCAGTTATTTACCGAAAATGTTTATGTTACAATTAGTCCATTGAATGAGTCCCTCCAAGGGGGGTCTAGAGTGCGTGAGTCAGTAACGTAAGATGTTTCTTCGGAAACATGTTAAGAGTCCCTAGGTAATAAACATACTAAAACCCCGGGACACTAGGAGGAGCCCCGGAGTGGGGGGAGGGGGGGAAAGGGTCCATTTTTTCATTTTTCGCTTAAATCTCCAAAACGGTACATGTTAGAGAAAAACTTTCAAGGAAAAGTTGAAAGGCCATAAAATTATCTACAAGTTGTACCTAAATCATTTTTTTCTATTAGCAGCCGTTTTTGAGCTACATCTCATGAAAGGTGAAAAATTCGAAAACATAAGCAAACTTTAGCATAAGCTTAACGAGGGCGGACCCCTTCCCATGCTACGTGTGATACTTCATCGAAAAAATCCGAACAACGGATAATGTTGGAACACTGATGTCATATGAGAGGCACTAGAGGAAAAAAAATAAAAAGTTCAAGTATCGTAACTACCCTAATAAAATTCAATTCCTCCTAAACGCCTCCATGGTGGAATCTGGTTTTTTTATCAATGATAGACCTAATTATGAGCAATCTATCGGTACTGGTCACAAGTTGCACTTTTGAGTTTTTTGGAAGAAAAAAAAATAAAAAGATCAAGTTCAGTAACTCAAACTACCCTAATATAATATTTTGACAATCGATTTCTCCTAAAGGCTTCAATGGAGGAATGTGTTTATTTTACCAATTATAGACCTAATTAAGAGCAATCTATCAGTACCGGTCACAAGTTGCACATTTGAGTTTTTTGGAAGAAAGAAATATTTTTTGATCGATTGATGTGATAAACATGGGTATGTAGTATGGGTAAATTGTTTGAACCAAAATCATTTTTTACTGCGTGTAACTCAGAAATGGTAGGTAATAGGAAAAAATGATTTAGGTACAACTTGTAGATAATTTTATGGCCTTTCAACTTTTCCTTGAAAGTTTATCTCTAACATATGCCGTTCTTGAGATTTAAGCGAAAAATGAAAAAATGGACCCTTTCCCCCCCTCCCCCCACTCCGGGGCTCCTCCTAGTGTCCCGGGGTTTTAGTATGTTTATTACCTAGGGACTCTTGACATGTTTCCGAAGAAACATCTTACGTTACTAACTCACGCACTCTAGAACTTTTTATTCAATGGACTAAATGTACTTGATTGAACTCAAATAGTATCCTAAAAAATCAAACAGTAACCGAAAACTTCTCTTTAGTATAACAAATGCTGGACAAACATACAGGCTGAACTGAGAATTAGTAAAACTCCACTCGGGAGTGATTAAAAAAAGATAACTGAATTTTGTGAAAGCTAACGTCTATATTTCGCTCAATTTTCATTTATTTTATATTCATTTTCGAAAGAATATTTAAGCGAGAGACTCAAAAATGAGGCCTTGTATTTTTTTTGGTTCATGAATCTTAGTATTAAAATAAACAATGTCGGTCTGTTCTGCAATTAGTGTTTGTTCTGTCCGTAGGCCTAGATTATTACTATTGTTTCTCTGTAATTTAGAAAAATTAATGTCTTGTTCTCAGATTCAATCTGTTTTATTTTATAAGAGCAAACTGTTATTGTACGGTTAACGTGAATACAAAAATACAATTTCTGTTAGCTGTGAGCTGTTTTTGGACCCTGAATTGAGTGTTGTCATAGCAACGCTTATTGTTTGATCGGAATATTACGAAATTACACAATCTTTGACAATGGAGTGGTTCTAATTTGAGTATTAGGCATATAAAGTGTATGCCTGTGTTAAGTGAAACCGCTCTTCCCTTAAATAAATTATGAAGGTACGCAATATAATTAAAAATATTTAACAAAATTTTAAAATAAAAACAAAAGAAATCTTATTGTCTAGTCTTTCTGTGGTTGACTGGTAGAAAATACCCTATGGTATTAAGTCTACTTATTGTACAACTCACAGTGCAATAAATAAAATATTATAGTATCGAAAAGAAAACCTATCTCTAACAGTGATTGCAGACAATTTGAAATGAATAAACCATAGGTATACCAAGTACTCGGGCTTCATACATCAGGCTGGATATAATTACGAAGACGATTCGACCTGTTCTGTTAATTTTATATGATACTAGTGGATCCAGCGAACTTTGTTTCGCCCCCATCCTCGTCTTGCCCGGCCTCGTCCCGCCCAGCCACGTAATTAAAACAAAATGTTAAGGGTGGACCACCCTTATCACTAAGGGGTAAGAAAAATAGATGCTGGCCGATTCTCAGACCTACTCAAAATGCTCACAAAATTTCATGAGAAATCGGCCGTTTCGGTGGAGTACGGGAACGAACATTGTGATAGGAGAATTTTATGTATAAGATTGTATTCTGGCAAAGAAACAATTGTATTTGTATTTGTACGCAGGAGATATATGTACTCCGTATTAGCGCAATGCACAAGGGCACTTACTGTTCCTACACTCTTATAGTACGGACAACAGCACGTCAAGATTACATCTTCAGTAGGTATCTTATGCAATTGTAATAAAGGTTAGTTTTTATCAAAAATATATACAGCCTGATGTGCTGGCGAATGTACGCACCGCGTAAAGGGAATTATAATATATTCGTATATTTAAATAGCATATCAATGACATGAAGTTGTGTTTGGTAAGTTGATACCTGTGCTTAATTTAACTAATTACGACTAGGAACTATTTAATTCCCACTAATAAGCTTCTGAAATACATCTCACATTTTAGACATTAATTATTGTCTCACAGGTTTACAAACAATCGTGCTATAGCGGCCGGATTCGGCCAAATTGTGTAAATTGTTTTCGTAAGTATTTGTATTATATACAAAGTACTATCAACGAAATGCATTTCTCAAACTCAGCGCCGTGCTTGTTTCACTGCAGTTGAAACTTACTTGTTGTTATTAACAAAGATTTGTCACAATCTTAAACTAAGAATGAGTTGACTAATTGCCTGCGATGCGAAATAATTTGACTGGTGTAATTTAGTTTAGTTTGTACTTTTTTTTTCTGTAAAGTTTTTTTAGCACCATGCATTCAGGTTCAAATGTAAATATCGTCATGAACTGTACTAATATTATAAAAAATAAAGATAAAATTGTTTTTTTTAGTTTCAAAACTACTCAACCGATTTGACAAATTCTTTAACCATTAGAATCCTGCATTATCTGAGATAAACATAGGCTATATAACATTTTCAAAAAGTAAGAGGGTAACCTGGCAAAACACTTGAACAATGTTATAATTTCTACGCGAAATTTATTTAGCTCTTTCATGGCCGAAAAGTTTATTATACCACGCAAAAACAGCGAAATAAAATTAACTGTTTGCTGCAAAAAAAAAACAACACTAGATTACAGCGGCGATGAACGAAATAATATTTAGCTCAAAGCCAGACTAAATTGAAATAACCGCTCGTATTATATAACATAATATAAAAACCGGCCCAGTGCGAGTCGGACTCGCGCACTGAGGGTTCCGTGCCAACATTAACTGAATTAGTAAAATACCACAATATTTTGTTGACTGCAAATATAACTTTGTTTTTCATAGTGTTTGCATGAGGTACGGTACGTTGCGGTTGTTGAAAATGTGCTATATCTCAAAAACTTCTAGTTTGATCCCGTCCAAGCCAATTTTCGTTGGAAGTATTTGTTAAGATCTATATTATTATTATTTTTCAAAATTTACACTCGCTTGGTTTAGAAGTTAGAGGGGGGGGGGGGGGGGGGAGACGCCCATTTTACCACTTTAGAAGCGTCTAGCTATGAAACGTTAGACTTTAAAAGAAAATGGTTTTACTAACCTCCATGTCATTTTAAAAGACGTATCCATAAACACCCCACACGCATACATTTGACATTTTTTTTTTTGGTTTTAGTTTCATGTATAGGAGCCCCCCTTAAATGTCATTATTTTTTATTTTTGTATGAGAATCGGTAAGCAGTTAACAGGATACATCCTCCTATTAAATTTCAAGAGTGTTATGCTTATAGAATACAATACAGAATAAAATGGCTTGTGCTACACAAGTACACAAGTTTTAAAGAATAAAAAAACTTTGGTTGCCACTTCTTTGCCACGCATCGCAATATCACTTATTTGGCTATACCTCACAAGAGATGGGGTGGTAAACGACGACGACGACGACTGACGACCTCCGTGGTGTAGTGGCTAAGCACGCTGGTTTCAAGGCGTTGTCGTTCCAAGATCCCGAGTTTGATTCCCAGTCGGGTCAATGCAGAAATCAAAATTTTCTATATTGAGTCGGGTTTGTCTGTTGTAGTACCACTACTACCGTTGTGTCTGATTTCCATTATACAAGTGCATTAGGTACTTACTTTGGGATGAGAGCAATGTATATGATTGGTATCCAATATTACTTTAATTTTCCTTTAATCAGGTTATTCACACCCCGAGTGAGGTGACATGAAAATGAAAGAAGCTTTTAAATTCAAAGCCATGTATCGAGGTGTAATATAAAAGATATTTTTAAGAATCTTCAAAACCTTAAGTTATATAGAAAAACTCAGAACATATCGCGAGCTAATTGAGTGCAACGCCATCTAGTAGCAATGATTAATAAACATAAACTTTACTTACTTTATTTGTTTGCTTTTGGTGGTTCCGAACCTGAACACGGGTTAACAAGTAGAGTTAACTTGCAGGACTCAATTAATGTCTATATTAAACTATTAAAATACAATAATTTACTTAACTAGTTTTGATTGTAGATGGTGTGCGTATATCAGTTCTAAATAAAAAGATCAAAAAAAAAGGTGTGTGAAGTGAAAAGTGGTTGAAGTTTGTGCGTGAGAGTGCATTAATGGCTAGTAACTTTACAATTTCCTTATTGTACGATCTGGATCTGGTACGATTAAATATTCAATAGATATCTTCTCATATTGAGATTGTCTAGAATATAAATATTGAGATATTTAGGGGTTTTTTGGGCCAATAAATAATAATGATAAATGTAATATTACTATTCGTAAACTCTTATAATTAATAAGACAGACCAGAGTGGCAGCTTCAATCGCTTCTTTTACAACAAACAATGATAACTACCCTTGCAACATTAAAAAAAAGTAATCATTTAATTGGACGCGATGAATTAAACTTCCAATTATATAACTTTACTAATTACGGTAAAGAATACATTTAAAAATAAATACAGCTAAAAATTTAATTATTACATCAAATAGCTCTTGTATGAGTAAACAATCTAAGTCTGTTATTTTGCAATAGCACACTCTTGTAAGTTTTATAAAAATTTCAGCTTATTACGACTTTTTGTAATTATATTTTTTAGATATTACAATATTAATACTTGTAGAAAATATGTTTTAAGATAATTTATTTTTAACTTTTTTATCAAAACGCAGTTACAATTCATGCTTTTGCGCTTTTGAATTTTGACTAAGAATCGAATTTATCGATTAATATTATAATCTAATTAAAAATAAGTAAGTAATATTGTAATATTGGACACAAATCACATACATCGCTCCGATCCCAAAGTCAGTAGGTAGCTATTGCACTTGTGCTATGGAAATCAGACACAACGGTGGTACCACAACACCCAGACCCGAGACAATATAGAAAGTTTTGATTCCTATACTGACCCGACCGGGAATTGAACCCCGGATCTCCGAGCGACGACACTTTGAAACCAGCGTGCTTAGCCACTACGTTGTCAAAAACCAGAGTATAGAGTTATATTTGTATACTGAAAATGCAGACTATTATTTAAATATCAAATTACATGTATTAGAAAAATAATTGAAAAACAAACTACAAAGGGTTTTTGTGGGCTACGGGACACTAACACAAGCATTTTTAAAATTTCAACGAAAATAACGTTCGCAAATCGCACATGCTCCTCTGAGGCGAATACAAATAAGAAAATTAAATAAGGCACTGATTTTGGACTCGCTCGAATGGTCTGAAACATCGTTATGAGTGTTGGAATATCGCCAGAGAGGTAACAAGGGTGATCTTTTGATTCACTAATAGTATTGGATTTGATTTTCTCTGTTATTACTAAAACCGCAACAAAAATTGCATCCATTTACCTTATTACCTTACCGCTTATTTATAGCTCAAGAACGGCTTAACTTATTTGAATGAAAATTGGTGACGAGGTAGCTTAGAGCCAGAAAAAGGTAATGTGATATTTTTGTATCTCGTTAAGCGGGACCAGGCCTGGCGTGGCTGGGGCGAAAAAAAAGTTCGCTGGGTCCGCTAGTTACGTATAATAAGAAAAATCTTGATCGTGAGCATTAAAGTTTAAAACAATATATTTCTACTGAGTTTTGTTACTTTCTATCAACTTTCATTAATCAAATAATATCTTAATGAGCCTTAACAGAGTGTATTAATATCTATTCCTATACTTTGATATTCAAGTATGCTTTAATTTATTAAGTATGGGTTTGCTCTTGACTTCAGGTACCTACGGAAGTCTCGACATAGTTACTCTGTAGAACAACCAGGTGGCGCTCGAAAAACTGAGACAAAATTAGTGATTTCGTGTATTTACTGATTGAAAAGAATTTCTAAATAAAGCTAAAAAAACAAATCTTTGTATATTAACATCAGTAAAAAGGATATCTTGATGCATCCAAAAATCAGAAAATTTATATTATTTGCGCAAAATGTCAAAAAATTTAAATTTCTTCTTTAGACTTTGGACGTAGACGTAGACCAAGCCAATTGCGACTAAGTCGGAGGCGAAAATGAAACGAGCTCGCTTATCTCGTATGTACTAGTAAATCTATCTTGGTACCAGAATCAGGCCGTAAGTTAATAGTGTTATTTCAATTACATCTTGTTTCTTCTGTGGATATTTTTCTATGTATATTTTTCGATTTTCTGTGATGTGCTCAAATTTGAAAGGTTTTGTTTAGTAAATTAATTACTAGGTTCATTACTCCACGTTTTTTGATGTAGTGATAATTATAAGGAATTATGAGTTTTTTATACCTTTACGTTTTCAGAAAGAAATAACAGAGAGTGATGAAATCATAATTGAGCTTAATTTAAGTAACGTCTTTAGAATGTTTTTTAACACTCGAAGTGTCATATTTTTATATTCACAAAGATGAAATAAGAAACCAAAAATTTTTGCGCACGGGCGGGACTTGAACCAGCAACCTTTTGGCAAACCGGGCCCAACGCTCTTACCAATTGAGCTACCGTGCTGCTAGTCAAGTAAGAGCGTTTGGCCCGGTTTGCCAAAAGGTTGCTGGTTCAAGTCCCGCCCGTGCGCAAAAATTTTTGGTTTCTTATTTCATCTTTGTGAATATAAAAATATGACACTGTGAGTGTTAAAAAACATTCTAAAGAATTAGAAAGCGAAGCGACATCAATTTCCAAGTTGAATTTATTCTGTAAAGAATAACTGCTTGGGCCATCTGTTTCATAAACCGACGGCTAGATGGCGCTAAGCGTCACGCACTTGACGTTTTCATAAGAAACCACAAATTTCGCAGGGTCGGACTAGCAGCACGGTAGCTCAATTGGTAAGAGCGTTTGGCCCGGTTTGCCAAAAGGTTGCTGGTTCAAGTCCCGCCCGTGCGCAAAAATTTTTGGTTTCTTATTTCATATTTGTTAAGTAACGTCGTTAAATAGAGTATAAACCGAAAAGATACACTATGACCTAAAATTAGTTCAAAGATAAAGGTACATATTTTTAAGTTTTTTGGTACAGTCAAAGCAAAGTAAAGTACTTACTTCTTTGTTGTTATTGTTTTTAATGTTTTTGTACTTTAGTAACTTTCAAATGAATGTTTGAGAGACGCACATTGAGCGAGCAATCGTTGTGTTGTGTTACAGGACGTCGGTGAATTTGCGTAGATTATGATTGTATGCCGCGTGACATAAAATGTTAGTTTTTTTGTAGTTTATATTTTTTACCTATACGTTTTAATTAATTTTACAGTAAAATTAGCTATAATGTTAAAAAAACAACTGTTTGTTTATTTAAAAAAAAACGACTGTTTTTTTTATTATTGGGATTTTAATTGCCTTATATATATTGAATTCAAAATGGGTAATCGTTGTACTGCACAGTTTAAGGGCTTAGCTGGCAGAGCTGCGGTTGCGATAATGATGCCTGAAAACCTTATATGATTGAGTTCTTGGTAATAATTGATTCTCAATTTAGAGTTAGTAAGTTATAATAAGGCTTGCATCATTCGTCTATTTTTTACCAAACTCTTACCTCAGCAGCCACATTATAAACGCCGGTGTAATGACTGTGGAAAAGCTCACAGTATAAGCACTAACAAGATATACACCCCATGCAAATCGTATGAGTCGATAACATAAAGATTTTGTGTCTATCTTGAAAAGAAAATAGCAAACGGTAGTTAATTGTTACCAGAAATATCGTTAAGTTATTTTTGTTTCGTTATTTTCATAAGCATTTTTTGGTATCGATTATACGAACAGAACTTAATATAAGGTTCCTATAGCAACCTATATTTTCATTACTAAACTTTACCAAACCAATTGACAGAATAATAATATATTGCCTTAATAAAAAAAAGATTTTTGTTTAAAAATAAATTCCTTTATGCAACTTTTGGGGGCGCTACTGCAGGGTTAAAGGCCTGTTTCACCATAAAGAAACAAACCTTAGCCAACAAATAATAATAAAAACTTTGTAGGTGCGTTTGGTATGAAGTATTCAGCAGACAACGCAAACCAAAACTTTATTTTTTCTTTTCTCAGCTTAGTTTCTTAACCTCTACCAGTTCAGTTTCATCTAACACAAATGGTTTTCCAGCGCGATTCTTATCACGCGCGCGTCTAATGACAGCCTGCATTAGCGCGCTCATTATTGGCATAGGCAACGATACGGGTACGTGCGAGAGGTTAAATGTATTTTTTGTAATATGAAGGTTGGCGGGAAGAAACCGATTTGAGTAATTAAACCGAGATTGATCAGCGCAATATGTACTGCAATTCTACGGTAAACTTATGAACTTGCATTTGATATTCATAAAATTATAAATAACGCTGAAGAGTTTGTATGAATGCGCTTTTCTTAGGTATTAAAAATCAATTGAAATCACGCGAAATATAGTTGTAAGTACTCACTAAATTCGGTTATATTTTTTAATCTCTCTCGGACATTTATCAATTAATATCACACGCTATCTTAAAGCAAATGATTCAAAAATAAGGAACCTGGTCTGATTTGAAAAAAAAAAGGTAAATGGTAATATTTTTTTGGTGGGAGTGAAAAGTACATAGAAGCAGTAGCGGGGGTCTGCTAGTGTTTTTTATTTATATGTATTGAACTAGCGGTCCCAGCATACATCGCTCCACCCCTTATGATCTATTCGGGGCGGCGACGAAACCAAAAAAGTTAAAAATCATGAAAATCCGTCGAACTGTCCTCGAGTATATGAAGTGTTGACTTTATCAACGACAGATAAGGGTTATCTGACCGAATAAGTATAAAACGACCAACTTCAAAATCTCAATACGTAAATGATGGCTGACAAGTAGGTGACATTTTTAAATTAGGCGTTTTATATTGTATTAGACGTATATTGCTTATCTTACGTTCGTAAAATCAGGCCTAAATTGTGTAACAAAAACGGTGTTTGTTAATGTAAAGTTTTTTTTAAAGATGTTTGATCTTAAATAAACTATTTTTACTTCGTCCCTGTCTTTTTTCAAAAACTGTTGCCTAATTTAATAAAAAATATAGGTAGTAAAATTATTTTTTCCGACTTTATTTACTAAATCTTTTTTCCACTCAACTGTACAGTCTCGTCCATCGCCAAGTTTCTTATTTGATTACTCCAGTCTAACTACAGAGTACAAGGTAGCTAACTGTGTTATGCTTTTAAGGTAATTAAACAACGCAATTATAAAGGTACCATTCAATATTATTCTCCGGCATTTGTAAATCCGGGGGATTAAATGACGGTAATTAATGGAGTTACTGGGAGGGAAGAGATAAGTATTTAGGGCGACTTGAAAACAAATTTATTTATAGTGACAGGGAGGAAAGAAGAGACCGTTTTAATAGGTAATTATGTTTGGTTCCCTTATAACATTGGTTGCAACTCATGAGTCTGTACTTTACAAACATTAAACCATTGTTTATAGGTACTTATTGGCGAGTCTGTAAATAAATTGTGAACAAAAGGGGATATAACCTTATTAATGTATATATTACCTATTCAAAACGAAACCATTTCCTTGCGGCAAGGAGGCTATGATGCTGGCTTCGTTGCTGCGTTGGATAGCTATGCCAATTCTTTGAGCTAGCAACCATCCAGCTTTATTATTGGTTGTTATAGTTTTTAATTTTGGTGCAATTTTTCTAAACAGATTCTAAACATTATCAAATAGTTAATGTTTTTTAGTGTCTTCTAAATCTATGTACAAAAATGAAAGTCATGTTAGTTACATCAAATGATGCAACTAACATGACTCAAGATTGTTTTTTTTTTGTTGGATTCTTTGCCAACCGAATAGGATCATCATAACCATTTAAACGGTATCGGGACTGGACGGGACCCAGGCGAAACGAAGTTCACTGGGACTTCTAGTGTACAACATATAAGTAGCTGATTAGAAAGTAACCCCCACAAATGTTTCTGTGTTTTCGACTTATTCCTCTGTCACTAATCAGTGAACACAAAGTTAATGGAAATCCTTACGGGTCATTTTCTTTAATTAATACCGGCTAGCTTTCTCGCAGAGCTTCCTTGAGTCAACAACATGAATAATACATTAGTACTGTCGACAATACGTTGATCTGTAGCAATTGCAAGCTATTTTCAAATTAATTTTTACGATGTAAAGTCCTTATACTTTGTGCTAACAGTTTAAAAGTTGTGTAGAGCCAGTCGTGAAATTTAAGTCGTTGTTAATTATTTTATAAGTATTTAATTTTGTTGAAGTTGCAGTATCCTATAAATTATATAAATTACTATATAATTTATTGATAAATAAAATAAAAGAAGAAAATCAATATAATATGTATGTATGTGATATCTTTAGAATTTGATAATATTTAAATAAGTTGATTTAGTAAGACTCCGAAAACGTATGCATAATTTTGTTATTTATGTTTGTCTACGAATTTCTCGAAAACTAGTAGTCATAGCGAGATGATGCTTCTTTAGTACCAACAGGTATATTCCAACTAAGGGTACAGTGTCAGTGTCATCAAAATCAATTGAGAAGTATTTGAAATATGGATAATAACCAAAAATCATGAAAGAAAACTAATTTAAAAATTAAACAGCCTTCAAAAAAAAATGACTTGAAAACTCAAAATAAAATATTTGCACAAAAAATGACCACTGTTTAGGAGAAACAAATTGCATGATGTGCGTAGACTATTTATGAACGTACGCTTTGAGATCATGCACTGACTCTAAATGAACAACTTTTTTGTGCAAATCTTTTATTTTGAGTCAGTTTATTGAAGGCGGTGAAATGGCTAGCAAAGTGCCTACGTAATTTAACAATTTGTGATGCGCACCAAAGAGGTATTTCATCTTATCTTTAACTGTAGACGGACAAAAGAGTACACAAGTTCGAATTCTTTAAAATCTCACATAAAATATAAGGGATCTTATAAAAAAAAGTTATTTCATTTAAGTTGAACCTTGGAATGCAGCTACGCTAAATATTCAAACTTTTTCAATGATCTTCGTAAGTAATTACGTACCGGGAAATATTAATCTACTCATTTTCAAAGAGTTAATCCTTATCTCAACTGTCAAACCATTATTTCCATGGAAACTTTTCTCTATCAATCATTCATTGTTAAATCGATTGCAGGTTCAAAGGAAAATATTAAGCTCTGCACACACGATAAAAGTATTTGCCTAAGATGAATCACTTTCAGTTCAATAGACCATAATCCATCACAAACAAGTGTTAAAGCAACATTTTTGTCCAACGGTAGCTCAAACTAGTGAGTATACAAAATAATTTATTTTTAAATTAGTGGTGTATCATGACCCCATTGATGTTTGACCCCGTGGCAATTGACCCCAATTCAAATAAATATTATATCTATATTTTTTGTTTTTGTACTTGGTGCAGTCAACAAAAATGTTGCTAAACTTTATTTTTACATATAATTGAATACAACTAACAAGCAACTAAATAGCAAGCAAAATAAATGCAAAATAAATTTGATGATGTTTTTGGCATCATAAAAATAGCGTTTGACATTATGTACCTATAATACTTTTAGTTATTCCAAAGAGATTATGAGGTGCTTTAGTTTTGCTGGCACTTCTGAACATTTCTAGATCTGCGGACAATGTTTTGTCAAGACAGGATTCGGTAGGTATTTACCGGGCCACTGCACCGCGCTAACATTATTATTACTTTTCTACGCTCATAAAGACCTTATCGTTGCTTGTGAATGTATTTTGGCTTGTCTTATTAATAAATAGACGGGGCACCATTTTAATGAAGATTTTTTTGGAAAATGTGACGCATATTAAAAAGTGGTTTAATCAATTCTACTCGTTTTTCATTTATTAATGTTACACTTTTTATCACTTATCGGTTGATAAATGTCTTCTCTCTCAGTATAACATTTATTAACTTTTAGGGAATTTTGAGCCTCACTAACTACTTTCGATCAAAAGTTGATCTTAATCAAATTATGTTAACCAGGATCAAATATCACGGGGCTGAAAACCACTGTGATCATATACTACGAACCCCCCACAGAATCTGCGTGAGTCATATAAAACAAAGCCTTCATATTCACAAAATCTTAAAAAAGCTATACTTTCCTTAATGGACTACGATCTAATAGATGCTTTCGCGAAATCGCTATATTTTGTAATATTCATTTTTTGCCATTTGCAGCAATAAGTACGGCCAAGTGTGAATACCATACTCTGAAAATATTAATAATGAAATGCATCAAAATAGATTCAGGCACGCGAGATAATCACAAACAAACATCCATATCAATCTGAGAACTTATACTTTTTTTTAAAATACGTAACCTTATTTAATTCATAAAGTCAGTAAACAAAAAAAAATCAGAAAAGTTTTTGAAATACCAATGCGTGGGTACTGTTTTTAGCATCTTTATCGTGTATAACATGCTTCATAATGCCCTGGCTTATAAAATGAGATACAATAATAAATCATAGGCCATTTTTCAAGTTTCCTTTGTGCAGAGTAAGAAGTATAGATCGCAACACAGTCGGGAAAGTTGAAATATTGGGCTTTAAATTCAGTGACCTAGTTGGAAAAATGATTTAAACTCCTCGTTATAACATAAGCATAGGCGATTTTAAACGGACACTTCACTGAGATTAAAATACAGGATGTTGTTTTGGTCAGTGATATCCAACTCAGGGATGATAATATTGGATAAATAAAAAAAACTTAAAATTATTTGCAAGTTTTAAAAAAGAATACCTCTTAATTACATTCTAAAAAAAATAAAACGAATGAGAAATCTCGTACCCTCGCCCGTATCTACGAAATACTACGCCGTAGCTAGTAAGCTACAATGAGGCTTCCTGGTGTTGGTAATTTTGATTCGATCACTGTATCGAATATTAACAAATTGATTTTGAGTGCTTTTTTCATATTTTTTTAATATTTATTTTTTGCCATCAGTATCGTTTGTACAGCCACCCCTGAGTCGCTTGTCGCTGATCAAAACAACACCCTGTATAAGTGTCAGAATGACCATTTGGGGCTATTAATTTGTTACAAGTAATTATTTACTCTTTTGAAAGTAGGTACATCTGTGCTGACTTATTGACATAAGTAATAATAGTTCCCGTAGCCGATTCCAACTACGGTAGCCAGTCATAACAACTAATCGACTGCCCCGCGCCGTCAGTTAGTCGTTGTGACTGGCTGGCGTATTATAGTGCACAAGTGTGTGCGCAAACACATGTGCACTCTCTATTCCTTTCACTCTCATAGCCCGATGGGACAGCAATCTGACACGACCGGAGAGAGATCAGGCGCAGGACCAACGGCTTTACATGCTTTTCCGAGGCACGGGGGTGAAACACCGCCAACTTCCAAACTCCGGGCTACCCTAAGAATTTCTGAACACAAAAACTGTGGTATATATTTTTGGCCCGACCCGGGGATCGAATCCGGGACCACTTGCGCAGCCGTCGCTTTAAAGTGCGACCCTCGTACCGCTGCGCCTCCGAGGCATTAACTGCTGACATAAGTAATACTTGTTACGTAATAATAAAATGTTTTCGTTATTGTAAGTTACATCACTCATTTTAGACTAAAAAATAATTTGAAAATTAAACCGCCTTCAAAAGAGTAACTTAAAAGCTTAAAATAACGCATTTGTTTTTAATTAGGAGAAACAGTTTTTACCGGCTTCATTAAAAAGAAGGTATTAGAGGCGGTTAAATTTCTGTTTTTTTTTTATATTTCTTTCCTTTTTTTTGTCAAACTTATGCGTGTGAAGTGTCTATGGATAGGTACCTCAATACCCGAGCGGTCGCATGAGACGACATAACAATAGAATATCTATTGTGTCTCGTTCACATACGCTTGAGGGATTGAAATGACATCCAGGTTTTTATAACCATTTTTCTAAAAGTCTAACCATTGAGAGATAGAAGTTTATAAAGTGGTAAAATGGGCGTCCCTCTATCTAACTTTTATACGAAACAAGTATTAATTTTGAAAAAATGCGTAATACAGATCATGACAAAGATATTCAACATAAATTCACATTTTCAATAACCGCAAATATAATTTTGTTATTCATACAAATACTATGAAAGACAAAGTTGTATTTGCTGTCAACAAAATATTGTGGTATTTTGGCTAAGTGGAAGTAAGTGGATCTCTAATTTAATTAAAGTTGACACGAAAACCTTAGTGTGCGAGTCCGTCTCGCACTTTGTTTAGGTATTTTTAGATATTTTTTTTTAGGATTTTGATAAAACTAACACTTTATCCTAAGTTGGAATAAAACTAATTCAACTAAAAATCATCTCACTTTTGTTTTTGTCTTCTCGTTTTTGAGAAATCCATTAACAAACATAAATAAGTTTTTGAAGTCACTAAAAGCCGAAACAAATATTCGTTACCAGGTATAGCTTAGAACGTAACCTTACCTTGAGGTAGTGAAAAAAAAGCTTGATACGAATAGTCAACACTTATAAATAATCTAGCTAACCGCAGATTACAGACCAGTAATATGATGGTCTTACGAGACTCTCAAAACTACAGATGTGTAGGTCAAATACATTTGGTTATGAGGTCTTCAAATAGCTTCAAATCTATACTAATATTATAAAGCTGAAGAGTTTGTTTGTTTGTTTGTTTGTTTGTTTGTTTGAACGCGCTAATCTCAAAAACTACTGGCCCGATTTGAAAAATTATTTTTACGTTGGATAGTCCATTTATCGAGGAAGGCTTTAGGCTATATAACATAAAGATACGACTCATAAGACCACAGCAGAAATGAAAAATGTTGCGAAAACGGGAGAAAGATATTCCTTTTGAGAGCTTCCGCTGCATACGCTGCGGAAACCGCTTAAGTTACACAAAAATTATGTATGACAGGATTGTTCAGCATTAAAAGTTCTATAATAAAGTCCGCGACAGCATATGTCTATCTTTTATGGTTGACTTACTACAACCTTTTTTATGTTAATAAATTTGTAAAAAAATAATGCATTATTTTTAGAGGTGTATTATATACACAGGTATTTATTCTTATCAAAATAAATACATTCATCATCACGAGCATTTCATTTAGAACCAAGTTGCCCTTTATATCATTTGATTTCAATAAATATCTTAGGAGCTATCACAGTTTAAACATAACTCCGCACCAAAATAATGTTCGAAGCTTAAGTACAACGTGCGCTTGCGCTAATGTATTATAAAGCTGAAGAGTTTGTTTGTTTGAACGCGCTTATCTCAGGAACTGCTGGACCGATTTGAAAAAATATTTCTGTGTTGGATAGCTTATTTATCGAGAAAGGCTTTAAGATATAAAACATGACGCTGCAACGGGAGGGGAGGGAGCAAAGGCAAAACGCGCGGACGAAGTAGCGGGGGACCGCTAGTAATACATAACCGGTGTCTTGCCTTTGCCTCCTCGCAAACTTAGTTGACACACGACAGAGTGTCTGGATTCCATTGTGCAAAAGTGAGTTTATGACCAAACTAACTTGAGGGATTTGTAATCAGTGTGATTTCGGAAGACTTTTACTAAAGCCAAAGACGAGTGACATAAATGGAAAATTACCTTATTTCTATGCTACCAGCGGCTGTAGTCTGAAACAATTTTTTTGACATTTTGCGTAGACAACGCTAAGACAAAATTTGTGTTTTCGTGTGTTTATTGCTTGTTCAATGAAGCTTAAAAATTTTTTTGTTTTTTTTAGATTTATTAGAGATAGATAGCTACGAAAGTAAAAAATATATTTGATGAATCAGACATTCAGGAAATTGAAATTGTCGTCGCAAAACGTCTAAATTTTTGCTTAACACTTCAACCGCAGGGAACAGGAATCTTACGAAAAGTAGACCTAACAAACCAGTTTTCTTGTGAACGGCCTAAATCCGAGTACCGTTCGAGAATCAGAACTATTTTATAAATAATTTAGCAAAAGTGAATCTCGGCCTCTCATTGGACAGTCCTGGCTGGATGCCAGGACTGCTGCCGATGACAGTTCAATTTTCCAAAGCCACGAAGCAGAATTGGCCACCGTGGCTGGCTTATTATTTCACTATAGTACGGTCACTTGCCAAATGTTAACCTAGTTTGGGGCAGGTACCACATTTTTGTTGTTAAAACCTAAAGCATTGTCGTGATTCTATTAGGGGTTTGTTTCTAAGAATTAGAGAAATGCCAGGTTTGACCTATCACATACGTTGGTTTAGAATGTTCTTACCACACACAGTGTCATAATTTATATTCCTAAATCGTAAACGTATCCTTAAGAGGCCAGAAATTTCGTTCGGTCGGACCGACAGCACGGTAGCTAAATTGGAAGAGCTTTGGTCCGGTTAGTCAGAAGTTAGAGAGTTTTAGTCCTGCTCGTGCGCAATTTTTGATCTTCTTTAAGTATTTGTTGTTAAAAATCAAAGCAAACTGTCGTGATCCTACAACGGGTTTGTTTTTAGGAATCTCCAAAATGCTATGGATGTTTGCAATATTTGTGGACACCTATCACACATATACGTTGTTCTGATTTCGAAGTAAGTAGATAGCTAAAGAACTTGTGTTATGGTTATCAAAAACAAAAGTGGTACCAATAACTGTAACTGCAACGTCTGTTTCAAAGTTTTGGCTATTTAAGGCTACCCCACGAAATATTAACAGTCTTATCATGATTTCCGTTTCGCTAAAAATTACCGCACTTGTAGCGCACCAAAACCACACTCAATGTTTTTAGGGTTCCGTAGCCGAATGTCAAAAACGGATCCCTCATAGTTTTGCTAAGCCTATTTGTCTGTCAGTCTGTCTGTCTGACCATCCGTATGTCACAGCTATTCTGAAAATATATGTATTACACAGTCGAAACTTAGTAGGTAGATGTATTCTACGCTTTACGATTCTTATACAAAAAATAAAATATAATGATATTTATTTAATTACACATACATAAAACTAATACCTATTTTTTGTCAAATCTATATGTGTAGGGTGCTAATGGATGCATGAACTTTTAAAATGACATCGAGATTACCAAAAACATTTTCTCTTAAGGTTCAAAGTCTAACGTTTGAGAGATAGACGCTTCCAAAGTGGTAAAATGGGCGTCCATCCCCATCACAGTAAACCATCTATCATTATCCAGCTTTGGTTCATACCATCAAATCTTTTAATCATGTAAATGGAATACCGATGAAACCATTCAATGGAAATCAGCATGGTCTAACAATCATTCGCTTCTGTGAAAAACCGTAATGGCTACCCCATGGGCTACCATTATATTAATTTCAACAACGATTAACGGATCAACGAGGTTCTTTGTTCTAACAGGGTTTTGATAAATCAGCTACCTGCGGACGGCGTTTCTCTGAAGTTTGGGCTGATGGGTGTTGATGGCTGGAGACAGAGGTATCGAACCTTTGGCTTCCAGGAAATACTGTGATTGATAACAATAATAATAGTCCCCCTAGCCGTTTTCGACTACAGTTGCTAGTCACAACGAGTAACCGACTGCGCGGGACAAACAAACTCTGTAGTACAAAAGTGTGTGCGCAAACACAGGTGCTTTCTCTTTGCGCAGCCGCCGCTTTAAAGTGCTACTTTCTAACCGCTGAATTCACTTGCTTATACATTTCAATGTAGACGTCTAGACAGTTTACCTTTTTTGGGCTGTTTACTGAACGTAGTTTTTAAAATAAACTGTACCTAGGTCGTCATTATTGCATAAGATAAATAAAAAGAAATTAATTATTTGGGCTTTATTAAGTTCTGAATTTCTACAATTCAAATATATTTTTAAGTCATATGGCATCCAATTGGAAAGATTATATTTGGTGTTTCACAAAGATTGTGAAACTCCAAATAATAAATTTTGACATAATAAAAAATATATTCCCTCACAAAAAGTTGTGCACCCCTGGCCGGGTCGTAATTAAAAACCAATTAGGGTGTTTTAAACAGTTTTCGTGGTCGTTTATTTACTTGTTTCCTCTCAAATTGATTGCTAAATGTGTTTAATAAGGACAAAAAGTTTGTTTCGAGTTTTTTTACGACTTCCGATGGGTTTAGGTGAATTAAGCTTTCTTTATATATTTTTCTCGTTTTACGAGAAATTTTCTTTTTTTTGAGCTCTTGTTTCCAGTGACTGCCAGTATCTTTTAATGCATAACATAATTTTGGTTTTATTTTTTGGGGGAATTAAAGTAGGTACATACAAAGATTACAATGCATATCTGTGACTTTGTACTTTGTCTTTTTTCGTTCATGTTCCTCATATAATTTTGTGTACTGTGACCAAGCGATTTTCGTTTGACAATGTTAAGGCGGTGGTGTCCTCAACCGTACCTAGGTAACGCAAAGACGTATAATAACTTGTCAAAACTGCGATATATTTTAGTAATGTAATCATTTCAAGATATTGGATCAGGTATAAAATTATCTAATGTGATGATTTTTGTACTTAGATTCAATCAGTAGCCTCTTGTAATC
Source organism: Pyrausta purpuralis (assembly GCA_963924145.1). Lineage (NCBI taxonomy): Eukaryota > Metazoa > Arthropoda > Insecta > Lepidoptera > Crambidae > Pyrausta > Pyrausta purpuralis. The sequence goes on along the minus strand of OZ001667.1, from coordinate 14,192,523 downwards.
TTAACTCCTCATAATAACAGTTAACGTTATTTATATTTATATAAAATCGAGTATTGTTACTTTATCGAATAACGTTATCGCTATTTAATAATGGCAACACTGGCTGCCCCTTCTTATTTTCTGACTTGCGAAGTGCACTCGAAAGGCGAGGCAGTCTAGTGCTGACCGCCGAAGCGAAAGGTTAAGGGAAGGAACCTATGTTAAAATATAGTTATAATTATTGATGTGGCTAGAGATAGTGATTTGTATCAAAGATAAGTGTGTTGATCGAATAAAGAACTTTATAAACTCAACCGAGTTTGATTCACGACACTAAGTATTTTTACTCCAGTAAGGCCCGATTTTACTAACGTAAGATAAGGAATATTCGTACAGTCTTTTTCTCTTTACTAGTCAAATATTGTAAACAACCTTGACATTCCTTTTAATAAAATGATTCATTTTGAAATAAGATAAGCACAAAACATACATAGGTTAATTATCATTGAATACTGAGATTTAAAAAAAAACTTTACTTTATTGACTGATATTTTAAAAGTTATGAAAAGTTTATTTACACTATAAGACTAGCAAAGTTTTTTTATAAAATAAAATACAATACTTTGAAAAAACATTTGTCAGTTATCATTTAACCATAACTGACAAATGGTTTCGTAAAAATGTATATTTTACGTTAATGTTAATTTAAAATCGGTAGATAGTATTGTATACTTATTCAGTCGCATAAGTCTCATCTGACGTGGGTAAAATTGGCCCTTAGTAATGTTATCCTTTAAAGATTTTAAATTAGGTATAAAATTATCTGGGTCCGGATTTTTCAATGGTCAGATAAAACTTATCAGACTAATAAATTATAAAGCGATAGACTTTAAAAAATGACAGGTACCTATGACTGCTGACAATTAGGTGAAGTTTTCAAATTAGCCATATTGTGTTTTGTTCGACGAATATTTCTTATCTGAATATCATATCTGTTGACTTATATATTAAAAAGTTAATACTTCTAGTCAGCAGCCATTTGTATTAATTGACATAAGAAATGGTGTGTCATATCACTAATAGCATTGTCATCAGTGAGATAAAGTTGCGGTCATTTCTCTGAGCAGCGGTTAGCTTATAAGAAATAAAGTTAAGATCGGCCTTAGTTGTTTATCTGAAACAGATCGGTCAAGGTCACTTGAGCCTAACCACTTTCAAGGTAATACGCTTGCACCCACGACACTAAGTGCGCCTTTACATTAGAGTGACAGCAGCGCATCTTTTAAGGGTTCCGTAGCCGAATGGCAAAAAACGGAACCCTTATAGTTTCGTCAAGTCTGTCTGTCTGTATGTCTGTCTGTGCGAGAGGGACTCGCGCAATGAGGGTTCCGTGCCAACGTTAACTGAATTAGGCAATCCACTTACTTCCATTTAGTAAAATACCACAATATTTTGTTGACAGCAAATATAACTTTGTTTTTCATAGTGTTTGAGTGTTTGTATGAAGAACAAAGTTATGTTTGCGGTTGTTGAAAAAGTGCTATATCACAAAAACTTCTCGTTCGATCATATCCAAACAAATTTTCGTTGAAAGTATTTGTTATGATCTACATTATATATTTTTTTCTTAGTTTAGAAGTTAGATGGTGGGGGGGGGACGCCCATTTTTCCACTTTGGAAGCGTCTAGCTAAGAAACGTTAGATTTTAAAAGAAAACGGTATTAGGAACCTCTATGTCATTTTAAAAGACCTATCCATAGACACCACACACGCATAGGTTTGACTAAAAAAAAATTTTCGGTTTAAGTTTCATGTATGGAAGCCCCTTTAATATTATTATTTTTTATATAAGAATCGTAAAGCGGTTAACAGGATACATCTCCCCACCAAATTTCAACAGTGTGGTGCTTATAGTTACAGAATAAAGTATAAAGTGGCTGTGACATACGGACGGACAGACAGACAGACAGACTTGACGAAACTATAAGGGTTCCGTTTTTTGCCATTCGGCTACGGAACCCTAAAAATGACATTAGGTGCAAGGGTTTTGGCTCTTAAGGATTTTTTACCACTGTACCGTACCATACCATGACCTTGCTACGAAATGTCAGGGACGGAAAGCAACATGACAGGGACGCTCTACCTTGCCCTCTGAAGAGATTGACAGCGTTATGTCGCACCATTATACTCGTATTAGACCGAGGTGGTTACCGAGTAAAAGCGAGGGCGAGCGAAAACGTATTTCGCCGATGCTTACACGATCCGTGCACGCAATGGTTTCGGCCGGTGACGGAACGGTCTAGTTGGGCAAGGGAACGGTCTAATTTCCAACACAAATATATTTTTTGCCTGACGCGTTCCTGCTACGGTGTAGTGGGAAAAAAACCTTTAAGGTGGTTAAACGCGATAGACCTCCACCGTACACTATTCTCGTAACTATTCAATGAATGTTAATATCTTTTTTCTTGATTAATCAAATAGTTTATAATCGTCGTTTCATAACATCGAATAACAGTTCACCAAAAAAATATTCGCAACTGTTTTGTTAAGCAGAATAACGACATATCAAACTAATGTTTCATAGAATTATTAAGTTATCGATATAACCTTTCATAAAAACTTGTTTCAATGTGTAACGGTACCCATATATATTTTTCATATGCTTACGCATGCAATCAAGAAGGCATAGTCAGCACACAGGCATGCATTAATGCTTGCATGCAAGCATACAGACATGCATGCAGCAAGCAAGCAGGCATGCAAACAAGCAGCATGCATTAGAATTTCCTCGTCTCCGGCGCTGCGGGAATAGCAGCCTCGTCGCCCTTGCGTAACAAGGCGCTACAGCGGGCGGAGGCTGCCCTTCCTCCGCGCCTCCGGCTTTTGAATTACGCTCTAGCATCGGGCAGACTAGCACCACGGCGAGAAGACCACGGCGAGTCGTGATTAACGCAGTTTATTTATTAGATCAATATTTAATACATATTTATATCCAGTTACGCTTTAAATTGTCTATTAATAAAATATGCAATATAACATTAGTAACAAATTCGTTTGTAAATACGGACTTTGGTGAAGTAAAATTCGATGTTTTAAGAATTTTGCATATTGAAACTTACGTGGAAATAAAATGATGGGTAACAAAATAGAAAGCTAACGTTACTTCGATAAAATACGTAATTTATGAAAAGAAGTAACAACGAAGTAAGTTTGTAGATAATAAGCATTTGACCAAATGAAATTATGATTTAGCAAGATTCTAGAATTTGTTGAATATTATTTTGAAACATCTGCGAATCGTTTTATGGGGAATGAAAATCGATGAAGAAAATTGCGATTAAGTGATGGGTTACCGTAAATTATATTTATGATTAGCGATAAGATAAGGTCCTATTAAACTATAAAATGTATAGTTAAAATATAATATTAATAATAGAGTTATAAAGAAAAAGTCAACATCTTTAAAAATCGATATTATTGAATGCGTGAGGCCAAAATTGCAAAGTTATTTTTAATATCTTTCAGAAACAATGAATTGAAATGTTATCCCTCCCTTTGCTTCGTAGTTTGGGGGCATTGGGGGTAAGTAGGATGCCAAGTTTCGTACTCTGCCGCTTGTTATTTCTTGTCCGTTCAAGTTTAGCTCTCGAAAGTTTTTCAACCCGCTCCTCGCCATTTTGTTTTTTGAGCCAGTGCTGGCTAGGAGTGTTAACAAGAAGACAGCTGGTCTTACTTTTACTGAAATTCAATAAAATGATTTGCCGCCCAGATAAAGTATTCTGATAAAACACATCACAACAAATTAACATATAATATGGGCTAAGTTTAATATAAGTAGTTTTAAAATATGTTGTTTTTAGGCTATTTGTAAATATCATTCAACGCAGTACATCTGCCTATATACTAATATTATAAAGCTGAAGAGTTTGTTTGTTTGAACGCGCTAATCTCAGGAACATTTTTTTTCCAACAAGTTAGAAGGACTCTTTTTAAATTGCAATAGCCAAGTTACACCACTAGCGGTGATGAAACATGTTTCGGTCTACAAAATAAAGTTGTCGCTCCCCGGGTATTGGAAAAGTCTGGAAGTTTCCGCGAAAATCTGCGGAAAATTGGCCGCGACGAGGCCCAAGTTCAGCCTGGACTGCGCATACGAAGTGGTCACAAAATATGGCAGTGGGATGGGCCAAGATGATAACATTGTTTATTAGTGTAAAAAAATACCTGCTTGTAAATATGGAGATGCAAGTTTCTGTTTTTTTTTAATATGAAGTGTGGTTTTTTGCTGAACTCACAGAGTTATTGGACTACTCTGAATGCACAACCGCTGAGCTACAGTTTATTGGTTATTGATTAGTGCTTGTGATGGATTGTTAAAATCTTTGAGGTTGTTGGCTACATATTTAATGGAATGTATTCATAGTATTTTCTTTTGTTAGTATTTCAGTTGTATCTAATCGGTTAAATGTGAAGTGTATTCAAGGCAACGGTATGATCCAAGCGTTTTGCGGCAAATCGTGGGCAGTCTTCAATCAGATGAGGTTGTAACAGGAACCCGTGTCGTCTGCGACAGTACGAAATGTTTACAATTATTTTATACGAAAGCCGTGATTTGATGGATATCGCGTGATAAAGAAATTACTGGTTGCGATGTAGAGGTATTCTATAAGTTGAGCGTATGTAGGGAAAAAAGTTTTAATTTTGTGTCATTTTCAGGATCCATGTTTAAGGCTTCAGCTGCTTTCAATGCTTTACGCTTATTTTTGAGCTTATTTAGGCCGCGAGATAGTTGGGACTACGGGAAAGCTGTGCAGCTGATTTGGATACGGAATCCTCCTACTCATTACCTTCATAACCAACGAGAGATTTTAGCCATGACAGCTTGACGGTGAATTCTACAACAATTATAGATAAGGTACGATCAGACTATTAATTCATGTTTTATTTAGTAGACTAGCGGTCCCCCGCGACTTCGTCCGCGCGTTTTGAGTTTGCTCCCTCCCCTCCCGTCGCAGCGTCATGTTTTATATCCTAAAGCCTTTCTCGATAAATAAGCTATCTAACACAGAAATATTTTTTCAAATCGGTTCAGCAGTTCCTGAGATAAGCGCGTTCAAACCAACAAACTTTTCAGCTTTTTAATATAATTAGCGCAAGCGCACGTTGTACTTAAGCTGCGAACATTATTTTGGTGCGGAGTTATGTTAAAACTGTGATAGCTCCTGAAATATTTATTGGAATCAAATGATATAAAGGGCAACTTTGTTCTAAATGAAATGCTCGTGATGATGAATGTATTTATTTTGATAAGAATTAATACCTGTGTGTAAAATACACCTCTAAAAATAATGCATTATTTTTTTACAAATTTATTAACATAAAAAAGGTTGTAGTAAGTCAACCATAAAAGATAGACATATGCTGTCGCGGACTTTATTATAGAACTCTTAATGCTGAACAATCCTGTCATACATGATTTTTGTGTAACTTAAGCGGTTTCCGCAGCGTATGCAACGGAAGCTCTCAAAAGGAATATCTTTCTTCCGTTTTCGCAACATTTTTCATTTCTGCTGTGGTCTTATAAGTCGTATCTTTATGTTATATAGCCTAAAGCCTTCCTCGATAAATGGACTATCCAACGTAAAAAAAAATTTTTCAAATCGGGCCAGTAGTTTGTGAGATTAGCGCGTTCAAACAAACAAACAAACAAACAAACAAACAAACAAACAAACAAACTCTTCAGCTTTATAATATTAGTATAGATAAAAATATTATTTTCAGTAAAAGCAATATGAATTCGAGACATGACTTGGCCTTCTGTTCACTGCTAGAGAAAATCTTTTCAACTCCTAGCAATCTTCTTAAAAACTTAGTAACTGATTAGTGTCTACAAACTATTTTTGTATACGAGTTTAGTAAGTATATAGGTATTACGTAGGTGTGTCCGGCGCATGACCTAATAACAGATCATATCGGATTTGACGTCTTACTGACGACCTCCGTGGTGTATTGGCTAAGCACGCTAGTTTTAAGGCGTCGCCTCTCCCGGGGTCCTGGGTTCCATTCCCGGTCGGGTCAGTATAGAAATTAAAATTTTCCATATTGTCTTGTCGGTGCAATGTATGTGTTTGGTGTCCAATATATTACAGTTTAATGAGGATGGAGGAACAGAGAGTGCCCTTATGCACACACACTTGATCACTAAGTAATTAACAATGTCCCGCTCCGATAGCCAATCTCAGTTGAAATTGAACGCCGTGGTCAGATACGACCATTTATATGCAAACAAAGACTTCGCTCGTCCTTCTTAATTCCAATTGACTTCTGAGAAACGCCACGAACAGGCGGGAAAAAATCCCCTGTCTGATCAGTATAAGAGGTTAAATGATAACTAATTCCTATTGGCGTTGATATCCTTAGTAAACTTGAAATAACTAATAAGGATATTGATATTTTTTACGCATGAGTTCCAATCAATTTAAAAAAAGATCCTCGATTGGATTGGCGAAGTTAAAGTCTTGTAACTTTAAATTTACATGGTGTTTTATTATTTATTTACCTTCACCCATCTTGTTATTTTTGTTTAGTTTACCGTAAAAATATATAGTCTTTATGTCATTTGTCACCAGCTTCGTTTTGGAACCTTAATGTTTCAGTTAGTTAATTAATATTTTCTACTCAAATATTATTTTTGTAACTTTGTGTATGCAATGATAAAGATGAAATAAGAAACCAAAAATTTGCGCACGGGCGGGACTTGAACCAGCAACCTTTTGGCAAACCGGGCCAAACGCTCTTACCAATTGAGCTACCGTGCTGTTAGTCTGACCCTGCGAAATTTGTGGTCTCTTATGAAAACGTCAATTGCGTGACGCTTATTTCATCTTTATCAATATAAAATATGACACTGTGAGTGTTAAAAACATTCTAAAGCATTTGTGTATGCATGTTAAGTTTTACGGTCTACAATTTATCATTCGATGATATTATTTTATTATTTTAACCCCTCATGCCTGTAAAATGTTTTGTGTACCTAATAAACAAAATAAATAAATATCACTTTCTCTAAAATACTAAGTCCTTAGAGCCCTAGCCCCGCCTGACTTTATATACTTAGATATAATAAGGATTATGAGAAAAGAGAGCTGTTCCCAGGTCACCTAGGTAAGCAGCGTCAGGACGGTAAGTAGGCGGCGTGGACCCACTGCCAATCTGGCAGGCTCACCAGACTGATCCTAGTAACGGCTAAAGGTGTTGGTCGCAGCGGAGGGAAATGAGAACCAACAAGGACGGATGATAATTATCTAATTTATTAGAAAGAATGTAACAGTATTCATAATATTTTATTAAACGTGTTGATATGATATATGCTTACGTATAATAATGTGTGCCCGGTGTAAATGCTGACGATGCTGGGTCCATCGCTCAGCCACTTCTATGTAGGTCGCTGACGTAGTGGTTGTAAAATGTGCAATGCTAGCTCAAACATATTGGTATCCGAGAAAAGACGAAGAAGTAGATGCGGCCCTATCCGAGTCCCGTACGCTGTGCTGCTGGCATCATCCGTAGTTGGTTCGGTGGTTGTATTGGACACCAACTATTGTATTGAACACCAATCACATACATCGCTCTGATCCCAAAGTAAGTAGCTAATACACTTGTGTTATGGAAATCAGACACAACGGTGGTACCACAACACCCAAACCCGGGCAATATAGCCAATTTTGATTTCTTTGTGACCCGACCAGGAATCGAACCCGGGACCTCGGAGCGGCGACGCCTTGAAACCAGCGTGCCACTACACCACGGAGGTCTTCAAAAACGGTTGTGGTTGTGGTGACGTCATGGGCTCGATAACCTGATGTTTATGTTCGTTGACTCGTTGGAGGTGTGGTGTATAGACAGAAGACGTGGTAATTGGCTCTGCCATCTCGGGGACTCTGAGTTGTCCGCGTTATAGTATACGAATGAGTCTGCATTCTATCTCCGGCAAGCTCATGCTGGTGTCTTTTCAGTGTACATTGTCGCGTTTTGCTGACAGCTGACTATGGCAAATGCATATTAAGCCTCCTGGTTAACATCGCGATGCTGGTGACTGCTAGTCTTTTGGTTTGCATCGAAGTCTTGGAACTCTCAAGTTTCCTGGTTTGCATGGCTTGGTGCTGCTGGTATTTGCAAGGCTCCTGGTTTATCCTTCGATGCTGGTGATTGGAACTCGCCTGGTTGACTGGAGACGGTGCTAGTTGTGGGTCCATCGCTGACGTTGTGGTTAAACATTGTACGATGCTAGCTCGTACATACCATCTCTAAATTTCGTTGGTAAAGTAATCAACTTGGAATCAACATGGATAACAATTTTTTAGGGTTCCGTAGCCGAATGGCAAAAAACGGAACTCTTATGGTTTCGTCAAATCTGTCTGTCTGTCTGTCCGTATGAATATAAGTATTACACTGTTGAAATTTGGCAGGGAAATGTAATCTGTTAGTTAACCGCTTTACGATTCTTATACAAAAATAAATCTAACTTCTCAACTAAGCAAGTATATACTATAAGAAAAAATGTTATGTAGATCTTAACAAATACTTTCAATGAAAATTGGGTTGGACGGAATCGAACAAGTAGTTTTTGAGAAATTGCACATTTTCAACAACCGCAATCATAACTTTGTTGTTCATACAAACACTATGAAAATATGTAAAGTTGTATTTGCTGTAAACAAAATATTATGGTATGTTGGCTTAGTGGAAGTAAGTGGATCCCTAATTCAGTTAAATTTGGCACGGAACCCTCAGTGGGCGAGTCTGACTTGCACTTAGCCGGTTTTTTGATTTTGCGCTAAACACCATGTAATAGAGGAAAATGCCAAAAATTTTAAAACTGCTACTAGAAAACAAATGAAAAAATGCTTTCCAAATGCAGAGCCGAGTTTAAAAACTACCAGCCGCGTGACTCCAATCAACGCACAATGTAATGCAACCTAAGCTCGCTCAATAATCGGCCACGTTCCGGACATATTTTTTCCATGCACATTTTCATTTTCATTTTGTTTAGGGGCCCTACTGCGAAAAACAGTACTAGGTCAGGTTTTCATATTTTACTTGCATCAGCGTACTGGCATTATAGGATGACGATTGCTGTGGTTAACATATTACTTGTTTACTTAATTCAAGTGCATCTTGCTGCGATCCTTTACTTTTTTAAAGTAAACATATAAAATAAGGGTATTGTACGAATTATTGTTGTTAGTACGTATAAAAGTAAATGTAACCTGATGTTCAAATGTAGTGAAGACTCATCATTTAGACAAATTAATACCTTATTAGTGATGGGTTTTCTTGGCAAAAATTGGCATTTCGATTTTCGAGTCAGAGAATATTCTTATAACGTGTATTGTGATCGCATAGTACTTAAAAAACCTTAAACACCATTTTTACATACAATTAAGTTTAATCCATTATGTTATCTAATATTTTCCCATCAACCATACAAAGTCCACCACTGTGCGACACGGTGTCCAAGTCCAAAGCGTCGCCATCTCTGAGGTTCTCCGTTTTAATAAATATTGTTGATTTAGGTAAAACACATCTCCGAATTTATTGGCATAGCAAAATTGTTTTTACTAATTACTTAGGGATCAGGGTAATATATGCAATGTTGACTCTTTTAATATGTCTTTATAACTATAAAAAAAAACTAGCTACATCTATACAATGTCTCAAACAAATTGGCTCGGTTAGGAAGATGTTTGCCTTTTAAACCAATGAGAACTAACCTTGCCAATTTTCCCGCCATTTATAGGATTCTGTACAAATTCAGTAAAGTATCTCGTTCATCCGATGCCAGTGTTGATATTATTCGCTTCGTATATTTAAGACCTCAATCATGGAATTATTTAATGTTTAGAGTTTGTAAATCGTTTACAACTGTCAAGCTACTCTTTTTACTTGTAATTCAAACTAACTTACGATATATATTTGTTCTCGGCAGTATTTTTATAAATGTCTTGGCAGCCTCTAAGTAAGGCATCACAGAAAAACTGTTTTATTCTTAAGTATGTAAATGTGTGGTGTATGCTTTGTTGGAAGCATAAAATTATTATCCCTTTGGAATAGAACGACAAAAGCGAGATGTCACTAGCAGCAAACTGTGTGATAAAAAGAGATGGGAGATACGAAGTAGCAAAACCATTTTTGGCAGATGTCAAACAGTTGACCGCCCCGCAGAAGGTCGCTGAAAATTACGTGCATTTGATTTTTTATATTTAAAAGTAAAATTGTGTATATTTTGGAGAAATAATGCGTCTGAAACATGGTGAATTGATCGGTGATTAATTGTTATTCATTACAGCGGCATAACCCCAAACAAATAATCATTCAACAGGTAAATGAGTCCAAATCGAAGCCTCTTAATATACTTATATTTACCAAAGCGCTTCAAATTTAAAGTACGCAGTTTGATTATTCTATTCTACAAACGTTAATTTACGTAAAAAATAAAGACAGAATAACACAGGGAATTTATATCGACGAATATTTTGTATAATGAAATAATATTTAGTTTTACACTAGATCTGCATATTCAATATTTTGTGTCGACTGTTTATCATGCAGTAAACTACTATATTTTAACTTAGGATCATTGTTATAAATCACCTGATTGAAAAGTTATCTCATTTAAAGCTACAAATGTTACTTACTTAAGTTAGTTACTGACATCTTAAATCGGTTTCGTTTGACAGGTTTTACTAGTCCTTCTATTCCGATAGGAATATTAATTTTTTGGTTGGAAGTCCTTAATTCCTCACGGTTGTGTTTATCAACAGTCTTTTGAAATGTTTTTGTTTATGCGACCACCGTCGGGCTTTTGATCCTTGAGCGTTTAACAAATAAAATGAATAAATATAAACTATGCACCTTTGTAGAGTTCCAACGAAGTAGAGTACCCAGAACGGTCAATTTCGTTAGCGGCGACGGTGGGTGCATTCTAACTAACGTGCTTGGATTTTTGTGCCGAATAAAAGTACCATTCGAATTTCGAAGCGGATGTACAGGTTTTCCTGTTTGCATGCTGGCTGAAATTGTATTTTGAATCACAATAATTGAACTGAACGGAAATGCCTTGAGATTAAATGTTTAAACGAATCATTTGGCAAGTAAGAATTAGCAGAAGAAAATAAAAATAAATTAGTTATGTTAATACATATATTTTTTCTTGTAATGTTCATATTTTACAAAATTTGTAGCAAATATTATTTCATTGTTTAAGTTTATGTTTATGTATTTATATTGTTGAATATTATAAATATATATGATTCAGTTTCATACGAAAATATTATTTAGTATTCATCAAAATCTAAAAACTTCCTCAGACTAATATTTTCACTCGAAGAAGAATCATCTACAATGACGTCTATTTTGGCGTTATTGTCAACTATTTTATCAGTATCTTTGCTAATTGTTTGATTCATCAACGATTCCTCGTAACCATTTGCGTCATTTTTTCTTCTAATTAAGTAACACGGGCCGTACCTATAAAGAATACCAAATATTATCATTTAATATCATTAGACTATCGAAAATCGTAACATATTCATAATTGGCCCCTAGACCGGTGACCACAAAATATAAATATACATTACTACCCAAGAGGCCAATAATTGAAAATGTAACAATTTATACTGCAGTTGTTAGCCACCCCCACAATTCTGTACTTCGTATGAATTATCAAAGGAAATTAAATAGTAAACGGTCATTCAGAACTAATATGATAATATCATTCATCAACTTTCTGTAAGCATGCAGTACAATTACAAATAAAACCATCGGAATATTAAAGTTATGCTAAAGTTTTCGTCAGTGATCAACACCATTTTATAAAAATTCAAGACCGACAGTCTAAAATTTAAAATTTCTTTAAAAGTATATGTTGTTAATAAAACGGTTTTTAAGTTATTTCTTTATTTTTGAAATCAATAATAATAGTATTCCTTTGATAACTACCTAAATATTTGAAATTTTGTCGCAAGGTAGCCATAAACTGCTGGAGGCCAGAAAAGGCACGGATTACCCTATTTTTTTAAATTTTAAATATTGGACACCAATCACATACATTGCTCAGAAGGGCGATTCAGAACGTTCGATAAGCCATTCGGGTTGGGTTTCGGCTAGATTTTCTATTCATTTTTAAATAAATGTCCCAGTTTGATCGGATGTCGATATGTCAGTTCTGTTACAAATATAATAAAAGATCATAATAAAATAGTTTCATCGGATAAATCCACGTAGTTATAATTCAATTAATATATAAAAGTTATCGAATCGTAACCCAATCCGTAACCGAATGGTTCTGAATCGGGGGGCTGATCCCAAAGTAAGTAGCCAATGCACTTGTGTTATGGAAATCGGAAACAACGGTGGTACCACAACACCCAGACCCGAGACAATAAAGAAAAGATCGTTTTCTCAGATTGATTCGTCATGGCAGATGGCAGGATTACACTGGATACAGACCACTTGCAACCGTTGGCTGTAAAAACTGTGAGGCCTTTGTTCAGCTGTGGATGTCCTTTAGCTGATAATTATAGCTATGTATTAATGTTTAAAATAGTACAAATCATACATATAAATCTTCGGTCTTAAATCCTCCGGCACCTGCAAGTTGACACATTTCATTTTGCAAATATTTACGTAAGTTCTATTGTCGGTGCCGCAAATTGGTGCGTATAGCCGATCACAATCGCCACAGTCTTGATCTTCTATGTATGGTAAGTCATCGACAAGGTAATTCATTGTTAGAACCAGCGGAATTGTAATTGTGGAGTAAACTGAAAAAACAAAAACATAGATTTAATAAAGTGCATTCGCTATGCGCCAAGTAGGAGGTGGGGGAGCCCAAATCGATGACAGCGCTTTCATAACCGACATTGTTTTTTTTATGGTGGCCAAAAACAAATAAATTTTAGTTTTGAAAATCGAAAAAACTACGCATTTTAAACTGATTGAAATAAAAAAATAAAACTACATTAATCAATTAGAAAATTCATATTATTATAAAAGAAGCGTGGGGGGCTTGATTTCGATTGTGGTAAACATTTTACAATGATATTGTATTAAGAACTAGATCACCGGTGAGAGGCTAAAAGATGGCTCAGCTAAACAACACCTCACTTCGAATTGGGGTCATAATTTTGACGTAGTCTGTTTTTGATGGCGTCAGTGTCTTAATGGCTCAGTGCGCCTTTAAAACTGCAGAAACAACTTTCTAAATAAAAAAAATCAGTCCAAATATCATATTTTCGTTAAGTAAATTGAATTTAATGAAGCCTATCATTCATGATTGAAGTATTTTCAATAGAATTAGTGAGTTTGGTTTCTTAGCCAAGCCACGGACTAACATGGTCGATATTCTCAGACAGTGCTATACATAGAGTAGTTTGGTACTATATTTTTTAATAATAATTTAACGACCTTCACAGTGTGGTGGTTTACGTTCCGGACTACAAAGATAAGCAGTCGCGGGTTCAAATCTCGCCCGCGACCGCGACCCTAACAAATATGTCTATGGAAATGTATGTTAATATGTCTGTTATATAACTATAAATTACACCTTCATTTTTTTAAGAAACAGCGTAGACGCTCACGGATCAAAAGGTCACCGGCACTCGCGTTAACAAAAGTATAACAAAAGACTGTTGATAAACACATCTGTGAGGGATGATCCTCACGATTTGTAACGTTGTACATTTTTGTCTAAGTTCGCGTGAAACGAAAAGCTAAATGGATGTAGGACTCCAGTCCATATTTTGGCATAGATATAATGGATGCTGACACTGACATTTGTCAAGTGTGACAGCTGCTGTTTTTTCCGGTTCCGCACTGTTGGTCGTGCGTCGGAGTGGAACGTTTGTTAAAATGTAATATACTAATAATTTTAATAACGGGGCACGCCCCAAATTATTTTGTAGTTTGATAGTTATTCCTGGTAAGTATCTGCAGAAAGGTTTGCGTTGATTTTGTTTGTTGCGAGACATTTCTTAGAGTCTGAGCACATGGTTCTTTTTATCGTTTCAGACGCCGCCATGAATGAATTCATCCAAATTGACATGCCGTTCAGACGACATGTCAATTTGGATGAATTCATTTCGAAATTGATTTGATATAAATGACTGGAAAATGGTAAGTATTTTGGAAAACTCCTTTGGAAATCCTTGTAAAGAAAATGTAGCCTACCTACATCTGGGCATATTGTATTGAGAGTTGTAATTTTTATCATTTCGGGTCTCAAATAGAAAAATTAGCATAAATGTTTAGTAATTAATTCAGAAATTATATGGCGAGCCAGCTGTTGCAGGTATTAAATTGGTTTATTAAAGATTTCATAAATAGGGTGATGAAAAGTATACCCACCCTCACTTAAAAAAAAAAATGGTTGTTAACTAGAACTTTCTTTTATTTCTAGGTTTCGCTTTTGATATGTGTCTGTAAGTTGAACAGTCACAATTTGGTGATCATGTTGTAACCTCAGGTAAATATTTATTATGAAAAGTTAGTGTCTTTTAACTTTTACTTTGGTTTGTGCGTTGAACTAACATTTTGTAAATTCTTTTCAGTGACCTTACTTAGACCTCATTTGAATTATTTTTGAAGTCAGATTTTCCTGATGGATTGAGCTACTTCGTTTTGAGGATGGATCGGTATCGGTGAAATTTTGGGGTAATGTTGCAGAGTTGTTTGTAGTTTGATGCAACAAAGATTGGAAATATGTAGTAACCTCCGTTGAAATCCAAGGTTGGTTTTCCTTGTATTTACTTTAGTGAAAAGTGGGATAATTTAGCTATTAATTTAAGCAAACCTTGGAATCCCTTTGAGGATAAATTTTGGAATCGATTAGGAAATTAAAAACTTAAATTGGTGGTTTATCTTTATGTAATTAGAAATTTGTGAACATAAAGATTTGTAAAAGTATAGATATAGATAACTAAATTAGAACCTAACCTAGTCTCTTCTGAATTCTGAGCTATTAAGTTTTGTATTTGAAGGTGTTAAAAGGTAATTGTTAATTAGCAAATTTGAATAAACTTTTGTTGCCAAATGCTATACCCGGATTTCTTTATTTCATTCGAATATTAGCATCTTTTAAACACCCTTTGTCCACACTAGCCGGGAGTGACTGCGACAGATTGTAGCAAAAAATATGTACGCTCACTATTAGCGTGTTATTTGAAGGAATTATCCTGTTTACATGATGCCAGATGGCTATGGTGTATTAATAAATATTTCTTTATTTATCAAAATAAGGTCTGTAAATATTTTAATTAATTTAATTTGTAAAAAATATACATGTAGTCACGTGATTGTGAATGCCTAGCAGTGAACGTGACTCTGATATCGGCGTCATGGCGTTTCACGTGATACATTTAAATTGCATTTATTAGATAATTGTTCAATATTTTAAATGTTAAAAAGTTTGAAAATAGAATGTTTTTGTTGATTAATATACTACCGAGCTAAAGTGTGAACTCAACTTTAAAATTAGGTCAACGAGTATATTGTACATGTTCCTACATACTTTAAAAAATATATTAAGAAAGCTACTCTATTAAGACTCTGTTCTGAATCTGATGTCTTATTGATCCATTGACATCCATTAATCAGACGGTGCCATATTTGTGTACTCTTTTAATTCGCGAATCGTCATCTACTTCTAAATACAATATCATTGACATTTTATCAATAATTTACTATAATCTGTGGATATCATAAGAAGCACCCCACGCTTTTTGTAAAATAATATCAATTTTCAATTGATTACTGTAGTTTTATTTTACATTTTTTTAGTTCAATCAGTTTTAAATGCGTGGATTTTAAGTTTTTTGAACTATAATTTATTTTTCACTTTCTAGTTTGGTCCTGGCGGTTCTTATAAGGATGTTGAGAAACTGTTATTAAATTATTGCATTGTCATCGGTCCTTACTAATTTAAGTTAAGCAAAGTTTAAAAGTTAATCAAATTTCTGGAAATCGGTCAAATTAATACTCAAAGATTCCATTACATACATACATACACACATACTTAGATACAACTGAAGCTAATAAAAGAGTGGTAAATAACAACTATGGAGAACCTTTTCTATCACCATTTCTCTAGCAGTTTTAGTAAAAAAATACGTATCCGCGCATCATATTATTTTATTGATAGGTCAAAATCGACACTACAGATCGAATTTTAGGAAGAATAGGTAGAAAGTAATTAATATTATAAATGGATAATACAATATTTCGTTGAAATAGTTGTCTACCATAAATATCTTTATAGATCCTAATGTATTTTTAATTTATTTAAGGTTCGTTTTTGCTTCCTTTTTAATGTTCTATTGCGGTTACCACCACCTGAACAGCTAAAATTACTTGCACCATACATCGTTTTTAGGGTTCCGTAGCCAAATGGCAAAAAACGGAACCCTTATAGTTTTGTCAAATCTGGCCTTCCGTATGTCACAGCCACTTTATTCTGTAACTATAAACATCACACTGTTGAAATTTGTCAGGAAGATGTAACCTGTTAATTGCTTTTCGATTTTAATACAAAAATAAAAATAATGTTATTTAAGGGAGGCTCCCGTACATCAAACTAACTCGGAAAATATTTTTTTTAGTTAAACCTATGCGTGTGGGATGTTCATGAATAGGTCTTTTCAAATGACATAGAAGTTTCTATAACGATTTTCTTTTAAAGTCTAACGTTTGATAGATAGACGTCTCTTAGGTGGTAATAAGGGCGTCCCCCCTCTAACTACTAAACTTAGGAAGTAAAAAAAAAACAATTGATCTTAACAAAAACTTTCAACGAAAATTGATTTGGACGTGATCGAGCTAGTGGTTTTTGAGATGAAGCAAATTTTTAACAACCGCAAACATAACTTTGTTCATAAAAACACTATGAAAAGACTAAAGAAAACAGAATATTGTGGTATTCAGCTAAGTGGAAGTAAGTGGATTCCCTAATTCAGTTCAATTGGCACGGAACCCTCAGTGCGCAAGTCCGACTCGCACTTGGCTGGTTTTAATGTAATATTGCGGTAATCACCACCTTGACAACTAAAATTACTTGCGCCCTAAGTCGTCTTTAATTTTAAGTCAAGTGACGCCCGTTTTTTTGTCGCGCGTGCAAGCAATTTTCGCTTGAAAGTGATTAGGCACCAAAAAACTTCATCATTCCTACCTTCTAGCCTATAGCTAAATATATAAGCTAGCCTTATGACAAAGACGTTTTAAATTTTAAAAATAATGAATTCACATTATTAACTTGATAATACAAATAAGAATTTGATCTCCAAAAGAAATCGCAATTAAATATCACTTACTCAATACGAACATATTCTTTTATAAAAATGAAGCAACTTTATACCTCTGGGAAAGGTAATTAACTGAATTGGCGAATTAACTTTTATGGAGAATCAAAATTACATTCTTGAGAGTAATTTCAGTAATTATTCTTTTCAAATGCCTTTGAGCTCTTGATTAGTATTTTTCGCAGTGATTTTACTTGGTTGATTGTATTTTTAATTCAGTATGGATGGAGATAAAAAGTTCTTTAAAGTGGAGGTTTAATGTCTGTGAGCAACTGGACTACTGTTTTTTCGAAAGCCTAGCCCTTGCTGTGCTACTGCTGGGCAAATCGTTCAAAAATACTTATGTCTCATACATACAACATGACATGATTATTTAAATGTTTTACACTTTTTTACTAGTATGATGAGTTTGATGCGGTCATGTTTTGTTACTTTTATTGATCTTAACAAAACTTAACTAATGCAAACCCGAATTTATTCAAGCGTTTTTCAGGCGCCACCTGATGTTTGACAAGTAAAACAGGTCTAGACTACTGCTCCTGCTATCTTCTACTTTTAAGACGCTGACTTTCTTTCAATAGATAATTTGCAAGTAAATAAACATAATTTATTGAAACGCTTCATAAAATCGAGTTCTTGCTCCGAACAAGGCAAGGAAACTGGCTATTAGGCTGAACACAGTGTTCTTCGAGTTCTGTTATCAACGGCCACGGCTCTATTATATTGGTCTTAGAGCGAGGTAGTGCCAGTCTCTGTAATAGAGCTGGTGGTACAAATTATAAAAGTATGACTTAATTTTCACTATCGTCGTTTTCGGTCTTCCATAAGCTGTAAGTAAATCTTACAAACGATAGAAATGATGGATCAGTTTCAATATTCTGGTCATTGTGGACATGTTTAAAAAAGCCCATAGGAAGGACTCCAAAAATGAAACTAAGGTTCCGATAGCAAAACAAATTTTATTTGGTTGAAAGAACATATAAGAAAACACGTAAACGAAACGTCACCGCGAGTTAACTCAGAACAATGCCATCTAGCGACTGTTTACATCTAGCAACAACTTAACTCTTAAACTTAAACATTGAATAATTGTTTTGCGGTCAATCGAATTAAATCGCATACACGTAATTACAGCATGGATATTTTGTTCGATATGAAGTTTTTTTTAAAAAGGATGAAATTTTAAAAGTATGCACAATTATTGATATAATGATGTCATTTTTTTTTGTTTGATCATAAAAAACTATACATACGCATAGATTCAATATTTTGGTACGTATAAAGTGTTTGTGGCAACCTACTTGCCCACAACCTTTCATCGAAAATTGGTCTGTGGAACATTCTTCGTATCCCGCAAAATATCTATATCCCGCGGGAGGAAAGGCGCTTAAATTTTGGTAGGACTCGAAAGATTCTAATTCCTAGTGCCGAGAATAAGTAACATGTTTTTTTTTATTGATGTACATATCTTGCGCATACACATGCGCTGAATTTCGTTTGTATATTTGTATGTTCTTCCATGTTTTTTTTCGGAAATGAGAAGTCATAGTGATATTATTCTTTTTTTTAATTTATTCACAGACTCCAAAATATTTTTCTTTAAATAAAAGACAAATGCGTTATTTTAAGCTTTTATTGTAGCTTTCTTGAAGGCGTTTTTTTTCATATTTTATTTGTCACATGTTTTAAAAATAAGAATGTGACTTGGATCTCATAACTGACTACATAATTAAGTATGCTTTGAAAACTTCTATCGTCTTTCTAAGTAATTATTTTAAAATATTTTCTACTTTTTTCTTTGACTTACACCAAACAAATACTCGGACCTTCGCGTGCCTTACACGATTGCATTTATCAGCTGGCGTTTGATTTATTACTCTGCGGGATAGTAATAGAACTCAAAATTACACGAAGATAACGCCGTGTAATTCTATATCCGAGGTAAATCGCTTTTCTGGGTATTTTTATAAAGGCTACAAGCAAATAAGTAGTAACAAGATTTGGTATTGTTATGACTTATGAGGCAATTCTTGAGATTAGTGAAGGCAATTGCAGGCTGTAAATTGGATTATTTTAAAATGAAAACCTAGATAAGGTTATATTTTAATTAATGAAGATATTGTCTCATTCAAAACACTTCACGCACAAACTAAAGCTACTATTAACATACAGGCGGCGCGAAAGAAGTGATAGCGGGTCAAAAGAGGGGGAAAGGTTTAGACGCTAAAATTATGTAATATTATTTATATAGTGAAGTGAATTAATTATATAGTGTAACCATTTAGCTTACCAATCCCTTGATATTTTTTTTAATTAATTCTTCTCAAGGCCTAAGCCTTGAGAAGAATTAATTAAAAAAAATATCAAAAAATACACAGACATTTCGTACCTACACATGAAGTTTTATTTTTAATGACACAGTTTCACAGTAAAGTTACCAGTACTTAGAGTTATATAAAAATGATATCGTTAGCAAATAATTTTGGGCAATACAATAATCTTTAATTACATTATTAAAACAAGCATGAAGTGCACCACTAATCTAAGTTGGGAAATAGTATTAATTACGAAATCAATTTAACTCTGCCCACAAACATCACAAATGCTGTTATTATTAGTTTAACCAGGTCACAGAGTAAATGAATAAACATTTACACAGTTAATAATCCGCTAGAATTATATTTAATTTGCCTTCAATCACTATTACTCCGTACATAAACAACATGTTATCATCATTCATCATCACTGTCAGTCAAAGGACGTCCACTACTGAACGTTTGATCCAAGGATCTTTACAAGACCGTCTGTCCATCTTGTCGGTGGACGTCCTACGTCGAGATTTGGTCGAAGAATTTCATAGAACTGCCCCAACTGCCATAATTTTTCGCGCTATGTGCCCTGCCCATTGCCACTTAAGCTTACTGATTCTCAGGGCTATGTCCGTTACCTTAGTTCTTCTACGTATCATCTCATTTCTGATTCGATCTCGTAGAGAAACACGCAGCATAGCCCTCTCCATCGCTCGCCGTGGGTGATATTATATGGGCCTTATAAGGATTTATAAGGCCCATAGTAAGATACGGTGTTTATATACCATGTGAATACATAAAGTCATGTTTGCTTGATGCAAATTCAAATGAAAATCTGGAATTGAATTAGTCGGTTTTCCAAAGGACGCCCACTGTAAAATAAATGGTTTTTCACAGCGACCAGTTTGCATCAAGTGTGATCCTGCAATCTTTAAAAGATCGCCTGTCCATCTTGTCGGTAAATCAAATGTCACTTACTGTCTAATAATTATACACTGTGCCTTCACATTATTGCAACATTACGTTGTTGATATCAGTAATTAACTCACTTCCGTGATTCGGTACACGTCGCAATATGTAAGCCCTGTCGTGTTTAGACGACGTGTTTCCACTGTCCCTGTCACTCAAGTCAAGGTATATGAAGGGAAGTCCAGGATAGCTAGAGCCGAAAATGTCAACCATATTTGAGGATAGAACCTCAAGTATGAGGCAGTGAATCGGGGTCACATCCTGTGTGTAATTAGTTTATTGTAATAACGCTAACCCAAGCTAATGAATACAAATAATTTTGGAGCGTGGACATTACCTGATTTTGTTTGGGTTTATAAATAGCATTGTGACAATGAATAATATATTAATGAAATCAAATATAAAGTTATAAAAAATAAAAAAAAACCGCTAAGCGACGCCGGCGCCGGCACCCAACCAAGCGACTTGTTACCGCGTTGAGTATTAGTTCAGGCAAATGTGGGGTGCACCGTCCACCCTTCAGCAGTTTGCACGCATCAAAATGTTACATAGCTTTAATCCAACAGAAAAAAGATGACTAGTACGGAAGAAAATAGGTAAATAAGAAATACTTTACCTGTTTCAAGTCGAAAAGTACGCACTGACTCTCATCTCAATCTCGCAGAGAAGCACCGAGCGAGCACCGAAGAGAGGGCTCTCTTTCGTTTATTGTGTGATTTTGAGCTTCGTTAAAAGGCAAAAGACCATGTTTCGAATCCGTAAGTAATCACTGGTAACACACACTGATTGAAGACTTTCGTCTTCAGATACTGAGGTAATTGAGACGAGAAGTCAATCATGCGTAATTTCCCGAACGCTGCCCAGCCGAGTTAAATTCGTCGATTGACTTCTTTCTCAAAGTTGGACCTACCTAATTGGATTACTTGACCCAGGTAGACGTACGAGTCTTCAACTTCGAGAATCGAGTTCCCAACACATACTGGGGTGGCAACAACAAGAAAGCAACATGATGATAAAGACGAGAAACCCGACGTTACCTTTAGACTTACGTTGGTTGCCCTACCGGTAGTAGAACTGGTTACCAGACTTCAGGGTTATCGTGTCTTCGCCCTCTCAACATACTTTCAATAAATTATCTATATCCTAGTGTAACCTGCCTATAATTGTGAAGGTAATTCTTTCTTCAGCTTGAGCAATTTTTTTTTATCCTCAGTGTGCACGCGTTACAATTACTTTCTAACAATCAATTCGGTTTCAGACCAGGCCAAAACACCGAGGGAGCAATGCTTGAACTCACAAAATTTGTAACAGAAAACTTGGACAAGGGCAAAAGATGCCTAGCAATTTTTTTAGATCTAGCCAAGGCTTTTGACACGGTCTCTGTTCCAACACTCTTGAGCAAATTGGAGAGGCTTGGAATACGCGGTAACCAACTAAGACTGTTTGAGAGTTATATGCGCAACAGTTTGCAATGTGTCAAAATTGGCAACTATAAAAGCACATTCTTACCTGTGAATTATGGTGTGCCACAGGGCAGTATACTGGGCCCCACCCTGTTTACGATTTACGTGAATGACCTTTGCGACATGCAACTGTCAGGGGGTTTGTCAATCTGTTATGCGGATGATACAGTGCTTCTTTTTACCGGTAAAAATTGGAACCAAACCTTTCAAGCTGCACAACAATCTTTTAATAGTGTACAAAAATGGTTGTGTAGAAACAAACTTACATTAAACACAGACAAGACCAAATATGTAACATTCTCCATTCGTAACACAACACAACCGGTAAATACATATAAAATATTTGCCCATAGTGGTCGCTGCTTTTTGGACTCTTCTGTAGCATCTTGTCAATGTCCATTGTTAGAACGAGTGGAGGTTGTTAAATATTTAGGGGTTCTTGTGGACAAAAATCTAAATTTTAAGCCTCATTTGCAATTAATAATAGGACGCGTTCGCAAATTAATTTATGTCTTTAAGAAATTAAGACATGTTGCTAAGCCTAATCTTCTTAAAGAAGTGTACCGAGCTCTATGCGAACCCATAGTAAATTATTGTATTGCTTGCTGGGGAGGAGTCGCTAAAACTAATCTACTTCCTCTAGAAAGAGCTCAGAGAGCAGTGCTAAAGGTTTGCACTTTCAGGGCGTTAGATTATCCCACGTCACTCCTTTATGGATTTTGTCAGGTACTGACTGTTCGGCAAATGTTTATTTTGAGCATTATTAAGAAACAACACCAACTACTGGACTCAGACTCTGACAGCATAAATAGGAAACGACGTAAAGACATGGTGGCAAATCGTGACTTTAAGACTAACACAAAATTTTGTAAGAATTTCTTTAAATTTCTTGGCCCATACTTATACAATAAGCTAAATAGGCTACTTATAATATATCCTATGAATAGGCACGCATGCAGCAATGTTGTCAAAGAGTGGCTACAACAGCAGACATATGAAAAAACGGAGGCGCTATTATCTGTAATTGAATAGCAAAATTTTCAATATCTTTGTGTGCATTATTTTATATATATATATATATATACTTATTGATGCTTTTACTCATGTCATACTTAACATAATATGTAGATGCTATGGTTTGTGAAGTGAAGTGTTCGTAGGACTTGTTTTGTAAGTACCTCTTTAAAAATATATTTTAAAGATAACCAACTACACAATACTTAGCATAAAAATACAGTTTTAGACGACAGCACTTTAAGTTTACCGCTTTGATATCTTATGGAATTGTTATTTATGGGTTATTTTTTTCACCATAAATGAATGGCCTGATGTACTGGTGACTGTATATTAAATGTTGATATTGTGCATACCTACACGTATAAAAAAATATATATAAAAAACGGGAGGAGCATCTTGCTTATCCTAAAACACAGGGTTCTTTTTCCTAACTTAGGAAGCAAAGCTCTATGATTAATTAGTACATACCTATTTGTAAAGTAATTAAGTATGATCCTCTGTTAAAACTACATTGTACTTACCTTATACTGAAATAAATTTGATTTGATTTGATTTGTTATAGGTTACCATGGTAAGTTGTCGTTAGGGTTGGTAACGTGATCCCCTCTAGGGATTGTTGACAACCCCTACCCCGGCGTTACCGTGGCCGCCACTGGAGTTAATAATGGCAGGGCTGCCGGAGACTGGTATCCTATTTTTCTTGTGTACTCTCATGTTAGGGGATTTCGCCAATACTCACCATACTTGGCAAGCGGGTTAGCGAGTGCAGAGGCGCAGTTCCTTGTAGCTGTGACGGGCGGCGTCACAGCTACTAGAGACTGCGCATTTTGTTCAATACATATACCGCCATTTATTGGTCGCCAGAGCCTCGTCTGTAGCACCAGCACGCACCACGTGAAGGTGAAGTTGGCTTAGAGCTTTGGCTCCCTTACGGCTCCCATAAATAAATATCCTAAACTAGCGGTCCCCGCGGCGTCGCCCGCGTAAATTTCGGATTTCCCATAAAATATTTCAATACAAAACATAGGTAGCTTGAGCATCGAAACCATAGCGGTTAACGCAAGCGTGTGTTGTACTTAAGCTACGAGCATGATTTTGGTGCTTTTTTGAAACTGTGATAGCTTTTTAGATATTATTTGAAATCAAATGCTAAGCAATTTTGTTTAAAATGAGCTCGCAATGATGAAAATGTTTATTTAAAAAATAAATTTAAAAAAAACTCAAACTTAGTCTGAGGCACTGAACGTGATTGAACCGTAGAGGTAAAATAATAACAAGCGACCTACTGACTTTACCAAAACAAAGCCCCGAAGTTACCTAATAATATCTTCGGAAAGCGTCTCAGCTCAGGATTACACACTTAACATAGAGCATCTATATAGTCAGTACTACCAGTTTAATTAATGATTGTTTTTTGGTTCTGACTTTATCCTTGTTACATTATTTTGTCACATTCTGTATTTTAAACCATAATTAATAATTGGACATTGAATAAAAGGTACAGTCGATTACTTTATAATAATAAATTTTAGTGGTAAACTTGTAAGTGATTCAAAAAATCTAATATGTTTATCAATATATTGTGATAGATTTGCATTCTAACTCTTTATTATCCTTCTGCAAGTGATTGATCATACAAAACCCTAATTTATTATAGTTAACGGTCCCACTGTCATCTCTTTATCTTAGTATAGGTGTTATTAGTTCCAGAGTAATCCTACAGCGACAGACTTACCTGACATTCTGAGGTACGACAAAAGCGAGTAAAGCTTGTGATAAACGAATAAATGTTGTACACTTTCTTCGATGTAAAAGTCACATTTTCAAAAATCAAAAGGTGCTCGTAGCGCAGTGCAGCGCTGCTACCGCTTTGGTAGTGATACCGAAGTGAAGCAACCTACAGCGCGGTCGTGTTTGGATGGGTGACCATTCCGACCATTTATGTGACGTATATCACGAGCACTTCTGTGCTTTGGAAGGCACGTTAAGCCGTTGGGCTCGGCTAATATCGGTTGATATTAGTTGATAAACCTAGTCAGAGGCCTTATGGGCGGCTTCATAACATCTGACAGCAGGGTTAGTCGCTTGCCCTACTAAAACCCCTCCACCAATCCGCACTGAGCTCACGTGGTGGAGTATAGCTCGAAATACCTCATAGTTGAGGTAAGGCCTTTTCCCAGCAGGAGGACGTTACAAGCTAACTTTATTTCACTTTTCAAAGGTCAAATTGAGTAAACATTGAAAGTTACCGTGTCAAAATCCTTGCTGTCATTATAAAATTTATCACGACAGCCAAGTGCTCCGGAAGACTTTGTTGTGTACGTCGTACGGGACCACTGTATGCGTGAACATAATTAAAAGTAAAGGCACATTTATCAACCCGTAATGGGAACAGAACTGACCCGGTATCAACCATACCGAAGAACTTTACCTAAAGGGAACAGCAACGCCTGGGTATGGGATCGGCACTGAATAGCGAACGCTTCACCTCGGATCGTGTTTGATACAACTTGACAGTTGTTCTTGTGAATGACAGACCGTTTGACAGGGTTGGCGTAAAGTAGACAACAATCGGGCGACTCGCCGTAAGCGCCTTACGATCTCGATCCGAGGTGGTGAGGTAATGAAGTTGATAGATGTGCGTTGAAGTATGGAATTTCATACAAAGAATACCGAACGCCTCAAGTTGATTGATATACGGAGTTATTTTTTTTTTTTTTTTTTTTATTATTGGTTGTTGGGCTCTAATGTTGCCATCTCGACCAAGTATGATCTATTGTGGCGCCCTTATATTTAAATTTCACTGCTTAGTCCCGTTGAGTCTATAAACTTCCAGATTCTTTGGAGCGTGATATCTGCTATCTCATCCGGGTGCATGATATGCCGCCCGAGATGGATACTTCTTTTGCTCATAAGCGGTCCGCATGAGCAGAGAATATGCATGGCCGTTTCTTCTTCTGTATTACAGAATCTACATAGTGCGTCTTCGGTCATGTTCATATTGGCCAAATGTTTGTTCAGTTTGCAATGGCCAGTTAGTATTCTGGTTACTGCACAAGCTTTGTATCTTTCGAACTTTAACAGTTCTTTAGCTACTTTGTTGTTGTAACCTCGAATTAGTGCTTTTGAGTGTTCTTGTCCTTGTGTAGACTTCCACGACTCAATAGCCTCTTGCTTACAGAGGGTGGTTAGAAGCGTGGTGGCGCGTTGTTTAGTGATGCCACAGAAAGGTTCTACACCGATTTGAGGGTTGTCGGCTCCTTCTCTAGCAAGTTCATCTGCTATTTCGTTTCCTTCAATCTTTGAATGCCCTGGTACCCATGTAAGTGTGACTTTGTTGGTGTTTCCCAGTTCATTCAATGTCTCAGTACATATTTGCACCAGTTTTGACATTTGTTCGAAGGATTTTAGAGCCAGCAATGCAGCTTGGCTATCTGAGTTGATGTAGATGTGTTGGTTCCGGAGTTTCTTCTCAAGGTTTATCTCTGCACATTTGTTTATGGCAAAGACCTCGGCTTGGAAGATGGAGGTTTCAGTCCCCATGTTTACACTTACCTTGAGCTTAGGCCTCTCACCGTAGACCCCACAACCTACATCATTTCCTTTTTTGGATCCGTCCGTGTACCAGACGTGGGTACCATTCTTAAATGACATTTGGCCCTCAAGCCATTTGTCTCTAGAAGGTATATTTACGGAGTATAGCTTAGTGAAGTTACATTCCGTGTGCATGTCGTCACTAGGCATGCTTAGTAGTCGGTTTTCAAGTACTGATTCCTTGAGTCTTATCAGATTTTGAGAAGCCCATCTGACTTTCGTGCGGGAGCAGATTCTATAGGTGCTCTGCTTAGCCTCTTTTTGTACGTGTAAATGCAGAGGTGTTAGATCCAGCAGAGCGTTCAAAGCTGCCCCTGGTGTCGTAGACAGTGCTCCAGTTGCTGTAATGCAGGCAAGCCTTTGCAGGCTGCTCAGTTTCTGTATTGTTGTCGCTTGGTTGACCTTGCTGTACCAGACGGCAGGTGCATATGTTATTACTGGTCTCACGACCGCTGTGTACAACCATAGGGCAATTTTGGGTTTTAGTCCCCATCTTGACCCCGCCATTCGACAGCAGCTCCACAGAGCCATTTTGGCTTTTTGAATGATATTATCTAGGTGCGAGTTCCAAGTAAGTTTTTGGTCAAACGTTACCCCTAGATACTTGGTTTCACTAGAATAAGGAAGAATTTTACCGTTTAACTTTGGATTCACCAGTTTTTCGAGTTTTCTCTTCCTTGTGAATGGGATTATCACTGTTTTATCTGCATTGATAGATAATTCGTTTTCTCTACACCACTTACTTATGGTGTTGAGAGCGCCTTGCATTAGACTAGAAATTGTGCTGAGGCAGGGACCTCTGATGATCACTACCAGATCATCAGCATAGCCTTGTGTATCATAGTCTTTTTCTGCCATCTTAACAAGTAGTTGGTCTACTGCTAGGGTCCATAGAAGTGGAGACAGTACTCCTCCTTGTGGACATCCTCTCGTGGCAAGGAATTCAAGCTTTGAAGCATTGAGGGTAATGTTTGCTACTCGATTTGAGAGCATGTTTTTTACCCATCTGATGGTGCTTTCATCTATCCCTTTTGCCTCCATTCCATTAAGAATGGTTTCTATAGGAGTATTATCAAATGCACCTTCAACATCTAGAAAAGCACACAGGGCTGTTTGCTTATCCTCTAGGGATTTTTGCACCTTGTCGACCAGATCGAGGAGGGCTGTTTCAGTGGATTTTCCCTTTTGGTATGCATGTTGGTTGATACTTAATGGCCTGTCCACTAAGTATTTGGCCCTAATGTGCTGGTCTACAATCCTTTCCATGGTCTTCATTAGGAAGGATGTAAGACTTATGGGTCTGAAGGATTTGGGTTGTGAGTAGTCTCTCTTCCCTGTTTTTGGTATAAAACGTACTTTGACCCAATTCCATGGTTCTGGTATAGTACCCCAGGCGTAACTTGCTCTGAATATTTTTACCAGATGTGGAAGAAGCAGGTCATTTCCTTTTTGCAGCAGAGCAGGAAAAATGCCATCTTCTCCCGCTGATTTAAATGGTTGGAATTTTTCCAAAGCCCATCTAATCTGGTTAGGCCTAAAGATATTAGCGGCCTTATTCCAGTCTGAGCATTTTGCCCTATGGAATTCATCATTCCTTTGGGTGTAGCTTTGTGTGTCGATTTGGTACGAACCCGGAAAGTGTGAAGACCTAAGGAGATCTAGAGTCTCCATATCAGTGTTCGTAAATGTGTTATCTGGCTTTTTAAGTAGTCCAAGATATTTATTTGGGGTCTTAGCGAGTATTTTGTGAATTCTTGCTCCTTTGTGGGTTTGGGCAATTTGTTCACAAAAGCGTCGCCAAGAAGCTCTTTTGGCTTTTCTGATTTGTTTGTTATATTCTGTAAGGGCCTTGCCGTACTGGTCCCAATTGCACGGTTTGGCCCGGTTGAATATACGACGTGTGGTGGTTCTGAGCTTTTCCAGTTTTTTGTTCCACCACACGGGTGATTTGTTCGGCTTTATTTCTCTTTCGGGACAGCTCTGTTCGTAGGCATCTATTATGCCATTGTTGAGCATCTTGACCGCGGCATTAAGAGAGTCAGGTGTTTTGATAGTTTTGGGTATGTCCTTTAGATTCTCGCTGAGTATGGTTCTATACATATCCCAGGAGGTGTCTTTTGGATTTCTCACTCTTATGTGTTGAGCTTCTGCTAACCCGGAAACATCAAAAAGTATATGTCTATGGTCGGACATTGAATTCTCGCTGCTGACGTGCCATTTTGTTATACATTTTGACACATTTTTAGTTGCGAATGTTAGGTCTAATACTTCTTGTCTATTTTTTGTTACGAATGTTGGCGTGTGGCCATTGTTCAGCACATGTAGACAATTAGTTAGTAGAAAATCGGATAGTAGCTCACCTCTTTTGTTCGTATCCGAGCTCCCCCAGATGGTTTGGTGGGCGTTAGCATCGCATCCCACTATCAGCTCCGACTTTTGTCTTCTAGAATAATCCAGGACTTTAGTCAGTTCTTCAGTGAGATCCTGCTTATCACCAGGAAGATATGCCGAGCAGAAAAGTACTTTGGACCTATTCGGCCCTTTGACTTCTACGTATGCGGTGACTGTATCTTCGCTGCAAAGTTCTGGAACAGGTAAGAAGTTCATATTTTTGTTAAATACGATGCAGGCCCTAGGTTTAAGGCCTTTTTCGTATACAAGGATCTTACCCGCATTGTTCAGACCGGCTACCACGGAATCGGCGTTTATCCATGGTTCTTGAATGAGAGCGATGTCCAGGCCACCTTCGCTGAAGATCTTCTCTACAACCGCAGAGGCTGCAATAGCGTGGTGAAGATTGGCCTGGAGCACCGCCAGCCCCTTTGGGCGTTGAGGTTGGTGGGGACTACTGGCTGTGGGAGCCGCGGCGCCCTTGTGTGCCCCGCCGTCCTCGGTTTGTACCCCTGCTGTGTCCCCTACCTCTGGACGGATGTGCGCCCCTAGTGGCCCCCCTATGGAGGGGAAACCGCGTACCTCTTCCCCTATTGGTCCCTGTCGAAGTGGAGGTGGAGGGAGTTGGAGGAGGGTTGTTCCGTTGTGGTCCTGCACGGACCTGCACGGTGCCCTCAGCGGGAGTGGTTGTAGGTATGAGGGTTGGGGTGGTGTTGGTTGCGGTGGAGGTCGAGGGTTCAGCGGGAGGTGGATCAATGGCCAAGGTGATAGGGCCTCTGATCCTGAACTGGACCTTTTTGAAGCCAATGTTGGCCTTTAGGTCCGCAATCTTGAGGGCCTCAAACGAGTGGTCGTCCAAGGATACGGTCAAGGTAAGACCTCCCTTTTCGACCTTCGTGTTGAGGACCTTCCAATGTTCGGTGTTCAGACCCTCATTCTGAGCACCGAAAAGTTCTAAGGCCCGCTTTGCGCAATCGGCCTCAGAGTTTGGGATAAATACCACCCCCACATTCGGTTTCCGGATGTCAGCCTCGTTCATGAGAACGAGTCTCGCCTCCGGCCACGGTCTGAGGGGGGGTATTTCTCTCTCAAGCCATGCTTTAGACCGCTCATTCTCACATGTAATGAGAAGCCAGCCTGGCTTGAAGGAGCAGCCCTTAAATTTAGGCCCTTCACCCCTTCCGGATTGAGCGATGCTTTGCAGGATGGTATTGCGCAGCGACTCCAGTTGTGTGTCAGTCATCAAGGACTTGGAGTCTTTTATGCCAACCCGGATTGAGCGTACGGCCTCGCTGTAGGCTACGGTGGTTGGGGTGTCTAAGTCCTCACTCACCTTTGGGGCTTTGGTGATATGTCCCTTTGGTGATTCTTCCTCTGAGCGAACCCGTTTGACCGGTTTGCGCGCAGATTCAGATTGTGAGGATTTAAACTTATACCCCATCTGCTTCAGCTCAGCGAAGCTCTTTAACGCTAGTGTTGAAGCCATACTCGGCTCCACTCCCAGCTGTCTCAGAGCCACGAAGCGCTTTTTGGCAGCACTTGACAGTTTCCTGTCACTACGTTTGGAGGCGGTGGATTCATCAGTCGGCGAGGGTGAGCCGCAAGCAGCCCTTTCCGCCGTGCTGATGGAGTCCTCTGTCTCCATGGAGAGTTGCTCCGATATTTGGGCAGGTTGCTCTGCGCCTTCTATCAGAGGCATAAGTTCCTGGCATAGGTCTTCCAGGTTACCATCGTTTTTATTTTTTAAATCTTTATTCATGTTGGTCCCACGAGTAGCTAGGGAAAGTAGGTCCACTCCGGCAGAGCCCCGCATGCCGGAGTAAGGCTAGATACACCTCGAGGTCGCCTGGTATCGAGGGCCCACCGTTAACGACTGAGCTCCCCCTCAGCCACGCATCTCTCGGCACGGTACGGATAACACCTTAGATTGGGGATGGTATCGAGTCTTTAGCCGCCAGATACCACGTCATTGAGATCCCAGAGAGGAATTTCAATGCCGCACTACCTGGCGTTGCCCAGGGTGAACCGCGACAGGCGCTACTGCTTCCCCTCTGACGAGTCAGAGTGGATTCAGTAACATCCCAGTCGTCACGTGGAGGTAACTCGAACTGACACCCCTAATAAATACGGAGTTATTTCCGTAACGGATGGATATAATTTGCTTCAGCCAACTAAAAACCAGTCATAAAACAACGTCGCAAAGTACCACCAACAAATGAGTTAAAAAGTTTATCTGATGCGTATGCTAACTCTGTGGGTAAACGTCCGCAGTCTAGTGTATTTATTTACATTTTGCGCCCCCGGGCTACCACTCGTTACACAGAGAATATTGTGCTAGTTTGAATAATTGCGTTTAGAAATTAAAATTACATTTTGGCAATAATATTAAAATTACAAGATATAAGTTTAATAGATAACTTTTTTAATGTCATCCATCTGCGATCAGCTTCTGAGCTTTTATCAGATATTTTATCTTCCTTGCAATTAAGGTTTTGAGATTATTCACATCCTGTGATGTGTTATCTCCATAGTATAGATTGCTTTAAGACCTTTTTCACACTGCGACTTTTAACAGCGAATGCAGACGCAATGTAGCATCGATGCAGTTACAAAATACAGCATCGATACAGTTGTGATGCTAACGTACCACAGCATCGATGTCAAAATCTGTCATCGACGCTAAAAGTTGCAGTGTGTAAGGGATCTCAATTAGTTGGTTCAAAGGGAAGAGTAACTCGCAAAATACATCTGTATCCGTTATCGGCATTGTAGGAGTACCTACGCGTAGTCTAGCTTATATAAGAATATCCTTTGAGAATTGACAAAAGTTTTGTCCCAGTCTGTAGGCATTATTTTGTGTACCTAAATGAGCAAATAAGCAGTATTTATTTCTGGCAAATAGTAAATAAAGGTGTAAATAAAGACCTCAAAGTTCATGTAAATCGACAAACTGCAAAACAAAACTGTTTGTAGAGTATTAATGTAATTGATAAAACAACAGCCAACCAAATATTTTAGCAAATTAAAAACGAAAACAATTCATCGTTTCCTGACTTCTGATATAAAAATATTTACTTTCTAATACCGAAACGGTTCTATAAAGCTTCTTGTGGAAAAAAGCGGAAATTTTCACTGGGGCTTAGAAAGGATCTTAGGTGAGCATCGGCATCTAGTAAATCTCGTCCCGATATAGGTCAGGGGTTCTCAAACTTTGGCTTGTAGGCTGAGTTTTGAATCAATGTGGGACCTCAAAGTTTGTTGACTAAGTAAAGTTTTAATCAATGAGTATCGCGTCATTTTCAGAAACAAGTAGAGTAAACTTTCAAAAATACGGTCTCATGAAGCAAGCCTTTAATATCATACACAATGGTCTAGCTTTAAAAAAATGCTTTAAGTGATTTAAATAAACACTTTTGTCAATCATAACCTAAAAATGAAAGATAAATAATAGTATACAACCTTGGATGAATTAACCACTGGATATGAAACGCAAGCGCGAATGTATGAAAACATCATTAGCCAATTTCTGCGGGGCGGGGGGAGCTTGTCGTGTCAATTTTTGACATTTAGTGCATAAAAGTGTCGATATTTTTTATCGATATGTGTGGAACGAATGAATGAACGAATCTTTTGTTAAAAGACATATATTTTTTATCACCAACACAATAAATTACATTATGCGCATGTAATGCACAAACCATCAAATGAACAATTGAAACATAGAACGTCGTTTTATTTGAACGGTCTGGCAAGTATCACTTCCTAAGACATTTTAAAACAACCCGTAAATACACAATATAGCCTTGCACCATTAAAATCCTCCTATGGGATAATTAAGCTAAAGCAGTAGATTTTTTGCGTTGGCATTCAATCACGCTTGGCTTAAAATGGATACCACATATTCGGTGATGTTTTGTGGGGATCCATTTTGCCTCTCTTCGGACTGCTTCTACCCACTTTATTTTCCTTAATGGATCTACAGGAAACCTAAAATAATATTATAAAGATGTATTGTCAAATATAACGATTAAAATTTATAACTGAACTGTTGTATTTTTAAGATTACCTTTATCTACTCTCGAGTGAAACATTTTACAGATTTATTATTTTATTTATAAATAATTTATATTAAAAATTTAATAAATGTTTATCGATATGACTTATCGACAATTTTCAAGCAAAATTAAAATGAAACTGACAAGAGAACGAATGATAAACATACGACAATCCTACCGTATAAAGTATACGTTATCTTGTTGATTTTGTAGTAACTGACCACCCCTTTTTTAAATAGCAACTTTACTTTTCTCTTGGAAAACACATTTCATTATTTTCATGAAAAATAACAGCTTTTTTGGGATAAAACGTTACTTACGGATGAAAATAAATATTTTTTGTCTTGCCGCTATAATTTTTACACAAAAATAAGCCAATTTTATCATTTTTTCCGTCAATGTTTCTCACTGAGCTCTATCACCGTACTGACAAGACGTCACCAGTAAGTGAGGCCAAAAAGCCCGCTTCATGGCTAAGGGGGCACAAGCGAAGTTGCCTGTCATTGCGCGTCCAGTGGTTTATTCGTCCAAGTATACAACTCATAAACACTAGGGTTAACAACTAATATCAATATCATATCAGTATCAATGCAGAAGCGCGACTGCATGATGCTAACGCGCCTTAGTATCGATGGAGTCGCCAATATACAGTACCTACATAATTTCGCGACTGCATCAAAACTAACGCGCGTTAGAATCGCGTCTGTATCGATGCTAAAAGTAGCACCAGCGTGTAAAGTTTGACAATTTGAGACCGCATCGCTGCTTTAAGTCGCAGTGTGCAAGGCGCCTTCTTCTAATCTTAAGGTTATTTCCCTCAATAAAAGTATTGTTCAAAAATCAAGGGCGTATTGCGATCCAACTTTACCAGTTCTAATTCCAGGCAGCTCAATTCCGAGTCAGTGTAAATGATTATTATCAATATAATATTATTATTATAATACTACAATGGAACGAATATTAATATTTATGTTGTTTTATTATAATATTATTATAAATATCATGCGAAGTCGTAATACGCATTGCTAATTTGCCAGTAAAGCTAAGCTGCTTACTTATCAAAACTGCATCGCAATACGCTCCCAGAAGAAATCCTTTCTCTCTGTTTAAATATTAGGTGAATCATGCAAACAAATTAACGGTTTGAGAACCATTGGGCCGATCTATCAGAATCTCGAATCCAATTTTGCCTCAGCTAAAGCTCTGTTCAATATTCCGAAAACGCTGACTGGTCGCGCCGCGGCGTTTTCAATTTGAAATTATGACAGTCGCGTTGTTATGCCCTTTGAATTATTAAAAACATATTTCATAACCTGCTACAGGCCACTGCCTGGGTGCGTATAGCGAGCGTGACAGTTAGGCCGGGACGTCACCAAAGCGGTGATGAGACGAGTGGAGAGATGTTTTTAAACGACAAATAGAATTGTGTTATTGACGGGTATCTATCATAACACAGATTTTTTTAATATCGAATTTCATTTCACAGAAAACTATTCAATGAATTTTAATATCGTTTTTTCTTGATCAATCGAATAGTTACTAATCGTCGTTTCATAACATCGAATAACAGTTTACCAAAAAAATGATTCGCAACTGTTTTGTTAAGCAGAATAACGATATATCAAACTAATGTTTCATAGAATTATTAAGTTATCGATATAACCTTTCATAAAAACTTGTTTCAATGTGTAACGGTTCCCATATACTTTTTTCCTCAAATAACTTTTGCAATATATAACCTCATTTATTATAAATACAACCTTTCCTCAAATAAGCACATGCATGCTTACGCATGCAAGTAAGGAGACATGCGCATGCATACGCATGCAAGTAAGAAAGCATACCTGTATGCTTACTTGCATGCATGCAGCAAGCAAGCAGGCATGCAAACAAGCCGCATGCATTTGGATTTCCTCGTCTCCGGCGCTGCGGGAATAGCAGCCTCGTCGCCCTTGCGTAACAAGGCGCAGTCACCCACCTACGCAGCTTCGGCTTGCTGGTCGCCTTTGGCGACCAGCCTCAGCCGCTCCGGCTCGCGCGGGTGCCTACACCTTGTTACAGCGGGCGGAGGCTGCTCTCCCTCCACGCCTCCGGCTTTTAAATTACACTCTAGTATCGGGCAGACTAGCACCACGGCAATATTTATCAATATTTATTACATATTTATATCAGTTACGCTTTAAATTGTCTATTAATAAAGTATGCAATATAATATTAGTCACTAATTCGTTTGGAAATACGGACTTTAGTGAAGTAAAATTCGATATTTCAAGAATTCTGCATATTGAAACTTACGTGGATATAAAATTATGGGTAACAAAATAGAAAGCTAACGTTACTTCGATAAAATACGCAATTTATGAAAAGAAGTAACGATGAAGTAAGTTTGTAGATAATAAGCATTCGACCAAATGAAATTGTGATATAACAATATTCTAGAATTTGTTGAATATTATTTTGAAACATCTGCGAATCGTTTTATGGGGAATGAAAATCGATGAAAAAAATTGCGATTAAGTGATGGGTTCCCGTTAATGACACATCTCCCCTCCGCTCAGCTTCAGTGGAGATCGCTGTACGGAAATATGTAATATTTGTATGGCGCGATGAATGTGGAGATGTGAGCTGTGCACGGACGACGCGCAGTGGAGACGAAAGATGTAAGCAGCGAGCAGTCAGCGATATCAACTTCCCCTCTCTCGTCCCTTAGCTCACTTTGAATGATGTCAATAGCTTCACGATGTGCTTTATTGGGTATATATATTTATTGAGTTTTCTGTAATATATTTAAAAAAAAATGACTTGATTTTTATGCCCAGCCAGCTTAATTTTAAGTATCTTTCACCTAATCATAGACTTAACTGAACGAATATATTGAACGAAAAAAATTGCGATTACTATAGATACGATATAAACTACTTTTTTTTAAAGGAGATGTTTATAAAAATGCAAAGACCATGTACAGTATCTGTGAAAATAGCAAAAAATACAGGTAATTAGACGGACTATATGGAATCTTTATTAAAGTATCAATATTCAGGTTATTTAAATAGTAAAGTTATGAACTTTTAAAACCCTGAAATTCCATCTGTCTATTCTAACGCCAAAATCGCGTCAAAACTTGCAAAAAAAGTAAATCAGTCATTGTCAAATGTCATTTTGCTTTCCGCTTTCAATCTTTTTATATATTTATACACAGCTGATTGGCTGTCACGTACTTGACAGATTTATTAGACTTCATGAAATATAAGAGATATATAGATTTTATTTTTTTAAGTACATATTACCCAAAAGTTGAATATTTTACGGACGGAAATTATTCTAAAACCGACTAAGCTTAACATAAGCTATTTTTTAGTGACATATACAAGGTGTTGGCATTTTCCCCATACAAATGTAAACATTTCCTTTATATTTAATTGATTTACGCTATTGCCTGACTGTATGGTAATTTAAGTGACATATTCCTTGACTGTTTGAAAAATGTGAAACTCGCGTCAGGACACGTGGGCTGATCGAAAAACCGTAAGACGGTTGGCGAAATTATGGATGTAAGTTGATTTTTCTGAGAGATAAACTTTTTAATGTAATTTAATATAATATAAATTGTAATGTTTGTGTACGATAGCGCAATAAATAAATATTGTATTCTATAAAAATATTATATTATTATCATTATTATTATTAATATTATTATTATTGTATTATTATTATTATTGTATTCTATCACAAAAATGATAGTACTTTTATATTGATAATAAAAGCAATTCATTCAAAATTATTCCCTAACTATTCAAAAAAATCAAAAATGCACAACGTTGATATTCAAGTTTTCACTTCTGCCGGCACTCCCGGAGTGCAATTTTTTTTTGTTTAAGTAGTATAAAGCTACCAATTCCGCTTATTCAGACTACACTATCTTTTTCTTTTTCAAGTAAAAGAAGATATTTTTTGTCATTATAGTGACATCGTCTTCCTTTTGTGACAGAATGCGGTCTGAACACTCAATGCCTCGCACCCGAGCTGAAAAACATTTATTCTCGCCCAGCACACAGCACACCGCAAACATCTTCGCTTTGGTGGAGTCTCGGTCTTAAGCTGCTCTGTGTCGGAAGTCTCGACATAGTTCCCTGTAAAACCACCAGGTGGCGCTCGAATAATGCCTTAACAAAATTAGTGTTTTCGTGTATTTATTGATCAAGAAGAATTTTCGAATAAAGCTTCAAAATTACAAATATTTTTTAAGATTTATTAAACATACAAGCTACATAAGTTAAAATTATATTTGATGAATTAGAAAATCATAAAATTGAAATTGTCTACGCGAAATGTCAAAAATATTGCATCAGACTTCGCCCGCTGCTTTTTGGTTTTGCAAAAAAAAAAAGGGAGACAGCCAGGTATTTTAATAGATGATTGCAATTTTGACCACATGAATAAGTTACAAAGAATTATTTTTAATTTTTCTTAACTAAGACCGCAATAACAATTTGGCAACTCAGCTGAGTGAAAACTAAACTGCTTAGAAATTTAACAAATTAAAGCGAGAACTCTGAACTTTTTTGCAGAATGCAAATACTTATAAAGCAGTTTCAATTTGACATATAACGCCTTTTTATACGTTAATTTTTACAATATGGTCTCCGTTGCGATGCGTCAGCGTTGCGACGTGCCGTTTTACTTACAAATCGCACGCCTCGCGGTGCGATCATTTGCGTTGTGTTGTCAGAACTCACGCGCAATGGATATGAGTCATATAGAATAGTCCGACGCATCGAAACGCAATGCCAATATGGCTTTGCTCTAGGCAGCTCAATAGTCTCAACGACTAGCTACAAGACTTTAAATCTTAAATGGAAAATGTAATGTTTACATAAAATTACGGCTATGACAAAAATGATACATATATTTTTAATTTAGCTACCTTATAATAAAAGCTATTTCAAAGAAATGAGGTTTTAACCTTTTTATTTATAAAGTAAAACGGTGTTGGGTAATTAATTTGTCAATCAATGTTTTCAAACATGAGCAGCAATGTATCCAGCACAAGTCATTTACTTGATATTCTATACAATGATATTTAACACATACCAATTTTTAAACACCAAAATCATGTAAGCTTAATAAGCCCAAGTAACAACCAACATAAAAGGGTGTAAAACTACAGTTAAATTCATTAGCCGTTCGTAAAATAAACTCTAAATTGCAAAGTAATGTTAACACATTAAGAAGCATTAAATTGCAATTCGTTCACTGCACTTCAGGCTACTACACTTTTTATATCGTTTTGTAATTTTGTACGGTCCTCTGGGCTTCTGCTGTAATGAACAACTTTATGTACCACCTCTGGTAGAATATTTACCATTAAAATATACTAAAAAATTCCGAGTATACTGCTTTGACTGACACCTGATCTAGTATAGTACGGCTAATAACTGCAACCAGCGTGTTCCACGTATTGCCTATCTCTCATGAAGTTGAAAAAGCTTAAATGTGGAGTGACACCAAATCTTGCCA
Organism: Pyrausta purpuralis; assembly: GCA_963924145.1. Lineage (NCBI taxonomy): Eukaryota > Metazoa > Arthropoda > Insecta > Lepidoptera > Crambidae > Pyrausta > Pyrausta purpuralis. Next base: position 14,153,878 of record OZ001667.1, on the reverse strand, counting down.
ATTTTTTTAGAAAATAGTTATCTACGACGTCAGAGGCTTTTTTATATCGAAATAGGCTGCATCACCTAAACCCTTTCATCTATGGCTGGCAACACATCCACCATGTATTTTAACAGTTTGCTAGTATACTACGGTACCTACGGTTCCAGCGGCTGGCCGAAAGCCATGCTGTGCGTCCGTAACTTGCTTGCTTACTTGCACGTACAAGTTTATTATAGGTACCTTAGCCGGTGTGCACAACACATCCACCAGTCTATAACCATTCAGCTCAGACGATCAGACTTCTCGGGAAATACAGCCGATTTCAAACAAACTTATGAAGAATAGGCGCTGCTAAAATATCCCTACAATCACGAAGCACATATGGAGAGATGCCATCCGGCCCTACGGAAGTCTCAGAATTCAATCATTCAACCGCTAAACCGTTCTCCGCACTTACTCAAGCTGCAATTGGTCCAAGTGCACCCGAGCTCAATCGCTTAATTTACCAGCCTTTATCACACTCTCACTTACGTCAAGCTTCGCTTGGTCCGTGCTATACACTGACTGTAAGTAACTTGCAAATGCCTCGACACTTTAGATTAAGTCAAACGCCTCACCAAATTTTTTAATTGTTTGTGTTTGACTGTTTCCCCTTTTAAATTTAAATAATTCCAGAACACCTTTGGTTCTTTCAGATGGTGATTTTGAACCAGATTTTGATATCTTTCCTCTTCTGAGCTTATAATATAAGGTCAAATCATTTTAAGTGGTAATAGTTTAACTGCGTCTTTGTAAACATCATAGAAACACGCTACTATCATTATTTTTTGGAAAATCGATATTCCAAAAAAATAATAATAGTAGCGATTTTTTTAGTTTTTTTACTCTGTAGATTTTAAAAGTTATCTTTATCATCGGCATCACCCCTCTCAATTTAATGCCAAATCCTTACTTTTCTCTAATCTAAACCTTAGTTAATAAAAAATAAAAATCGTAATAAAAATAATTACCTTCATCTCAAATTTCCTCAAATCCTTGCTTATAAAAACCAACAGTGTTTTCTACAAAAATGATTAATTTATCGTGATGTATCGTCTCTTTAAATATTACCACTTAAAATGAGGTGATCTTATATATATGCTATTCTTTACTCTAGCTCTATACCGTTCTAAATATGATAGTCTGATGCCAATAAACCTTAAAGTGTGCCGCGATATTTTTCTGAAACACATTTATCCATTTATTTATTAAAAAAAATTATTGCACAAATAAAAGTGTACAAAAGGTGGACTTAATTCTAATAGCATTCTCTCCCAGTCATACCTTCAGATCATGCAGAGAGATTGTTATGGGTGCAGGAGAATATTGTAAATACATTCATTGTCTTATTTAACACATCATAGAAAAAACATACGCTTTCATTTAAATCTAAGTTCCACATCGGAGACTAATCTGTAACCGCTATTGCCGCGTACTGATTGCCTATGAAAAGTTTGCCTTATTTCAGAAGCCCTATGATGTAATTCGAAAATCCAAGATTCATTTTCCAGCATATATGAATTATTCTATTATTATACCCTCGGCTTGTATGTAGTAGCTTAAACCTGTTGCATTTACCAAGATGTAGTTTCGACGTCAGAAGAATGTAATATAGACTCTTTACATACTGCGACTTTTAGCATCGATGCAGACGCAATGCAGCATCTATGTAGTCGCTGCGCTAATTTTACCAAACTGATAATTATCTAAGGCGAAACGGTTTTAAGACAAATAAGCTCTAGAAAATCTTACAAATGTTTTAAAGTTTTTATTTTAGTTGGAATTGTTAAGATTATGTAAACAGCGCTACAATAAATATAGGAAACCCAGGAAAATAGTTTATACTCGTTTAATTAAGAAAAGTAAACTCTTTGGTGATGAACTGTATAACAAACTGTATCTTCATATATATGAGTAATAATTATTTCTTACATGGATTCTTGAATAAGCTAGGGATTCTGATATAATGAAGGTATTTTAAACAAAATAATTCAACGTTCAGTCTAGACTTGAATGTACAAAAAATAAAACAGTAAAAAAGTATAAAAAAACTTAATCGGTGTAATAGTTTAGCAGTTATCCTTTTATCCAGAACATATTGTTATGAAATCATCAAAAATATATGTTATTGTTATGTTATTGCGACAATTCCGTTTCTTACAGAACACTCGACATAACTTCACATTTGGCCGAATCCCTACAGAAATAAAATCTCGGCCACCCCAATGAAATCTTATGTTCTCCCAATGAAGTGTCCCAGTAATTTATTGTCCATGACATCATTTTTACTACTCGAAGTGTCCCACTTCGGCTCGTAATAAAAATATTTTTTACTGAACGTCGTAATATTTTTTGATGTCACTTTATAGCCGCATCAAAATCTTTATGACACGCGCCATGCGTTTACGGCTCCTCGTGTTATAAAGGATAAATTTCACAGAATTTACAAAAGTTTCAGTTTTTGTATGTATGATCGGTGGTTCGATGGAGAGAAGAATGGAGAAAATCGTATTTTTACCACATAAAGTTTCATTTTGTAAATTATCATAATCATCATCAGCCAAGGACGTCCACTGCTAAAGTAGCGGTCACTAGCGGTCTGCCTCCAGTTTGATCTTGTGATCTGGATGGATTTTGTAAATGCCACATGCTCGTAGGAATTCGGGTAAGAAAGAAAGGCTTTAAGGTATTCTTAAAAAATATTTTTATACTTACAAAAACTTAAATTCCGTCAGTGATAGTGGTCGCGCAAGGCTATTGGCGGTTTTCTGCAAATATTCTTTTGCTTCTGCTTCACTCTTGTCTATAGTAAGTCTTTTTGGGTGTTTGTAGATCTCCGCCTTGGTACCCCTATAGGTATGTGTAATTTTTACGTGTGCCTGTGGCAAGGAGGTTGACAAATTTGGTCTCCACTGCCTTTGTTGCCAGCAAAACGCTGGGCGTCTCGCCCGTTACGCTACCCTTTACGACGCAAGCAAAAGAGCTCTTGCCACCATTAGTGTTCCTTCCATGGTTGGTCCGTGATGATGGCAAGAGACCGGATGGCCTCACGCTTATTCCCTGGGAACAGGGTCGGGCATTAGTTTGGGATCCAACTTGTGTCGATACTTTGGCCCCCTCCCATCTCAGAAAATCAGCCCTTAAAGCTAGAGCCGCAGCAGAGTTGGCTGAAGACGAAAAGCGTCGCAAGTACGTCTCATTTGCAGTGATTATGTGTTTGCGCCGTTTGGCGTTCAAACATTTGGGCCGTGGGGACTCTCTGCTAAATTGCTGTTTAGTGAAATTGCGCCAATATTAAATTCTGTAGTAGCTAATAATAAAGCTGGCTGGTTCCAAGCCCAAAGGATTAGCAAAGCTATCCAACGTGGCCAGCATCATAGCCTCCTTGCCGCAAGGAAAATGGTTTCGTTTTTGAATAGGTAGATTTTAAGTTTTTTTTATGTTGCATTCTAAATTTTATGTTAAATGTATTAAGATTTGAATAGTTTCCCGCTACAACACCCTATTTTTATACATATTTTATAATATTTTACAAAACACAGCACATAGCTATATTTGTATGAATAAGCTGTAATACCATAATGTTTAAATAATTTTGTATACTTTTTGTTATGTTAAAAGTAGCAGTTTGTAAAGTAGCAATATTCTATCCTCACAAATTCGTGTGTAAAAATACATAGTTTGTAAGAGTTGAATTTGCGAAACGATGTAACTCATTCTTTACATTCCTGAAGCACATGTTTAGGCTTACAGTTTAGCATAATACTCATTTATGTATAAAATTTGTTTCTCCTCAACTGTAAACTGTTTTGTGTTTTAATAAAAATAAAATAAAAAATAAGTTTTATTTTTTTCTTACAAAAGCCATATTTCTTTAAATAAATTTATTTTATTTTATAGCCTTGATCTAACTAATGAAAGGTTAAAATAAGAAAGCGTCCCTTAAGGCCTTTAAATAAGGTATTTGCAGAATGTACATAGTAAGTAACAAGGCTACAAGTTTCTCATAGATACAGTGTTGTAATTTGTAATAATAACAGTAAATTTCTACACGTAAATAATTCAGTATTCACCGCAAATGAGGCCCAAAGCCCATACCATAAATACTAAATTAGCGTACAGACAGCACAAGTGAAACCTAGAACGGAACCAATATTGACCTCTTTAGTAGTATATTTAAAGACTAAACTATGTTGCGATGACTTATTACTCTAGAAGAAACTTGTGTTGTTGACTTTACATCATAGACTAGTATTACGATGAGTTTTACTAGGCACTAACGCTTAGAAGTAACTTTATTGAAATTTGGCCCTAATGAGCAGTTTTCTCCCATCAGTTTATAGTTCTCACAAGATGGCGGTGGGATAGCTATAGCAACGTTTATTTTTTCACGTTGGCTGAAAAAAAGACTAAGAAAAAGAACCGGCTAAGTGCGAGTCGGACTTGCGCACTGAGGGTTCCGTGTCAATTGTAACTGAATTAGAGAATTAACTTAACTTCACTTAGCTTAAATACCACAATATTTTGTTGACAGCAAATATAACTTTGTTTATTATTGTGTTTATATGAAGAACAAAGTTATGTTTGCCGTTGTTGAAAATGTGCTATATCTCAAAAACTACTAGCTCGATCTCGTCTAAACCAATTTTCGTTGAAAGATTTTTTATAAAAAAAGTACGTCATGTGTTTTTCTCAAAATTATTAACACTCCACCCGCATAGTCTGAAAAAAATAGCTTAAATTTCATGTATAGAAAGGAAATGTTAAATAAATTTAAGAAGTTATTTACTTAAGTGACGCTTGCGCCATCTATCGATGATATAAACATCTAACGACAAGAAAACTGCTCATTCTAGGCATGCAACGGACCAAATCAAAATAAACGTCTCTTTTTTATTAATAATGTAAAAAGTTAACAACTTACAAGGATTTCAACAAAACAAGCATCTGTCTGTTGCTCAGAAAATTAAAAAAAAAAAACTTAGTGAAGTCTGATTCAAACACATTTATGTCCCCTAGATATCCCCGCTAATTTTCTAAGTTTGTAACGAATCCTATTTTTATGTTTATTCAAAGCCAATTCTCAAAGCTTAAATAACTGGTCATAAAAAAAACAGATAGGAACTGATGTGATTCGATAGCAGCCAAAAAGCGATTCGTAATTGAACCTGTTACAGTAATGAGGGTGTTTCGAAATTTTTAAATACATAAATATTTTGAGAGGCTAGAACTTACTTAATAACAAAAGCAAACATGTTTGTAAATTGTAAATTACTTAGTATTATGTAATATTAACCCTTCCTTTCGCTCTAGTAGCTCTCTTCAACTATTCACTCCCCGTCACACTTCTGGCTTTATGTCCAATTCCTTTACTCTCACAGCCATTCGACTTTGGAATGGGCTTCCAAAAAGTGTCCAAACATCTACCTCGAAATTTATCTTCAAAAAGGCATTACGAACACTATATAGAGACGAACTCACTGACCCGTCTCATTGACATTAATTTATCTATGTGTACCATATTATGTATATTTAAATGATGTGTATGTTTATATAATAAATATATTATTTCATTATTTTTATATAATCGTATATAAGTAATAGGCAGTATGTATGTTTATCATCGTATTATAGTTATCTCTATCGCTATTCTCTTCTCTTTTATTGCCTCTATAACTTTACTTGCACCGCCTGTATATATATTTTTCTCTGTCCTGACCTATGGTTGACTGGTAGAGAATGCTTTTGGCATTAAGTCCGCCATATGTACCTACAATATTTTGTTGTGTGCATGAAGTTTTTAAATAAATAAATTAACATAGCGATACGCAGTGTGTGATTGTGAAGTGATCGCAATAAAATGTTTTTAAGTGTACCTGCAAAATACGTACTACATATTAAGGCGCTACTCGGATTTTTACCGCGCACACTAGCGCCACTTTACTAGAAAAATCATAACTCGTTAAATAAAAGACCAATCAAAAATCTGGTAGATACGATTGTAGCTCTGATTATGAGGTTTAGACACAATGTTTAAGTTCAATTAAACACAGTTATCTGCAGTTACAGTTAGCAAAAATGCTAAAAGTGGCCATATTTAGCAGTTTTTCTAACTCTAACTACAGTTAACTACTTTAGAAACAATTTAAACGTACTAAATAAACTATAGAACCTGTACTACAATCGTATCTACCAGATTTTTGATTGGTCTTTTATTTAACGAGTTATGTTTTTTTTACTAAAGTGGCGCTAGTAAGTACGCTAAAAATCCGGGTAGCCCCTTAAGTAAGTGATAATTTATTCTTTCGTACACTTTTTATCAATTTAATCTTAATCTTTCTTTTGTATTTCTCTTGTAAGTGAATTTTATTTTTTTAGAGAAATAAATATCTAAAACCGTAAAACCGTATGTTTATTGACAGTTGTTTAATTTTAAGGTTTCTAAATCATTGCCGTATTGTCTGTGGCATGCCCAGAATTGAGCTCATTGAAATGTTTGAATTATTAAAACGACGGGAGAGTTGGGATGTGTTAACAGTAATTGCGTATAATATGCGGTTATAGTCTTAGTCTGTACACGTGTCACGTGTAATAGAACTTGAGTTATAAATAGTAATAGGGGTGTATTGAAGCTGTGATGTGGTTAGTCAAACAACTTATAGTGGAGGATCTGGAGTAAACTCAATCAACAAAAATAAGAGACGTACTTTAAACAATGTGATCGTTGCTAAGGCAGAAAAATATTATTTATCAATACCTATTGAGTTCTGATATTATGCTTATTTTAAGAAAAGTACGAAATAAAACTGTAAAGCCAACTCCACAATCTTGATATAGCATACCACGCCCAATTTTATATACGAATCATCATCATCATTATTTGTTTTATTTATTTATTTAAAAACTTTATTGTACAATATAAGTGTACAAAAGGTGGTCTTCATGCTAATAGCATTCTCTCCCAGTCATACCTTTAGATCATGCAGAGAGATAGTTATAGGTGCAGGAGAATATTGTAAATAGATATGAAAATTGCAACAAATACTATTGTGAAAAATTATAATATTACCTATATATATATACCATAATATACATACACTAAATATTTAGTATAAAGAGTCATAACCATCATTATCAGCCAAAGAACGTCCACTGCTGATCAAAGGCCTCCCCTAAAGCTTAGAAATCGGTTACAAGCGGTTAGCATCCGGCCTATCATCATTTAGAAAAATGAATTGCATTTAATTAAATATTAACTGCCAAAAAACGAAAAGAACTGATGGCAGTTGGGGCAGAAACGTTCTAGATTGGAGACCCTTGGACCAAAGACGCGGCGTAGGATGTCCACCGACAAGAGGGACAGATGCCGTTTTAAAGATCAAACTGGATACAGACCGCTTGTGGTCGGTCGCTGTGGAAAACTGAGGGGGAGGCCTATGTTATGTAACTTATAAAAATGATGATAATTATAATTTATTGCTGAATTACAGTAAATTAAAATCATATCATTAGGCATTATACCCAATATTTTAAATCACGCACTTACAGCGCGATACTACAAACATTTTAAAACACAATAAAGTAGAATTCATCTTGTACACCGCATTGCAGTTTCAATAAATCTCAACTAAATCACCTGAAGCTTTTCAGACAAGAACACTTTAAAGGTGTGGAAATAACACTGGTTTCTTTTGTAATGCATTGCTTTATAGTCACATTAAATGTAATATTGCGTAGGTTGGTCCGGCCGACCTTAAAAAAATATTTGAGTTCAAAATAAATTTTGGTACCTATCTAATATTTATGTAGGCAAATGTGACTCTTTTGTGTTTTAACTGTGTGAAATATAATTTTAATACTTACTCGTACTAAGTCGTATGCAAAGAATGATGAACATTATATTCGTCCATTTTCTTGCTATTAAGTGCATTTCATTACACATTTTACACACAATGTACATCAAGATTTTAAAATAACCATAAAAATAAGTTTATTTATCTGTTTTTGGATATAATAAAATATCTAGTACGTCAAAGCACTGTAGCAACAGCAAAAAAAATATTCTGAGTAGTATTTCTCTTAAGGCATTAAATCATTACTTTGTAGAAATCAGATACCTATCTTTCATATTATTATTCGAGTATATCAGATTTACTCGATATTTCGTTTTGACGTACATTTCTGAGCTAGTTACTCAAATAACGCCTTTATATCATACCGAAAATAAATCTTCTGAGCACATTGTGTAGCTATTCTTAGCTACTATACAATGCTCTATAGAACTTAGAAATTCAACGTTGATAACAATGTGACTTCAATTTATAAGCCACGTGACTCCAAAAATAATATGTGACCTTTGATATTAGAATAAGAATATATTCATTTTCATACAGTTATACGCCAGGTTACAAATACAAAATTTTTATAATAGTAATGGCAAGATTATAAGATAATAATAGTTTTAAATTAAACTTTCAGAATGTTTTCTTTAATTTTACATGGGTGTCTTATTGTCTTATTACTGTAACATTAAAAGCTATTGTGTTTAGTATGTCCTCTGTTTCGAGGTAGTCAAGTTCCAGAAGCAATAACTCGACCATATTGACGACTTTGTAAAGATCGAAGGATATCACTGGCTGCAGACACCGTTTGCAACCGATTGCTGTTGTAACCTTTGTGAGAGTTTTTTTTTCAGCAGTGGACCCACTGTCAAAGGATATCCACGTGGAATAATATTGATGATGATGATAATGGATGATATATGAATGAGCTTTTTTTTATATCAACTAAGTTTCCTATGGTTTATTTTATTTGCACCACAGTTTAAAAGTCACCTTTATTGTAAGTGCTCATAGGAAATTTATAATTCTAAGGTTTTTTTTGCTTAAACAGACCTTGACCTTGAAGTTTGATCTCATAAGTTATTTGCAAGGTGGATCTTTTATTATTCGCATTTCATCATAACTTCCAATCATTGAACGTTCTGAAAAGTTTATGAATACTAAGACTTGGTCTCATAAAACAGTCTGAATAGGAAGAAACACCTCAAAAACGTATAAAACTTTTAGTACATTTTCTTTAACTCTTATAAAGTCAGAATGGTTGTAAAGAAGTGCTATTGGATTCGCTTGTGCCGAAGCTCTTCCTAATAATATAACATGAACTCCCCTTAGCTTGGAATTTTCGAAAGTGATTGTACTAGGTCATGTTAGCCAAATAAAACAGCCAGTCCACATAGGATGCGTAGTGCGCATTTGATCATACTAAACCCAAAGACTCGTGGCAGTCCGTCACATAAATCACCTTTGAAACAAAAATGCGCACGTGCAATATACTGCACTATCATCATTATTATCAGCCAAAGGACTTCCACTGCTGAAAACAGGCCTCCCCCACGGCTTTACACAGCAACCGACCACTAGCGGCCTGCACCCAGTTTGATCCTGCGATCTTTACAAGGTCCATCTTGTCTGTGAACGTCCTACGCTGTGTCTTTGTTCGAAGAGTCTCCAATCTAGAACTTCCCTGCTCAAACGGCCATTAGTTCATTGCCACTTGAGCCTACTAATTCTCAAGGCTATGTCCGTTACTGTGGTTCTTCTATGTATCTCCTCACTTCAGATTCGATCCTGTAGAGGAACACCCAGCATAGCCCTGTCTGCCTTGCTCGTTGTGTGATTTTGAGATTTTTTATAAGGCCCATAGTTAGAGACCTTGTTTCGGATCCGTATGTAATCACTGGTAAAACACACTAGTTGAAGACTTTCGTCTTCAGATACTGAGGCGGTTGAGATGAGAAGACACTCTTGCGCAATTTCCCGAACGCTGCGCTGCCGATTTTGATTCGTCGATTGACCTCTTTCTCAAAGTTTTGACCTACCAAATTGGATCACTTGAGCTGAGTTCCCAACGGATACTGGAGTTGGGATGCAGGACTGCACTATCGATAAAACAAAATACATAATAAACGCACGTAACAATGCATCAACCATGAACAGTCATCATCATCATTATCAACCAAAAGACGTCCACTGCTGAACATAGGCCGCCCGTATAAACAGGGCAATAGAGAAAATGACGTGCGCTGTCTTATTTGCCCATTTTATTGCCTTCCCTTCCGCGAGTCTTTGCGGACGGGAGTCTTCTACGAGTTATTGAGGAATTGTTCTTGTGTCAAGCTCTTACCGCTTTCTTCGCAATGCAGAACTTACAGTTCAGATTTTTTAAAGTTCAGGAGGCGTATTGCGATCCAACTTTACCCGTTCCATTTCCAGGTAGTTCAATTCCGACTCAGTGTAAACGAATATTATCAATATTAAAATATAATAATAATACTACAAAGGTTAATATTTATACTTAATTTGTGTTCCGGAAATAATAAAGATGCTACGTCGCTGCTCCGAGGTCCCGGGTTCGATTCCCGGTCGGTTCAATATAGAAATCAAAATTTTCTATATTGTCTCGGGTCTGGGTGTTGTGGTACCACCGTTGTGTCTGATTTCCATAACACAAGTGCATTAGCTACTTACTTTGGGATCAAAGCAATGTATGTGATTGGTGTCCAATACAATTCAATTCAATACTAATCGGGATAAAGACGGGATTATTTGCAAAATCGACATTTTATAAATCAATGATTTCTGGATTTTAATTCGACAATCTTACGTAAACCAAAGTTCCATTAACCCAATTCAGCTATTTTTAAAGATCAGAAAGGTAATTTCAAAGTTAATGAACTTTACTTTCCTTATGTTCGTAACAAAATAATTATTATTATCTTAGTTAATTTTGACTTTTACCAGGTTCAATTGGCTTTCGAGACAACGAACCAGGAAATCTCTTATAGATGTAGCTGGCTTAACTGCTCTAGCTGTGTCACAGTTCGGTCAGGACGCCAAGCCGAAGATTTACGAGCGATTCTTGGCCCTACCACCCCCGGTTTGTGGTCGCGTCTGGAATCCACCGTGTAATGGGTTCCGGAATTCTTTCTGATTTCACAAATTTCTAGGAAGAACTGGGTCTTGGTCTACTTGCTGTTTATTTTTAGTGCCTTAGTTTAGTAAATGTGGTGACGTTTTAAGTACATCGACAAAACGCAACAAATAAAATAAAAGGTGACTTTGAAAAGCATTGGCAATATTTTAAACTAGGACTACACACGATTTATAATTCTTTACACAATTTAAAATTATATTTATTGTTTTAAAATATCATTTGATAAAAAAAAAACATATTAAACATTTTAGAATTGATCTTTGCCTCAACTGAAAAAAATAAATTATACAGTTACTAGCGGTCCCCCGCGACTTCGTCCGCGCGTTTTGAGTTTACTCCCTCCCCTCCCGTCGAAGCGTCATGTTTTATATTCTAAAGCCTTTCTCGATAAATAAGCTATCCAACACAGAAATATTTTTTCAAATCGGTCCAGCAGTTCCTGAGTTAAGCGCGTTCAAACAAACAAACTCTTCAGCTTTATAATATACTAGCGGTCCCCCGCGACTTCGTCCGCGCGTTTTGAGTTTGCTCCCTCCCCTCCCGTCGCAGCGTGATGTTTTATATCCTAAAGCCTTTCTCAATAAATAAGCTATCTAACACAGAAATATTTTTTCAAAACGGTTCAGCAGTTCCTGAGATAAGCGCGTTCAAACCAACAAACTCTTCAGCTTTATAATATAAATTAGCGCAAGCGCACGTTGTACTTAAGTTGCGAACATTATTTTGGTGGGGAGTTATGTTAAAATTGTGATAGCTCCTAAGATATTTATTGGAATCAAATGATATAAAGGACAACTTTGTTCTAAATGAAATGCTCGTGATAATGAATGTATTTATTTTGATAAACATAAATACCTGTGTGTATTATACACCTCTAAAAATGATGCATTATTTTTTTACAAATTTATTAACATAAAAAAGGTTGTAGTAAGTCAACCATAAAATATAGACTTATGCTGTCGCGGACTTTATTATAGAACTCTTAATGCTAAACAATCTTGTCATACATGATTTTTGTGTAACTTTAGCGGTTTCCGCAGCGTACGCAGTGGAAGCTCTCAAAAGGAATATCTTTCTCCCGTTTTCGCAACATTTTTCATTGCTACTGTGGTCTTGTGAGTCGTATCTTTATGTTATATAGCTTAAAGCCTTCCTCGATAAAAGAACTATCTAACATAAAAATAATTTTTCAAATCGGGCCAGTAGTTTCTGAGATTAGCGCGTTCAAACAAACAAACAAACAAACTCTTCAGCTTTATAATATTAGTATAGATTAGCGCAAGCGCACGTTGTACTTAAGCTGCGAACATTATTTTGGTGCGGAGTTATGTTAAAACTGTGAACTCCTAAGATATTTATTGAAATCAAATGATATTAAGGGCAAATTGGTTCTAAATGAAATGCTCGTGATGATGAATGTATTTATTTTGATAAGAATAAATACCTGTGTATAATACACCTCTAAAAATAATGCATTATTTTTTTACAAATTTATTAACATAAAAAAGGTTGTAGTAAGTCAACCATAAAAGATAGACATATGCTGTCGCGGACTTTAGTATAGAACTCTAAATGCTGAACAATCCTGTCATACATGATTTTTGTGTAAGTTAAGCGGTTTCCGCTGCGTATGCAGCGGAAGCTCTCAAAAGGAATATCTTTCTCCCGTTTTCGTAACATTTTTCATTTCTGCTGTGGTCTTATGAGTCGTATCTTTATGTTATATAGCCTAAAGCCTTCCTCGATACATTTATCGACTATCAAACGTAAAAATATTTTTTCAAATCGGGCCAGTAGTTTTTGAGATTAGCGCGTTGAAACAAATAAACAAACACACTCTTCAGCTTTATAATATTAGTATAGTAAGTATAGATACTTTCTAAAATTGACGAATAATATAAGAGTATCATAAAAAACTCCACCTAAACGGATTTCAGAAATCGAAGTAATACTTTATGATTTATCTAGGTTTCATTAAATCAATCGATTTTAATTTTAATATGTGGAAAGGACTATAAATCATGGTTAGGTTCTTACTTAAAAATATTGCCAATGTTTTCAGTCACCCTTTTTATCATTGTAGTCTTTTTCACCTTATATAAATTATTAATATTTAATTAATAGTATTACAATTACCTTAAATAAAGTAAAATTTTCACTCTTATCTTGCTCTACAAAACACCCTGAGAAGGCGATTTGCATCAAGCAAGACAAACTATTTTCAATGTTTATTATTGACTTAAAAGTGAGTATAAAGAGTTATATCCATTAATCACCATAGTAGACCCAGTAACTAAGACCCTTTACACACTGCGACTTTTAGCAGCGATGCAGTTGCGGTGCTAACGTGCGTTAGTATCGATGCAGTCGCAAAATGTCAACCTTTGCATACTGCGCTACTTTTAGCATTGATACAGTCGCGAAGCTAACGCGCGTTAGTTTCGATACAGTCGCAATGCAGAAGCTGGAAATCGACAAATTATGTAATGAATTTTGGCGGCTGCAACGATACTAATGCACGACTGCATCGATGCTAAATTCAATCTGTTCATGGCGAATTTATTAAATTTTATCCCGCCGTTTCGAACACTTTACAGCGTTCGTGGTAAGACTAAGATGTTATTTGTCATTGACAGTTTTGAACAGTTTTGTTGTTTTCTACTATATATTTGTACGCTATTATAAGGCTGAATGCACGGGGCTCACGCTATCTTTATCAACTGACTAGCGGTCCCCCGCGACTTCGTCCGCGCGTTTCGAGTTTGCTCCCTCCCCTCCCGTCGCAGCGTGATGTTTTATTTCCTAAAGCCTTTCTCAATTAATAAGCTATCTAACACAGAAATATTTTTTTTAAATCGGTTCAGCAGTTCCTGAGATAAGCGCGTCAAACCAACAAACTCTTCAGCTTTATAATATGAGTATAGATTAGTGCAAGCGCACGTTGTACTTAAGCTGCGAACATTATTTTGGTGCGGAGTTATGTTAAAACTGTGATAGCTCCTAAGATATTTATTGGAATCAAATAATATAAAAGGCAACTTTGTTCTAAATAAAATTCTCGTGATGATGAATGTATTTATTTTGATAAGAATAAATACCTGTGTGTATAATACACCTCTAAAAGTGATGCATTATTTTTTTACAAATTTATTAACATAAAAAAGGTTGTAGTAAGTCAAGCATAAAAGAAAGACTTATGCTGTCCCGAACTTTATTATAGAACTCTTAATGCTAAACAATCTTGTCATACATGATTTTTGTGTAACTTTAGCGGTTTCCGCAGCGTACGCAGCGGAAGCTCTCAAAAGGAATATCTTTCTCCCGTTTTCGCAACATTTTTCATTGCTGCTGTGGTCTTGTGAGTCGTATCTTTATGTTATATAGCTTAAAGCCTTCCTCGATAAATGGACTATCCAACATAAAAATATTTTTTCAAATCGGACCAGTAGTTTCTGAGATTAGTGCGTTCAAACAAACAAACAAACAAACTCTTCAGCTTTATAATATTAGTATAGATTAGCGCAAGCGCACGTTGTACTTAAGCTGCGAACATTATTTTGGTGCGGAGTTATGTTAAAACTGTGATAGCTCAAGATATTTATTGAAATCAAATGATATAAAGGGCAACTTGGTTCTAAATGAAATGCTTGTGATGATGAATGTATTTATTTTGATAAGAATAAATACCTGTGTGTAAAATACACCTCTAAAAATAATGCATTATTTTTTTTACAAATTTATTAACATAAAAAAGGTTGTAGTAAGTCAACCATAAAAGATAGACATATGCTGTTGCGGACTTTATTATAGAACTCTTAATGCTGAATAATCCTGTCATACATGATTTTTGTGTAACTTAAGCGGTTTCCGCAGCGTTTGCAGCGGAAGCTCTCAAAAGGAATATCTTTCTCCCGTTTTCGCAACATTTTTCATTTCTGCTGTGGTCTTATGAGTCATATCTTTATGTTATATAACCTAAAGCCTTCCTCGATAAATGGACTATCCAACGTAAAAATATTTTTTCAAATAAGGCCAGTAGTTTTTGAGATTAGCGCGTTCAAACAAACAAACAAACTCTTCAGCTTTATAATATTAGTATAGATAGCGGTCCCCCGCGACTTCGTCCGCGCGTTTTGAGTTTGCTCCCTCCCCTCCCATCGCAGCGTCATGTAATTTATCCTAAAGCCTTTCCCGATAAATAAGCTATTCAAATCGGTCCAGCAGTTTCTGAGATAAGCGCGTTCAAACCAACAAACTCTTCAGCTTTATAATATATTAGCGCAAGCGCACGTTGTACTTAAGCTGCGAACATTATTTTGGTGCGGAGTTATGTTAAAACTGTGATAGATCCTAAGTTATTTATTGAAATCAAATGATATACAATGCAAATTGGTTCTAAATGAAATGCTCGTGATGATGAATGTATTTATTTTGATAAGAATAAATACCTGTGTGTAAAATACACCTCTAAAAATAATGCATTATTTTTTTTACAAATTTATTAACATAAAAAAGGTTGTAGTAAGTCAACCATAAAAGATAGACATATGCTGTCGCGGACTTTATTATAGAACTCTTAATGCTGAACAATCCTGTGGTACATGATTTTTGTGTAACTTAAGCGGTTTCCGCAGCGTATGCAGCGGAAGCTCTCAAAAGAAATATCTTTCTCCCGTTTTCGCAACATTTTTCATTTCTGCTGTGGTTTTATGAGTCATACCTTTATGTTATATAGCCGAAAGCCTTCCTCGATAAATGGACTATCCAACGTAAAAATAATTTTTCAAATTGGGCCGGTAGTTTTTGAGATTAGCGCGTTCAAACAAACAAACAAACAAACAAACAAACAAACTCTTCAGCTTTATAATATTAGTATAGATGTATTTGATTACTGTATTCTTGCAAATAAAACATTTGAATTTGACTTTGACTTTGACTTTGAAAGAAATATACTACTGTCACTCAATAATATTAGTTAACGTTCCTATTCACGCAGAAAAATCTAATTGTGTCTTGAGATCTTGATTTCAATGATTAGTATTCTCGTAAACTTTAGAACCAAATACTTGATTTTAAAGTTTAAAATCAAATACTTGGTTTTTAACTTTAAAAGAAAATGCTTTTAGAATGTTTTTAACACTCACAGTGTCATATTTTATATTCATAAAGATGAAATAAGAAACCAAAAATTTGCGCACGGGCGGGACTTGAAAGGTTGTTGGTTCAAATCCCGCCCGTGCGCAAATTTTTGGTTTCTTATTTCATCTTTATGAATTTAAAAGCAAAATTTTAAATCTTGGGTAGACCGATTTTTATAATTCATTTTTTGTGATTTGTCATAGCCCTGAAAAGGACAATAATAACCATAAAACGGGCCGGACGAGACGGGGCCTGAGGCGAAATGAAGTTGGCTGGGACCGTGAGTAGCATATTTATATTTATCATATATATAAACATTGCAATCCTTATTAGCATCAAGTATTTTTTTAAACCGATATAGGTAATAATAATTATTTTGAATAATATTTTTAAAATCAAATGATAATTAGTTTGAAAACAAATTTCCTCATTGATTGTAACTTATAAAGCTTTAAATTTTACTAGGTACCTTAACACAAGCAATCAGATAATAATGTCATGTTTCATAACACGATACGAATCAATCATTTTTGCAATCAAGTCGTGGCATAAACGACCACAACCTCATTCAGTGGCCTTACAACACTAGTGCATTAACTGCCACTCACTATACTCGTATATACTGAAGGTTATCCGACAGATTGACCACAAAAATATGAATGAGTTGGGATAAAATGTTTAATTAAGGGAATAACATAAAATCAGGCTTCGTGACTATTTTATTTTATATTTTATGATATAATGAAATGGATGACGATGCTAGTGCTGTTTATCTAAAGGACTGATTTTACCAACGTCAGATAAGATTTATCTGACTAAGGGCCGATAGTTCAATGGCCAGATAAAACTTATCAGAGTGATAAATTATAAAGCGACAGATTTCAAAAATGGCAGGTACCTATGATTGCTGGCAATTAGATGACATTTTCAAATTAGCCATATTGTATTTTGTTCGACGAACTTATGTGACTATTGAAAAATCAGCCCAAGAGTCGATTTTACCAGATAGGACTTATCCAACTGAATAAGTATTAGCCGTCCGATTTTAAAATGTCATTTTCATAAATGGTTGCTGTCAAATAGGTGACGTTTTCACATTAGAAATTTTATGTCATGTTCAACATTAGAGCCGATTTTACAATCTCCTGCTTTCAAATAGGTAACGCTTTCAAATTAGGAATTTTGTATCATATTCAACAAATATTCCTTATCTGACGTTACTTAGATTTACCCTATTTAAAATTTAAAACGTTTACATAAATGATTGCTGACAAATCATCACAAGTGACGTTTTCAGAGATTTTTGGACTACGGAACCCTAAGATCTAACTTCTAATTTGAGAAATCCGTGGACAAACATATTTTTATATAACAATTAAGCCCACGTTTTTTTACGAATTCCAGCGATATCACATTCAGACACATTTAATTGCTTACCTCCTTTTTTGTAGTCGTTAAAAATTTGACCATGTTACTAAAAACTCGCTGTCTGTCCATCAGTCTTTTTGTAACCAGGCCAAATCTCAAGAACGGAGATAGCTAAACAGTTGAAATTTTCACAAATTATCTATTCCTGTTGCCGCCACAACATGCAAATATTGAAGGAAACATTAGATACTCGAAACAGTGAAAATATTGAAGGGAGGCTCCAACAAACAACAAACACTATTTTTTGTCCTTTTTACTGGATATCAAAAAAATCGGTGCACTCCTAACTGTTGCTTATCAAATCAATGGTACGGAACCACTTCGTGCGCGAGTCCGACTTGCACTTTCAAAAAATATATCAAAAACACACATAATAGTACATTATGATACAAGTGTGCTAAGTTGACCATTATAGACAAGGCGATATTGTGTGCGCACGAGCGAAAGCGAGTGCGCCATAAAAAAGCCGCGTATATTATGGTCACAGGCACACGTGTTTCATACGACGTTTTTCAACACACTTGCCACATTAATCCAAACTTCTTCACACCACAGCCGCCAACTATTTACAAAAAATGGCGCGTTGTTTTTTTTTCTTGCCGCTAAACCGATGCGCGCGCAAAGTAAAGGCGCGAGCTAGATCGGCCAACAGCCAAGATTAAAAATGTAATAATTCCTATGTATTTAAAACACAAATAACAAAAAAAAATGAATTTGAGTTATTTTTAGTAATAATGCTGGATTTACCATTTATTGAAATAAATATGTACATACTTGTCGTGAATCAAACTCGGTTGAGTTTATAAAGTTCTTTATTCGATCAACACACTTATCTTTGATACAAATCACTATCTCTAGCCACATCAATAATTATAACTATATTTTAACATAGGTTCCTTCCCTTAACCTTTCGCTTCGGCGGTCAGCACTAGACTCCCTCGCCTTTCGAGTGCACTTCGCAAGTCAGAAAATAAGAAGGGGCAGCCAGTGTTGCCATTATTAAAAAGCGAAAACGTTATTCGATAAAGTAACAATACTCGATTTTATATAAATATAAATAACGTTAACTGTTATTATGAGGAGTTAAGATTACAAGAGGCTACTGATTGAATCTAAGTACAAAAATCATCACATTCGGCCATCCGACCTAATGCACCTCCTGGTGCATTTTTAAAAATATTTACAATGGCGCATTTATATTAATACTACTACAGCATACTACATTTATCATATTACAAGCAATAAAAATTAAGCTGCTGGGCTAACTTAGTAATTCTAAGTTTACTTTATCGTACACATTAGAAAATCATCACATTCGGCATTTAAGTTTAATTAATTACAATTATCACATTTCTAGTTCTTTTATGAATTATAACCTATTTTTGGTTGACTTGAGTTGCTGTAGCTTTGACCAATATATATTGATCTATTGAATCTTTAGATTGATTATACTTTGCCTGCTTACCTGCCTTATAAGACTTGTGGCAACGAACATTTTATACATTTTATGTAACCGGGTTCATAATCTATTATGTACCTATAGTTTCATAGTTACTTCGTTCTACAGGCTAATAAGTTAAGAATGGTTATGTTATTATACTTATTATAACAATCGTAACTATTAGTTTGACTAATCTTTTTTTTTACTCCTGTCTATGAATGACAAAAAGTCATTTATCGAAGCCATATTTATTTTATTTTATTACAGTATTATCTTCTAATATACTTAACAAGATTTTTTTTAAAAAAACATCTGATTTTAAGATAACAATATGGCAAGAATCTAAATAAATTGACTTTTAAATTGATTAATGAATGAAAATGTATAGGTAACCTATTGTAGTTTTAAGTGTGTGACATATAAACGATCCTAACTTTAAAGATACCTTATCTACATAAACAGTTCATTTAAAAAGTAATAAATTAGTCAAGTCAGTAAAAGACAAATTAATTGGACACCAATCACATATCCAGCAATATGATAATAGTTCACAATTTGTATAATGATATGTATAAGGTAAATAAAATAATCAGGTTAAAACAAAAGTTCCTTTCTGATACACAGTCTCATGATTTGAATTTTTCATATTGAGTCATGTATAAAACTATGTATTGAGATAGATATTAGAAAGTCACTAAAGCATCCAAAATAAATGTCACTTATTAATCGTGGAGAACATAATCAAGAATTATTGAAGCTACTTAGATAACTTTTTAAAAAAAGTTAAATTTCGTAATTTGCGTGGCGCATATCAATGAAAGTTATGAATCTTAGCACTTAAAGTCATACGAGAAGAATTAAGCTATTATGTGGTTTTGGTTTTTTTATTGGAATTGAATGGTTACCTTAATGTCTGTTCTCAATCCCTTATAAATACTGTTTACGGAGATACAGACATTTAAGGGATCATTATTATTATTTATAGAATCTCTTATGATCTTACAATTTATTGTTCACATAAAATATTACTTTGTAGTTTAACTTTCCCTAATATTATGTGTGTTCGGATGAGAAAAAATCAATATTTCAGGGCCCATATTAATCATATTTGTTAATTATTAACGAACAGTACATGAAGGTGTGGTCTTAATTTAGTAGTAGGAACAAGTACCTACTTCACTTTATTAATCATTATACAATTGTAACGTTGTATATTTTTATATAAGTTCGCGTGAAACGAAAAGCTAAATGGATGTAGGACTCCAGTCCATATTTTGGCATAGATATGATGACACTGACATTTGTCAAGTGTGACAGCTGCTTTTTTTCCGGTTCCGCACTGTTGGTCGTGCGTCGGAGTGGAACGTGTGTGAAAATGAAATAAATTAGATATTTGAATATGGGGCACGCCCCAAATTATTTTGTAGTTTGATAGTTATTCCTGGTATCTGCAGAAAGGTTTGCGTTGATTTTTGTTTGTTGCGAGACATTTCTTAGAGTCTGAGCACATGGTTCTTTTTATCGTTTCAGACGCCGCCAACATGTCAATTTGGATGAATTAATTTCGAAAATGATTTGATATAAATGACTGGAAAAATGGTAAGTATGTTGAGAAACTCCTTTGGAAATCCTTGTAAAGAAAATGTAGCCTACCTACATCTGGGCATATTGTATTGAGAGTTGTAATTTTTATCATTTCAGGTCTCAAATAGAATAATTAGCATAAATGTTTAGTAATCAATTCAGAAATTATATGGCGAGCCAGCTTTTGCAGGTATTAAATTGGTTTATTATAGATTTCATAAATAGGGTGATGAAAAGTATAACCACCCTCACTTAGAAAAAAAAATTGGTTGTTAACTAGAACTTTCTTTTATTTCTAGGTTTCGCTTTTGATATGTGTCTGTAAGTTGAACAGTCACAATTTGGTGATCATGTTGTAACCTCAGGTAAATATTTATTATGAAAAGTTAGTGTTTTTTAACTTTTACTTTGGTTTGTGCGTTGAACTAACCTTTTGTAAATTCTTTTCAGTGACCTTACCTAGACCTTACTAAGACCTCATTTGGATTAATTTTTGAAGTCAGAATTTCCTTATGGATTGATTTGCTTCTTGTCTGCTGTTTTGAGGATGGATCGGTATCGGTGAAATTTTGGGGTAATGTTGCAGAATAGTTTGTAGTTTGATACAACAAAGATTTGAAATAGTAACCTCCGTTGAAATCAAAGGTTGGTTTTCCTTGTATTACTTTAACTTTAGTGAAAAGTGGGATAATTTAGCTATTAATTTAAGCATAACTTAGGAATCCCTTTGAGGATAAATTTTGGAATCAATTAGGAAATTAAAATCTTAAATTGGTGGTTTATCTTTATTTAATTAGAAATTTGTGAACATAAAGATTTGTAATAGTATAGATATAGATAACTAAATTAGAACCTAACCTAGTCTCTACTGAATTCTGAGCTATTAAGTTTTGTATTTGATTTGTTTAAAGGTGTTAAAAGGTAGATGTGTAATAGCAAATTTGAATAAACTTTTGTTGCCAAATGCTATACCCGGATTTATTTATTTCATTTGAATATAAGTACCTTTTGAACACCCTTTGTCCACACTAGCCGGGAGTGACTGCGACACAATCAATATAAATAGAATTGAGATTAGATTTAATAGTCAAATGACATTAATAATTAAACCCTACCACGAATACAATTTACTCAGCAAAGTAAACTCAACGATATGCTGTTACATGTAAAAAAGAATAAACTGCATGATATTGCCAAGAATACAGAAAAATATCAAAGTGGGGAACTAGAATAAAAACTAGTTTTGAAATAAAGCCTTTGTGCATAATTATCTATTAATTGACCTATGAGATCACGGTCTCCTATTTACGCTGACGTGTAGACGTCCCTAGTCCCCATTTAAATGTATTGCGATGCGTCTTTAGTTATTCCAAAGCCAAGCATATTGCAGAGCAAACGTCGTGTTTGGCGTCAATATAAAATTCATAAATGAAAATATATTTCTTTTCAAGTCAATGCTTAGTACATTATGTAAGGTCACCTCGTTATAAGTGATAATATTTTAACAGAGCATCAAACAATAAAATAGAAAGAAGACCCTTTTTTTTGAAAACTGGCCTGCATACGATTTTATTTTTCCTAACAAAAAAATATTATTCTTTAAGGGCACCCTGACCCGCGACAATGCCTTTCGTCTCTTACATAAGTACTAAATTGAGCGAAAACTAGACAGACGTATATAATAAAAGTGGTAAGAGACAATAAGTATAAAAATAATATCACAAAACAAATGTTTTTACAAATCGTCGGAGTAGTGATTTATAGAATAACAATGTCATTTAAAACAAATTTATATAGACATTGAGGATACATTAATTTAACTGACTGTCTACTAGTCAGGAGTACTTATAGGAAGGTTATTTAATAAGTAAAAGTAAAGTATAGCTACCTTAGCTCATTCTTGATGTATAATTTCAATTATTTATTTTTCTATTGTTTGTGCAGTATTACAGAAATATTGTGTAGTAAGTTATTTGGTTCCCTAATGTTTATAGTAGTCATAAATAAACACCCTACCGGGTGTGCACATGTAGCGAGCGATGTTAAGTTTGTAATTAATTATTTATCTACTGTGTATTTCTTTCATCAAATAAATGATAATTGATAACTTTTTTATATACATTTTATGTCTTACAAGTTTGGCGGTTAACTGCGCTGTCAAAATTGCAACGGAATCTGCTACTCTTTACAGTTCTAGTATGGTTAAAACGACAAAACAATTTATATAAAGGAAGTAAGGGTATTTTCTATGAATGTTGTATAAACGAACTGCATTGTAACGCGTTACGCGACTTTAATGGCGTTTAAGTAACCCGACATTAAAATTACCGCGTCAATGAATTAATTAAATCACGACGTTAATTCAAGTAAGAATTTACTGACATCGTATGCTAATAGGTATATTTTTCTCATGATCGTGGTAAATGCGCGGTATTTTTCGCAAAGTCAACTTAGTATCAGGTTAGGTCTGTGGGAGCGATTAAAAAATGAATATTACACTAATTTATTTTAATTAAAGCATTGACAGTGATCTCATACAAGACGGTGAAAAGGGCTTCTGATGTTTATGCATTTACCAAAATTATCAGTTGTACGGAAAACAGCACGTCAAGGTAAAAACTGCAGTATCTTAGGTTAAGTTTGCAACAAAAGTGGGTAATTTGATGTGCTGTCGACTGTACATATATTCAAAATTCTGTACTCAATCGTAACATAATAACCCATTCTACTAAGAAGAAGTGATGATATTTTTTTTTCTTTTGTAAATGATAAATAACATCCTAGCCTACTCACGACCACGAACGCTGCAATGGTTAAAACGTCGGGAATCAAGATAAACCTCCGCGAAAAATATCAGAATTGTGTGTACAAGGACTTATCCAGTGAATGAATATACTACAGTTAAAACATAGTAGTTGTTATTTTTTCCTCTTTGTGATCGGAGCCAAACAGTTACTTCGGATTGTGTGAAACGGTAATTTCAGGTGACTCGACGGCTTCGAGCGTTGGTGACACCGAAATAGTACTTTTTGATTTGTGACTTCCTTTAGAAGATGTCGATGTCCTCAACCTCGATCGCGAGCTCTTTCGTCTTTTGAGGCCCAACCAGCCTGGTTTGGTCTCGTGCTCTTCAGTCTCATCACCTCGGAAGAAAAAGAATACCAGCATTAGTGTTGTTATCAACAAAATCATACTTTGGATATGGTAATTATTTACTAAGTTATGGTTTAAATAATTATCTTTGTAAATGAACTGTATGTATTTATGACAATAAATGTCTTTAAACCTAATTACTATGGAGCCAGATCTTCATTTATTAGAGCATAATTTTAGTAAAGGAACAATGTTGCAAATAATCCTGAACGCAAGTAAGTGCGCCTATATGGCTCACATGACCATTGCTAATGAAAAATTCTAGTAAAAGAATTCACAGTTAGACTTGACCTTTTGTAAAACATATATAGCTTCTTCATGGCACAAATGGCCCGATCTAATCGAGAAAAATACATAGCTAGTATACATAACTGATGTACATGTATTCCACAATACATGAATTTAATTGATTGATTGATTGACTGACTTGGCCACTACTACTGCTTTTGAATAAAAAAAATGTACAGAACTATGGACACACTTGGTCCACGCGATACACCTGGCCGCTATTTGAGGACACACTTGGCCCACGCGACACACCTGGCCGCTATTTGAGGACACACTTGATCCATGCGACACACCTGGCCGCTACTTAAGGACACACTTGGTCCACGCGACACACCTGGTCGCTACATAAGGACACACTTGGCCCATGCGACACACCTGGCCGCTACTTAAGGACGCACTTGGCCCACGCAACTCACCTGGCCGCTAAAACTTCTTTGTAAAATCTGACACTATGATCTTTATTTCAAGTTATATATTGAATGAGTACGAATGTATATTAATTTAAAATTAAAATGTATATGAATTCAAATTGGGTTGAATTGGCAATAAGGCATTTACCTTAAAATGCCTTTATATCCAGTCATATCAAATGAAGTGAAAGAAAAATTATTCTAATTTAATTTACTTGAGTTAGCTTAAATTGAACTCAGTTAAATAAATAAAAAAAACTCAGTATTGTTTAACTCACTTACATAATCAATGGGTGTAAATACCCTAAAGGGCACTCAATTCATGCCATATAACGAAATTGAATTGAAATAAGAAATGATTCGAATATTAATAATTAAATTGGATTGAATTGGTTGAAATTTAACACAATTGATTAAAACACACAATTGTTGAACTCACTAACATAGTTTATAAGTCTGTTAACAAATCATGAATGCAAAATCTGAAATAAAGATTTTTTACTGTATAATTATTTATGAACACAAAAATATTAGCCCTAGAACAGTTGCAGGTTGAACGGTTATTCTCAATCAACTAAACATAGCTACCTACAATAGGCAGTGACATGATAATGTTTAATACGTATTTCTTTTCGTATTTCCTATTAGGATGAAGGAACTACTGAGGTCATTTATTATATTTAGCTATTTAGTTGCACGTACTCGTGTCTCGTATCCACTGAACATTACCAAGGAGTAGCCTTGACCAAATGGTCAGTTAGAAACGTAACACAATTTAGTCAGGATAATAGTGCAACAGCTTAACCGCAGCAAAATATTATCCCAACCAATGCAACCTAACACTACCCCGATAATTATGAGAAAAAAATTTATAATATTTTGTTAAACATGCCTACGTAGTTGACCCAATTTAATAAATCGCGCATTTAGCTTTCACATACCATTAGCAAAGGGTAGCCTTGCCCAAATGATTTGATGATAGCTTAGCACGACTGCGTCGAGTTAGCATAGGCCCAGTTCATATTAAGAACCCTAGGGCTTGCCCGACAATTTGTTACCTACCTACTTTGCTTATGAGCATACTCGTATTAGTCACCACAGATCATTATCAAGGAGTAGCCTTGACCAAACGATCAGTTGGAAACTTAACACGATTAAATCAGGATAATATTGCTACAGTTCAACCGCAGCAGAATATTATCCCAACCAATGCTATCCTATCGTGGTATTTATGGCGTTATCTTCAAGAAAATTTTCTTAAATAATATTACTTGCTCTTATCATTTGAAAATAATAGTACATACCTT
This sequence comes from Pyrausta purpuralis, assembly GCA_963924145.1. Taxonomy (NCBI): domain Eukaryota; kingdom Metazoa; phylum Arthropoda; class Insecta; order Lepidoptera; family Crambidae; genus Pyrausta; species Pyrausta purpuralis. The sequence continues at coordinate 14,128,112 of OZ001667.1, read as the reverse complement.
TTGTGGGCTGTAGATTTCTTCTCGCTTCTGAACTGTCGTGAATCAAACTCGGTTGAGTTTATAAAGTTCTTTATTCGATCAACACACTTATCTTTGATACAAATCACTATCTCTAGCCACATCAATAATTATAACTATATTTTAACATAGATTCCTTCCCTTAACCTTTCGCTTCGGCGGTCAGCACTAGACTCCCTCGCCTTTCGAGTGCACTTCGCAAGTCAGAAAATAAGAAGGGGCAGCCAGTGTTGCCATTATTAAATAGCGATAACGTTATTCGATAAAGTAACAATACTCGATTTTATATAAATATAAATAACGTTAACTGTTATTATGAGGAGTTAAGATTACAAGAGGCTACTGATTGAATCTAAGTACAAAAATCATCACATACTGTTATTTTTCGCATAAATACTGTTTGTTGTGTAAGTTATAACCCGACTAAATTATATCGCTTCATCTTCTTACTTACTACTTGGTACTAGGGTATAAATGTAAATTGGACGGGTTAATAAACAAAAGGCACTAGTGCAATTATATACTGAAAAAGCACGCGTGTTTAATATCTATGATTATGTGCCAAAAATCGGTGGAATAAAAGTGTCGTTTTGAGCAAGTGTGTTGAAAAGTATTTTATTCAACTCTGGTCTGCCAACGCAGTTTGTTTGATGTGTGTGAAACTTGGCCGGTTTTCTTAATTGTTTTTACTTAGAACCAATGAAAATTACAATAAAAGATTCTGATTATATTTAAAAAATAAGCGTAGTTTCAAGCAAAGGTGCACACCACGTGCTGTGTTTATTTATTGGTTCCAAGTACATATTTTAAACCGTTTGGTGCGTGGTATGTATTTTAAATGATTTGTAGATAAATTGAATGTATTTTCCAGCCCGTTATTAATTTTTACAACAACCGTGTTTTTTAAACAAATCGTCACTTTTGAAGCGGCATTTTCATTTGCAACTGAAAATTCGTGTGATTTATTAAAGGTTAGGCATTTCAGCATTTCACCTGCACGCGGCATTTTGAAATGTTTGAGAGCCAACACTGACGTATATTATCTGTCTCCCTCCTTCTCTTTTGACGTAACACTTTGCTCAATTTAGAATGTTCATTTATAGTATTCAAGTTGTAGAGAAAAAAATCAAATTCAAGGAGTTAGCATATTCATATCATGCATTTTGTAGATATCAACATTAAAAAATTCAAATAAGAATTATCTGAGCGGCTTAAATAAAGGTATTTTTTGGTCCTTCAACATAAAGAATTATTTATTTATTGAAGCAATTTTTTTAAGTTTAAAAAAAAGGTAATAAAATCAATTTGATTGTTTGTGATATAGTTAAAATTTCACAACCACTGACTAAAAAAAAGAGCAGCCACACTGAGCTTTTTTTATGAGTTAAATTAGGTATATTTCAACTTATGGTAGGGTACAGTGGTGTCATAGATAATTTTATTCCGAGTGTTTATAGTCATTTCCATGAAAATCTGTTCAGAAATTTCAGATCGTCAGCTCGATTGCAATAAGTCAAAGCCTTTAATTACAAACGAATTAGCTTCTGTAAAAATTATATTATTTCTGGAATCCTTGCTCTGCTGCATTTTTTGCTGCCAAAGCGTAAAACACTATCTCTAAACAAATAGCGCAGACTGAATCGGTGCCGTCCGCTGTTTCGTTTTACAGCGACAGTATACTGTTTTGATACCGGTCAGAGGTGAAATTCGCAGACGACTGCAATACCACTACTATTTGTTGCATTTATAGTAAAGCCAAACTTGTCTAAGCTAAAATGACGCGTCACACTACTTAATTAGTTGATTTCGATGTGTGAGTGCAAATATTAATAACGGCACTTCATCTGTGTGTGAGTGTCAACTGCTCCGCGAGTTAGAGCTGTATGCCTACGTCACAATCGACTAGTCGCGTGATGATGAGTCCGACAATGCTCTCCTTAGGAGCAGCGCTGGCACATTGACATCCCAGCAAATCGTTTAAGTCTCACCATCAACTGAATGACCAACTATAACGTCATTTTTGTATTGCGCACATATTAAAGCGACTTCAAAAAAGGAGGAGGTTATCTATTCGACTGAATGTTTTTCTTGTATCTATGTGACCTCAAATCGCAGTCATTCGTCGATCGATTCGATTTTTTTTTCCTTAGTCCTTAAGCGATCGTAGTATTTGTGATATTTTACGTAACGGAGTAAATACTGTCTTAAGTAGTCTTATGTCTGTATATACTCCGTTACGTAAAATATCACAAATACTACGATCGCTTAAGGACATCTTGCCTTTTCAAACTCTGGGGGTTTACAAAATAGACTGCAGCTGTGATAGTTCGTACATTGGCCAGACAAAACGGACTATAGCCGAATCAGTCAAAGAACACATCACTGCAGTGAAAAATCGGCAGACTAATAAATCCGCGGTGGCAATAAATCTGCTTAATATGGGGACTAATCACTGGATAGAGTCACATGACCCGAAAATCCTTTCCACGCATCGCCATTACCATACTAAGGTAATACGTGAAGCGATTAAAATCAAGAAGTATAATAATTTCAATCGGAAAGACGGGTTTAAATTGTCATCGGCCTGGAATCCGGTGATTAATAAGTGCAAACCGTGTGTGTCGCCTCTATCAATAAACATTTACCCTGATACTGTGTGTTGTGTGTCGCACTGAACCTACTGACTCTAGTTCACGTGCACAACATATATCGGGAGTTGGAGGGTAGAAGAAGAACCGGCCGCCCGATGCAGACGAAGACGCCGAGCGCCAGTCTCCTGGTGACCACGACGGTTGAAACGTCGAGGGTGTAAGGAGTATCAATACTACTTAATAATATGCGTCGCGTATGGACCCGCAGTTATAAGTTTTAAGTTAAAATGCAACGCGAAAGTTTAAAAAAATATCTTATAGATGTCTGTGCTGTGTATTTGCGTGTGTATGTGGGTGTGTGTGTAAATCAAGTATTTATTATTTAATAAAACAGCTATTGTCGTAATCATTATTTAATAAGTAAGATCTTCATTGTGAAATCTTGTTTAATTTAAATCCATTACTTTTCAATGAAAAAGATTTTTCATGTCAAAGTAACTAAAATGTGTTACATTTAAAAAATAGAAAGTAGAATCGAAATTAAAGGATAAATGTTTTCTTCTAAATATTCTTGTCTGAATGGTCAATTTAGCTTTATTTGTGAAGGTAAAAAACCATCATAAGCGAAAAGATATTCATTAACATGGAACATTATTCAACGAAGTGTTATAAGACTACTGCTACGACATATCGTTTAATGATCTTTCCAACCGAGGTAAGTTAATAAAAGGTCAAGTGGAAACAAAGATGTATGCCAGTTGTAAAGACTATTAATAATTTCGTTAAATAAATCTAACAATATAACTTTTTGGTAGGTACTAAAACTTTATGAAAACTAACTTCTTCATCAAGTATCCGTTACACACTTTGGGCTTTAGAAGCTTAGACTTTTTACTAATGGGTAAAGGAGAGTAATTTTATTTTATATAATATTGTAGGGACGTAAAGGACAGTGATCTTATTTTATATAATATTGTAGGGGCGTAAAGGACGAGTGTTTGTGACTATTACCTATACAACCTAAAAATATATATTTCAATTGGTCTTTACCACTATAGTCAACATGTGTAGAAAGTTACATGTCTTTTACCCCCACAGTTTATGAGTAAATCCTGTCGAATATGAATAATTTCATAGGTCGTAAAGGACAAAAAAATGCGAATTTCGCTAAATGGAATACACTGATCGATAGAGAATTTAATTCTGAGAAAAACTGTGTATATAACTCAATTTGGCCAAAATGTCCTTTACGACCTTTGAGCCCAGAGGTATCGTTATGATAGGTGATTTATAGCTTATTAATGAACAGAGTCAAAAAGTGCAACCCAAATCCTGTAATAACTAAAAATAAGCAAAAAAATAACTTTAAAAATAAAATAAAGACCGACTTAAAACCACATGCACTAAAAAGCCATAAATTAACTCTTGGCCCTTTAAATAAAAGGAACCATTGTCGGCGAACAATTTATTTTTGGAGTTATGCAATCACTTTGACCCTCTCAAGATATATCAGAGCACCGACTCCAAAAATAAATTGTTCGCCAAAAATGGATCCTTTTTAAAGTTGTAAACGTTTTTTGTGATATATTTCTCTTGATATTTAGATTCTCCTTGTGCCTTTGTATAATATAAATAATATATTATAATAATATAGAGTTTTTAACAGGGGGACCACCACAAGGGACTGCAATACTCATTAGCAACATCTATCAAATTGATGTCTGGCATCACTAAAATACATTTTGTCATATTCAGAACGCGTTGCGTCAATTTTATACGGAACTCTACTGGGAGTCCGGTCTACAAAGGTGATGTACTATACAAATAAAATGTTCTGGCAGTTAGGCGCCAAAATGAAAAGAAATTTAAATTAATTTGCTTTTGCAAAACGAGAATTTAGTGTTTACGTAACCAATCGTACCTATGTATGTTAGGAATTAAGTGCTCAAACTGCGACTGTTAGCAGCGATGTAGTTGCGATGCTGTCGCAATACACTCACGATACTGTAGTGCGTTTAAAAAACGTACAAATATTAAATGTACCTTTATGAACAACTGGCTGCAAAATATGCGAGACACCTTTTCTTACAATTCACAGTGGTAGGATGGTATAATTGAAAGCATATCCCAGGAGACACGAAAAAAAAACATTTACAAATGAAACCAATGGTAGCGGGTGTGAAATCCACAGCAAGTCCTCGTTACGTTTCGAACGAACGTTTTTCTATTTGTAACGGCGTAAACTACAATCAGATGCATTCGCGTTGCGGTGCCACAGTAGATGCTTGTTCAGGTAAACGGAATGTATTAGCTCGCTAGATAAGAGAGTTGTTTCATTATCTTGGTTGTTTGTAGCATTGAAGAGACAGAGAAGTAAGTTTGCAAGACTGCAATTTTTTAATTCAACTACTCATCGCTAGATGGCGTTGACTGTATATTAACTGGCGAAAATTATTGCTGTTTTCGGACCGCTATAAATTCGACATGTATAATTATAATTATAATTATAATAATAATAATTATAAACTCCCTCCATTCAGAGAAAGTTTTTTAAAAAGTATTGCAATGGAGTCTTCCCATTAAGTATTTAAGAAAAACTGTGAAGGACCTCATTGACTTAGAAGTGGTATTTATTCTGTTGGAGCACTCTACAAGGCACAAGTAGACGACCTGCCTTGTAGAGTATAGGTCGTCTACTTGTGCCTTGTAGAGTGCTCCAACAGATTAGATTTCGGTAGGTGGTATGTTCATATAAATAAATAAGTCTCGCATCGGTTGTAATGAAAATTATGAAAGTTCTTCAATGAAAACAAAACTTCTAAGCCCTCCTCTTACAATTTTGTTTTGCATGGAATGACCGTCTCTGGACATGACTTTGTCCACCATTGATGGATCCCCTGTGTATCGCGCTACTTTTTATTTACTTTATTGAGTAACTCAGTTTGTATAACCAATACAAGAGTTCTTGGAAAAAAAATAACAACCTCTTCACAAAAGTTTTCAAAAAATGTATAGTGCCGAATGATATATAAGAGCATAAATGAGTGCCAGTTAAAAAAAAGAGCTGTTTTTTGGCTCTGCAGTAGTTCACACAAGGACGTCGCCGAGAAACTACGAGAAAACCGGCTGCGATGGTTTGGATACGTAAAAAAGGGACCACCTGATTACATCGGCAATGTAGTACTCAACCAAAAACTGCCAGGTCAAAGGCGAAGAGGAAGTTCTTAACTGCGGTGGTTGAGTCTCATTAAGAAAGACCTAGAAAGCTGCGACTTAAGCGAAAGCGACGTCCAGGATAGGGCAAAGTGGAGGAAGAATAGTCGGAAAGCCGACCCCGTCACCGGACGGGACAGTTGCTAGGAAGAAGAAGAGTAGTTCACACAAGGTCTTCTCTTAGGCCGCTGGCATTATATTTTTCTTTGCCGGAAGCATTGTTAAGCGTTTTTAAAGGCTTACCCTCCTGCTAAGGAAGGACAACTATAATATGTGCATGAAACCTGCTTGGATCTTGCCGGGTCTCTATTATGACGTGTGAAAAAGTCTTTCCCTCTTTTGTGTTATTAAAAGTTACATACAGTGTCAGTATTTTTTTTAAGAAGTGTCTCACCATATTCTGATTTAAAATGTGATAGTTAGTTATTTTGGCTGGGGCGTTTTCCGCACTAAGCCACACAATTGGGCCATTGTGCGTATAAAATGAATAGTGCGTATAGGATGTGATACTCAGCGCTGGTTTTCAGCATTTCCATAACCATTGGGTACAATATGCTTACATCAATACAAGTGAGCTGTACGATCGCGTTTTAAAAATAGATAAACGCTTGGTTCTGCGCCGAGGTTTTAATTAAACATGGTCGGATTGTTACCCACTTGATTGACGTTTTTAGATTGGCAACACTCGCCAGTTAAGATTTTGAGGAACTAAACCTTTTTTTCTGCGCTGACAGTCTGTTGAAAAAGAACGGTTTAAAATTATAGTAGACTAGCGGCCCAGTGACCTCCGTTTCGCCCCGGCCCTATCATTCCCCGTGTCCGTAATTTTGACGAATCCAACTAAGTTCAAATCATGACAATCGTTCCACACCCGTACAATTTTTGTATTTTTTGTCTTGAACTTTTTTTGACAATAACAAACACAAAAAAAAACAAGCCAAGTGCGAGTCGGACTCGCGTACTGAGGTGGCACTCTACTTCCATAAACTGAAAAACAAAAACTTCTTGTTCGATCCCTTTCAAACCAATTGTCGTCGAAAGTTTTTGTGGAGATCTATATTATATATTTTTTTCAAAATTTACACTCACTTAGTTTAGAAGTTAGATGGGGGGGGGGGGAGGGACAGACGGACAGACTTATAAAAAAACAGCGAAGTCGGACCAGCCGTTCACGCGTGATGTCATGACTAAGGGTTTTTTTTATATATAAAAAGAAGATTTAAAAAATATGATAACTTTAATAATACAAAGGCTTATTAATAGGTACTTTGTGTAAACATTCAATATTATAGGGTAAAGTGCAAAGTGAGTTAAAAATAGTAAATTGTTTAATTACAAGTTAGCGCTTTCCCTTTTTGACACAATTAATGCTTAAACAGAAGGTTTCACATAAAATGTTTCCCCTCTGCTTCTCACCATATCGAATGTTTACTTAAAACTTATGCTTTGTGTTGCTAATGTTAACTTAACTTATTCAAGGTAGCACAGTAGTTCCAGGTATATGTTTTCTTGCTTAAAATTCGCCGAGCCTACTGCATACCCCAGTAATATTTCAAAAGAAAGAAATTACAAGGAAATAGAAGCGTCGGACAGATAATAACATGTTGTGTCGTGTACAGTTACAAGTAATTATTGTGTACAATTTATTCCGAATTTCACTCTTTCTTCAATAAAACCAGCAATTACTATTCTATTATTTTACGATTGCAAAAATTCTTCTAGCTATTTTAACCGCTCAGAGAATGATATAATGACGATTTCAATTTTGACAGAAAATCGGAGGTAAAAACTTCAAAGTCAGAAAGCTTAATGCCATACATTTTATGCAAGAATAGTTTGTCTATGGGCCTGTTTCACCAAAGATAAAAAATAAACATACACCAAGGGAAATTTATAATATAGAACCTTATTTTGAATGAAATATGTGGCAAGTGACGGTCACATGAACTCATTTAGACATTGTAAAACAGAGGTGGAATTATATAAAGCAATCGTATTCATTTGACAGTTCAAAACGTACGGCATGATCTGTCAAACATATGCCTTTTTTCTGTTTGACAGATCATACCGTACGTTTTGAACTGACAAATGAATACGATTGCTTTACTTACATAATCGTACCTCAGGTTGATCCGTTCAAACAACTTTTTAAGGCTCATAAAGAACAAAGTCCAATTATAATGAGCTTATAATTAGTTTAACAATTGTAATGTTATTGATCACCACGCCGCACTCTATTACTATTCAAAAATAATTATCTCGTTCATAATCTTTCAATTTTCATCTAAAGAGAACTAGAGAGTCCAAGTAAGTTATTGTATAAGTGTGCTCCTTCAAACAGAATGTTTGATATCTATCTACTTTTTACTCAAAAAAGAAATCTATGTAATACAATAAGTTTCAAAGTAAGGGGACAACTCGATTTGCAAAAACGATTGGTTAAATAAATGCTATGTAAAAGTTTATTCTAGTTTCAAATAAAAAATCTCATTTGTTATTTTTAAGGGTCCGTCTCAGATTCGTATTGCACGTAATGCGAAGACGCTCAAAGAATTGTTACTTTGCGAGACATGATTTTAGTAACTTGATTAAGTATTATAATTCAAAGCTTTCTAAATTTAAGTATTCACTCCATATAAAGACCCTCTCTATTATTACACAAATTGCTCATAATTTGCCAGCTGTAATACCCACCACACAGATAATAATAGAAAATCACAAGTCATACCATGTGGCGTTATATCGAATTTACTCACATCAGTGTGGTAAGGATTGACAAATTGAATTTGTTATCCTTATTCACGTGCTAAAATGAGGGTGACATTACATCGGAAACATTGGGCGTGGGCAAAAATAGTTGTTTATGCTTGTCATACGAAGGAGTGATGTAACAAGATTTTGACGACGTTTTTTTTTCTGTGTTCGGTCGGCAGTACGCCGTTGAGTTAAACTTGCTCTTAACAATAAAGATTTGGTTTTGTAAGAGTAAGATTTATGGTTTAGATCTTGATAGATTTTTTACATTTGTGTAAGGTGATGCAAAGAAAACTAGTCAAATGAATTGCATTGAAAAGTGTAACACGCTATGATAAAGCACTGTGATCAGTGTCCCACACGCTATCAGGCCTCCCACCATCGCTCCGGACCAACACATTCGGTATCGGTGGAATAGCTGGAATCGGTGCAGTGGCAAGAGCCGTGCGGATTATGTCGTTAAGGCTGGCGTGACTAGAAATTTTATCAGCGCTTCTGCTACACGAAAGGCCGTGGTGACCCAGCGAGTCCACAATGACGCCGCAGGTGCAGCGATGTGGCACAATGCAAGGGGCCTCCAAATGTAGTGCTATAGATTATGTAAAAGTGGAATTATCTAAAATATTAATATAAAGGAGAGAGTTAGGCCAAAGACCTGACTCCCATTCAGCTACAGCAAGGAGACGAGCACGGTATGTAAGACTAGATGACGTGTTAAGTAAATTATTCCGTTCTAGTTTGTAGATCGGCTCGTCCCAAAGCTTTTGAAAGGAAGTTGTCAAAGGAGGCTCTTCGGAACGAAATTGCCTCCAAAAGTGGATTGCTTCGGCTAAATACGCAATAGAAGAAGTCCCGGACTTGATCAAAAAAAATTCAACTAGCTCGTCAGTACCATGGGCCGAGGATGAAAAAGCAGGAAGAGCAATACTTGAAATTTTGCAAATACCCAGGCCACCAAACCTGATTGGAAGGGTGACCGGGGTCCAAGTCCGATCGTCAAAACAAATATTTAGGACTGATGACATACAGCGTTTAATAGCGCCATATTATCTAATTTGGTACGCAGACCCGCAAATTTCCAAAAATGAGAAGAACGAACGCAGTAAGTGAATTCATTCGATTTGTAAATTAGGTTTTATCAAGTTACGCAAAGATTGACACGTGCCATAGTTTTCTAGTAAAAGGAAAGATTACGATCGCCTCGTTTGTTTCCTGTAATAGGATAAAAAATGTTAATTAATAATTCTTCTGAGTAGCGTTGTTACCTTGATACCTAATAGTGCTCTAAAATGCTTTTACTCAGAGATTTAGTAATCCAAAGTTATAATCCCTAGTCAATGATTATCAAAAACGGTAACTTGTTGTAGTAAATGACAATGTCCAGTTATAATATGACTTGACATATTTGTTTCGAATACATTGCTCGGTCGATTTATTTTGGAAGAAAATAAAAAGTAATTTATTTTTCATCAAAATAAATTTAAACCATTAATTTATTGATAACTACTTACTGAGGGCCTATTTTTTTATTTTTTGCTCCTATTACAGGCAAGGCCCTTTATATTAGTTTATATGCACTACCATTTTGAAATAGTTTCTGAATTACAAAAAACAGACAAATCTTACATGTCATAGTCATGTTATTAAAGCAAGTCTTTGATTCCATGTATATAGTGATTACCTACGTAATCAAATATTCCTCAAAGTTGTAAGGAACTATCTAAAAGAACACCCAAAAAGGAACCCAAGTCTGAATAATACCTACAAATTGCTACCAAAACCCTTCCACCAAGTTAACTTAACTGGGGTAGAGTAAACTCGCAAAAATCAGGCCCGAAATAATTCAATCTTAGTCCCAAAAACAGGCCAATGCCCAGTTGGGCTGATACATCAAAGGTCCCGTATTTTTACATTTTTAAAATTTTATCTATACCTACTAGTATTACAAATAATAAAATTTGAAAGAAACATTTTTTTTTTGTTTTGATGGATCGTTTTGAAAAATCTTTCACCATTAGAATCCATAAGAAAAAAATATTAAACGAGGTAGGGGTTTGGACGGTGCCGCTGGCGAATCGAAGTTTGCTGGGACCGCTACGATGATAAAAATGATACCATACCATACTAGAGTACGATATGGCTTCATTCTTGGTCATCGGGAGGTCTTCATTGATTATGATTCCCTAGCCAGAGTGTCGTATTTAAGGATTTTAAAAAAGGAGGTAATCTATTCGACCTGTATGTCTGTGATATCGTCAAAATTGGATGAAATTGATGTTAATATATTAATTATCTATAACACGTGTGCAAAATTTGGTAAGTGTTTGTATGTTTGTATATTTGTATGTTGGTTTCTAAATTATTCACAAACGAGAAATCAGATGCTTCTTATTTAGTTCCGTTAGGTATAGTTTAACTTACGGTACAATATAAGTTTCATTAAAATCGTTTCAGTAGTTTTTTAGATATAAGGAACAAATAAAAGTCATGTATTTTAGAAGATATATCAAAAATTTAATCGCCTTAACAACGGACTAAAAGGCATAAAATAATATTGCCTTTATCTTTTGATTGCGTAGACATACGAGTAGAAGCTTGATTTTATCACAGTTTATTTTGTATTAATTACAATAAAATATTTTCACAAGCTATTGACATAATTATATAAATAATGAAACCCAAATGCCTTTCTCTGATCCTAAAGTAAGTGACTAATGCACTTCTAGGATTATGGAAATCAAAAAAGTAACTTTGGTACCAGAGATGCATCAAGACAAATGAACAGACGGTTAAGTAATCTTATGACCCGTTTTTACCGACTTCATATCCTTCTGAAGCGCGGAACCCTACAAACTTCTACGAGAGTACGCTAAATTAGTTTTACAAGTACCGATTTTGCAAACTCTATTAGGCACTGTTGTATGTCTGTCTGTTAGCAAACTGTAGGATTAGTTGGGTAATGCAGAATGCAGGTATTTAACTAGTAGGAAACAAGATATTGCCTCTAGCTCTTCTCATTAATTTGATTACAGATAACTTTATTCTCCAATTATGGTTGCTTTGTTACGAGTTAGAATAGGACTCATCATCACTTGTTAAAGAACCTTACATAAAGAATATTTAAGTAAATATAGGATCTATCAAAATTAATTGCATTCCTTCTTGGGGCTAATTCTGACCCTCAAATACAACAAATTTTTGTATGGGACAAACATCGTAATCCCAAAAAAATATTTCATTTTCATTCCAAAGTGCCGATCAGCTGATGCTAGTTTGTATGGAGAAGTCAAATATTTTTTGGATTTCGATGTTGGTCTCATACAAAAAGTTTGTTGTTTTTTGGCAACAGAATTACAACCAAGAAGGAATGCAGTTGATTTTGTTAAACCCTGTTAATTTTAATGTTATTATTGATGCAATGTTCAAAAATTGATAATAAAATAAACAATTGCCCCCTTCAAAGATGAAATAAGAAACCAAAAACTGCACACGGGATGGACTCGAATTATCAATCTTTGCCAGACCGGCCAAAGTTCCCCTTAAAATAAACTAACCCGATCAATTTGATAAGTGTAGTACTTCCATTACAGGATCTCGTCATTATGACAATTATTTCAATTGGGCGGTTGATAATAATAAGGTTCTTAATCTGGTACTAAGAGATTTAAACAAGGGGGTTAAGTCAACACAATGTCATGTCTGATTTTGTGCAAGAAATAAGCCTTTGATAGTCCTCTATACTTTTCTACGGGTGTCTCACTTAATGATTTGATTGAATTAAATTAAATTAAAATTGAATGAAATTGAAACGAATTGAATTGAATTTAGAACACACTAATAAAGTTTCAAATTCGTGTTTTACAAATAAATAATAGATGTAAAGTCTGAATTAAATAATTGAGACTTTTGTTTATTTATTTTAAACTAGCTGTACCCGCGACTTCGTCCGCGTGGAATAGTGACTATGGGTAGATTTTTTAATTATTTAGGCTAATTATTTTACAAATAAGATACATAAAAATTTGTATAAGTACGCAAGATATAAAGTATAGCGGTCCCCCGCGACTTCGTCCGCGTGAAATGTTTTTGTCAGTCAACAGTCTACGCACGCACATCACGCACCGACTTATGAGATGCTGAGATATTACATGCTGAGATGAGCTATCGCAGTTACTTATACCTGCATAAATCAGAAGAAAGAATAACAAAAGTAATTACCTACTGAATCTATTAAACTTAATAATTAATAGATGCATTCAACATTAAAACCTACTTAGTAGCGAAAAGAAAACTTTAACCTGCATAAATCTGAAGAAAGAATTTTAACCAAAAGTATTACTGAATCTACTTAATAGAAAATATCTGCAATCAAAATAATGAGCTCAAGTCCTTTACTACTCAGTAGCGAAAGGAAAACTATGTATTACGAGCTGAAATCACTAGAAGTATCGCAAAAAGAAGCAGTTGCGCGGGACAACCGTTACGTAGGGAGTGGATCACGCGTCTGAGCCATAAAGTCATAAATAGTGCGCGCGCTGCGCTGCGCGTCGTACTTGAGCTCCTAGCGCGTGCATTATTTTGTTGCGAAGAAATTTAAAATTGCAATTTTTTCTAAGATATAAATTGAAATGAAATTATGTTAAGGGTAGGTAGTTTTGTACAAAATTAATCTAATAGGTATGTATAAGGAAAATATTTCAACGCAAAACACATAATTTAATGTAAGTGAGAAGCCACCAACCACACTTAGCGCAAGCTCGCGTTGTAAGTACTTAAGCTGCGAGTATTATTTTGATGTGGAGTTATTTCAAAACTGTGATAGCTTCTAAGATATTTATTGAAATCAAATGATGTGAACTTTGTTCAAAATGAAATGCTCGTGATGATGAATGTATTTATTTCGATAAGAATCAATACCCGTGTGTGTATAAAACACCTTCGAAAATAATGTTTGAATAAAAATAGTAAAATATTTTTACGCAAAACATACGCAGTTTTATTGTAACTAAGAAGCCAGCAACCATAGAAATTAGCGCAAGCGCACGTTGTTGTTAAGCTGCGAACATTATTTTGGTGCGGAGTTATGTTAAAACTGTGATAGCTCCTAAGATATTTATTGAAATCAAATGATAGAAAGGGCAACTTTGTTCTAAATGAAATGCTCGTGATAATGAATGTATTTCTTTTGATAAGGATAAATACCTGTGTGTATGATACACCTCTAAAAATAATGCATTATTTTTTTTACAAATTTATTAACATTAAAAATGTTGTAGTAAGTCAACCATAAAAGATAGACATATGCTGTCGAGGACTTTATTATAGAAATTTTAATGCTGAACAATCCTGTTATACATGATTTTTGTGTAACTTAAGCGGTTTCCGCAGCGTACGCAGCGGAAGCTCTCAAAAGGAATATCTTTCTCCCGTTTTCGCAACATTTTTCATTGTTGCTGTGGTCTTATGAGTCGTATCTTTAGTTTATATAGCCTAAAGCCTTCCTCGATATAAAACGACTATCCAACGTAAAAATATTTTTCAAATCAGGCCAGTAGTTTCTGAGATTAGCGCGTTCAAACAAACAAACAAACAAACAAACTCTTTAGCTTTATAATATTACTAGCGGTCCCCCGCGACTTCGTCCGCGCGTTTTGAGTTTGCTCCCTCCCCTCCCGTCGCAGCGTCATGTTTTATATCCTAAAGCTTTTCTCGATAAATAAGCTATCCAACACAGAAATATTTTTTTTAAATCGGTCCAGCAGTTCTGAGATAAGCGCGTTCAAACAAACAAACTCTTCAGCTTTCTAATATATTAGCGCAAGCGCACGTTGTACTTAAGCTGCGAACATTATTTTGGTGCGGAGTTATGTTAAAACTGTGATAGCTCCTAAGATATTTATTGAAATCAAATGATATAAAGGGCAACTTGGTTCTAAATGAAATGCTCGTGATGATGAATGAATTTATTTTGATAAAAATAAATACCTGTGTGTATAATACACCTCTAAAAATGATGCATTATTTTTTTACAAATTTATTAACATAAAAAAGGTTGTAGTAAGTCAACCATAAAAGATAGACATATGCCGTCGCGGACTTTATTATAGAACTCTTAATGCTGAACAATCCTGTCATACATGATTTTTGTGTAACTTAAGCGGTTTCCGCAGCGTATGCAGCGGAAGCTCTCAAAAGGATCTATCTTTCTCCCGTTTTCGCAACATTTTTCATTGCTGCTGTGGTCTTATGAGTCGTATCTTTATGTTATATAGCCTAAAGCCTTCCGCAATAAATGGACTATCCAACGTAAAAAAAATTTTTCAAATCGGGCCAGTAGTTTTTGAGATTAGCGCGTTCAAACAAACAAACAAACAAACAAACAAACTCTTCAGCTTTATAATATTAGTATAGATAGTAAAGATGGGTTAATTACTCTCTGCAAAAGTTGGACATTCAGTATTCTTAGCTCGGTTAGGTTATTTTGCTACAGAAATCCCTGTTTAAAATAAATTATGTCTTCGTTTCATGATAAATGGGAAACATGTGTTATGAATTCTTTTTTTAGTACGAATGAAAATAGTAAACTCTCGTGAGTGTCAGCTACTTAATGTTGCGATATTTCAATGTTTTATTTCTGTATTAACACTGAGATTTATCTATTAAGCGTTATGGTTTCTTATCATTCTGTTTGTCTATATACACCGCTTAAAATTCGAGACCAAGTTGACCGATCTTTGCAATTTGTAAGAACTTTGAGAGCGTTTTAACAGGAATTCTATACCAAGACCTGCTAAAATTAGACAAGCAATATTGATCTCCTAAACATATAGTTTGTATTAATCAGAAAGCTTTAATCCTAACCAAATACACATTACAACTTGGCATTGGTTTGTTTATGGTAACGTATATTACAAAGCTGGGGCCACACTGACGAAGACTGACGTTTATTGTGTTAAACGGAAAGGAATGCTAAGCATGGACTTACATATGAATAAAGGCAAGTTGACAAGATCTGGAGCCTGTCATCTGCACGCCGTCAAAATGTTGTCAACACGACGTCAACGCGCTGTCAGTGCGCCGTCGGCATGACGTTGACATGCCGTAGACGTAGCGTCATCGTCATACGTGATTTAACACTTGTTATTGTATGTTTTACTTTTGATTCTTGAGTTCTCGAATCCATTTAGGTAGGTACTATAAAACACCCTTAGACTCAGTTTGATGAACATTGAGAAATTATTTCATTTGAACTTTATGGGTTAACTCTAGTAACCTATAGCACACTATCTGTGGGAAACATTGTTTTGTTTGTACATAATTGTTTGATCAGGATAAACTGTTGTTTCCCTAAAGGCTTATTGGAAACTAGAAGTTAAATACGTTGACTTTACGAGAACATTACTGATAGTATTCATATAATTTGTTATTAAATGTGAGACGTTATATTTATTTTTATTGGAGTTATTAAAAGTTCACATACTTGTTTCTGAAGTTTACGCGAATATAACTCATTAAAATTAATCATTTTTTACAGATTTACTTTTCGCGAATTTCTTAAATTAATCCTGACGTTTCGAACACTTTACAGCGTTCGTGGTCACGGGGATCCAGAACGTTCGAATTAAAAGTTGTTTAAGTTTAGTATTTACGTAATTTAAAAAGCTGTATCAAAATAATCATGTCACTTTTTGGTATAAATCTACAAGAACTTGTAGCTCATCCAGGGTAGAGCTTGATTTAAATATTATTTATACACGTTAGACATAATAAATGATCTCAATATTAAAGTCGGTAGCAAAAGTAAACTAATATAAAATAGATTTGCGAAAACCTGCATATCTGTTAGATTGTTCACACATTTAGGCGATTTTAGTAGCGTGACGGTCGCACGACAGTCGCGCTGTTTTTAATGTATTGGCATCCGCTGCTGTCGCTCGAAGACCCCTTAGATAGAGCGCTTTCACATTTAGGCGACCTTAGCAGCGCGACGGTCGCACGGCAGTCGCACTGCTGTCATTTCATACATAAAATGACAGCAAAAAGCCCTTCACATTAGAGAGACGCACTGCTGTCGCGCTGCTGTTGCGCTGCTGTCGCTCTAATGTGAAAGCGCACTTACACACTGCGACTCTTATCATTGATGAAGTCGCGCGTTTTGAAAACGCGCTCCAGCATCGCGATCAACGCAATGAATAGATTTAATTTAGCATCGATGTAGTCGCGGGTTAGCATCGATGCAGAAGCGCGACTGCGACGATGTTAACGCCCGTTAGCATCGCGGCTGTATCGATGCTAAAAGTAGCGCAGTGTGTAAAGGTTGACATTTTACGACTTGTTTTTTTTTTCATTTATTTAGCATTTAAAAAAACCTTAACTTAATGTAACATTTTAATAGACATTGACAAAAACCACTGAGGTTTGTCTGCAATGCCGCATCAGTCTTACGTCTCTAAAAATAGTTAATTATACTACCTATACATAGCTACACAAATTGCCGGACATACGTAACAAGGCGAAAAACGCGTGCGAAAGTCTTTGCCATCAAAATCGAGTGAAATGTTTTTTTACTGTTTTAATAATTTAAAACTTAGTAAATGAAGAGTCTTGTTTTTTCCTCGCAAGTGTGTTGAAAAACGTTAAAATACGTGTGCCTGTGACCATTATGTACGCGGCTTTCTTGTGGCGCACTCGCTTTCGCTCGTGCGCACACAATATCGCCTTGTATATAATGGTCAACTTAGCACACTTGTATCATAATGTACTATTTATAAACTACATATTAAAATAAGTGATGTAGCTGCGCTGCACCAAATAAATTATTAATTTATAGTAATATAAGCATATCTCATTTTAAGCGAACTATGTATCCCTTAGATATAAGTTCTTATGAGAAATAAACTTCTTTAAACACAAATTGACATCATTAACAGAAGTATCGCTGGTGCATTCTGTTATTATGATAAGTAAAAAGATTTAAGTTTCGTTTTGATATTCCTTTTTTGTTTACTTTTGCTTGAAATCGGGAGGTATCTCGTTAATAAAACGCGGTTAGCACCGCGCGACTGCATCGATGCTAACGCGCGTTAGCACCGCGACTGCATCGCTGCTAAAAGTCGCAGTGTGTAAAAGGTCTGCACCTGCACCTAGGTGCACTTAGAGCGACATTAAGTACCAAGAATTGAAAAGAAACCAAAAAGTTTAACAAAACTTTACAGAAAAAAGTTTAAAGTAAAAAAAGGAAGTTGTATTTTTTAAAACTTAACTGACAGAAACTTTAGAGGCGATCCCGCTCAAAACTTATCTCGCGGCATAGGTTGTCTACATTTGTTTTTTAAATCGTATTTGGTCAACTCAGCCCGCTTGAAAATAAAAGGTAAAATCAATTGCATTATTTGACATAATTATGTGTATATTCGTGACCAAAAGTCGTCGGGGAAAAAATTACGCCATGGCGTAGTCAACGTCGTTTGATTTAAAGTATTATAAAAACTTCAACAGGCTTGCTAATGTGACGATGGCCGAGTGGTAGAGGCATAAAAGTGTAAGACACGGGGTTCTATTGCTCGGCTGTCAAAGCCAATATTGCTTCTTACAAGTGCAATGGGGAAGCAAACTGTCAAATTAGTTCCTTATAGAGGGCGCCAAATGTTTGTTACTCAGGAACTGTCAAAACCCATAAAAATATTTGTTGCTTTGCTGTTTTAAGTTAGTTTTTTAAAAAATGGGGCGCTGTACAGCTATTGGGTGTGGAGAAATAGGTTCCTACAAATTCCCCAGTGATCCACCACAGCAAAGGAAAAATTGGAAAAAGGCAATGAGAAGAGAAAACTTTAAATTAAAATTAAAATTATTTAATTAACTCATTTGGGGTTCAGAACTACTCTTGTATAGGATTTACAAAGTTGAAGTTCCTGTCGTAGGCCTCCAATCTAGGAATGATAATAACATAACTATATTTTAGAGGTTATGTCGCGTTAACAATTTATTATCCTTTGGAAATGATAAAACTGTGATTTCTTTTAGACAAAGCTTTTAGTTTATACTTTATTTGATCAAATTTAATCCTTGATTTGCTATCAAACGTGTAAAAGTATAAAAAAAACACTATGTAATCCCTCAAGCGTATGTGAACGAGACACAATGCAAATTCTATTGTTATGCGGTTGCCTGCAACCGCTCGGGTGTTGAAGCATTATCTTACCTGTCGACTAGGTCCGCTTTTTCCTTTTTAACGAAGCTCCACGTTTTCTCAACTCTTTCTTTAGCCTATCCACACGCCAGGAGGAATACATTGTATTAAGTGCACAAAACAAGGGTCCAGAGTCAAAAAAAGTTCACAAATCCAGAAGAAATTCAAATTACCAATATTTGACATGTAACAAACACACAGCGCCCTCTACCAAAAAGTTTTGCGTAATCTTCCCCATTGACATATTATAAAAATTTTAAATATCACTCTTGATATTAAGATTTAACAATCAAATGATATCAGTTAAATGATATTTACATAAGGATTCCTTACAATTGAGTGACTTTTCAAATTAGGGCATGTTGTATTTTATACGAAAAATATTTTTTAACTGGCATTTAAAAAATCAGTCCTAAATTCGATTAAAATCCAACGTCAAAGAGATTTCAAAAATAATTTGAATATTCTCTCGCATTTTATTAAAATGCTTTATTAAGCTTTATTAAAATGCAGTATCAAATCCCTTCTGTCCTGATATAAATCGTGCTAAATATCACAATAGTCTTGGATCAAGACGAATGGGTTTGTCTTCAAATCTAGATTAACGCTGAGACGTTGAGTTAGCGCTGTTGTTTCATTGCCTTTCACAGTTTATACAACTTTACATATTAAGGACATTGATTATGTACTTTTGCAGTAATCTTGATAAAGTTGATTATCCGTTTTATTACCTCTCCGCCCCGGTGTTAAGCTGAAATGACGTCATATTCATGAGTTTCAATTTCTTCTTTACATGTTCTAAGGTCTAAAATATATAGACGACACGTTTGATGCAGTGGTTAGCGCTCCTGACTACTGTGCCGGCCGTCGCGGGTTCAAATCCTGCAAGGGGCAAAAGTTTGTGTAATGAGCACGAATATTTATACCTAACTCAGGGATGTTTAACTTTAAATACCTATTTATGAGAAACGCCTTCGTCATAATCATTCAGTTTAGCATTAAAGTAGATGTGCGATTGCATCGATAGTAAACGCGACGCAACAGCATCGATGCAAAAATCTGTCCTTTCTTGTATTGACAAGTAATGAACTAATATTTGGTTTGGTTTACGCGTAATAATACGCGTCTGAAGTATTGGTGAGCGCTCCTGACTATTAAGCTGCCGTCGCTGGTTTGAATTCCGCAAGGGGCAAATGTTTGTGTATGATCACGAACACTTTGTACCAAAGTAATGGATTTTTATTATGTATTTAAGTATTTATGGGAGACGCCGCCGTCATAATCGTTGTCTAGTATTCGTAACACAAGGATGAAAATTCCTTACTTCGAAATAACGACATTTGGTGTGTCGTCTGGCGCATATTTTTTTATTTTATTTATATTTTCAATTAGAATTAGGTGTCACATAATATGCGACTAATTTTGTGTGTAAAAAAGCATACAAATGTAATATTGTAAGTTTAGCAGAGGCAGTTTCATAGTATTTTTTAAGTTGACTAATTCATCATTTATCAAGTTTTTATGTTACTGATATTTATAATGGTAGAACGAGTAAAATTGTGAATGAGCCCTCGAAGCGGTTAGGCAAAAGCCACTATACTGTTTGTGTTAGTAAAACAAGTATTTTAATCTTTTTGAGATAAGAGCCGCTTCAATTTTCGCATTGAGACCTTTTTCAATAAAATGATAAATTCATTTCATTTACTGATATTACTTTAAAAGTTATAAAATGATTATTTACATTGTTTGACTAGTATAGAAATACAGATTTTACGGTATATTGTGCGGTATTTTGTGAAGGCAGCCTAAGGGCGCTTTTCCAATATTGTAGAATTGGTAGTCCACTGTCATCTCTAGTCATTATTGTATGTATAGTTTAGCCACTTAAAGGATGGTGGACGTTTTTAATTTTGAGGGGCTACCCGAATTTTTGACGCGCACACTAGTGCCACTCTATTTAAAATAATTATTACTCCTTATATAAAAAAACAATCAAAAATCTAGTGGACACGATTATAGTACAGGTTCTATAGTTTTCTTAGTACGTTTAAATTGTTTCAAAAGTAGTTTACTGTAGTTAGAGTTAGAAAAACTGCTAAATATGTCCATTTTTGGCAACTTTTGTAACTGTAGCTGCAAATTACTCGATTTATTGAACTTAATCATTGTATCTTAACCACATAACCAGAGCTACAATCACATCAATCAGATTTTTGATTAATCTTTTATTTAACGAGTTATGATTTTTCTTCTAAAGTGGCGCTAGTGTGCGCGTTAAAAATTCGGGGAGCCCCTTAGAGGAAAAATATCAAAGTCGGAAGTTTGACTTGCCATATATTTATGCCAAAATTGAAAACCTCGAAATAGCATTCTCTGAGCGGATAAATTATAATCTGTGTCGTCACGACAATAGGTAATGGTTGGCAGTAAATCTTAATGTCTATTTGGACTTATACGTCAGGTATAATGGAAACGCGCCCTACCTCTTCTATTCAGATCAGCAGCCTCCGTAATGTGCAGTAAGAGGCGTGTAATGTTTATGCTAACTAAACTCATTGCATGCGGCGTCTAATTTCCTTCCCTTTGTTTTTAATTACAGTCCTTATCTTAGTTGTAAGTGAAAAGCAAATGAGGGTTAGGGATGCTGTTTTTGTTATTCTTTTTCGAGCAAGCGTACATTGAGCTACAATATCGACCGACCTCCGCAGTGGCTAAGCACGCTGGGTTCCAGGCATTGCCGCTCAGAGTTCCCGGGTTCGACTCCCGGTAGGGTGAATGTAGAAATCAGAACTTTCTACATTGTTTCGGGTCTGGGTGTTGTGTTACCACCGTTGTTTCTGATTTTCATAACACAAGTTCATTAGCTACTTACTTTGGGATCAGAGCAATGTATGTGATCGTTATTTGAAATTTATGTAACACAAAAAAATAAAACTGCCACTAACTTTACCACTAGAAGCTCAGGACAATTGGCAAGACGCGGCTATCAAACGCGACTAGTGCATCAGTGGACACTTTAAAACGAAATCGTGTGTCCGAGTGAGTCTGCAACGCGCTAACGTAGCCACTAAGCCAAGGTGTAAGGAAGAAGTACTGCTGTAAGGAACATTAGACGTTTTACTTAATGTTCTACGGCATTTTACTGCGGGGAGCGGCTGCTGATATAGAATCAATTTTTGTGTTACAAAAAAGAGCTATTTATAATCTTAAACCTCAAGATTCCTTACGAGAGTTGTTTAAAGAAATTTGAATATTAACTCTAGCCTCTCAGTATGTTAACAAAAATGTAATGTATGTACGGAAAAAAATAAATTTATTCACGAAAAAAGTGACGTTCACAAATATAATACTAGGAATAAGGATAAGTTTTCTTTTCCACAATTTAGACTTCGAAATGTTGGTAAGTCTTTCATGGGGAAAGGTATATGATTACGTACGTACGTACGATTACGTACAGGTATACGATTTTTCAATAAACTACCAGAACACATTGTAAACTTAGCGGTTAATCAATTTAAAACTATTATTAAAGACACCCTTATGATGAAAGCAAAAAAAAATCATTGACAAGATTACAAAGTACGAAACCATTTAATGAGTTGATGATCAGTGGCGTCAATTCATGAAGCACGAGATTTTTTCATGGTGTCTTCGGTTCCATACTTTAGTAAAAGTAGTTCAACGCCGCTTGCTATTCAGACCAGCCGCCTCCGTAATCTGGAGTTCACGAGGCGTATTATGTCTATGCTAACTAAACTCATTGCATGCAGCATCTTATTGCCCTTTTGTTTTTAATTACAATGTCTGCCGTGAACTTTAGCGAGACTGTTTTTTTTTTAATTATTTTTGTAGTTGAGAACTAAGTTGCGGTGCCATAAGCTTGTGCATACTTTTGTTAGCTAAACAGTGGGGTAAATATAGATTCTATTGTAAGTTTATTTGATGGTGACGAAGACCGAGTCATTCGGCGCGTATAGGGCCTATGTTTCAATATAATCCACAATAAACAAATAAAATTGATAGAAATAAATAATAACATAATAATACACATAACATTTGAAAAAAAAAACAGTTAAAACATGATAATTAATAAACTAATTTTGAAACCCAACATTTTTTTTATTTGCTAGTCAAATATTATTAGCTTATATCGATTTATAGTTACATAATTAAAACTTAACAACTATTGTTATAAAACAGAACAAGAAAAATGTGTATCGTAGACGTGAGCCTCTTTTTTATATTCCACTTTATGTACCTTTCTTTATTGTTAGCTCTGTACGTAAGGATTATTGTCTGTACCAATATTTTGTCGGAATAGATGATTTATGATAATTATATATTGTTAACAATCTTGACATTTCTTTTTAATGAAATGAGTAATTTTAAAATAAGATAAACATAAAACTCACAACCCACATAGAAAAGTCATAGTTAAACATTGAGTTCTTCTTTAATAAAATAGTCAATTTATTTTATTCACTGATATTATTTTAAAAGTGATTAAAATATTTTTTGCTACTTCTACTACCAAAGAGAAACTGAGTGTAGAACATATTTTTACGATTGAACCTATAATGGATCCTATTGGTCCCAGTATTTTGGGCAATGAAAAAATAAAATACCTCAGTACTCTCCAGCAATCTGCGTTAACAAGAAGCTGCTTTTTGCGTATTATTTTTTCAAACTTTCTGTGCGTGCTTCGCAAAACATAGGTTCTTGAGGCAACGAAGACTTGACTATGCTAAACAACTTCTAACAACTTTATATGTAGCGTGATGTTATTACGACGACCCGTCTGGTGTAGTGGTCGAGAAATCGCCTACTACGCAGCGGGTGCGGGTTCGATCCCCGCACAATACAAACATTTGTGTGCATGAACATGTCTGTTTGTATTGGTCTGGGTGTTTTCTATGTATATCATGTATGTATTTACAAAAAAAAGTATTTAAGTATTATATCCGTAGTCTGGCACCCATAACACAAGCTTTGAGTAGCTTACTTTGGGGCTTGATGGCGATGTGTGGAAATGTCCAAAGGATATTTATTTATTATTATTATTTACTATTATTATTACGTCGTATAGCCATCTTTGATATATAAAAAAAAAACTATCCATCCCTTAGATGCAAACAAACTTCAGCTTTATTATAATTGAATTCTTGTAAAGAAGTCTCGTAATAGCTAAACTGATCAGTCGTACAACTTTTCAGTACAAAACTTCACGGCACGTCTCACATTGCCAATTGCAAGCGATCTGCGAGTTCAAAAGTTCAACTATCAGATCAGCTCCAACTATTTTGCATTTAAAGCACATCTAAATCTTCCAGCTAAACATGCCTTAGGGCTCTTTCTCACTAAAATAATTTATCTTTTACATAAAAGAAATCCATGTACCTATATAAGAAGAACGTGTTAGTAACACCACTTTTCACAACATTCTTTGTTCGATTCGTCTTTGCACTGAATAGAAGATAAGAGGGAAAACCAACGACCCATATGAAACATTAAACAGGTTGTTCAGAACAAACTTTGTTGTACAAAAAATTGAGGCCAGAGGCAGTATCTTTCACAGCGTTGCCGTGGTGATTGCCGTATTTGTGATTCTTTGTGGTTCTATATATGTTTCGAACAACGTACTGCGAGGTTCGCCGTGACTGCTTGATACATATTTAGCACTTATTAGAATTTACAATCAAGTACCTTTTTACTGTGACATATGAGTGTGCATGCAAGTGTGACTTGACAAAAGGCGGATTAAAGTCGGCGCCGTCTAATCAACTCAGCATGGGAACGGCACCAACGAGGCGTCCACCATAGCGAAGCGCGTTATGTAAAGGAAACAGCAACGCCTCGGGTGGGATTGGCACCGGATAGCGAACGCCTTGCCTCGGATTGTGTTTGATACAACTTATGACAGTTTTTCTTGTGAATGACAGTCCGTTTGACAGGGTGGACGGATAGTCGTCAACCAGCGGGCGCGATACAACGCATGCGCCGCTGGTCGAGAGTGGGTCCCGAGTTAGTCTCGATCCGAAGTGGTGACGTTACGAAGTTGATAGATGTGCGTTAAAGTATGGAGTTTCATACAAATAATACTGAACGCGTCGAGTTGATACGGTGCTGTCACCGTAACGGATACACAATAGTGTATAGATGTGCTACAACCTTGAACTGCTAGCCGCTGAGCTCAACAGCTGACGTCGACGAGTATAATTATTATCTATTAGGTTCCATGAATGCGTGCATCGACGTCACATAGAGATATTGGGTACGCTGACGTCTTGTCAACGGCATATTGACGGTAGTTCAATGGCATATATCGACGGCAGACACCGTTTCTTTAGCAGCTGCCATTACGGTCATCGTCAACTATCCGGTGTACCTGTGTAATATCCCTAACGGAATGTTGTTATAAATGGCAAGCAAAATAGCAATAATCACGTGGAATCTTATCTTCTCTTTAATTTTGTCTTCTTTTAATTAAGCCATCTCTTCAGAAATGCTAGAAAGCGTCTTACATTACTTGACAACGGCCGTATGGACTGCATGCCATCGGTAAATTGACGGATAGGCAGCCAGGCGCACTACGGCTGAGCATTTTGACGCCGTAGTCAATGGCATTTTGAAAACATATTAACGACATAATGACAGCAAATTTCCGTCTTTGTGTAAGGACCTTTAGAATATGAATAAAGTAATTAACGCGCAAGCTCAGCCTACACAGTTCATTAAGGGGATGAGCTCATTAGAAGCAATGAACGCCGGGGTAATTATATGCAAGTATGTTGCTGCAGATTCTTGAACTTGCGACACACGGTAACGGAGTTCATCGAACTCATGTATTTGAGGTAAATAATGTTGGTGTAAAAGGCAAATGACCTCAAAAACGTTTGAATCTCTGACGGTAAACAAAAATATTAGCCAGTCCCATTCCTAAGATCAGCTAGAGAATTAATGATTCTAAATACAAGCTCGTAGGTTGGTGATATATATCAACGGGTGAAACTAACGGTCTTCCCACACGTGCCAGAACCACACTACAACCACACCACGTGGTCGGGTGTATATTGTGTATTGAAAATGAATAGGACCATTCACAAGTACTACACTTTGCAGTCGTTATCGACTTCTTGTGTGACACCGACGACATTGTAACGACATCGAAACCACAACGCAACCATCGCCGAGAATATAGCTGAGCTTTCTCAAACGAGAGCCACATCGACAATGTCAGAAACACAACGCAACTACAAAAACCTTTTGACGACCTCCGTGGTGTAGGGAAGCACGCTGGTTTCAAGGCGTCGCCGCTCCGAGGTCCCGGGTTCGATTCATCATTTTCATCATTCAACATTTTCTATATTATCTCGGGTCTGGGAGTTGTGGTACCACCGTTGTGTCTGATTCCCATAACACAAGTGCATTAGCTACTTACTTTGGGATCAGAGCAATGTACTGATGTGATTGGTGTCCAATATTATTATAATTATTATATTATAAAAAGCTGCAGCGACACTATTCACACGTACCACTGCTTGACCACATTTTGACTCTGCGATGCGGTGTGCTTATAATACGGGTTGGACCCTTAGTTGGACCTAAGTTTTTGACTTCAGCGCCGATCCTACGTCGAAATACAGTCCACACTCCGCAACTCTACAGCAATAGCCCCGAGGACCCAATACGGAAACGGTCCAGAGCGTTCCGTACTATGACGTTTATTATTTTATACAACTAACGTTAACTTTTGTCAGGGTTTCCTTCACTAAGCTTCTTTGTCTTTAACTAAATGAAACGAGAGAATGACTTAGAAACGACTAAGTAAACAGGAGTCACTAGCTCAGAACTTTTTTTGCGTAGTTAAGTGTAGTCCATAGACAATTTAGTGGAGACCCCTTGCATGTGACAGCTGTTTAATTTGACGTGTCTAATTTTTTCTAGCCTGTCTCTTTTCGTTTTATTTGGCGTATTCCTAGAATCTGGTCTAATAGCTACTAAGTAAGTAATCGACTAAACGAGAATAAATGTTACCTTAGAATAAATCGCTTGTTATCCGAGAGTTTATCAATTTTACATTTGACCATCAGTTATTTTTACACCTGTCGCGTTGTGTGGAAAAATAGCATATCTAAGTATAATGAAATATATTATTCATCTGTGGTAATGACGACCGCTTACCATAGTTAGTTAGTAAGTTAGTTTGGCCTGGGTTTTATCCGCACTTAGCCACACGATCGGGCCATTGTACGTATGTCCCTTTTTTTTATTCTAGCCACCCTAAACTTTCCCAGAAGGCTAGCAATCTGCCTAGATTGCTAATGGCGTCCGGGAAAGTGGCTGGGGATTTGAGAATATTTGCCCGTTGTTGC
Organism: Pyrausta purpuralis; assembly: GCA_963924145.1. Taxonomy (NCBI): domain Eukaryota; kingdom Metazoa; phylum Arthropoda; class Insecta; order Lepidoptera; family Crambidae; genus Pyrausta; species Pyrausta purpuralis. Next base: position 14,100,975 of record OZ001667.1, on the reverse strand, counting down.
ATCACTCCTGTGCACTCCATTAGCACGTGGTGTGGTGTTTCTTCTGCCTCCATGCACCCTCTGCATAGGGGACTGTCTGTGACACCTATTGTGAATAGGTGCTTGTTTAAAAGAGTGTGGCCAGTTATAGTGCCTATAACTATGCGTAGTTTGTCTCTAGGTAAGCGGATGAGGTTGCGGGCGAACCTTTTCGAAGCTACCGGGACTGCGTTCTTTGTTTGCCTGCAGCCTTCACCGTTTCTCCACTCTGCTTGATGTGCTGCTTCGGTTTCTGCACGTAGCCAAATTCTTATTTGGGCCTGCGGTATGGGCAGTATAGGTTCCGGTCCATATACTGTTGTTGCTGAGCCTCGCTTGGCCAGTTCGTCAGCTGCGTCGTTACCTAAGGAGTTGCTATGTCCTTTGATCCATTGCAAGGTAACCTTATTTGTGTTTGCTATGTATTGGAGTGCTTTGTGGCACTCCAAAATAAGGACGGAAGTTATACTATTATTTTGTAGGGCATGGAGCACCGACGCACTGTCCGAGACGATTTTAATATGCAGGTCTTTGACGTCTCTGGCTGCGACTACCTGTGCTGCCCTAGTTATGCCGACACATTCTGCTTGAAAGATTGTATTTAACTTGTCTAAAGTGGTTGATATTTTTTATATTAAGATCATTTGAGAATACTCCAGCTCCAGTACCCTGTGGGGTTTTTGAGCCGTCTGTGTATATCCGAACCTCCTTTATGCCTGAGCTGTCTTTAGGCTCTTCAGTGAGTTGGATATTGTACCTCCTGTCAAAGACATGTTGGCATGGTGTCCTGTCCATGGGTGCGTCCAGAAGTGGTTTTTCTTTCAGGATCGCATTTAGGATTTTTGAATGAGTGGTCACTGTGTTTTGCTTCCATAGTCCGTTCGCTCTAAGTCTGAGGGCAGCTGCCTTTGCTTCCTCCTGAATTACCAGATGTAAAAGTCTTAGATTCAGGAGAAACTCTAGTGCGGCTGATGGAGTGGTTCTAATACATCCTGTGGCTGCGATGCTTGCTAATCGTTGTAGGCTTTGAAGTTTTGATTTGATCGTGGTCAGTTGCATTCTGGGCCACCATACAACTGATCTGTAGGTAAGAGAAGGCCTGATAACTGATGTATATAGCCATAGTGTGATCTTAGGGTTGAGGCCCCATTTCTTGCCAATAAGTCGCTTACATTGATAAAAAGCTATGCAGGCCTTCTGCAATTTGTCATCGATATGACTCCCCCAGTTCAGTTTACTGTCTAGAGTGATGCCCAGATATTTCACTTGTGATGAGAGAGCTAATTCGGTGTTAAACAGTTTTGGTAGCTGTAGTACAGGTAACTTCCTTTTGTTTGTGAAAAAGATGAGTTCTGTCTTTTTCGGGTTTACTGACAGTTGGTGTTCATCACACCAGTTTTCTACTATCTGAAAGGCGGAACGCATTATGCCACATAGAAGGTTTTCCGCGTTTCCGTTTATCAGTATAGTTAGATCGTCTGCATACCCGATGGTAGTGTATCCTCTTTCATTTAGTTTACTCAGGAGGCTGTCTACTACTATGTTCCATAGAAGTGGAGAAAGGATGCCACCTTGTGGGCATCCTCTGACCACCATTGCCTGCATGGTGGTGTGTGTAGTAATTTGGACCGCTCTTTTACTGACTAGCTCGTTTATCCATTTCGTTATCACTGGTTCTACCCTTAGTTTATTTAGGGCAAGGTTAATGCTGTTGTGCATGGTTTTGTCAAAAGCCCCTTCTTTGTCTATGAAAGCGGCTAGGGTTGATGCTTTGTTGTTTATGGCAGACTCTATTTTATGCACTACCATGTGTAGGGCTGATTCAGTTGCCTTTCCTGTATGCGTGTTGTTGTGGATGAAGTGTTTTGTTAATCAGAACCTCATCTCTTAGGTATCTGTCTATTAGTCTTTCTAGCGTTTTCAGGAGAAAAGAAGTCAGACTGATTGGCCTGAAGGATTTGGCTAAAGTATAGTCTCCCTTTCCGGGCTTAGGTAAAAATACTATCTTTGCCTCTCTCCATGGCTTAGGTATGTATTTGAATGCTATACATGTTCTATATATTGGTAGAAGGTAGGTGATAACTTCCTTCGCGTTCCATTGCAGAAGGGCTGGGAAAATCCCATCTAGGCCCGCAGATTTGAATGGTTGGAAGCTTTTTAGGGCCCAGCTTATTTTATCCCTTGTCACGATTTTGTTTGCAACTTCCCATTCCTGTGATGCTGGTATCTCCTGGTGTTCAGGTGGCCATTCCAGATTTGGCGCAATTTTACAGCCCGGGAAGTGGGTTTCTAGTAGAACCTTGCAGGTTTCTTGGTCTGAGTTTGTAAATGTACCGTCTCCTTTTTTAAGGGATCCCAGAAGATTGAGATCACCTTTCGACAGTATTTTCTTTACCCTTGCGGCTTGGTTCGTTGAGTCTATACTGCTACAGAAGTTGTGCCAGGCTTCCGTTCTTCGGAACCTGATTCGCTTCTTGTAGTGTCGTTGTGCGGTTTTGTACTTTTCCCAGTCCTCAGCTGTTCGGCTGTTTTTTGCTCGATTAAATAGTGTTCTAAGAGCCTTCCTTAGCCTCACTAGTTCTGGCCCCCACCATTGACTTTTGCCTGAGTTTTTTGGTAGAACGGTGAGACAGGCTTGCTCGTAGCTATTCAGTAGGGATGCTGTTAAGGATTGCACGGTAGATTATATGTTAGTCGTGTTACAGGTTACATCTGCTGGTTTGAAGCTATTTAGTGTTTTTGTTAGTATTTTGCTATATTTTTCCACGTCTGTCTTCCGTGGATTACGGTATGGGACGTGGTCTGTTAGTTTAAAATTTAATTGGAAGCATACACGCCTATGGTCTGCAAATGATGGCTCTTTGGACACGTGCCATCCTTCAATGAGATACGTAGCTTTGTGTGTTGCTAGGGTAATGTCTATAGTGGTCTGGCACCTTGAAGTCACAAACGTTGGTTCCGTGCCTCTGTTTATGATGTTAAGGTTAGTTTGTAATAAGTATTCTGTTAGAAGCTCACCCCTCTTGTTGGTATCCTTACTTCCCCACAGAGGATGATGTGCGTTGCAGTCTGCAGTGATGACCAAGTCCCAGTCCATGGCCTCACAGTGTAGTACGAGCTCGGCTAGTTCCTTAGCTGGAATATCACCTTCGCTCGGCATATTCACAGAGGCAAGAACCAGGGTAGCTTGATTATCTGCGAGTACTTTTACTGCGGTAAAATCTCTGGAACAGAATTGGTTAAGCAAAGTGGTATTTGTGGTTTTAGGTATTATAATGCAGGTTCTCGGTTTTTCTACAGGTGTTTTGAGTAAAGTCTTACCACTGATGTTGCTGAGACCGCAATGGCATTGTTTCTGATCCAGGGTTCCTGGATCAGCGCGACGATCTTGTTGTCTCCCTCCAGCACTTTGCGTAGCGTGGCCGTCGCGATCTTTTTTTGCTGGAGGTTGGTTTGCAGGATTTTGAGACTAGGGGGTGGGGCTACGCAGGACGCCATCTTCGTCACTCGTATCCCCCGCACTCTCCGTTGGCGAACTCATCTGGGGAGCTGCTGTAGATGGTCCCAGTGTCTCACTTGGTCTTGCTATACTGGGTTCGACCGACGCAGTTGCCTCTTCATGAGCGAAGAAGCGGATATATCCGCTTCTCGACATGTGGGCAATGCGACGTTCACGGTCCATGATGGTTTGCCGCTGGTCTTCCGGGATTCCCAGTATGACGTGGACTACCCTCTCGCTGGACCCTGGTTCGCCAGGTTTATCATCGTCCGTCATGTCATACAGCAGCCAGAAGTCAACTCTGTACCATGGGTTCTGGGCACTGAGGACTCTCTGAAGCGTGCTGGAGTCGGTGATGCGTGTGTGTAGTGGAAGCCCTGCTTTGAGCCTCTTCTTCATGTCTGACTGTCTTATGACAGTCAGAGTGGTCTCTGGAATGGGTGAGGCGATATTTCTGACCTCCCTTTCTAGCCAATTCAGGGCATTCGCATTCTCGCGCCACATCGCCAGCACCCCGTCCAGAAGGAAGGGGCGTCCGCGGAGTGATGGAGCACCATTCCCGGCCCCAGGTTTCTCGCTTGCGGGAGCAGCGGGAGCCTCCGCCTTCAACCTTTGGCCGCGGCTACCCTTCGGCTTCCGTTTCCGCTGGCGTAGTTTGGGTGGTCTGGTTGGTTTTGTGTTTGCGGGTGGAGGTGGTGATGCCGTTCCATGCCGTCCCCCGCGGGAGTCACCCCCGCGGATGAGGGGGGCACGGGCTCGCTGGGCGTTGTAGCCGCAGCGGCCGGCGTTTGCGTATGGTTGGTAATAGGCTGGTCAGCTTTACATCCTGCGTGCCCCCGAGGGGGAACGCGTTCCGATCGGTTTTCCTTGGTTAGTGTGTCGGTCTGTGGGCCGCGACTCTTCGGGCTGGTGGGTCACCCCCGACGCACACGCGGTGGGGTGAACACGTTTGGGCTGCCCCACCATCCCTCGGTTTGTCGTTGCAGCTTTGGGCTTTCGGGTTTCCTCTGTAGAACGGCCGGTGTGGCGGTTGCGGTCGGGTCGGCCTTCTCGCCCTCTGCTGCTGGTCGTTGTCGCCGGTTTGGCGGTCCCTTTGCAGGGGCGCTTCCGAGCGACAACAGACCATTTCGACACCGTTGCAGTGTCGGTGGTGGTTGGTATGGCCTTCGCCAGACCTGAAAGGTCTAAGCTCGGGCCGTGTTCGGTGGACGGGGTACTCCCCGTCGGTGTGTCTCGACCAGTAATATTTACCGAAGGAAGGGCCTGGGTCTCTACCCGTCCTTGGTCATCGGTAGCATTACATCTCCCAGACCCGGGTATCTGGGAGAGCCGGGCGCTAGCCGGATCGCATGGCAAAAACATCTCATCGTTGTCACTCATTATCATAAAAAAAAAGGTTTGGGAAATAGCTACAGGGGTTCCCCATGTCCCTGCACCTAGACTTTTTGAGGTTATTTAGGCCTCATGGTTCCTGGTAACCAAATTTTTGATTGGGTTATTTACTGCCGCCCAATATTCGGCATTGACAACTCTTTACGACTGGACGGTGTGCGGGTGGAGTTGCACACCGAAGGCGTTGTCCATCAGCCAACCCTCCTCTTTTCGCATCTGGGCTTGGGACCAGCAAAGGCAGAGTTAACCGCTTACCATATGAATAGTTTCAGAAATTCAAAACTTTGACAGCTCCATACTCTCCCACACTATAATACGACAATGTTTGTTGACAGGTTTTTAACTATCACACCAAACTGCATTGGTGTAGCATTTATTTGCCGGATAATAAAACAGTCCACTTATTTGTTCAGTCAAGTAAGCTTAGTTATTCCAAGTAAAATTAACGTCGAAAAACGACTTCGAGATATTCGAGTATAAAATCGACAAATAAAATAATTCTTCGTATAATTCAAATCGTTGAATCTACCTTGACGCAATTAGTACGAATAAATGCAGACAAAATTAATTTGTTCCATCGGTTAGTTAAGTTATTTCATGATTTCTACAGCTGTATGTATCACCAGTATTAAGCTGTGAACTAATCCAAGCTTGTCCTCGGTGCCATAATGGAGCACTAAAGAGAAATTTCGACTTCGGCTCACACAACTTGCTTCCAGTTTGTTGTTGAATATTTTCTAGAAACTTCGGCCTGTTGAAGATTAAGTTATTAGCAAGCTAAGTAAATAGTATCTTATACGTACAGCGATAACTTTTTCTTTTTTGATTTTATTAGGAAAGTATTCAGTTAGTTCAGTGAATAGTAACGATATTATTTGTCAATAAATCAATCAAATATTGTGTTTTTTGCTTTTAATAACACATTGACCTCGATTCTTACGTCAACTAATTTTACAAACAAAAAGGACATAAATCCACACGTTAATAACTACGAAAGAAATCGAACTGCATAGAAATCGTGGCACCACGGAAAAATACAAAAAGTATTTTTTTAGAATAAAATTCAACTGGTGAACTTACAACACTTGTTGGAAAAGTAAAATCTTACCTTTTCATTTAAAAAAAAAACTGAATATTCCATAAATGAAGCAATAAAAACTTATTTATCATATTAAAAATTACAGGTTATGGATCTAATGATACCGGTGGCAAGCGTGATTGTATATTCATAGCCATAACTTCCAAATGCAGTCGTAATAAAATAAAAAAATAAAACATTGTAAATCATGACAGGCCACGTCGACATTTTCACAAATTTATTATCCACGTGGGTACTTCAAAATATACGCACTTGCCACAGAGCAAATAAATACGACAAACAATAAAATATTAACAATATATTGAAAAACTACTAGACTGACTTAGATGAAACTTACACTGTGCCCTGAATTGAAATATACCTGGTTGAACTAAAAATAATCACCTAGATATGACTGTTTTTTTTGTTGAGAAATCTGTGCACAAACATTTTAACTTAGTTTGGTTTAAGAACTTAATATCTAAAAAGAATTAAAGATAATTCACTTACTGAACAATTGCTTTTCAATAATAGGTTTAATAAACATGACGAGCGTACTTACATCCAGACATGACAAATTGAGGTAGCAAGTTAAGATTAACTGGAAACAACAATTGAAAAAATGTTGGGTAAACCACAAAAACATACATTCTCTTACGAAATTTATAACACGTGTTTGGAAACCTTACTAGATCAACATACTTAAATATTAAAAAAATCCAATGATATTAAATATATACACATTGAATTACTTACGGAGCGCAAACGTGGTCATTGACCGAAAGTGAAAAATCCAAACTCAAGGTTTGCCAAAGAGCTATGGAAAGAAGCATATTGGGTATTAAAAGGATTGATAAGATCCGGAATACCACAATACGCTCCAGAACTCGCATAACAGATGTAGGCGAAAAGACGGCAAAGCTTAAATGGGAGTGGGCGGGACATGTGTGTAGAATGCACCCGGATAGATGGGCCCAAATCGTCACGCGATGGATACCACCTGACGGCTATCGACGAAGGGGTAGACCAAAAAAGAGGTGGTGTGACGATCTGTCCAGCTTTGCGAGGGATTGGGAAATGTTGGCCGCTGACAGAGACACATGGAAAAAGTTGGGAGATTATTTTAGTTTATGGTCGTAATGTGGTGATTGTTTAACGTGATTACTGCTTTGGTATTCAGTGATCCGTTAAATTTAAGGAACTTACCAATTTGTGATAAAAAAATCTTTGTGTAAGTTTTTCGTGGCAAAATTTCATGAATTTCTAATATATAACTTTTTATATAAATGATAATTACAATCCATTAGCGAGTAGGTTGATATTCTTACGGCCTGTTTTGCAAAGTTAGTAACCAGAATGTCGTTTACTGTGTACTTTAACACCCTATATGAGGCTACAGCCTGTATTTCATAGAATAAAATCCGAAATGTGTTGCTCTGTAATAGAGAAGTTTATTTGTTTTAATAACAACTCAAACTTAAAACTACACACACCTTATGAACTACAATATTTACCTGTAATAGAGAAACAACATTTACAGATAAATACTCCAAATGTTATAACAAATCTTTAAATAAAATAATCACATCGTAACTTTCAAAATAAACTTTGTCTGTTTGGCATAATGTGTCAATACAGTCAAAGTTGTCAAATTATTAAAAGGAAACAAAACCATAAAGATTTATCAATTAAGTCCTTCATTACATACATATTTGAATTATTCGTTGGTTTGTGATTATTTGTCGATGATGATACAGGACCTAAGACTAGTAGTGATTGTTGATTTAGGAGAGATTATTTTAAATTACGGGACATTTTAGTTTATTACGTACAAGATACTCAATTATTTGTGAACACAATTTCAAATTTCATACATTTCAGGATGATTCACGCTACAACATGCCGGGACCGGACCGTGCCGGAGCCGGAAAAAGATCGCATAGACATTCCCACGCCGTGCCCCCTGGGCATGTTTAGACATGAATCATTTCATACAAAATGTGTACAATAATGTTTAAAAATGCCCGGCCGGCGCTCGGTCGGAGCCCGGCCCAGCGCCGGCAAGGTGTAGCGTAAATGAGCCTAGAGATAAAATCGTAGTATGAGTATGATGGCCCTTCTAACCTTATTCTCAGTTCTGTGCAAATGACATTACAAGTTCACTCGCTCAAGCGGAGCCGTCTATTGAATTCAGGGGAGTGCCTAATAAAGTAGGAAATCATTTGAGAGGAAAAATACCCAAAATTGCTTTCATGGGGTTAACGAACCGTGGCCAGCGATTCATCAATTCAACTCAGTGACGTCTGGAACGGGATATGAATATTCTGGGCGAGTATGAAGGGCTGCCACTTTATGTAATGAGTTGATCAAAGTCGATGTACCATGATGTCAAAAGTGAAGAAAAGAGTTTTGCAAGATATCAAGAGATGGCGTTGTGTGTACGTTTGCTCGCGCTATTACTTACTTATTTATTCAGCTTAGTTAGGTTTTTGTGTTTTGGTTTTGTAATATATAAAGATATAAATACACAAAATGAGTCATCTGCTAATTGGCAAGGTGGTGCCTGCTTGAGTACAAAATGTATGCTGTCTTGCAATGTTTTCTTGGTTATACATTAACGGGGTTCAAAAATACAGTTATAGTATTTTAGATATATACTGAATCTATTGACTTTATTTCAAGTTAAGGTTTGAACTCGCACATTTACATTAATAAGTGCCCACTATTTAAAATTATTTGTAACAATAGATACACATAAATATCGGTAATTAATACCACTAAATAATAATTTCACCTGCATTTTATTTGATACATAATAAGTAGGTCATTTAAATGCATGCATGCATTGCTGACATGACTAAACAGTAAGAATTACTAACGATGCCACTGTGAGTGTTAAAAACATTCTAACATTTACTGTCTTAAAATCAATGCAATGTTTTTATGAAACATCGTGTTGATAATTATTTATCGCCCCATGCTCATACGCCACTAAAAATTTTCTCCCAGCCCTACTCTACCCCAGTAATATCCGACCTCAGTCATTAATCATAAGTTTGTCAAGAAGAGCGAAGAATGCGAAACAAACTTTGGTTTGCCGCTAAAACGCGAGTCATCCTCGAAATTAAAAGTCGTAAAGACCACTTCAGGGCAGGGCGTAGATGATCGAGTAGGTACACAGTTAGCGGCCTATACAGTGTGTCACAATTATTTTATTGATGGAATGTTTTTTTATTAAAAAAATAAAATTCATGCTTTTCAAATATTCATAGCCGAGGTCTCTTAACCACGCTTACCACTTTTCAACGATAATCGCTTTCACACACGACACAAAAATGGGCGTGTGTTTAAACAAAAGACAAAACGAGGTCCAAGAGATTTTGGTTCTTAAGGTGATATGGCGCGAGAAACGGTGAGCGAGCATACGGCGGACTAAACTATCAAAGTCAAGGTCAAAATAATTAATTCCAATAATAAAAAATAGTATAGGAAACCATGCAATTAAATAAATTAAACATAAGAAATACACATCAAAATATTAATGCAAATTACATGAAATCATCGAGTCAATGTTACAGTACAATAGAATTATGATAAAAACGATTACCTATGTCTCACAGCGTTGTCTGCCAGTCAACGATAAGTCAAGACAGAGAAAACACAGACAGCGCAATAAAGTAACGATTTATTTCCGAAGATGAATCAAAGAGTCAGTCACTTGAACCAAGAACTATTTGTTTGATCTAGGAAGCTTAGTAAAAAACTGTTTTTACAGTCATGGGCTTAAAAAATCACCCGCTCAAATAAAATTTGAATAAGGTTATATATGTTACAGAAAATGTATGATATCCGTTATTGTATACTATTCCTAGGCATTGTAAATAATTCCTAAAATCACTCGGATATGTGTTATGGAAACTATATTAGACACGATTCCTAGATTTCTATATAAATTTTCTAAACAGAAATCGGAAATGTAATATATTTATATATTATTTTAACGTGTTAGACTCATTAAAAGCAGCGGGTTGCGGATTCGATCCCCGCACAATACAAACATTTGTGTGCATGAACATGTCTGTTTGTATTGGTCTGGGTGTTTTCTATGTATATCATGTATGTATTTACAAACAAAAAGTATTTAAGTATTATATCCGTTGTCTGGCACCCATAACACAAGCTTTGAGTAGCTTACTTTGGCTAAAGGATATTTATTTATATATTTAAGAGCCTATAACCATCTCTATTTCCTAAATTTTTAAAAAAGTGTTAGGATTTTATAAACCGTCTGATAGTTAATTAGGTACTTGATTTTCTTATTGAGAGCTTTATTAAAAACTCAGATCCGTAATAATTTGTAAAAAAAAAAAATATCTCATTTTTTTTAAGAATGTTACATTTTTGTGTTCATGAGTCCCATAATAAAAACTCTTGTCTTCATTTTAAAACGTGTTTTGTTTCTTTTTTTTTATAGAAACAACGATATAAATACGAAATTGGAATTCTATGAAATTCCTAGGAAATGTATAAATTTCCTAAGATATCTGCACATTAAACAATCTCTAATTGAATATTTTAATCATTTTCTAAATAGTGTCGATTTCCTAGGACTAGTACATAATTCCTAGAATTCATACATTTTCTGTAACATGTATTACACATAAAAGTTTACCTATTTTAAACAGCCTGTATTTTACCTCTACCAAAACAGTGTGTTTTACATTTGGACGGGATCCAACGACTCGTTAATAATTCATTTTTGCGTCATAAATCGTGAATATATTTTACAATCGGTTTAAATTTTAGTCTGCATTTTCACTTTAAGTAGACACGGGACATTCAAAGAGAAATTGTAAGATACATTTGAATTTTAGCTTGAATTGAATACAATTTTATTTTAGTATTAAATTTTTTATGCCAACAATGTTGTTTAATTTAAAACACACTATTATAGATTCTTGTCAACGACTGTGAATTGTACGTTTTTCATTTAACCCTTGGACAGCCAGAGCGCCCGATGGTGGGCGCTGAGCATGAGTTTCGCGATTTTACCAAGCGCCCACCTGTGGGCGCTTTTTAATTACTTTTTTGCAAAAAAAAAAGGGTGTATAAATGCTTATTCCTTGGGCATGTTGACCTTTATGAGTAAAAAACAGATGTTTCTACACCATAGACCGCAAACACATCCGGTTGCTGTCAGTTATTAATTAAAATTCGATTTTTTTTCCTCGCAATTTTTTTCGTATATGTCGTCACCCTACCACGAATTTGTTTGGTTCTATTTTTTCATTTTTGAATACATTTTTTTATTACAAGCATAGTTTATTTATTCAGTAACAATAAGCTTTTTACAGAATGATAATAGCTTGTTTCAATAAGATTTTATAACTGTTTACGTAACGTGTAGCCTGACACCGCGCGAATTGCGTACGCGCACGCAGTCCACCGCGGAAACGCGACCGCCACCGCAATTGCGGCTTAGGAGGTTAAGTAGAAGATAAATAATAGTCCTCCTAGCCGATTTCGACTACAGTGGCCAGTCACAACGACTAGCCGACTGCGCGGAACATATTATAGTGCCCAAGTGTGTGCGCAAAGACAGGTGCAATCTCTATTCCTCTCACTCTCATAGCCTGATGGAACAGCAATCTGACACGACCGGAGAGAGATCAGGCGCAGGACCAACGGCTTTACGTCCTTTTATGAGGCACGGGGTTAATAAACCGCCAACTTCCAAACTACGGGCTACCCTAAGAATTTCTGAACGGAAAAACTCAGGTATAGACATATATATTTTTGACCTGACCCGGGGATTGAATCCGGGACCTCTGGCGCATCCTTCGCTTTAAATGCGACTCTCTTACCGCTGCGCAACCGAGGTAGTTAAAGAAAGAGGCAGAAAAGAAGATAAATAATCCTTATAAAAATATTAACAAGACGTATTTCTTCGTGATGTTTTCACAGAAAAAAATTAAACTTCTAAGATCGTCATTGTTCTAATATCGTCATTCAGAAGTGCGTCAATTTCATCTTATAGTGTAAAAGTGTGAGTTAAATTAATAAAATATTTCGTGAATTAACTTTTACGGAAATGATTATGGGTCATAAGTATACTGACATTAAAACTTTTTCGAAACTAGCAGTATAATAAATAACTTAAACCTGAATAATTAATAAAGTAGATAAAAATAAATGATAAAGATGATGAAAATAAATGTATTTTATTAAGGAAGAGGGACTCTAAAAAGGAGAATAGTTGGATTTGGATCATATAACAGACAAAAATGACTATTGTCAGTGTCAGATATAACAATGAGAGTACAAAACCGTGGGATAAAGTACTATTAGAACCACAAACCATGAATCAAATCCAACCTTATAATGGTTGCCACGTGTCGTCTAGTTATTATCAAATGTACTGAATCCAATCAAGTGGCCTATCTGTTAACTACAATGCAACATTTTGTCATCTGGTTTTGATTTAAACAGTGTGAACCTATTAAAAAAATATTTTTTCGCCAACTGTTTTTTTTTTGCAAAATTAATTAAGGCTTTTCTGCATTAGAAAGGTTTTACATACAAAAAATAAAAGGGAATGTCTTATACAGAAATTAATTTCGGTATGTTTAGTTGATTCATTTCAGTGCATTAGAAATTATAATATCTTAATAGCAAATATCGCAGAAATTACTACTTTAATCCATTTCATTTTCATAGAATTTTCTCCATGTTTGGACCTTAATTTATTTTCTTTTATCTTGAAACATCAAAGTTAAAGTTTAATAACTCTAGGCGTCATAATTATCTCTAAGAAAAAGCCATTTGCCAATTGGATTTTTTTTCTCGGCGCACAAAACGTTCGTTTAACCTTTCAACCAAAAATGTTCTTACTCGACAGTCACTTTACATACCTAATTCAATTTTCTACAGTGGCTCCATCTACGAAATCAAATCACAAAAGGTGCCTACAGCTAATTTACGCTAACTCCAATTCGAAGCGTCCCCTCGCCATCTGCATGGCTTAACGGTGATTTAAAATTAAAATAACCGTGTCCCCGTTGCAACAATGTGCTATAGTGGAATGGGGAGTTTTGGTCATTAATACATTAATACTACCCTCAGAAAAGCAAGACTTTAATCTCCCATCGCATATGTCGGTGTTTCTGTAAAATAACCAGTAATAAAAGTAATGTGATGGATTACAGCGCGGTGCATTTTTTGGTGGATGATGAAGCAGAAAATGCTTGAACCATTGTTTTTGAATAGTGCACAACGCTTGTCACTTGTTGTCATGAAATGAAATGTGATACTGAATTCACATGGTACAAATGTATCTAAAACAATTTATGTATTAAAATAATTTAATATCTGACACCAATGCCATACATTTCTCTAATCCCAAAGTAAGAAGCTTATGCACTTGTGTTATTGCATAAGCTTCTTAATTTCTTACCACAATACCCATCTTATGTTCTAAAAATGTCACTGAATGAATGTTGTGAAAATAACCTGCTATGAAGGAAGATATTAAAAGATTTTTGTAATCTTCTTGTGTTCTCTTACAAAATAATCGCAATCACTTAACATTAGATTTTTGTACTGACTGAGAACTGTTATTGAGTTTGTTTTGCAGCTTCTTCTCAGTACTAGCCCACAATATTCAAAAAGCTGTGATAGGGTTTATATTGGGACGTGTAAAATGACGTGTATAAAGTGACTCCAGTGGGTTTTTATGCAAAAAAAAAAACCACACATATTATATTTTTAAATTTTATGTAGTTTGTAGCCGAGCCAGCATTTCATATTTTCCACTGTATTTATCACATAATAACTTTATTAACATATAACACATTTTTGCTCAATTAACACCCATAATATTTTATCCCTTGTAATTACTAAACATGACAAGCTGAATCGTGTACGAAAAAATCAAATTCACTTTACTACCAGCTTTAACTACGAGTAATTACATTCACAAAACGTCATTGTGTTGATTACAAAGGAGAACGGTAGTGCTAAACGCTTAATACTTAGACAATGTAATTATATAGGGTGGCGAGGTTTGTTATAATTCCCCCTATTTAGACTAGGGTAAGAATGTTAATAATCACCCCTTACACGAATTTGGGGTTCCTTGCATTTGTGGGATGAAACTTGTTACTTAACGTTTGATGAGGGAGTAAATTGAAATTATTAATTAATGTTGCAGAATTTATGCTTAATACTTAGCTATAGAACTTCGGGACAAGATTCGGGATTGCTAGCATGGACCTTATTTTTAGTGACCTCGGAAATTTAAACGTAACTAGCTTCGTACTTGCGCATTGCACATATTATTAATATTATTACGTTACTAAAGTAAAGGTACAAATAATACGAAAAATAATTGAATGGACATCGCTTAGTATTAAATAAAAATAACGTCATGTTTCTGAATATTATTTCTCCATACAATAGCTATGACTTGAATTTTTGAAAGTGTAATTACACTGTCTTTACACTGTCTTTTATACATCCTTAAATATGATTTTTATTCGACGACACGTCCATTGTTCGCTAAAAATATTGGTATTATCATGTTGTACTGAATTAAATCTTCCCCATCATTTTACATTAGCATCATTAACTTTGAATGCTTTATAAAGAACGGTTTTATTTTAGGGAACCCTCTTTTAACAAATTGTAGTGGCATTTTTATGTCACTGACAAAAAAGTAGGGTTAACAGCATTAACGTTTTGATTCTATTAGTTTTGACGTAAGATTTTTCAATTCATTTATTTTTACATAGGTAGAAACACGACAGAATTAGTTATTAACAGACTGAAATAATCTGTACACACAAAGATGAAATAAGAAAGCAAAAATTTGCGCACGGGCTGGACTTGAACCAGCAACCTTTTGGCTCACCGGGCCAAAAGCTAAACGTTAAACAACTACTATGAAAGAATGTCAAAGTTAGTTTATTGTCATTACAAACACGTCGGGTGAGGTATCAGATGCTTTGTCTTCGCAAAATTCTGCACTCATCTATTGACGGTCCTGGATTGCTCTCTACTCTCAGTATAAATACCCAATACAAGATGCGAGTTCCCAAAACATTTGCCATCAATGTTTATAAAAACAACACCTCCTACTATAATCCAGTAGTCAGAATGTGCAGGACTTACAACGAAGAGGTCAACAAAGATACGTCTATAGACGTTTTTGATAACAGGTTTTCGGTTTTCAAAAAGGCTGTTACCAATTTTCTTAAAAACTAGGTTTTTGTGCTCTTTTTATTATATGTAATCCGTTAGGAAAACTTACAGCTCTTAATTTTCTTTAATTATATTTTAGGTCTTTACACCTATCACTAGATTAATCATGCTGTGTATACCATTTATGGATTATCGTCTAGTCTTAAGAGTTAATATTATATTATATTAAGTGCATGTTTTGATTGTAATCTGTTGGTGTACCTAATAATAAATAAATAAAATAAAAAAAGCGGGCGGGACTTGAACCAGCAACCTTTTGGCTCACCGGGCCAAAAGCCAAAAGGTTGCTGGTTCAAGTCCCGCCCGTGCGCAAATTTTTGGTTTCTTATTTAATCTTTATTAATATAAAATATGACACTGTGAGTGTTAAAAACATTCTAAAGCAATCTGTACACACTTTAAATTAAAAGCAGTCTCTAATGTACGGACAACAGCACGTCAAGGTAAACAATTCGGTGTCTTCTCCCGTTTTAATAAGGGCTAATTTGCAACAAAAGTGGGTAACCCAATGTATTGGCAACTGTAACAAAATACATGTATACAACTTTAACGTTGTTGAATACTTATAGTTATCTTATTTTATGTTTAACAGTTATTTAAAAAATATCTTTATCACTAACTTTTCTTTGTCAAAAATAAATGACAACCCTGTATAACTTCAAAGCAGCATGACTAAAAAACGGCACGCGCTTTGCGGTAAGCCGTGCAACGTCATAAATTATAGCCAGGGGCTGCACTAGGAGTCACAGTTGTGCCGATTTCACGATTCGATCCACACTGTTGTGAGCGACTTTGTATACCCAGCAGTCAACAGCAACTTGAAAGTCTGAAGCAAAACATAAATTTTAGACTTTTTTTTTTCAACAAATGTAATTTTTACTTACGTAGACCTTTAAATGATCTTTAAAAATCAATGTATTTTTTCTAAGCTTTATTGAAAAATTCTTCTCAAGCAATTAATGAAAACACCAATTTTGTGTCAACATTTTCTAACTCAATATTTTCATTTTCTAACATTTTCGAAATGTCAAACATTTTGCTTCAGACTACACACGCTGCATACTCTTACTAGCAGCAGCCTTTTGAGCAATATGACCATAATTAGTTAGCGGATTGATATCCGGAATCTCTTTATTTTATTGTTTTTTTAAATACATTTGCCTTACATATAAGTGGTGATGTATATAATGAGCATCTCCGTGCTTCGGTGCACTTTAAGAAGTTAGTCCCGGCTAAATATCGGTTGATTTTAGTCGTTTAGGGGTCCTTATGGGCGGCTTGATAAAATCTGACAGCAAGGTTGGTTGCTTGCCTTGCAAACACCCCTCAGCCAATCCGCACTGAAACCGCGTGGTGGAGTATGGCTCATACTACCTCATACTTAAGGTAAGGTCTTTTCCCAGCAGTGGGTAATGTAAGTACCTTTTACAGATTAAATTTCCTTTTTTTAAAGCGATGCAGCCCGCTTGCAACCGGTCGCTGTGAAAACTTGCAAAATGACGACCTTCGACGACGATAATTATTTTGATCATTATGGTACTTCAAACAAACCCTAATTCAAGTGACAAAATACTTAAAACATGTGTACAGTGTTTATTTGCTTCAGTATCATACACCAACTTATCCACAAAAATACTCGAAAATCTCTATTCGCACCCATCGAAAGGCGATATCTAGATCGTTCTATACAATAACACATCAACCTACCCAAAAAAAATATTAACATTTCAACCGATACTGATATCTATGTCATGGACATAAGATGTAATTTTCGCTGTAGAAATTTCACAGATTGGATAGGTTGATTTGAAGCACATGTCGGAAATATCACGGCCGTATGTATCGGGTTCATAAATAATGAATCCGCGCGAGATACAATCTCGCTATGGGAATATTATGCCTGATCGGCCCTGTTGTAATGTAGGAAGGGGGAGAAAGATTAGGGGTCAGCAGTACACCGAATTTATTCTACTGATTAATATCCTGCTCTTCAGTTTGAGGGAAACTACTCAAAGATACGACAAAAATAAAGGAACTTACAGATTAATTGAGTTTAATATTATTAAAATTAATGTTTTTATTGAATTCGTCATTATTTGTGGCTACTGATATTAAAGAGGGAAAGAAAAAGAATAAGCCGCTTTCAAAAAAAACTCACTAAAAACCTTTCAATAACGCGTTCGTCTCCGATTAAGGAGAAACAAATTCTTTTGGAGTCAGTGCATGATTTCAAGTTTACGTTCACCAACAGTCTATGCACCGACTCCATAAGAATTCATTGTTTCTCCCGCATCAAAGACAAATGCGTTATTTATTTATTTATTTATATATTCTTTATTGCACAAACAAAATGAAGTACAAATGACGGACTTAATGCTTTAAAGCATTCTCTACCAGTCAACCATTGGGTGAGACAGAAACAGTTGAGGCGGCGTAAAATAACAAAAAAAACTAACAAAATGAATGAATTACATATACTTACATAAATGTTTTTTAATTAAACATACATAAATACAATAAAATTACGTTATTTGAAGCATTGCAGTCAGTTTTGAAGGCAGTGATATTTTTTAGTTATTACGCATATCACAAAACCTACTGGACCAATTTTGATAAAACTTACACTGTACCATTAGTCAAATATACCTGAATGATTTAAAAAAATATCATTTCACTATGAATTATCATTTTTTTTTAAAACCCGACCATCATACAAAGAATTTCACGTGCTTGGAAGTACTATCAAATTCTACCGATATAACATATTTTTTGGAGTTGCACAGTGTTGCTGCAGAGTTCGTAATCCCACACACGGACATCCACTTTTATTTTCAATAATTCAAAAGGGTTAATCACCACAAATACAAAACTTAAACTCCCGTGTTCGAATTCCATTTAGTTCCCGAGTAATATATTTTTTTAATTGTACCCATTTTTTTATTACCGGCAAACAGAAAAAAATATTTTAAAAAAGTATTAGTATGAAACGGATTTCAAGTGAAAATTAAAAAATAATAATCGAGATCGTTTTAATTCCATTTAGGAATTAAAACACGGGAATTCTAGTCTAATATTTGTGGTGCCTAACTCTTTCGAATTTTTGAAAAAAATATACGATGTTCGATTTTAACGTCTTCGGCAACACTGAGTCGGTAAAAACTGCAAAATACCTACTTACACTTTTGGTCGTGAACAGTTGTGAAACTGTTAATACTGTGAAAGATAGCGTTTTCACCGATGTAAAACTACTCATTTCATAATGGTTATATGGCTGAACTGGCTTATGTTCAGAGGTGCGATTTTGTGAAGTGAACTGTCATATGAATAGAATTGCTTTACACAATCGCACCTAAGGTGACTGTCATTCCCAAATACGTTTCTTATAACTTTCCTTAACGACTGAAACGTTACTTCAAGTACATAGAGCTTTGGTAGCAGAGGGTGAGGCGGTGAGACGTTTATAGCTGGAGAACCTGTTCGCCACTCACACTGCGACTTTTTAGCATCGATACAGACAACATCGCCACTCCAGCAATGAACAGATTTCTGCATCGATGCTGTTGAGGGTTAGTCTCGACACAGTTGCCGTCGTCAATGGCCAGTTTCTACATCGCCACTGCATTGCTGCTACGAGTCTCAGTGTGTAAAGGGTCGATACGACATTGACCATATGGCTCATAGTCAAATACTGATTACTAAACAGCGGCGTGGCGAGGCTGGAGGTAGAAAGTGCCATCATGCAGCAGTAGAGACGCTACCAACTAGCCAAAGACACTAAAATAAGTTATTTAATTTTTATTTATTTATTTATATATTCTTTATTGCACAAACAAAATGAAGTACAAATGGCGGACTTAATGCTTTAAAGCTTTCGCTACCAGTCAACCATTGGGTGAGACAGAAACAGTTGAGGCGGCGTAAAATAATTAATAATTAATTTTTATTTTATGCAGCGTAATTTTTGTTTTATACATCTATTTTAATATTGAATTACAATGTACCTAAAGAATTAGCATAGCTATCTAACGCGGAAACGCAGCCAGCATCATAGCCTTCTTGCCGCAAGGAAATGGTTTCGTTTTTGAATAGGTAAATTTTAAGTTATTTATTTTTATGTGGAATGTCTTAGTTTTATTTTTTCTTGTTTAAATAAATGATCAGACGAAAAAAAGGATGAAATGTACCTACGTATTAAAAATGTTTATAAGATATAATTGTTTCTATCGCTCTTTATGAGCAACGCCTGAAATGCATATTTTTTTATTTCAGGCGTTTCAGGTTTTTATAAATAAGCACGAAAAAAGCATGATCCTACTGCGTCCTTACAAGTATTCCTATTTCATTTCCAATTCTCGCACGAAAAAACATGAGGTTTTTACGTGACCTCTTTGTTATTCGTTCTATAGGACGTGGGTGAGAGTGGGTAATTAACATACGCCGTATTGAAGGGGATTCAATCAGCAAAAACGAAAAAAGCGCTTTGTCAGCTTGATTAAGATTCATCATAATAAACGTTCCGATTTCGGGTCAGTTTTGACTGAAATATCGAAGCAAGAGCACCTAACAAATAATGGCTTTTTAGCTAATCACACATTCAATCATTTGAAAATAAACATTTGATATGATGACGCTTTCGGATTAATCAAAACCGATGTCTTCGATTGAATAAAGATGACCTTTACTGCCCCGAGAACGTTACATTCACAAAAATAAATAGAAGTATTAACATTGTAAGTAAACAATTTTGAATTTTAAATAAAAGCAGCTAAATTGACTTTAAATTTTGCTTAATGCTTGTATATTATAAAAAAAACTACATTCTTTTTAGATGTTGAAAACCGGTGGTTAATTATTTATTTTGGGCTGATTTTTCAATAGTCGGATAAAAAATATTCGTGAAACAAAATACAATATGGCTAATTTGAAAACATCACCTAATTGTCAGCAATCATAGGTACCTGTATTTTTTTAAAAATCTGACGCTATATATTTTTCAGTCTGCTTTATAGTTTTATCTGACCATTGAAGGATCGGTCCTTAAACAACTTATTGGCAGCTGACATAAATGTAGACCGAAAGAAGAAATGAAATAAATTACGAAAAAGATAACACCAACAGAAATAAGCGGATCTGTCTTTTGTTATCGTTTGTTCTGCTATTATTTAGTCTTCCCATCAAATGGGCAGGATGCCACCAAAACAGTGTTAACAAACGTTTTAACTCAAAACCATTAATCATAATTTCTGTGATCCTGTTAATTGTGATTTATTAACAAAATACTGAGTCCGTCCCAGTTTCGTAAATTTGTTACGTCATTGCGTATTATGAGTAAAATAAATCAATTAAACAATCGTTTGTGCATCTGTTAGTGTATTTTACTGGCTTTCAAGGAAATAACATGATTTTTTAAATTTATTTTTTAATATTGTATGTTAAAGCAACAATTATAGCTGTTTTTATACATAAAAAAAAACAAGTATTAAAAGTTGTAAAGTCCGTTTCTTTATGCTTGTTGAATATTGTGAACAATCAAGACATTTTTTTTTACAGAATTAATTCTTTTTTAAATAACATAAACACAAATCTCACTAACTGCATAGCTAATTTTTATCGCAGAGCAATGAGATCTTTTTGAATCAAATAGCAAATGAATTTGATTCACTGATATTATTTTAAAAGTTATAAATATTAGACTTGCAAAGAAAAACGGACATACCTTGGGTATTTTCCTGGTATACCTTAGTATAACATGACCGTGATAGGATCTTATCCAGCAAAAAAAAATCATTTGTATTGAAAGCTATGACACGTTTCCCACTCCAACTAGACCAGTGGTGGGCGAATTTTTTTGGTGGCGGGCCAGGGAAAAAAACATGAAGCGGGCCGGTTACTCACATTTTTTTAGATATGGGCCGGTAAATTAAAAAACTAAAGACAAGTCATTGTCCTGATTATAAACTTAGAAAACGAAACATTTGAGTTGTTTCGAAACATATATTGTTCGTTTTTATTATCTTTTGTCAAAAAAAATATAAATCATTGTTCAGTTTTAATATATAAACTCTGCTATGTTCATATCATTTGTGTAAATTAAACATTTAAAATTCTAAAACTGTAAACTATTTCAGACTTTCGTTCATCATCATTGTTTTTTGTGTTTTTTTTTTGAAACGCTCGGTGGGCCGGATTGAAATCTCTCAAGGGCCGGTTGTGGCCCGCGCCTGTTTGCCCATCACTGAACTAGACTGTTCCGTCACTGATCATGACCGTAGCAAGCCATGTACGGAGCGTGACGGCACCAGCAAAACACGTTTTCGCTCGCTCTCGCACCATGTGACGGTGGGGGAGAACGCTTTCAATTCGTTAAGTGGGCAAAGTAAAGCGTATTGTGTTACTATTTAGGGTTCCGCAAAAAAGGTCACCCTTATAGTTTCGTCAAGTCTGTCTGTCCGTCCGTATGTCACAGCCATTTTATTCTGGAAAAAAATAATGATATTTACTGTATTCTGTCTTAAAAAAATAATGATATTTAAGGGGGGGGGGGGGCTCCCATACATTCAACTAAACTCGAAAAAAAAATTTTAAAATGACATAGAGGTTCCAAAAACCATTTTATTTTAAAGTTTAACGTTTCATAGCTAGACGCTTCATATGTGGTAAAATGGGCGTCCCCCATCTAACTTCACACTAAGCAAGTGTATTTTTTTAAAAAATATATACATATAATGTAAATCTCAACAAATACTTTCAACATAAAATTGGTTTGGATGGGATCGAACAAGAAGTTTTTGAGATATATCACATTTTCAACAACCGCAAACATATCTTTGTTTGTCATACAAACACTATGAAAAACAAAGTTATATTTGCTGTCAACAAAATATTGTGGTATTTTACTAAGTGAAAGTAAATGGATTCCCTAATTCAGTTAAAGTTGGCACGGAACCCTCACTGCGCGAGTCCGACTCGCACTTGGCCGGTTTTTATGTCTGACACGTTCCTAGTACGGACAAGGTATGGTACGGTGCAGTGGGAAAATAGCTTGACCTTTCAGCAGGCCGTGGGCATATTATGCGTCCTACATAGATTATTCGATGCTGTAGCCAGATATACGAGCGCTTTTACACTTAGGCGACTTTAGCAGCGCGATAGTCGCGCGTAAGCCACGCTGCTGATGATATCATACATAAATGACAGCAGCGTAGCGCGGCAGTTTCGCGACAGCAGCGCCGCTGTTTTTTATGTATGGGTATCCGCTGCTATCGCTCTAATGTGAAGGCGCACTAAGTAGTAAAAAGCCATAGAAGTACTATCCCCTATAAAAAGCCCACAATCTATTTAAATTTAATCCCAAATACATACTCTATCGTTCCTAATTCGCCAACTCTGTGTATTCAAACATGTGTGACACTGATAGAGGTTTGAGTTTTGACTGACAGGCGATTTTAGGTCGATTTGCGAGATTTTTATCGATTTTGGCCAAACGAAGAATTACAAGTCGTAAAATATTTAATATGATGAAAATACAAGGTTTTTTATTTGAAATAATTTGTTTTTTGTTGAATTATTGCGGGATTTTGTAAAACAAGGAAAATAAACATGTGGGGAACATAATATGTCCAGGCTAAGGACGGAGCGGAGCGAAGCGTTTTGTGGGAGATACGTCCTTTGCTTATTTATGTTCTCATCAAATTACCTTCTTTTAGCTATGTTTTTTAACGATTCTTGTTATTTTTTACTTTTAATAAAATAACTTTCTTTTCTTCAATTTGGTATAATAAAGCATGATTTAAATAAGAGAGGCAAAAATTTAAATTTCTTTCCTTTTATAGTCGCTACATGACAAGAAAAGGTAGTCATTGCCCAGGTACAGGGATTATGGTTTGCCACATTTATTTTTCAGAGTTTTTAAGGAATTAGACATCTTTCCGCAGCCTGATTAAGGGTTGAATTCAAATTCAAATTAATTTATTGCGGACTACAAATACCCATGGGTTAGTAATACATTATCGCTTAAAAATTAGGTGTTAGTAAATACTATCTATTACTAGTAAATCATGCACATAAAATTATATCACATTAAAAACAAATCAAATTACTCGTAGATCATATTCATATTATTTAAATCAGTTAAGATCTTAAATTATTTATGAATTCGCTATTTTGATCATAACATAGATATTGTATTTCAGCTGGTTGTGAAATTATAGTTTGTGGAATAAAATTACTTACTTACTTTGCACTGTTACTATGTGAACAGAAGTTGGTATTTTTCAATTTAATCCTGCCCATATAAGTAAAAATGTAATTAAACAAGGTAACGCGAAAGATATTTCCGAAAAGGATAGAATAAAATTCGTACATTAAATTAAGCAAAGCACAGTAAAACATAAAAAGTTTACAAAAAATGTTAAAAAGTCTCAGTCACTCGAAATAGGAACCAAATAAAAATGTCCACATTCATAAATAATTTCAGCCGACATCAAAGCGAGTTCAAAACACTTTTAACAGGCAAAAAAACATCAAACGCCACTAACATTTAACATTGCTTACTAATGGGTGAAAATAAAGCTTTAAATATTTCCTGTGGCAAAAGATTTTTACTGCGATAAATTCTCTTTTAATAGGCCTAAACGGTCAATTTGATGTCTTTTAGGAACATCAAACCAAAGTTAATTTTATATCAAAGTTCTTACGGTTTAAAATAAGTCGACTTCATTACAAACGAGGACTTTTTTGGGTATTTTAAGGATCCCAATAATAATGCATCATAGCTTTTCGAGCATTTGACTAAACATCGAATAAATATGTGTTAGATTACACATATTTATTTAGCTTACCTTTCAAACATTTTAGTTATACCTTCCCTAAAATAGGTTAGTTTAAAAATAGCTCAGATCGTTTTTTAATTCCACACTTTGTTAGTTCTACGCTCAACTTAGTTTAAATGTCACTTACGAAAATAAATATTTAAGTGCCATTAAGTCCAGTAATTTATTATTAAGTTGTAAAATTTATCTCTGGAAGAAAAACAAAAATAAAGATAGAATGGAGGATAAATGTAAAAAAATATATATATGATCTAAAATGTTGTTCGAGAGATGCGTAATTTTTGATGTAAATCATCGTCATCATCATCATCAGCTTAAGGACGTCCTCTACTGAAGATAGGCCTCCCTTAAGTTTTTCACAGCGACCAATCACAAGCGGTTCGCATCCAGTTTGGTCCTGTGATCTTTATGAGGTCATGTTGGACACATGTCTTGTCAGTGGACGTCCTACGCCGCGTCTTTGGTCGAAAGGTCTCCAATCTATTACAACTGCCATTAGTTTTGACATAAATGCTTGACTAAATTAATGAAATGAATCATTTTAAAGTAAGTAAATAAAAAAATAAGGAATTTTCATTATCCGTTTCTCAACTAAATCTCATAAAATATTTCTTAAGGCCCTCATATTTTCATAGGAAGCTGTAAATAAAGTAGTTTATGGTATCGAACATCAAACAAATACATCAAACTGAAATGTAATAACAAAACCTATGAAATGCGCAAATGTGGTTATGATAAAGCTATAGAGCCGCTGGTTTTCTAGAAATTGATATAAGTTACAATATAGTATGCGAGTTTTAATACAACGAAGAAAAAAAAACTATTAGTAGTAAAATAAAATTAAACTAGCCAAGTGTGAGTCGGACTCGCACACTAAGGATTCCGTGCGAACTTTAACTGAATTAGTAATTATTTTTTATTTTTAATTCAAGCAATATCAATTTAACTTAATTGCTTCGCAAACCACTTTCATGGTTGACTGCGAGTGCGAATCTATGTAGTTAGTGTATGTATGTAACTTAAACTAAACAATCTACATTATATAAGCAATCCACTAACTTCCACTAAACCATACTACCACAATATTTTGTTGACAGCAAATATTACTTAGTTTTTCATAGTATTTGTATGAAACGGTGTAAAAGTTACTAGGGGGGGGGGGGACTATTTTACCATTTGGAAGCGTCTATCTCTTAATCGTTAGACTTTAAAAAAAAAAATGTTAACAGGATATATCTACCTTCTAAGTTTTAACCGTGTAATACTAAGTTTCAGAATAAAGTGTCTGTGTCATGCGCACGTACGGACAGACAGACAGACTTGACGAAAGTATAAGGGTTTCGTTTTTGCCATTCGGCTACGGAACCCCAATAAAACAGCATTAAAAACATTTTGCACCAAATACTTTGTGAATGCTGTGAGAACCTTATAATTACATTCCATATCTTTCGCTGACCAAAGATGATAAATGTTTACCACAGCTGTCCAAATTCATTACAATCCTAACAATTACACGAACGGCCATCTATCATTGCTCGTTGATTTGACAGATTATTTGACAGCCCTATGTTACAAATAAATCATTTACAATTGCCCCGAGCCAATCCTATTCGTGGGCTGATAGATTTTTTTCAATTTGCTTTCTATTTACTTGACAAATTGTTTGAAATTGGTTGTGTTTAATATTAGATGATGTTTTTTCTATTTCGATCAAAGTATTATTTGTTTAATAAAATTAAATATTCTGCTAACCACAAAAGGGTTTCTTGAGAATTACAAAAGTATAGCACAATAAACTGTTTAAATTGTACAGAACAAATACTGTGTGATGTTTTTAAAGTTTTTTCTGTTTTCATTGTAGGTACCTGTAACGTTTTAAGCTGTGAAACTACCAACTAAGATAACGAGTTCATTACACAACTAGTATTCACACAAAGTAATGGTTTTTTTTTTTTTTGAAATGAAAGCATATAAATTATAGTGACAATGCGGCCTAAGATGGACCATGTGACTTGGATTAACTTACGTGCCAATGTCAAATTATATCAAAATAGAACTGCTTTTAAAAAAAAAACGTACTATAGAATCTAAACTATTTCAATTACATTCGTACCTAAATTCCCTAAAGCTAGATACCGCCCTACAGTAAACTGTTAATTCCACCGCAGAATTTCAAACAATATTAATACAATGCCCTTTTGTTCGGCAAATCGTCGCTAATTTCAATTACAATAGAAGGTTAACAGAGAATTTCGGAGTTTCTTAATTCATAGAGAATTTTGTATAGGAATGCTGCCAAAAACTTCCCTGTAACAGCGACTGAATCCAATGGTTACGATGTACAATCGCCAGCACATCAGGTTACCCACTGTTGTTGCAAACTAGCCCTTAATACGACTGCATAAGATATCGCGGTGTTTTCCTTGACGTGCTGTTGTCTGTACAAAAAACACTGCTACGTTAATTTCATAAATTCTACTATAAATGTGTACCTTTTTTGAACTAGGCAAGTTTCATTTAGTTCTGAGAATCCACATTTGAGTAATATTTTAGATTAATCCTACTGCTATCAGTCTTCACTGTGGACGACAACCTATTGTATTACCGTAGGCATTAGCGAAATAGAAAATAAATTATTTTCATGCAATATTTTACTTACCAAAGTAAAGATTTAACTTTAATAAGTTCGTGACACTATTCTGATGAAAGAATATTTCAAATTGTGTTTTTTGGGTCACGCAAAAAATTATATCTCATTTGTAAATAAATTAGCAGTTTTTTTTTTTACTTCTAGTTTGAGTAAAGTGAAAAGGTTAACTTTACATATTAACGTTAAGCTCCAGACTCTTAGAGCGCTACACTTAGGCGACTGTAGCAGCGCGACGTTCGCGCGACAGCCGCGCTGCTGATAATTTCATACATAAATGACAGCTGTTAGCCCTTACATGTAAGCAGGTTTAGACAGCAGTACCATCGCTCTAATGTAAAGGCGCACTTACTCTCTGTTAAAATTGCACTTAATGCTAGACAAATGTGTGGTCTAGTGATACTATAACTTTAAAAACAGTAAACCCGACTTCAAAACCAAAATGCACTAAAAAGTCTTAAATAAACTCTTGGCTATTAAAAAGGAAAGGAACCCATTTTAGGCAAACAATTTATTTTTGGAGTCGGCGCTGTGATAGCTTGATGGTCAAAGTGATGGCACCGACTCCAAAAAGAAATTGTTTCCCTAAAATGGGTTCCTTTCCTTTCAATAGCCAAGAGTTTATTTTAGACTTTTTAGTGCATTTTGGTTTTGAAGTCGGTTTTTCCTTTTTTCAAAGTTAATTTTATTTCTTCATTTTTAGAGATTACAGGAGAATGGGGGGGGGGGCACCTTATGACTCTGTTTTTTAAGAAGCTACAAACTACCTATTATAAGTTCTTTCATTATAATTACTGAACTCCTAAGCTTTAAGGAGTTCCACCATCAGCTCAGACCCACAAGATGTTAACTATAAGACGTAACAATATGTCAACATTAAGATTCAAGTAAAGAAACTCTATACGTGCCTTTAAAATTTGAGGGTTTCCCTCGATTACACCAAGATCCCATCATCAGATCCCAAATTGAAAAAAGTGGGACCAACTAGAAGCTATACCCTCTAAGTAAGCGAAAAATTTTTTCGAATCGGTCGACAAACGACTGAGAAATGAGGTAACAAACATACAAAAAAAACATACAGTCGAATTGATAACCTCCTCCTTTTTTGAAGTCGGTTAAAAAAATATTTCTTTTTGAGGACAGAATAAATGGCTTATCGCTTACTCTTGACTTACATTTCGCTGTTCCAATTTCAAATTCTACAATGACTGGTAAAATATTTTAAGAGTATTTCAAAAAAATGTTGTCACATTGCAACTCCATACTTTTTCTTGTCCTGTCACGAGTCAGTTATTAATGCGAACAGATGCGCAGACGCGAATTCGCGGTATTTCATCTAAAGATGGCTGACATGACTCTTGAATGGGGTTGGTCAGTAAAGCTATCGATATTGAGTAAAAAAATAGAAAATTATATTTTTTTGTTCATGCTTTTTAACAAATATTACAATATTTAGCTAGATAGCATTTGTTTTATTATTCACTTATACTTTTCACCGAAAAACATAATTGATTTGACAAATAATTAAATAAAATAAGTATGTGCCAGACAACTCACCAATTGTCTAATTTCAAAGAAAGGATAATAAAAGGGAAAATCTTGGGCGCCGGCTTTTGTCGAGAATGAAATTAATTAATTTTTAATTTAACAGTTAATGAGCTGACAGATTTCAATAATAATATTATTGTATCTATTTTATTTATTTATTTATACTTTATTTGACAACCAAAAAACTGTATAATAGGTGCACTTAACGTCAAATGGCATTCTCTACCAGTCATACCTTTGGGTTAAGCAGAAATGATTATGGGCAGTGCGATAAATATTAATATCTACCTATAGTTATAGTTAAAAAGTACTTGCGATACGGTATATAATGTTTTTATCGATATAATTTATCGAAAATAGTACAGCACTAACTAACATAACAAGAAATAAAGCGTGCATAGTAATTTGAAGAATTCCGTAACCGGATTTGGATCTACAGCTTGTAAAGATGTCGCTTAAGCTAATGTAGGATGTCATTGATGAATAATATACAACCGTTTCTAAAAGCATAACTATACGGTTACCCAGCAATACTGTGGAATATAAATAAACAAACGAATAAAATAGATTAAACATATTAAATTGTACATTTCCTCGAAATGAATTTGATTTTAACCTATCTGATGTGCAATAGAAAGTTATCTTATCTAATCTCAACACATTTGAGACTTAAAATTATATTTCCTGATAATAAAATATAGCTACTTTGTTATATATAATTATTATGCTTTGCTAAGTGAAGCTTTATGTATTTTCTAAATCAAATTTATGTTTATAATAAAAATGATTACACAAATAAACATGTTTTCCCATATGTGATAATAATAATTGTATGTCGTTGAGCAAACGTGGTAGATACTAGTAAAATAAAGCTTGAAATGTTGTCACAACACCTTGCTAACTCCACATCAAAAGTTATGACGTCATCACATTATAACAACCCTTCCATAGACAACAATAAAAGGTTTTACCACCGCAATCAGTGTCTTTCAATAACACGACACGAGTTTGCTTCGTTTTTATATCCAATTCCGCCAAACAAATCACCTGCTCCTGTGCTACATCAAATCCC